>CAWUHX010000115.1:0-600000 GCA_963922205.1 Romanomermis culicivorax | reverse complement strand
TGATACCATTTATTCCACAAGGTCCCTTTGACATAGTATCAGTGGATATCGTGGGTATTTCTCCACTTAGTGAGAAGAGACCGTATGTCATAGTCTTTCAGGACTATTTTACAAAGTGGGTTGAAGCTGAACTGATCCGGGATCAGTCAGCTAGCACCGCTGTAGATACTTTTCTACAATCTATTGTATTTAGGCACGGGACTCCACGGAGACTACTCAGCGATAGAGGAGGTTGTTTTACCTCAGATCTGATGAAAGAGATCTGCAAGTTATTAGAGTGTCAAAAAATTTATACAACAGCCTACCATCCACAAGGTAATGGTATGGTAGAAAGGTTCTATCAGACACTCATAAAACAGCTCAGAAAGGTGGCCATTGAGGAAAAAGATAACTGGCCGAGATACCTGAGAGCCGTGGTGTTTGCATATAATGCCACACCACATGCAGCCACGGGGCAATCGCCATTTTCATTGCTTAGAGGTCATGAGGCAACCTTTGGGTTAAACTTATCGAAAGCATATGATATTGTAATGCCGGACAGCAATGCAGAGGCATACAAATTTGTGTTGACCAATCATTTAGTCAACCTTTACGAGGGTATTGCCAAAAATATCCAGAGTGCTGCCGAAAAATCGAAGAAATACTTTGATAAAAAGTCCAAACAAAGTGGGTTCAAAGAAAAGGACTGGGTTCTGCTCAAAGTAGACAAGCAGAAAAAATTAGGACTACCATGGTCTGGTCCGTTCATAGTTATGGACATTTCGCGAGAAGCGGAGAACGTTATGACCATTGTACATTGGGACAACCCGCTAAATCGCCAAACTGTTTCAATCAGCAGGTTGAAACATTTTCGTTATGAGACCACTAGGGTCTTGCCGCGAATAGCGCGAGCCAATCAGGACGCGCCACATGACGAAAATACGTCACTTTCCAATATGGCACAAGCAGTTACGACTGGAGCACCAAACCAAATGAAATCATTTGGAAATTCGCTCAAGGCGAATCTATGCGCAATCTCGCGCTGATTTTTTTTTTAATTGTGTACATATCTCGCGCACGTAGGTACTAAATTTTAATTAAATGTGTATTAATTTGTAATATTTATCGCGTTTATGTAGTGTTCATATTTATTTTGTAAATTTTTCATATTTATTTCAGACTTTGGGAAAAATTCTTCGGAATTTTAGACCAAAGTGACAACCCAAAATATTTTCGATATTTTTCCAAAAAATTAAATTTTCAAATTTTTAATTTTTTGCAAAATCAAACTATAACTGCCCCGCTTAACTGAATTCTAAACTTCCATCGGAAGGAAGAAGTAAAATATTCCCCCAATCGCGATAAAAAGGAAATTAGCAGAACTGCTATATTGAACTTTTTCAGCGTTTGAAAAAATTTTAAATTTTTATAAATTTATTATTCGAAAGAGAAAAACATTTCGAAGCGAAAAGAAATGGGAAAAGGCGCGCGGAACCGCCAACAAGCTCCGTCGCGCGAATGGTCACACACAGAGCGCCACATCGAATTTGGCAGGGCCCAGCACCGCCAAGATAATCGTTTTTTCTTCATTGACGGTGAGTTTCGAAGTTATTTTTATCAGATATTCTTGGAAACCGCAGGTAATGCCCAGAAGTCACTGGAAGACCAGCTCGGCGCCCCAGAGGGCAGACAAGGTTAGAACTTAGAGGGAACGAAAAATGGGAGTACTGAGAAGCGGAAGCTCGAAGCCAAGCAGGGAATTTCCAATTTGGAAATATACCTGATACCACCGAGAGCTATACGATTCAAGGGAAACCTAGACCCTTGGGTTCAGCCCGTTTAAAAGTCTTATCATCAAAAATTTATCAAAAATTATTTATTTTCAAATCAAATCAAATTATATCACTTTTTCGATATCAAAATTATTAAAAATTATCAATTTCGAGCGCTATAAAAATTGTAAATACAGCGCCATAAATGGAGCATAGTTGGTCACTCAAGCAGCTGGTCAGAGATTGGTGTCCGATCAAGTGGTGGACAATCGAATCAGGTCTACCCTCCCCAACATATAGAGGTAGCAAGGGTAAGATTTGGTAAGGTGTTAGTTGCCTACCAGCTCAATGTTTGTATATCAGTGGCTCACCTAACAACCTGCACTAAATTTATTTTCTGCGAAACTTAACCCGCTTGGTGTTGTGGTCCTGGTGTAGTATAGACCCGAAAATATGCTGAAAAAAGGAGAGTAAACACTAAAATTAATAGTATCTTATGTTTAGATTATAACGTCAAAAGGGCCATGCGAATCCATGAACTGGATCAGTGGTTCAAAGCCACATTTGGGTACTGGCCGGCTAATCCCAAGGAACCAAGATTGGTAGACATCGGGAAAGTCAGCCAGGTACTCCACTTTATCGGAGAAGTTTCAACCTTCAGAGGACAGCCAGTTTGTGGATTCGATGTCGAAAAAGTCCAACAGGATAAAGTTGCCGCCTTGTTTAAAACGAGAGAGGTTGACAATCCAATGGGAAAACAATTTGCCCGATATGTCAGCTTTGCGTTAACAAACGGTCAAATGTACGTTATTGATACGACGTCAATGATACTCAAAGAATGGACCAGCCTCCACGACTTTTTGAATTCCGACATGCTGTTCGCCGGATATTACCGCAAGGAGTAGCAAACCTGCGGGAAGGGTATTGGTGAAGCCCGATCTTGAATCAGAGGAAAAGTTGATCAAGAAGGTCAAACTGAATGTGGTAGTTAATAGACCCGAAAGGGAGCCACAGCAGTTTGTCACTCCTGGTCAATTAGCTGAAACTCTGATTGATTATTGGGAGTGGCAACGGGAACAAAGGCGCCTAATTGGGCCGATCTCATTCGAAAATCCAGAGGTCGCCAATTATTTCGCCTTTGACCGCCAAGAACGGCCGATCATTTATAGAATGGTCAATGATGCCATGGCCGAAATTCATGAAAATTACCGCCAACAGTTCGAAATGCAGGGTGGATTTATGTTTGACGGAGAGCGCATCCCTGAGGAAAAGTCTTATTCCCAGATGGCTTCAGGACTACGATGCCTCAGACTTCTTTATGGCCATTAGGTATGTGACCCTAATGATCTTTCTACAGTTGGATTTCGTGCCAATCACGCCAACGGCAATTGGTAGGTGGTATGCCCAGGCGTGTTCGTTTGCGAATAAACAACTAGTCGTTGAGGCCCAGGGAAACCGCGTAGACGATGTCTACATTGCAGCCTTTAATCAATATATCTTTATGGGCTCGCAAAGGTTAAACCAGATGGGTGTTAAGAGGAAGGCACCAGGCGATGACAGGTCGCAAGCTGATAAATATCAGCGAACGGCTGCCAAGAGCCCAAGTAAGTTTAAAGTGCCTGGACTCCCTCCGGCTAAGAAACAACCATCGACGATGCAACAATCGTCTACTGCGACCAGCCAGAGGTCATATAGTGAGGCTGCTAGCACTTCTTATAAAAGTCCGCTTTCTCGGTCAAAATCAATATCATCAAAATCTCTAAATTCAACTTTCCGGACTCAAAAACCTCAACGCAGCAGCTCCACTAGCAGTGGTGCAACACAGAGGCAGCAGGGGAGAGATGATATGTTCTCAAACCCAGCCCCATACAGGGCTAGACCGGGGTATGACCAAGGTCAAGCCAGAGGAGGCTTCAGAGGGCGCCCTCAGCGACCCTACAGAGGCCGAGGAACCTGGCAACACCAAGGTCAAGACCCGGAGGCCCAGTTCCATAATCCGAACTTCGAGCCCCTTGGTAGACGTGGCGGAAGCCAACAAGGCCGTAATCAAGGCCAGGATTGAGGTCAGACCTGAGGCCAACCAGGTCAGAGGGGGTACTATCGAGGTAGACCTCAAGGAGGCTACCGAGGCGGCGTGCAGCAGCAGTAATTAGCCGCACAAATTTTGGCCCAAAATTTATCTTTTCGCACATATTTTTATTAATTTCATAAAATATAAAATCCAAAAACACTAATAAAATCACAAAAAATCCAAAAAAAAATCAAAAAACAAAAAATCCAAAAATATTATTTAAATTTCGGTGCTGCTGGCCATCAAAAATTTTCTTTTCGACAAACCGGTGCAAGATGCAACCATAAAAACATTTTAATTTTTTGGCCACATTTTTTGCTCAATTTTTAGCACATTTTAAATTTGTGATACTCGTACATTCTCGCGTCGTCTTTTTGTATCGTAATATAATCTCGTATTTTAGTTTAATTTAGAAAAAATAGAGACGCAGGAAATCGATTTGCATGCGGTTAGACCCATGGCCAATGAATTGTCACAACATGCAGACCGAGCGGCCGAGCCCGAAACCGACCACATTCGGCACCGACGTCTACGTCGTACTCCTTGGGGCAGGAGGTTATTTCATCAACGCCGAGGTCAAAATGGGCGTCACTTGCCAGCCATTGCGGCGAAGCCCTTGGTATTCGTTGTGTCCAACGACCAGCACAGGAGTCCGATTAGGACAGACTCTGAAACGGGAGTCCGAGTGAGACAAACTGTTTATCAGGAGTCAGCCAGAACTGTACATTTTTTCTTTTTGATTTATGCTTTTTAATGCCGGGGTAACCCGGCCAAAAGTTTTTTTTCTCTACCTCCCATAGGTCGGTTTCGACGCGCGAGGGATGTTGGGCACCCTGTTGATGCCAATTCGTGTGGGGAAATCGCCATGCAAATCGACAAAGATGGACAACCAGCGGCGCAGACATTTGCATAGAATGGAGCGCCAAAGAAAGACCAAAAAGATAAAGTGAAATCATTGTTCACTATTATCGATACTTTTATATTATTTTCTCTCATTGCTGGCATCCATTAAAACTTCCCAGCACTTCGTCTTATTTTGCATAATATTCATTGTAGTCAGTCCACATTCTTTTTACATATTTTGTCGGGCATATTGTTTAATATATTCGTTTGTTTATTTAGATATTATTAGCGATCGACGAAGGCGGAGGGCCCAAGGCCCAGGCGCCGGCTTACATCAGGTAAGCTTTGGGAAACCCCTTACGGGTTATACCCGAGTAAGTTTATCCCTGAGGGGATTCCTTGTCTCAGCTAGGAGACTGCGGAGGTCCTTGGTAAGGCCCCCGTATTTAGAGTTAGGTTTCTCTTTGTTGCTGTAGGTCTGGGGAACCGGACAGTTGCACTATCACTGAGGCTTAGCCAAGGGATTAGTTCTAACAGGTCAGTTCAGACCAGATATATCTTTTCTTACGCCTCTTAAGGAAAGACCTGCACAACAGACAAACCCGTACAGACATTCGGAAAAATCTATATCCCCTCCACTAAGCCCCACATTACAGATGCATACAAATGCAGTGTTCGCAAACGCAAAATTTGTACTAATACAGGATTTTTTGGATCGAAAGGTATTGTCCTCGACCAAACCGAAATGCAAAATCTAACCCCACATGTTTGTAAGGCAGTCGTTATAGACAAAGAACACAATGGTCAAAAATTGTACAAAACCCAACCAGGATTTTCGTCAACAAATAACTCCCTAAGCGTAGAATACACATGGTGTTGTACAGACCATTGTACCTCGGTCACTAACGTCATCATAGAAATAGGACAAATTGCATCTTGGAATGGAAAATCTATGACAGGTACATAAGGTGACCTAGGGTCATGCAAACCGACATCAGGTCATTGTGTCACAGCTGACGGATCCATTATCTGGAATGAAACAGCATTTGAAAACTTCTGCCCTTTCGAATACAAAAATACACATCCCATAAAACTCACGCAAACCCACATGATAATAGAAGAGCTACAAGGTGCATTCTCGGTTAAAAACACACTCTTTTCGAACCCCAATTGCCCAGAAATCCAAGACAGCATTCTAACCGAACAAGGCATTATCGTACAATTAGACAAAAGCACCCCACATCGTAACGCATTTTTAACCCCAAAAACCAAGGAAACTCATACTACACTATACGATTTTGATGATTTTGAACCCATCAATGCAAAACTAAACTATCTAGCAGACAAAATCCAGGAATTCGAAATTCAAAATTTCAAAAACGTATGGAGTGAATTATGCAGACAGGCACAGCATCACCTTGATCTCGTATGGCAAATTTTACATCTTGATGCAACCCCTGGAGCCCGTGCATTCCTACACAGAACCGACATAATAGCAGAATTCACAGGAGAAGCCCTCACAGTCTGGCCCTGCAAGCAGGTAAATGCATCTAAAATCTTTTACAACCACAAAATCAACCAAACATGCTACAAACTTTTGCCCATTCTCGTAGGAACGGAGCTCATGTTTTCAAATCCAGGAGGCAACGATTTTACCCCTTTCTCACAAACCGTTGACTGCCATCACATGCATGTAGCCCTTTACAAACAGAATAATACATGGGTCAGAGAAACAGGATCCCTGCATGTCACAAATTTACCGTTAGAAATTGTCTGGAACCAAAATTTCTCCCTTTTCCATTTTAATACACTCGCCATCTTTCATGATCAACTTGCAACTATTTCAACCAACTTACTCTTTTTGAAACAATACATTTACAAAACTCACACACTCGAAAACGTCGTCAAAAAACTCATCAATTACACCGCCCAAATGTCTCTCAATTCCGATACAGTTTACAACATGATCTCAGGCACTGGCCAAGCACTCGGAAATACCCTCTCTGGCGCCGGCCAAGGCATAGAACATGTAATAACTGGTACCACCCAAAGTCTCACCGACGGATTAAACAATTTGCTCAAAGGACCCCTCCAAATCATTATCAATCTAGCCGTTATCACTGTAGTTATTGCAGGCTTCTTTTATTCATTTCTCATTCTTCGAAAATATTTCCCTTCTCCAAAGCACCATGCCGCAACTGAACATGCATACAAAATACCATCAAACAACAGACATTTACATGAGACCATACCCCCATCATTCGGCCATGCTCTCTTAGAATTAGCTAATCGTCGTGGGGCACAAATGCAGCAGAAATATGTCCTTGTCAATATTGATACCCCCTGAACTCCTGCAATCGAACTCATTAATCAAATTCACCAATCTGCATCAAATAAGCCACCCCAAAATGTACCTGAGAAACATACCCCTCATATTCCAATCACACTTAACGGCAAATTAATGACAAAAGGCATTCATTCCGGAATCGCTCAAATCCTACAGTTAGACATGAAACCCCCGCTAGTCCAAGCAAAAGCAGCAAATAATCTTCCGATTCACTTTGTAGGGACCACTTTTGTCACAGTGACAGCCCAAACAATCCAGGAAACAATCATGGTCCATGTCCAAAAAGATTGCACAGCAGACATCCTTCTAGGCAAAAACTTTCTTAGTCGATTTTCGGAATATACCATCAACAATCAGAAATCTCAGGTCAAATTTGGCAATGTCATACTACCCTGTGATGGTTTAGAATATAGCCCCCTTTCGACCCATGGTGCAACCTATTTAGATGAGAAATTAGAATTACCACCCCCTACAGTAACTGAATTCACTGTCCCATTGCCCAAATCCTACTTACAGGTCAAACAGCTCGAATTCACTCCGAAACCCAAGCAGAATCCCAAAGTCCATTTCGCAGCTTGTATCTCGGAAAATCAAAACAGTCGCATACGCATATCCGTCCTGAACACACAAGAAACAGCTCAAATTCTCTACCCTGGAACATGCATCGGTACAGTCTCCTGTTACATTCCAAAACAAGATGCTTCCACTAAAGTAACCTCCTCCACGCAAAACCAGCCCAACCATTTCGATGCATTCACATGGTTAAAAGAAAATGTCAATTTAACCTCCAGTGACCTCACAGAAACCGAGAAAATGCAACTCCTCCGTGCCCTATCGAAGTATCCTACATTATATGCTAAATCCAAAATGGACGTAGGTAGAACCAAACTTGTTTCACATACAATTGACACCAATGGATCCCAACCCGTACATAGACAACTTTATCGGACTTCCCCAAAAGAAAAGCAAATCATACAAGCAGAGGTTGAGCAACTCGCAGCAGCAGGCGTCATAAGCCAGAGCAATTCTCCATGGTGTACCAACACAGTTTTAGTCCCAAAAAAAGATGGAGGCCATCCTTTATGCATCGACTTTAGAGGCCTCAACAAAGTTACAAAAAAGATACCTACCCCTTGCCCCGCATAGACGAAATTCTAGACACCCTACGTGGAATGAAATATTTTACGTCCCTTGACCAATCCAATGCATATTATTCCATTCCCATAGCACAAGCAGACAGAGAAAAAACGGCCTTTAATTGCTCAGCCGGCCAGTATCAATTCAACTACCTCCCCTTCGGTCTCACCAATGCCCCAGCCACATTCCAAAGGTTAATGGATGTTATTCTTTCGGGTCTGCAATGGAACACATGCCTTGTATATCTCGACGATGTTTTGGTATTCGCAGACTCCCATGCCCAAATGCTGGAACGTTTAGACACTATTCTTGCCCGATTCTCACAAGCAGGCCTTAAACTAAACATACAAAAATGCAAATTCTGCCAGCCCCAAGTCCAATACTTAAGCCACATCATTTCTCAGCAAGGCGTTTCACCAGATCCCCATAAGGTACAGGCCATCTATGACATACCCACACCCAAAAGCTCAAAAGAAGTCAAGTCATTCCTTGGCCTACCCTCTTATTACCGCAGATTCATCCCAAATTGCTCTCAAGTTTCTAGCCCACTCACATCGCTACTCAAAAAGAATTCGGAATTTTCGTGGGGCCCCGAACAGCAAAACGCATTCACCAAGCTAAAAGAATTACTCATTCATGCCCCAATACTGCAGCATCCCGATTTCACAAAACCATTTATTCTGCAAACTGACGCCTCAAAAATCGGAATTAGCGCCATTCTCAGTCAGCTAGATAGTAAAGGTCAGGATCGCCCCATTGCTTTTGAGAGCCGCACATTGAAACCCGCAGAACGCAACTACCCGATAACTGAGTTGGAAACCCTTGCAGTAGTAGAATTTGTCAAGTATTTCCGCCCCTACCTTTTCCAGCAACATGTCATTGTACACACTGACCACACAGCAGTTCAAGCAGTTTTACAGAAGGAAAACCCGTCCCCTCGCATCGCCCCTTGGGGATTAGCCCTCTCTGGTATTCAGCTAGACATTCGACCTAAGAAAGGCACTGCTAATCGCAACGCAGATGCTGTTTCTCAATTCCCCTCACAGACAGCAAAGCAATCCTTCGATATTGAGCAATTAGAAACACGCCCCGAAATCTCCACTATCAATTCGGTCCTTGAAGCTGAAGCAAGTGAACAAGAAGAGCAACAGAAAAATTTTGCCCAACTCCAACGCACTGACCCAACTGTCAAAAGTATTTTAGCAAAAATCGCCCAAAAACACCCCCTTACTCTGATAAAATTCGCAGTGCATCAAAACATCCTCTTCCGTATAGTCGACAAACAAGCAAAACTATACATTCCCAAGTCACAAGTCCAGCATCTCATCGCCTCACATCATGACAGCAAATTCACAGGTCATTTTGCTGCCCGGAAAACTTTGCACTTGCTCAGACAAAAATATTTTTGGCCCCAAATGAGCCGTGATATCAAACGTTACTGCAAAACTTGCCACCCATGCCAGACACAGAAAGCCCTCCGACACAAAGTGCATGCAAACTTGGTACCAATTCAGCCCACTGGCCCATTTGATAGAGTCGGTGTTGATTGCATGGGACCGTTGCCCCTCACTGAAAACGGCAACCGATTCATTGTCATTTTCATCGATTATTTCACGAAGTATGTAAAGGCATTCCCGACCCCTGATATCACTGCAGCCACTATCGCCAAATTATTCGTAACCAAAATTGTTTGCCGTCATGGGTCCCCAAAAATCATCCATTGTGATCGTGGCTCCGATTTTGTATCCGATCTCTTCTCACGGATCACCAGTTTATGCAATACTCAGAAAGATCATACTACCCCATACCATCCCATTGCCAATGTGGAAGTTGAGCGTTGCAACCAAACCTTAGCCACCCGTATCCGCACGTACATCAATTCAAATCACACTGATTGGGATACTTATCTCCCATATGCCGTTTTTTCGATCAACATTCATAAAAATGATAGCACTTCCTATCCCCCATTTGAATTACTCCACGGTAGGCAAGCTAATCTGCCGTCAGACGCAGCTTTAAATTTTTTCCCCACGTCCTACATGGTTGATTTAGACGATTACACCCTTCGTGTAAAATCGCATTTTACAGAAGCACTCTCAACCATGCAGAAAAGTTTGCAAAAAGCTCAAGACCACTACACCTATCAGTATAACAAGCATGCTCCGAATATACACTACAAGGCAGGTGATCTTATTCTTTACAAAAATCATTCGTGTAAACAAGGGCTGACTCCCAAATTCCTCCCTCGCCAAAACGGACCCTATACAGTTACAAATTTCATGTACCCCAACGTTACACTCAAACACCCCCATAAGGATATTACATTTATGGTACATGTCAACGAGACAACCCCTTTCTATCCTCAGAAAGCACCTATCCAAACCGCCCCCACCCCTCCTCAACCTCGAAAGCCTTGAACGAGGACGTTTAACTCCGGAAGGAGGGAAATGTAACGTACCTGCTAAAGCAGTACTGTAAATATGTAGCATACTGTATGTGATAGACATTTATTATTAGATATTATTTTATTTTCACATTTTATCGTCTCAAGGGTGTCTGGGATTCACACCCAAACATTCCTATAAAATTACGTGAAGTACTTTATTTTGATCTGTTCACACCCCGGTAGGCCAATTAAGATGACCCAATTAATTTGCACAAACGGCAGCTGTTCCCCTAGAACCTACACTAAACTACACATTCCACAGCTACCATAATCCCCTGTAAAAATCATAAACAACACCTGCACACAGTAAAATACATAGAAGCCCCGCCAGACAGTAGTCTCAAGTGTAACGGTAGCGGCGGCCCCACAAAACATGTGTATACAGAGAAACCGATACAGGAAGCATGCACAGAAGCACAGAGGTGTGGCCAAGCCCACCGTAGGAAGCAAGCAAAGCACAGAAAGCATACAGTGCCAGGAAAGCGTTAGAAAGGCGTAACTAAGTAAGCATAAAAAGCGTAGCAGGAAACGACGATTGGCGGAAGAAGATGGACAGAAGCTTGACCTCCCGCGACGCCCAGGGAGTGGCCAAAATCGCCGTATAAAAGAAGAAGCAAAGCGTGATTTTGATCATTCTTATTCTTGTGGTTTTACATTTTTTCGACTCCCGCGCTCGCCCCCTCCTTTTTATATATTTGCAAGCGGCCAATTGTTCGAAAGCAACTTAAACGGAGGCCCCGTTCGTATTATAAATCGAAACGCGTTTTGTATTGTCGACGTTCAAGCAACTGTTGATCGTTCGTATATTATCGCCCCGTATTGTACCACCCGTGCCCCTTTTGTCCCCGCCGTATCGACCGATTGGTTAGAAGTAAAGTACCTCACACAAATCTGGTCGTTACAGATTCATTTTTTCCAGACATTCTATGTAAAGTAAGAGACGTCATCTCTTGATTACAGAAATGTGGCGCATTAGCTTGATGCTCATACAACATGAGGATCAACCTCCCTTTCCATCTCCTTATTCTAATCGTAACTTAATGTGTGTAGTTTTTGAATGCTTCCCAGATTTCTTTGTCTGTTTCAAAGTTTTGCATAGATGAGAAAGTTGATGCTAGAAGAAATTCAGTGTGTTTTTTATTCTGTGATTCTCGTTTTCATCCTTTCTAATCATCTTAGCCATGTGCCTCTTTGCATTTTTTCGCAGCTCGTTCCCATTTCGCCACGATGTATTTTTGCTATTGTACTTTGTTATTGGTCATTTGTCTACAATAAATAATCGAATTAGTCTTTCGTCTTTTGTTTGGATTGTAATACTCTTCCAGCCTTGCGTCAAGTTTTGGATTGTCTCGTTTTAGCCACCAATATTATGTCTAGAACATTTGTAGAAATCAGGGTTAATGCTGACGTTTTCCGTAATTGTTTTTGAGCTCACCCTAATCAGTCAGAGAATAGTGATTTCCTTGTAACTATCAAGAGCCCTTCACGATTTTACGAATCGGGGTTCGAGGGTCATCTGTTCAGTTAGTCAAGACAATCGGCGGAAAAAGCAAGAGTCTTCGATTTCCTGCTATGCAGCTGGTTCGCCAGAATCCAAAGGGTGGCCTGGATTAATCCCAAATCCAACCAAGGGGAGTCATACGGCATGAACTTGAATGAAAAAATGCATACGTCATAAAAGCAGTAAAAGTGGAAGAATGATCGGAGAGTACATGAATTTTGTTTCCAAATATACCTGCAAATCTGGTTATCTCAAACTTTTTGTACCCCATAGAGTGACGAAATGACTGGTTTTGATAAACGTAGCAGTCTTGTTTTAAGGTTTTTCAACGTATTTTACCTACTGCTGCATTGATAAGAATAATGTACACAATACGTATTTGTATGCGCTTTGACATACCACTTTGATTATGCACAGCTCCATGTATTTGAGGCCGGCAAAATTTTCTAATACCCCAAAGATAAGGCGAATTTTGGAAATGAATTTTGGAAATGTCTTGTCGTCGTATTTAGTTAATTATCATTAGTTCAGTTCTGTACCTCTGGTGTATATTCGGTCCTATCAATATCAGTAGGCCTAGCCTTGCATTTATTAGTGATTACTACCATATATTGCTGTAAAAATATGTGCATACAGCAGTCATTAGATGAACAGCACATGAGCATCTTCATAAGTTGCAGTGCTTGCAATCAGTTGCAAGCCGTTTTTAAGGCTACAGTTGAGCACGAAATGAGACTTGAATCTTTATTTTATTTTTCTTGAAAATACTTGTTGCTTGTTATGATGAAGAACACTATTTCATATGTTTGTTGCCCCCTGTTGAACCATATAGCTCATAGGGCTGACAATTTGTGAGCGTATTAGATTAAGCCGTATCATTTTTTGCGTAGAAAATTCTGCACTAAGAGATTTGTGTGAATATGTTTCAGAGCGCTTCATATTTTTTGTCATTTTACTGTATTTTAACATAGCTGTCGTACACAAATGCTCGATTTCCTGAATTCAGCTTAAGTATATTCCTTTGTTACTGCAGTCATTTACCATTATATAGTGAAGTTCCAAACAGACATTTTTGTCATTCAGGTTATAAAAGCATCAAAAAACTATTGAGCAATGATTTTTCAATGCTATTGCATTATAGTTGACTCCCTGTTCAACAAGTTCCCTTCAAATTTTCGTCTCGTTAAATTCGCTATATAAGTCAATAAAAATATGTAACTAAAACTTTCAACCTCACAAGAAAGACCTGCTGCAGCGAAACCGTACTTTAGGCATTGCCCTTGTGATGGAGGCAGGTAACCAATCAAGCTGGGACTATATATCATGTTGAACCATCAATACCTTCGGATGGGCCCTTCAAGTGTTAACTCAGAAATTACACGTGCATCGATAGCCAAAGCAACCTGAGTAATGTAATACTGATCATTTTTGCTCATAGACTTCTTAACACTGAACTTACATGAATGTGCTAAGCTATCGGAAATTTGCCTGTACCTGATGACAGGAACTATGTAGAAAATGACATTTGATAAAGCTCGGCGACGTAAGAAAAGTTTTTCATTGGATGGCAATTTTGATCTGTGAGTTTTTGAACTTCATTGAAGTTGAGGCCATGTATTTAATAGGATTCTAGCTGTTATTTATTGTCATACTCATAATTATCTTTCTAATACATATCTCAATATCTTTTACTCTTTCCCCGTTTGTAAAAGACGTTACGAAAAATTTAGTGTAAATATGATTTTGTAGGCAAAAAGCAACACTCGCATGCCTATGGCCCATCGAATGCATTGTAGGGTGTAAATATTAGAAATTTTCCCCTCGATAGATGAGAGTAGTGGATCATATTTTCAATTGATTCTTTGACAATGATGTTTATTTATCCAACCCAATAAATCATAGATTTGTCAAACGAATTTTAGAAGCGTCAAAGCATGACCGTTGACAATCGAAGAGACGGATTTTGCGGTTTAGCCTCCTACAGGCCGCAATATTTACAAAAATTCGCCACCGGATTTTGGTTCACGATTTTTTCTTGCTTGGTCGTCTTGATTCAAGGCGTTTATTTCGGTTATACGATCGGAATGCTGACTACCATAGAAAAACGTTTCAAGATCAACAGTTTCCGCAGTGGTTCTTTGCTCAGTTTTTACGACATGGGTCACGCCATTTCCGTCCTTTTGATAGGCCATTTCGGGCCGTGGATTCACAAGCCGAAGTGGGTGGCTTTCGGGTGTTTGAGCAACGCGTTGGCTTGTTTCGGCATGGCCGCCTCGCATTTTTTATTCCAAGGCGACCACGAAGCCGATGTCGTCAAACCTTGGGCCAATGAACCAGCTGGTGTTGATAAAAGCGCGATGGAACTTTGCTCCATGAGAAACGTGGGTGAAGCTAGAGTGTCTCTAAGAACTGTTGCACTTTCCTTTGTAAATAAAGCCAAAGGTCAGGCTTCAGTATGCAGCACTCAAGATTCATTGTAACTTTGCTCAGATTTCGCATATGGGGCTTAAACTGGGATTCCAGTCTTCTCGACATCCTGAATAATTGGAACGACTCGTACAAAACCTGCAAGCTCGCTTATCTTGAACAATCTCTTACAATCAGGATGAACTGAAAGTAGGTAAATCCAATAGATTGTTGTAGATCACTAAATGTTATTTTAACATGAGTTGAAATCCCTTGACTCGTGTTAATTTTCTGTTGAAAGATGAAAAACCAAGATTTCATTAATTCGTTCTAAATCTTATGCAGCTGAATTTTGGTTTAAAAATTGGATGCGAGGCATTCAGATTTTTATGAATGTCTTTATGTCTACATAGGGAAATAATTATAGATTCCACAGCATAAAGTTTGGTGAATTATGAAAATTTTATGTTATGTTAGCAGTTCTGTTTTTAAAATAGCATTAATATTTTACTCCATTCAAAAAATTTTAGATTTTTTTAGTTTACCTACCTAATTTATATTTGGTTTCCACGTTCATCTTGTCTAGTTCAAAATATCTTACATTTAGTGAAGAATATGTGACTAAAATCCCGTTTGAAAAATAATTTCCGCAGTACAAGACGAGTTTTCAAAAAAAACTGAATTCTACCTTTTAAAATTTGTGAAAATCATCAGTCTTGTAAGTTTTTCTGTAAGTTCCCATCAGATTATGATAAGACTTTCTTTTCTAATAGGATTTTTGGAATTTATTTTTCGAATCTTTGGATGTTCTCGTGGGTGAGATTGAAAGATGGCTAAATTGAATCTCAATTATCTTGCAAGATATCTTATAAGAGAGCGGAAATCTCCTAAGACCTCCCGTAATATCACATAACTTAAAACTGTGCGGATGTGAGTCGATTGATCATACATTTATTTCATATGAAGCAAATATCATGTGGAAAATACAAAAACGATGTATCAAATATCTTTATAACGACGATGTTCCAATGTTACATGTCAAACTTCATCCAAAATTGGACTTTCCTAATTTTATATGACCATGACTTCTATGGTCTAGCTTGCGGTTTTGAGACCTTCCTTCAAAAATTCGTAGTAAAGGGATCTTCTCTCTCTGTATCTTTGAAGAGAAGTCATCATAAGATGTAATTATCATACACCCATACATACTTGATCTTACTTTTTTTTATGGCAGTCCAATTCAAGTTGATCTATCTAATTGTAATGGCCGCACAAAATTCCGGTTTTTTGATCATGGAAGGAATTTGTCTGTTTTTGACGGAACAATGAAGCTTCTGGTTCTGACATTTTTTACAAACGATTTCATTTTCGATCTCCTTGCTACTTTAGGCCAAAGAGAAATGTCATAACATACTTTAAGTTGTAATTGATCTGAATGAATGAAAAGCAAGCAGTTAATTATGAGAATGCAGAGATAGCTAGTGAAAACGGAACTGTGAAACAAAATAAAGTGTAAGAAGACGACTAATTTCCTCTGTTCAATCAGGCTAATTGTTTTCGCATGTTGCGATTTCTCAACATCAGTCACTTGGTTTGTCAATCATAATTCTCTTTCTGACTGCTCTTCCTCCCTGTTGTGTTTATTTTTGACTCTATTTTTCAGATTTATCTTTATATATTTTCTGCTGCTTATCTTTTTATGTTTCAATTTCGTTTTCAACTAAATTTTCTATGATGTTCCTTTTTTCTATATTTTTTTCTATATTTTTTCGCACATTATTTCTTTCTTAAACATTAAGTTTCTTTTGCGTCTTTCTGTTGCAATTGACGTCATGTTCCTTTTGCATTTACTTGTTTACATTCTTATTTTGTTCGCTCATTTTTATTTTGAAACTACCATCAATCTGGTGATTCATTCTCTCTATGTTGAGACTAAGCAAGCTAATCTTGTCTGTTGTGCTTGGTCAGGTGGGACTAAGTAAAATACCTTCTTTCTATTTAGCTAATGGAATGAGCTTTGAGATTTAGCTTTCAGAATTCTACCCCAGATGCAATTTTATCGGAGTGTACACTTGCCTCGTGCCAGCTCAAGTTTGAAGTACCTTTCGCCACTTTTTCCGATGTATGATTTTCGCTCTTTTTGATAACTCACGTTCAATTGTGAGCAATTGTGTTTCAAATGACGTTTTAGTAAAAAATTCTCCACTAAGGCCCGAATGACGAAAAAAGAGCAGGACGCAGACAGGTTAGGGCTAAATAGTGGGCTAACTATCCCGTTATGTAGCCCGCATTGTCTAGAGAGTTGGTCAACCATTTAGCCCTTGATTTAGGCCATCAACTGCCCTAGAATTTCTCTGTGATTTACCCCAGTCCACGATTTGCCTAGCCGCTTTTTTATATACTTCAGCCCGCCATTTGCCTCTAGCCCACCTTTCGTCGTTCGGCCCAAAATATGTGATATTTGGGACTAGACAAGAACATTATTTAAACCAAGGATGAATCAATCAAACAGGCGGGGAAGTATAAAATTTCTTAAATGGAATAAAATAACACATGTTATTCCAAAAATTGAGCTGTCATCATAAATTTACATGATTCATCAAAATTTGTCATGGAATCAAAAATTATTCATATTTGAAGATACAAAAATGTCATGAAAATCGGAATGCCTCGCATTCAATTGCATAGCAAAACATGGTTCTATGCATAAAAATTAAAGTCAAGTGGTATAATGACTTAACACGAGTTAAATAACACGTGTTAGGGACTAGAAACACATTAAAGTTGACCGCCTTTATGCACATTGCCCCTAAAAATAAAAAACCGCGAACGTTTATGATCTTCGACGGCTGACAGCTCAAAAGAGCAAAACCAAAATTCTATCTTATCACACTTTTTGGATATCTGACAACCCCTAACAAATGCTGTTATTCCAATATCTTTATCAGGTTTAACTTCCGAATCACACACCAATAACACCCTTTCCCAATGAAATTTCCTTGAAACAAAGCAGTTTTCGTTTACATTTGATCCTTGGAACAAAAAAAGCCAAAGATCTAAGATGATCTTTTAGGGTCTACTTGTATAAGTCAATCTCATTCATGAGGTGCGGTGTTATTCTATGTGCTTCGTACGAAAAATTGTGGAAAACCGTCAAATTTTCGTTAGAATACGGGCAAAAGTAAGAAATTTAGTCCGGAGTCATTATTTTCGTAGAGATTCCGACTTTTTACATGGCTGTAGTAAAGCGAAACATCAGTTTTATGATTTATGCAAAAATCTTGACACAGTTGTGTTCTTCCAAAGAAACGGAATAGTGTCCGTTCTTTCAAGTGTCTATTGCGATTTGGTGAGACCACCTCACTGAAATTTTGTTCGCTGTCATTTCGAGACACACTGTTTTAAGACAATATATTCTGTGTTGATCAATGCTCCATTAAGTTATCTTAGCTTTCTTTTTGCTTATCACTGTTTGTCGATACCATTTCTGGCTGTACAATTTGGATTTGAATGACAAAAAAAATACGATTTTGTTATGGGAAGCCCTGTAATAACTGCACTTTTTTCAATTTGTAATACCGTATGGTACTGATTTTTTTGCTATTTTTGACATAATACGCCATCTTGGTAGGAGTAGCTACTGTAGAAACCCTTTGCGCTGCTTCGCAGGTTTGACGTGTTGGCATACGTTTTTCCGAGAAAATTTTTGTTTTTTCTAAAAACTCAACTTTAGTAATCTGTCTAAAGCCAACATTGAAGACAGGGTCGATGAATTTTAGTGTTAACAGTTGCTGACTCATCTAAGTTCTACTGGACAAAAATTCATGAAGATATCACATTCGTACAGGATTTGGTATTTAATGAAAGAAATTTTTGAGGTACAAGTTTGTTTTGGCTTAATCACAGTAAAAACGTTATATCTTGATGTAGCTCACTGGGAAGACTGAAATTTCACATTAAAAATCGAACTAAAAATTTGCATTTAGGATTCTACTACTACCTCATTTTTGACATCAACTTCGAGAAACATTTTACTTAGCGATTCGAACGTTAAAGAAAACGCCGATTGGTGGGCGTTCGTAACCCTTTTGAGTTTTCAATTCATCTGCGGCGTTAGCAGTTCGCCTTTTACAACGTTAACCTATGTCTACATCGACGACAACGCCAGTCCGAAGCATGCGCCTTTCTATTTTGGTAAAATATTATAAAAATGATTTTTACGGCAATTTTTCAAAGGTTTCGCTTTTCTTTCATAGGACTGGTTACTGCTATGTGGGGCTACGGTCCAGCAGTCGGTTTCGGGTTGGCGGTCGTTTGCACGCAGGTTTACGTAACTTTGCAGGGTGAATAAGTAATTAACGAGTAATGATGTTAAGGTTACCCTATTTGCACATCCATTTACATCAAATTTGGAGGCCTTGGGCTAATGTGTAAATTCTGACCCGACATTTTTTGCAGTACCCTATATTACACGAGTAGTGTCACACTCATAATTTTTTTGCTGAGGTGTTTAAACGGAAATTTGCATAAACATGGTCGATAACAGTAACTTCGTCCTAACTAAATTTAAAATGCCACAGTTCACGTGGCGGTAGAAAAAGCGATCGAGTGATCAGGGGCCGGTCTCTCAAAGCTCCCGAACTTAATTCGTCAGCGAAATTCGCAGTTCGTTGACGAAATTTCCGACCTTCGTGAAATTTTTTTGGGGTTTCCCGAAGAAAATTTCGTTGACGAGATTTCGCTGACGAAATGTTCAAATTTGTTGACGAAATTCTCCAATTTTTGTGACGAAATGTGGCTTTGAGTTTCTCAAAGCTACCTAAATATCTTTCTGTTGAAATTTCTAGCTCGTTGACGGGAAAAAATTAGGCAGGTTCGAACCTCTCTAACGATTCATAACAGCCGTTTTTTATTGTACAAGGAATAGGACGAAAATCGAAATCCTCCTTAATTATTCAAATGTATTAATAGGTCAAATTTATAATTTTTTCGTATTCTAAGTTTTAATATTTTAAAGGATTGTGTCGCAACTTGGCAATCATCTCACTTGGGCGCCCATCCCATTTTGGCGCCGGTCTTACTTTGGCGCCCAAGCTGCATCTTACTTTGGCGCCCAAGTTGCGTCTTACTTTGGCGCCCATCTCACTCTAGTGGCCCTCTTACTATGGCGCCAAGTATATGTGTCTTTCTTTATCTATGCAAATTTTAGGAGCAGTTTTAAATTTTACATTTTGCATTACTTTATAAAATATCTGCTATACTTTCTAGTACGAAAATTATGTACTTTGCTGGAATCTTTTAGTAAACTGCTATATTTCGTGCTAATTATCTATATAATAATTTAAATCATAAAATCAACAGTACGTAGTGTGACAACATTATGAAAATCTTACACTGGAGAAATGACATGAACACTAAAAAATCATTTTGTTGATCCTTTTCCTTTATTTTCTTTATTTTCTGTATAACATTTCTTTTTTACCCCTCTCGTTCTTGCCTCTGTTTCAGTTTCCTCCTTTCTATTCTCATCATTTTGGGTCACACAATTCTTTGTCCCACTGTTTTTTCGTTTTATATTCATATTGTGTTATTTCTGTTTTTTCATCCACTTTTTTGTTTCCATACATTTTTTCCGTTTTATTCTATCCACCGTTTCCCTTATTATTTTATATTAGTTTGTGTTTTTCTTTTTTTGTATTTCAGTTTCTGTTTTGTATTTTTTCTTTATATATATTTTCTTTTCCTTCTTTGTCTTCGTTCCTTTCTTCCTTTTTTAAAAAAACTAGCACGTTAGGGGCCTGGTTGTTCGCATTAACGAAATATTTCTCTTATGGACTGCTAATTTCTTAGCCATCTCCAATTTGTTCAAAAAAAACAAAAAATCCAAAATACAGTGATTACTTTGACTAGCCAGCAAAATCAAAAGCCTTTATGTTACTGCAAATTACAAGTATTAGTTTGCCAACGAACCAAAGTTCGCTGACAAAATTCTTGACGAGATTTTGTCAACGAATTAAAAAAGGTTCGAAAGCTTTGGGAAACCCAAAAAATGTAGTTCGCGAAATCTCGTCAACGAATTGCGAAATTTGGCTGACGAACTTACTTCGCTGACGAAATTTTTGTCAGCTTCGAGAAACCGGCCCCAGTTTCGATATGTATAATATCACTTGTCCCTCTTTGTGTGTAATATTACATAGCATTCGGTCGGTACACATTACACATTTTCGTGAAGTTTAGAATTATAGCAACTGTAATATAACTCGAGTTGCCGTTTACGGCGTAACATACCCATGGTTGATGCACTATTGTACTCCACTATCTTAGAATTTACGATCGGAAAAATACGCTAGATTTACTGCCGAAAATGTCTCCGCAGGCGGATGATGCCAAAATACTACTGAACAGCATTTCAGCATAAAAAGTGAAATCAACGTAGAAATTTTTCTTTTAGGTATTCTAAAAATTAAAATTTCCATGAGCAGTCAGGATAAGTCTTTTCAAATCGAGCAGGAATTTTTCTGCTGTAATAGGCAACAAATTAAACATCACATGATGGTATGTCCATTCAAAAAACTGGAAAGGAAATACTATTTTATATTTCAACTCTCGATTAGCCTTCAACAATTTTTTGAGACAAAATTATATCGCAAAATTGTTGTTTAGAAGATTTCGACAAAATCGCAGATTTCTGTCACTTACCGATTTGCAAAGAGACGGTAGATCCCTTTGATAAGTATGCAAGAACATAGCTTACAGTGTTCAATCTCGGTTTGTTGCAGAGTGTTAATGTTTCGGATAAGTTCAGCATCGTATTGTACTTCAATACAATGCGTTTTTTAAAGTTTCTATTGTTTACAGTCTACATAGGATTCCACTTCAGCTGCCGAAAATTGTCAAACGTGATATTAAATTATATAAATATAAACATAGAATGTTCGTCATATTCGAATCAAAATTGTGATAAAACCAGATGTTGTCCATCTCAACACGTTATTCTAAGAGCGAAATTTGAAAATAAAAAAGACAAAAATTGTTCATTGTATATTTTTGATGTGAAAGTTGAGTCCTTTCTGGCATAGTCAGTTATTATGCCTCAAGGACTTGAAAAATAGAAAGCGTGAAGTTGGCATAAAGATAGAGTTTCAGTTATTTCCATAAATCTGCTGAAGTTCTATAATTCTCAAAAATCTTTATGGTGTGAACAATCTTAAACGTGATTTCATTCAGGAAGTGTTCGATCTCAACCAGAAAGCTGTTGGCCACAGACAAAATAAAACTTTTCAAACTGAGCTAAAATTTTTAGTACCAAAATGCAACAAGTTGGGTATCAATCGACGAATCTCGTCGAGATCTACTACATAAAATAATCTACGGCCTTTTTTGACTGAAACGAAGGTTTAAAGTTTGGTTTTCCATTGATATTTCTTGCTGCCAATGTATGATAGGGAACAAACATCATATATCTGAACATAATCTTTCTTTTAGCACCGCCTACTTACTTGACCCCTAGTAGCGCCCATTGGATAGGCGCCTGGTGGCTGGGATTCCTATGTCTTAGTATTATGTATATCATCGTCGGATTACCCTTTTTCTGCTACCCGTTGAGATTGTTGAATTCCCGAAAAAATCGGGCCTTGGACGAATGTGAATTGAGTGATACGGCCCACAAAGACGAAGCCTATAAAAATTTAGTCCTGGGCACCGTTTCGACCGCGCCTGTTGCGGCTAAAAGTTGTGCTGAAATAGACGTTTACGACTCGGATCATACGTTAAGATGGTTTTGGGAACGTTTTCTCGGTGAGGTTTTTTTTGTTTTGAAAATGTTTTTGAAAAATTTCAAAAAAAATTTCCGTTAGAAATTCCAAAACAAGTGGTCAAAATGTTCAAGAACGAAATATTCATTTGCATTACCGGCAGTTGGATCTTTTGGTCGTACGTTATTGGCGGGTATTCGACGTTTTTACCTAAATACCTCGAAGTCCACTTTCACCAACCTAGTCATTCTGCCAGCACTTATGGAGGTGAGCAACTGTTGAGTGTCTTTGAGAACTGAGCACATCTATGATAAGCATCTCAAAAAATAGACTGTATGAAATAAAAATGGAACATTACATTAAAATAAAAAAGTAGAGCTATTCGATCTGAAATCAAGCAAGTTAATTAGTCATGAATAGTGATTTATATCCCACTAACTTGAAATTGGCGCTCGGTATTCCTAGCAGCGTTCAGATTGAGCGATAAAACTGATGAGCTTGGAGCTACATGCTTACTCCAGGACCGGAGTAAAAGTATTTTTACTCAATTTTTGAATTTTGATTCTTTATCATTGGTTCATTTTGGCACATTTCGACATTTCGATATTTCGCATCGTTGGAATTTTCAATACATTTTGACGTTTCTGTAATTTACTTCCAATTAATGGAATCATCATGCGACTTTTTTCTCCTTCCAGGCTTTCTCACCGCCTTTGCGGCGGCCACATCGTGCGCTATTGGCGGAAAATTGTTATCTATTATGGGTATGAAACCCCACAAGTCGAACTTAATCGTAGCTTTATGCACTTTGTCGGCCGCTTTGAGCTATTTGGCTTTCATTGCTATCGACTGCCCGCGGCCCGACGTAGAGTCCATGAGCTGGAATTCTAGGTAAAAATAAGTGAAAATTCAGGGTGTCTGAGAAAAGTTGTTTTTTTATCCCATTTAGTCTCTTAACCGTTATTATGGTTGTTGGTTAAAGTTTATCTACACTGTTTTTTTATAAAATGCGTGTAAACCGAATAATGATAAGAATTAGCATTGTCGTCAAATCTTTTACAAAAAGCAATTACTGTAGAATTTTTTTATTAAAAAATAGTAATAGTTAGTGGTGCAGGCTCACAAGTTTCCAATCCAATTCAACATGCGGTTTCGCGGAAAAGGGCAAAAATTTGAAATAATACTTGCTTTTTACTCTTGATATTTACAAGCATTTCAAGAAAAACAAACTATAATTTAAGTTACAGAATTTTTTATAATAAAACACGCACCAAAGAGCTGAAGCCGATTTTATCAAAGAGATGTAAGCTCCATCTGCGCTGCAGCATGAGCTGTAGCTTAACTCTATATGTTATACCACTGCATTACGGTACAGTTCAGCAGCAGCTTAACTCGCACACACAAAATATATCGGTAAAGATGAGCTGCAACTGAGCCGCACCTTAACCGCAATGATATAACATACAGAGTTAAGCTGCAGCTCAGCTGCAGCTTGTTCTTTTGATGAAACCGGCCTCTGATAATTTGAAAAGAATCCATACTTTTACAGATGCGCGGATTCTACACGTGTTCTGATGAACAAGGAGCTTACTATGCAAATGCAGTTATCGAAACTTGCGATAAGAATCAGAAGTCAGCACGCATGTTCATAGCTAGGTCTGGGGCCTTTTACCTATGCGGGCTACTTCTTAACTCCGTGCAAAATTCAGCATAATCTCCGCAAAATCAACTCCAGTAAATTTTCAGGTTCATCACCAACAGGCTTTTGATTTTCATATAAAGTAAAAATGTTTCAAGTATACTAACAACAATTTGCCGACAAGAGCTCACTTAATTTAAAATGATAGACTCGATGAAAACTAAGAAATCAGGCTCATTTTGATCCGAAATTTTCAGATCAGAAAACATTATACGGTAGAAAAACGCTCAATTTCTTTATGTGAATGGGATGAGGTTAAAATCATTCAAAAAACATCATGCTTATCCGCTGTAAATTTGGACAGAACCTTCGCATGGATATCACGGATATACCTTGCATTGCGATTAAAATTAGCATAGGTGCTGTATCCCAGTATTTAAGATTTTTCATTTTTCGGTCTGATTATAGAATTGAACCCGAGCTGAGATGAGCATAACTTTATGTTAATTATATTTTAGAATATCAGCTCTATGACTTAAGGTACAGGCCTTTTCTAAATCATACATTTTACACGTTAGTTTTTCCTACTTTTCCCATTCCATTTGCATTAAGTTCAAATCCCGTTAAAGTGCAACATTAAGAATTTCGAAAGAAAAGACAGAAAATAGCCTAAGAAATGAAAAGCCCCGAATTTTGATGTACTGCAACTATGCGAATACACATTTTTTTAGAAAAATAAATGTAAGTCATATATTCAGCGCTGCTCTACTATGTTAATTTTTACTTAATTTCTCGAAAATTAAGTAATCATCACTATCCAGCTATTCCGTGTAAGCTTATCAACCATTATCATACAGATTCATGAATTCTTGTCTAAATACAGGGAGGACAAAAAAAAGACAAGCCTAAAAAGTGCTAAAAGTAAAAAAGTAGCCAGAGCAAATCTAACGTCTTTTGTGTTCGATGGGAAAATTACTCTAGTATAATATGTCAGAGTTTCACTTAATGTTCGAAAATCCTGGGCTGGTTGGGCAAAACCACTCATTTCTGTGCTTTTTCAATGATAATTTTTTGACGGATCACTGAAAAATCAAGTTAAACAAACCCCTGAAGATTCCAATGCGGAAAAAAACGTTCAGGCAAACCTATGAAAATTTAATTTAAGTCTGATCATTCTGCAGCTCTCGATTAATAGTGTTGAAAATTTCTGGAAACTGTGAAATTTTTCTGGAGACAGGAGTTCTGCGCTCGATTATAAAAATTGATTCTTTTAGTTCAGAAATGATACGTTTTTTGTTCGTTTGTTCAGTTTCGAGTAGCATTTTTTCAGTAGAAATACGCTGCTATAGCTAAACACGGTTGATTAATTGATTTAGGAAGAGATGAAGTATGAATTGACGTTAAAAAGCAGATGTTTATTATGGATAGGTATAGCACATGGAATACTGTAGCTATGGTAAAAAACTGCAGTAAAACTCTAGCTTGACTGGCTGATCTATTACAGGCTTTTTAGGCTGGACGTTTTTGGATCATTTTGTCAGAACTGATCAATTTTGTACTTTATCATAGTCCATTACAGCATGAGATTTTCCCATATGCTGTCTCTACGGCAAAGTGCTAGCTAAGTAATTTCAGATTGTTCATTGATTCTGCTTAATTTGCGTAAATTTTGAGACAAAATACAAACGGTTAGTGCTTACGCATGTCTCTGCAGTCTCCCATGCAATGCTGGATGTCATTGCGACACGAGCAACTACGAACCCGTCTGCGCCGGGAACGAAGTCTACTTTTCGCCTTGCCTGGCCGGATGCCGGGAGTTGGGAAACAAAACGGATGGAGTTATACGGGTGAAAATTCAACTTGCAGAATGCTGAACCGATTTCTTTATGAAAATTTTTTTTTCAGTACGACTTTTGCCAGTGCCCGCAAACGTCGTCGTCGGCCAAAGCGGGTTTCTGCTCGGAAAATTGTAATTTAAAAATGCTCACCTATTTAGTGTGCACTATTTTGACGGCCATAACTGCTCAATTGTTCCAAGTAGCGCAGTTTACCACACTGATAAAGTGAGTCTGGTCATGGCTATGACTGAGCTAAACCTCACTGGTCTGCATACTTCAAAATGCGATTTCTGAGTTTGTCACAGTTTTGAAATATGATAAAAGAAAAAAAGAAATATGCTTCGATCATTATCTGCTATTTCTGGTGATCGAAATAGTTTTTCATTTATTATGATATATTTTATCGAAATTTTTCTTTCTCAGATCGGTGACACCAGAAGAAAAATCAATGGCCTACGCTTTGGCCAATTTCTTCACAAGTATCCTGGGTAAGGAATAATGATATCTTGTATGCTGCCAGTTTGAAAATTCAATTCCGCCAGAGTCGATCAACAGTCCGTGGTTGCGAAATTTTTGTGAAACTCATATGATCGAGAAATACTCCAGCTTCGTCTGTACAGATTAAACATATATAGAAATTGAACGCGTAGTTTCACATCCGTTCATGTTCTACTGTGAGGGCTTGAAAAAATTTGAGACGAGCCATATTATATATTGTAGTAACCGAAAAGAAATATCTTGCACACTAAAGATAATATGCTGAAATGCATGTGAAATGAAAGAACTAACTTTTACTGAAGAACTTTTCATACAAAAAGGCTAAATTGAATGGTTCCACAAATTATGGGTCCTATATTACTATGATATGATTAACTATAATCGAGTGACAAAAAATGGAGACAAAAACCATTTAGAACGTCTGTTTTTCCTCGATGAAAAATGATTTAAAGTGGCGTCTCTCCATTTTTGATGGAGTTAGAGGTGATCAATTTTCGGTTTAAAATTGGTTTGATCTCTCCCCAGATCTCCGTTTCTGCCGGTGTAGGATCTACGATGCAAAGTTACCGTAAATAGTGTTACCAGACGATATTTTGTATTATTTTCTGACGTGTTGGGTATGGTTGGATGCAGATTTTCAGTCTTCAACCAAGTCCTCCAGAAATTTATTCCAATATTTTTTATGGTATTAAAAGTGAGCATTGTAGGAAAATTGGACTTCGAAACATTTTCGCATACTGCTGAAGTTTAATGTGCGTTCATGGCTTCGACTGTTAGTAAAATACAGGTGACATTGAATCATTAACAAACCTTGGAAGATATTGAATGTCAAAGTGTTGCAGTCTGCTTTTTTACAAAATGCATGTAAAAAGTGACGAAAATTAGTACTAGTCCGCTGAAATCGATTACTGTTTCTTACTGAAAAATTTTTTGCCTACATAATCCTAAAAAGTAAGTTTGGGAGTTTACGGTGATAGATGTACGACTTGTATCAGAAAACAGTAAAAATATGATAACTCAAGCATTGACTTCGATTCGTGATTTTTCTTTTCAGGATTTTTACCGAGCCAAGTTCTATTCGGTCGAGTAATCGACACGACCTGTGTTAAATGGAATTCGCAGTCGGATACAGGCCGCCATTGCCAGTTGTACGACCGTTCGCTCTTTCGCTCCCGATACCACTTGTTAACGACCGCCTTTGCCGGCCTCTCTTTCCTTTGCGTAGCCTTAACGAGCTTACTTGCCGTCAAGTTTCCGTTTTTTCAATGAAAAATATATGTTTAAAGCGATGTAAAAAAGAATAAAAATTGCATCGATGCCATATTATTGTCAAAAAATGAATCTACAGCGGGAAAATTGTAATTATAATGCTGTCAAAAATAGAAATACTGAGTACTCCACGTCATGTTTCATAATATATGTCGCCGAGATCAGTTCATTTGTGCGAATTTCATTGAAAATATAATTTAAGACGACTACTGAAACAATATCTCACAATTTTCACTTCCAAACAAAACTGAGATACATCATTTTTCGCTTTATCTACGTCTTTTCTCCATCAACGAAGAAATGGCACCTACTGTGTTCCTTGACTGTTGTTTGCAGTTCTACAAACACATTTTTTCGGGGAAACTCGTTAAAGGTCAACAAGGGTGCATGAATTTAAGAAAAATAAGAATCACGAAGTCACATTCAAGGATCTAAATGAATTCTATGATCAAAAATACATTCACGGACAGGCTGCAGAATCATCAGATTACTGTAGAGTGTTTTAAAAATTTTACATTCAAGTTTTCCCTATCAAGACGAAGTCAACCAACCATTACCAATTCTTGAGTAAAAATTATATAATAAGAGCTTTATTGTGAATGACTTTGACGGCGGCACTTATTTTGTTTTCCAATTCACAAGCAGTTTATGAAAAACATACTATGGAACCAAATCTCTCGATGATCTACTACATTTTTTATACTTGGAAAAATGTCAATACGTACAGTAGTACCAACAACGGAAAATATCAATATAAACATCAATACTCTTTTTCTATATACGTTTTTCTTGAAATGCTTCTTAAAATGGTTTTCTACTAAACCGTATGTCACATAGGAGAAATTTCTCAGCTTACTCACATGACGTTTGAAAATTTTTTGAAAAAAATTCGAACTAAAGGCTTCGTATAAACAGTCGAGATTACAATACTTTTTGTGACTTTTCAATTTATAAGCTGTTAACTTTCAAATGATGAAAATTAAATATTTTTGCACATACTATATTGTTATGAATGAATCACAGCCTTGCCGGCTAAAATTTTGTCAGTTAGAAAACACGCTACAGTAAACTTATGCTTCAACTATGCTTCATTTATTGTGAAATGATTGATGCAGTAAGCATATTATTGCAATCAGTGAAATAATTTTTCGTCAGTGAGCAGCAAACAGAACAGCTGATCCTTCAATAACCTAGTCAAGCGGCCCCGATTTCACGAGTAGCAATCTGGTATCGACGTGGATAAGAATAATGTTTTTTCAATGGTTCCGGCCATTCCCCCTCCCAAGAAAGAATTTAGCGTTTTTCTACAGTATAAAGTTTACCACCAAATGAAAATTCCGTATCAGATTGAACATACGTTTTTGGCTTTCGCTGCCTCTATTACTTTGAATCAAAGGGGCTATAGTTGCATTATTTTTTGAAAATTAATCCAAAGATAAACACCTCGATTAAGGACTGTCACTTCAAATAATCTTACATCAATTTCAAAATCTTATCACGAAGATTTCTATGGGAAAAGTTCAGATATCAAGCAATTATAGTACATTTCAACTTATACAGGGTCACCCAAAAAAGGCCCGCCTGAAACCTCAGGCAGTTGACTTAGAGTTTTCAGGTTTTTTCCTTCAGCTAGCCCATTCTCACCTATAGTTTGTTTTTTATAAAATGCTTCCGAATTGAAAAAAGACAAAAATCAACTGTGCAGTCAAAATCGCGTATACAAGGCTCTCACAGTAAGATTTTTCACTCTAAAAATTGTTAAAAGTTGATTGTATAAACTCACAAATTTTCAATCTCACGTGATGAATGGTCCAGCTGAAAATTGTAAAAATCTACAATAGTACTTGCTTTCCAATTTTATAATTTAGAAGCATTTCAAGAAAAACAGACTATAGAAATTTTATATTTCTAACTACAGTATACGAAGATATGAATTCGTTCACAGTGAACCATTGTTTTCTAATGCCAGTTTTCACACCATTTAAAAATATAATAAGTACCACAATTCAAAAGTGAACGAACTAAACGTTAAAATATGTTAAAATCGTCAAAGTTTGATAACCACCATCAAAGATAATCTTTCCATAAACAGTTTCAGTTTTCAAAAATTTTAATTACTACTCTGAGAGCCGCAAATTTGTCGATTTTTCAAGACAATCACCGAAAAGCCAAAAATGAGTGATGAAGATGTAACAATCAGAAATATGATACTAGAGTAATTCTTCTATCAAACGCAAAAGACCGGCACCTCAAGTCTGCTCTGTTTACTTAACCTAGCAATTTTACGAAGCTCGTTTTTCGGATCACTCGGCATAAGCTGTAAAAGGAATTCCTACGTGCACTATAACATACGTTACGCCACATTCTTAGCAGATTTTATCAAAGATAATCAAATGAGATGAATTATCTGCCGATTACTTAGTCGGAAGGCGTGATAAACAGTAGCACTATATTTCTTTGCCGTTTATGTAAAGCCCTACTCGGAAGTTAAAAATTGTAGGACTTTTGTCGCCGACAATCGGCGACTGTACTGGGCCTAACGACTACAATCAATGTAATTGAATGGAATATCAGGTAGAAAAAATCTCAGATTCAGAAACGCTTCCAGTCAGTATTTTTCTCAACCAAGGCATGCTTAATGATGAAATATGCAAATATGTCAATCGTTGAATCGGAGTGATATCCAAGAAGCGCTCGATGAACTTTTCGCCATAATCTCAACTTTCAAAACGAATTAGATAGCAGTCGTAGTTGAGACAAAAACGAAAAGTTAAACGAGCCATTCTACATAATTGGCAAAAACATACAGTAACTACGGTAATGAATAATCGCTCTCACACGTTCAACGGAGCTTGAAATATTTCTCGTTATCATCGATAGCCGACCTGCTTCAGCCTTTTTCATGTGTGGAAGAGCGTCGACGTTATTTTTAGATGTTCTAGCATACACAGCTTGCAATGTTTTCATGCTTACTGTAATGACGCTCCATAAGGAAGTCTGCCTGTGAAAATTTTGACTTGGCAACTATAGGAAACTGAATCAGAAAAGAACCATGGTTGGCGAATCTGGTACTCAAGGTTTAGATGGCGGACAAACTTCATAAACCACGTTAAGTTAATTGTTGAGATATCAACTAGTGAAAATTTCAAAAATCATAAGTTTTAAGAAGTTTATCAATTTTTCATTCCCTATGCTCTAATACACGACCCATACAGCCGAAGTAAATAGTATCAATGACTTTGAGATGGAAAAGTGTCAAAATAGTCCACTTCTGAATGATGCTTCTCAATGACTGCAATGTATTTCCATGGTTTTACATCCTCAGTAAATTTGTTTCCGCCTGATGTGAAACAATCACATAACACTATCAGCCGATAATTTCGTCCGCAAATCGGTCACTTTATGATAATGCACACGATTTAATCATGAATCGTCCAAATTTCCTAAATTTTCTCAAGGAACCCAGATTCAACCTCTAGTCTATTCATTTTGAATGACAGGTGCAGAAACCGCTGAAAGTAAATTCAAGACTGGAAAATAGCAAGCTTATTGTGTTACGAGTATTTGATGTAAAAAAATTTCTCGTCGACAAGCGGCAAACTGACAAGCGAAGAATTTTTTGAAACCTTGTCGAACAGTCAAAATTAAAAAAAAATTGACTGCCTATTTGAAATGAATGGCATATAGGGAGGAGAACTCTCGGATTTTGGAGACGAGACCAGCAAACTTACGATATCCACTTTAGTGTTCATATAAGAGACCATTTGCTAAAAGCTATAATTTTTTTAATTTTCAAAAAGATCATACATATATCATGATCATCATCCTCGCTGAGCTTTTGCTACGTCTAGTCATCCACAATATAACGACAAGCCATAACTAAGTTTTGCCTAAAAATCCTTTCTTATTCTTTTTTTGGCGTCTCTGGACTGATCAACCTCACTGCGCCCTCTTGATCACCCGCAACCAAAAGACAATTCAAGAGTCCTGCTGATACCTATAGTCCGTTTATTATAGAATGCCTCTAAATTAAAAATTGAAAAAAATTAGTACTGTCGTCAAAATCGTTTCCAGAAAACTTTAACTGTGTAGAATTTTCTTCTCAAAAAATTATTATCGGCCATTTGAATATACTCACAAATTTCCAGCCCCACTTTCATATTGAGAAAGAACCAAACTACAGACGTTGATGGGGAAACACAAACAATTTATGACGTACTCGTAATTTACACGGAATAAAATTTGAAGGAAAAACAAACGATCAAAAGGCTCTTCATGAGACAAGTTTAGCTTTAACGTCGCAATGTTTTCTTTTCGGTCAAAATTAGACTCGACGACCAGTACCAGACATTAATTTCGAATAGGACGCTAACGATTTTCGTAACAATATACAATAAATGGAATCTGTAAAGAAGTGAAAGATTGAGAGATTGTTTGAAAGGATGAACTTTCACACAACTTGCATCAATGGTTGACCCTCCAAAGTAACAGAAAAAAGTTTATTTCTGTTGAAAGCGGGCTTATGTAAATTTTTGGTGCATTCTGTTAAGAATTTTCATAACATTCCACTTGTATTAAAATGTTATATATTTTCCAGATGAGATTCATTAAATAATTGGATAAAAAACAGTAGTAAGCACATTGCAACATATTTTTTATAGATCGATTAGCATGCTTAGAGTAGCAAATTAATGAAAAATGCAGAGTTTTTGATCTACCAAATTACTGTAACTAAGCGTAATAGATTTACCAAAAAAAATTAAAATAAACGAAACTATACATTACTAGGGGTGGAATGAAGATATGTCTGATTCTTAATTGAATTAGACCAAGCCCAATGTAATTTCTTGTAGAGAATTTATCGCTGTGTTAAATTGTGTTGAAAAATTCAGCAAACCGTGCGAAGTTTGCTTTTTCCAAAGCGAAAAAAGGACCGGTGCGAAATTGTAAATCGAGTTGAAGAAAAATGCATCATGAAACTGGACCATAACGTTATTTCGAATAAACGTTCTCAAAAAATTTGAATTATGTTTAAATGAGCTTCAAAACTTTATTGTGTTCATGTCTTTACAGTTGAGACGAGTGCTACACTCTAAGAGACATCATACAGTCTTTTGAATATGGTATCTCCGAAAATATAACATCTCAAACGGTGTTTATTTTTGACTGTACAACCGTTCATGATCTGTCATCTGACAAGGAACTTTTAATTCAAAATTAAATCATCTACATGTTTGTTTTTTCAAATGGTTAATAAGTGTATTTTCAGAATGCAGACATCATTTTAAAAAACCTGTGCGAAATTTTAAACGGAGTTGGAGGAAAAAAGCATGATGAAACTGCATCATGATGCTATTTCGAACAAACTTTCTCAAAGAATCTGACTTACGTTTCAAATTAGCTTCAAAGATTTATTATGTTCAACGTATTTACAGTTCAGACAAGTGCGACATCCAGAAAGAGGTCATACAGACTTTTGAAGATAGGATCTTTGAAAAAATAAAATCTGAAACAGGGTTTGCTGTTTATGATCCGATTCCTGACAAGCACTTTTAAAGCTGAATCAAATCCTCTTGCCAATTTGATCAATAAGTATATTTTTAGAATGCAGACATCATCTCATGTCACATGTATGATTAGTTTTGGACTTGTCAAACTTCTCACTGAGGAATTGTGTCTTATAGTTTGTTTTTTTTCTAAAATGCTATTTAATTGAAAAGGGATAAAAATCAACTATGTCGTCAAAATCATGTACACAAGTTTTCACAGTAAGATTTTTCATTGAAAAATTGTTGAAGGTTGATTGAATAAGCTCACAAATTTACAGTCTAGCGTGACGAATAGTTTAGTAGAAAAATGGGAAAATCTAAAGTAGCGCAATTTTCGAGAAAAACAGACTATTAGTTGGACCATCAAGTTTACAAGCATTACAGTAACTCATTCTATAGGAAAGCGAGTTTCAATACTGATCACTAGCAACAGCATTCTTAAATTTCTCACCTTATCCTCAATGTGTCGGGGTTGTATAATAAGCAGGTGCCTGTTCGTCCGCACACTTTATTCCACAGCCGGCACGCGTCGTCGATGAACTTACCGGCGATGACAGTTGACGGGGCGGCGCTGAACAGCGTCGTTATGAATATCGTCATAGCCAAACTGATTGAACGGACTTCGTGAGGTACAGCACTTCAATAAAGTTTAAACATAGAGGCGGAAATCTTCAGAAGTTCACCGAGGACGTACAGTAGATATGAGAAAAGCTACTTTGAACTTGAGCCGTAACTTTATTTTACTGTAATTTTGGGGAGTACCACTCGAAAATATGACATGAATTTCCAAAACGAGGTTGAGGGACGCCTACCAGAATAAAGAAAAGATGCACTGAAACTCTTTCATTCCTGTAGAAATTCCGCAGGATCAGAAATAACAGGAAATTGGAATAAATGCCAGATAAAACATTGGTAGGCCAAGAAAAGGTGGAATACAAAATACCACATAATATTACTTACCGTAATCCTACCATCATCTGAGGAATTTGGGCCGTTCCTACTATTATTCCGGAAACCACACTCAATAAGTAGAATAATATTAATGGGACAGTACAATCGGATGTACAATACGACCGAGAGACGAATCCATCAATAGTACAATCGCATCCAATAAAAACCTGACAAAAATAATTGTGAAATCAACGTGGATGCAATTCATATGATTTTTCATGAATTTGAATTGAAAACACGTTGTGTAGTCTGTTTTTCTTGAAATGCTTAATCCGTATTTTTGCGATATTCTGAACTGAGCTATTATGTATTACTAAAAATTTGCGAGCCTACGCAACTAACCTCTAACAATTTTTTGAGTGAAAATTAATGTGGGATTTATTGTGTAAAAGATTTAGACGATAGTTCTAATTTATATCAATTTTTGATTTAAAAATTTTACAAAAAACAGATTAGGTTCAGATTACAAAGGACAAATTATTCAGCGCTGCAAAGTTACCTGGCTTATTGAACGCAGTTTTCAGTCTGAGAATGCCAAAAATCAAGTAAGATAAATGAGAAATTGAAGGTTATTTTGGAAAGCTATTTCGACTGAGAATTATAGCTTCTCCTCCATGAAATGCTTGTAAATGATGAATGTGGAAAAAACATTTATGTTTTTAGGATTCCCTGGTAAATCATATGTCACATAGGACTAAAACTTAATGAGCATTATTAAACCAACCTTCAAGAATTTTTTGCTTGAAAAATCTTATAGTAAAAGTTTCTGAGAACATCACTGACTTTTGTTATTTTCGTCAATTTACAAGCATTGTATTAACTATAAATCATAAATGTAATGAACAACAATAAAAATTTCTACGTGACTGTAAACTTACAGGATCATTTTCGCCGAGAATAGTAGAATTCAAGTTTTTGCAGCCGGCGTGACAAGGCGACGAAAAAATCTGACCGCTCGAACTGCAGACCGGATAAACGTCGTTCATATTGCAATCGCATTCTCTGTTGCAGGAGTTCGTCAAATTATAATTCGTGGATCTGTAACATAACATAAACTGGATCAGTCCTTATTTTAGAAATCATTTTTTTCATCATGAGTTTTGTTAGCCGATCACAACGGATATACTGAGCAAATTTTTATATGTCATTTGCCCTTTTGATTTTATTGAGTTTTTCTTTTGTTGATCTTTTAAAGCACATAATGCGGAAAATATGCACACGATTTGGTTTAAAACTACGTCGTATGAGAAAAGGTCTGAAGTAACACATATTCCGCTAAATAATGCATAATAACCGGAGTAACTTTTTCCGTAGGTTTTGTTTAAACTCAAATTTACATAAATGTGTTGGGCAATAAAAACTGTCTATGCCCGTTCTCACCAACCATTGAGGTACATTTAATCCTAAAACATGCATTCGATAGACCAACTAGAAGACTGCAATAATGCTCATATAACTAATCATAACATACTATGATATGCCAAATTTTGAATTTCCGTGGAGTTTGAAAAAGCATAAACATTCATTTATCACATGGGGTGTTTTTTGACATAAGTCGGCTTAATCAAACGTCGCTAGTTAGACGTGCATATATTTTGCTGTTCCTTAGATCTAGTACATATAGGTTAACTTTCTAGTGCCTTACTCACTAATGCATTTTTATGTAAAATAGGCCCATGGAAAAAAACGGTTAATGCAAAATCGCTCTATTTTGTTTGAGCTACACTATAACACGTATGGTTCTGGAATTTAAACGTTGAGACAATCCGTCGTACTTATTGTTAGCAGTCCAGTGTGGAGTATACTTTGTTATCTCATCTTTCTAGTGTGAATTTTATTGTAGAATTAATATTATAAATTTTTGACAAACATTGTTCGAGATTAAAACTGAATCTTAAAAATTACAATTTCATCTTCTAAAATTTGTTTGTTTACATAATTTACGTATTCTTACGCGGCCAACTCGCCAACAGCGCTATTAATCGAACGACATTTCAGCAACATTTTGAGCCAAGTGACTACGATTGTCAAAATTGAGCAAATTACAACGTACATTGTGGCTTGGCGACCACTAAATTTGTATCTCTTCATGATAAAACTCCCGGCAATAATTCCGCCGGCGAATGAAACTGTACTTACGATTCCTGAAATGATTTTTGTCAATGCATTGACAACCTCGCCATTCTTGAGCACTTAAACGAGCATAACAAGTGCCATTTTTGATCTGCAAGCACATTCATTATAATGTGAAACTACAGTAAAATTAAAAAAAATACGTTTTTCCTAGATAAATTTTATTCTCACCTAAGTAGAAATTGACTTGATGTTGAGGAATGCCATAATGATTTTCGATATACTTCGCTTTGAAAACGCCAACTCCTCGATAGGAGAATGTTTCGAATATTCGTGCCAAAAGCAATGACACATAGACGGGCGATTTCGCACATTTTCCGATAGCTCTCAGAAAATCTGAAATTCGAAGTAAAATGAAAAATTATATTTTTCTAAACCCACAAACTAGTTTATTTTGTCTGGAAATCGAAATAAGGCATAGCAGAAAAATTGAAGAGTATGAAATGGTACTTGATGTCACAGTGAGCACACTCTTGAAAAAATTATTATTATCAGAGAAGTTCTATACTCATAATGTCTGGCCAAAAAAACTTGAGAAGAAAAAAGTAGTGCTGATGTTTATGTGTAAATTTTTGAATGCCATGCCACACGCGATAGTCTTTGGCGCCTGTCTCACTTTGGCCCCCAATGTTATTGGCCGTTGTCTCAACTTGGCGCCCGTCTCACTTTGGCGCGTATTGTTTAGTAATGATCTTTCTCGGATGTCTCACTTTAGGGTTCGCTTTGGCCCCCATGTCAGTTTCGCGCCCCATCTTGTGTACTCCGCTAATTCAACATTCATTCTAATCATAAAGAAGTGGTTACCATCACATTATTTTATTGTCATACTAAATTCTATTCAACTTTATGAATACCCTAATAAGTGCTTAATATATCGTAAATTAGGCTCAGCCTCAAACAGAAGAACAGCGAAATTCACTGTATTTTCTAACCAGCGCGACATTGACGAAAATTATATTTGGCACGAGTAATCTTAGCTTCGGCTTAAGCTTAGGCATGGGCTTAAGCTTAGGCGTACGCTCAGACTTAGGCTTAGGCAATTCAGGGTGGTCTGAGCTATTTAAAGCCACCACGTTAAGGTAAAACTGCGCGTAAAATTTGCATACATGAAAACATATCGCTTGTATACTAGGACCGTCAAAGACGGACGCCAAAGCGACATTGGCGCTAAAGTGAGATGGGTGTCAAATTAAGACAGCTTGGGCGCCAAAATGAGACAAGGCGCCAAAGTGAGATGGGCACCAAGTTGCGACACAATCGTTTAAAAAAGATAACACATGGGAGTTTCTGTTCCTAATCTGCTTACATGCAAATTTGCTCAAGTACACAAAAGTCATATGTTCGACTAGATTTGGAAATTTGAAAAAGCGCAAGGACAGTTTGAGCACACGCAAACCACGTTTATTTGAGAATTACAGTGTATCTAGTGTTTCAATTGAGATGTTTGCGGAATTACATCAATTGAAACACTCTTATTTTCAACCGGAAAACATAGAAAGCATGCCTGAAATAAGATCTTGTTGAGCCCGTATACTATTTCTCGTCTTATTTTTGAAGTTAGGTTAACTTACCTTTCATTTCACTAATAAAGGCACTTCGTTCGCCCTGATCAGTGTAACCGTTCGGCATATGTACGTATTTGTCCAATTTATCCAAATCTTCGGAATCGATGTTGTCCCTCAAGTTTTTTTCGCTGGGCGTGCCGTAATTTTTCGTGAATTGATGGCGTTTTTTGAAGAAAATCAGCCCGACAGAAGGCATGATCAACAAAAATCCTGTAACTAAAAATCCTAGCCACCAAGCACCTATCCACCGCGGATCCATTGGGGTCATACCGCTTGGTGCTGAAACACTTTTAATAGCAACAAATTCCCTATGTTTGATAAGTGTGTGTATTGCACGACTTGTGCACAGATATCGTAATGTTTCTTATTTTTTCAAGAATGGATTGGGCTGAAACTGATGCAATATCGACTATTGGAATCTGTAATAGAAAATATTCGTGCATTTTCATTGAGAATATCTGCAACTCCGAACATTATTAATAAAAATGAAAAGATTATTTATGCACGTGCAGTTTTTTAGCACATGGTTGCAAGCCTTGTGCACTAATTGAAAATATGACGATATGGTTTGAAATTCTTGACATGATTTGCGACTTCTCGTAACTGCTGTCAAATATTTGGATAATATGAAATACTTACCATCTAAATTGACGTAGAGTTTGAAACATCCGGCAGCCAACCACAATCCACCCAACGGTCCCAAAATTCGGACAGTTCTCATAGTAGCTATTGTAAAAAATTACAGTATGATATCGGTATTAGAAAACGGACGTTTAATAATAATTTTTTGAAGAAATTCATCAAAATTTTATCGTCAACGCTTTGAATGACAGTCTTCCTTAACATCATAATCTTCCAAAATTCCATACTGAGCAACGCAACATTTTAAAGCTGTGATTATTTTACCACGATGAACAACCTACCTAGCGATCTGAAGTTCACTTCTTTGAAACAGTGATCACTAATAGTACAGCTGAGTCCGAGGAGATTTTAATAATTAGAAAGAGTATTTTTTAAGTGCTTCCAGCTGATAAAACTGGAAAGTTCGACATATTTCATATTTTCACGATTTTCTCCTAAGCAAAATGCCCCATGGGACCGAAAATTTGCGGATAACCTAGCCTTTAAAATTTTTTTGAGTGAAAAATTCTACATAGGAAAAGCTTTACGTAAATAACCTTGACGATGATTTGTCATTGTTCTAGTCCATATTTCTTGAAACGCTTTAAAATGATAAAATTTTAGTGCAAGTACTACTTCATATTTTTACGATTTTCTGCTGAACCGTGACTTACTTAAGGCTGAAATTTTGCGAGTCAACTGATATCTACAGTTTTTTTCAGAAAAAAAATTACACGAAAAGCTTTGAGTGAAAAACTTTGATGGCAGTACTAACTTTTGTTATTTTTCAATTCAGCAGCATTTTATAAAAATCAGACTATATTTTATTTATGCAACTCGAAGAATTTTTTGAAAAAAAAAATTCTGCCGAACGGGCTATTTAAAGTTTTGATTATCAATCTTCAAGTCACCTGCTTCGTGGTATTGTCCGAATTCAAGATTCGTTACAACTGCATTGATAAAATGCTTCAGAATAAGACAGGAAAAAGATCTCAAGCAAAATCGTAATGACAGCAAATTCTGTCCTTTCGATAAACTGCAATCGACAAAACTTTTATTACAGAAGTGAAAAATATGTCCATAAAACTGTATACCACATGACCAACTTAGGGTTCCAGTTATAAATTATGTTGTTTTTTCATTCAAAGTTTGTGAAGTTTAAAACTTATTGCTCGTCCTCATCGAATCATATTGATTCGATCTTCTGTGACATTAGCAATGATTAACCTAATCAGATAGCATCTTCTCACCAAAATGATAAGGAAGGTGTTTCTTTTTCACAGCGTCGTCAATCAAGGGTGTGCCAACGGTCCAGGGTACACTTTGTCCCACGCCGAACAAGAAAATTGCTCCAAAGACCAGGCCGAACGCCCAATCGTTACTCGTCACTCCAGATCGGCGATCTTTCAATTGACACTTCATTTTTTCGTAATGCTTTCTGACTACGGAAGCCGACTCATTACAAAAAGTGAACGGCCATTGTTGAACATTTTTTATAAAATCCGAAATTTGACTCCGATTTCCCACATTCGTCGAATTGAAGTTCAACTCTTCTACCAAAGAACGTGATTTTTCTAAACCGATCATATCATTCTTTAATGGGAATAGAAAATTTGGGGTCGCAGCCAAAAAACAGCCGCCTGCGATCAATAAGCACGAAAATCCGATCCAACGAACTTTATTGCCCTTGTTGCCGAAATAGGCCAAAAACAGTACGGTGGGCACTGTGCCGAGGCGCGAAGCCGACACAAGCAAACCGGATTTGCTACTCGGTATTTGAAATTGACGTTCCAAACTTTGGATGGCGCTGCCCAAAAACGTGCTGACGATGCTTTCCAATACGATGCAGACGTAGAAGAGACACAAGAAGCAACAAAACGTGCGCGTTAGATCTTGATTGGGCATCTATAAAAATTTTTTTTATGATTTCATTCAGTATGTGCTGAAGTTGTGAGCGGCCAAAGGATGAGGTACCTGATTGAAGACACTGAAATTCAGACCAAAGACTTGAAGTGCAGCTTTATTTCTTGCACACTGTCATCAGAATTTCCTTAATGTAAGCTTTAGTAGAGAAACCTTTTTCATTCCTGGGCAGCGAATGAGCCACCCGCGTTCGCGATCACATTTATCCTGCAAATCGACTGTTGAAGATTAGCCTAGCACTCTACAGCAAAAATAATGTTCAGCAATATTGTAGGCTTACTTTCATCTTCAATAAAGCATTTCTCTCTGTTTCGAGTCGTATTTTGATATAAATTTACTATAATGCTGCTCTTAGACATTTTTCAGACTGTCATTAGGTCCTTTGACGATTTTTCTGAGTGGAATTGATTAAAATTCACAAATGACCCAGTAATCAAACGATGGAATTCTCACATTGTGAGTAAATACGAATCTCCTATTACAGTAAATTTTAGATCAACAACGGATGTTGAGCTAGATATTAAAGAACCAAATAGCCTTCAGTCACTGCGTTCCTTAGCGTGCCATTTATCCTAAGATTTGCATTGTTTGAAGGACGTTTACTCATCCTCAACATCAGGAAGTTACTGCAGTAAAATTTGAATTGAATCTTGTTCAAATATGTGACACTTCCAATATCAAACAGATCGGAAAGGGGTACATGGGAAAAAAGTGCTGAATCAGAATAAAAAACGAAAATTGCACTTTATATTCAAAGACAAAACGAATTTTGGTTGAACAACCCTATCATACCTGACGGCCTGCCAGAGTAAAAGTTTGCTGATAATTATTGTTTACTTTATCGGGGCTCGAGTCGTTCTAATCTTGTGGTATCACCAGCATTGGGTGGTCAGGAAATCATCGTACACGTACGCCATAAGATGGGCCAGTGATAATCTCATCAGCAACATACTGGGGCGCTGATGTCATTTTTATGATCTTTCGACGTCATTAATAAAAATAGCATAGATGAAAATTGCATGATGGAGACCAGAATCTGTGGACGAGGATAGAATTTTCGATGCATAAATTTGTTAAGATGATCCAGTGAGGAATATTTCTTCATTATTAATGAGCATTAACTTGTAGAATATACGTCATCGGTGTACCGTTAGCTGGCTAGGTACTTTCTATTCGTTGTTCTTTTCGGTTTCTACCGTTAGCACGTTTTTTTCTAATATCTCTACATTCGTTTGCATCTATAAGCTCTATTTCTAATACTATTCTTTCGAGTAAACAAGGTCACTCGTCCAGGCTTAGTCGTTCTCGATCATTGGATAACAAACGACCTCATCATTGCTCTCGACTACAATCTCGTTCATTTCGAGTTCGAGTTCAGAATCTCAGTCGAAATATTCGGAGCAATCTGATAATTCTCTTCGACCTGTAGCTGCAAGTGAGAAAAATTTTATACTGACTTCTGTTGAAGGTCAGACTGCTGCAGTGGATGATTTTTCAGAAAATCATATTGCTAACAATTACCAGGCTGTTGCTGCGGTAGATTATAGATCTGTTGAACCAGATCAAGCAGCTGAGAGAATAGATGTCGATCAGAATAGCAAATTTGATTGGACAGGTCATTCAGTTGCTGACGACAATTACAGTGCTATTTCTTTCAATTCACGTTTTCAACGTCCTCATTCTGCGTCTGTTGACAGTAGAGTTGATATTCACGATTTTTCGGATGATCCAAAACCTGAACGTCAGCATTTGAAGCTCAAGCGCAAACTAACTGATCTTATTAGTAAAGAATTATGCAGTCGCCATGAAAGCTCAGGTAGCGGAGCGAAATGATATGCTAATTTGCCTATTCCGGATTCGAATTTGGCCATAGCTGCTGCTATTGATGAGGAGATTTCTTGTTTCCTGGAGAAGGATGGTAAAAAGTGAATTATTAAAAAGGGTGATATCTTTCAGCGTTCACACCAATCAGTTTTGGAAACGTCTTTTCATTTATTGACGGTGCTTAATGAAAAAAAGGGGATCTTTTGATCCTAAATTTATTATCAATTGCATTAATTATTCCGTCCAACATATCAGTCTGCTTTTGCAAGACAATTTACATTCGTCGATACGAAATTTTGAAAAATCTTGAAATTGAGTCGGCTTTCTTTCAAGAGATTGCATGTGAATCTTTACTGACTAAAGATTTAGTCAAGAGTGAAATAGATTCAGCAACTAAGCTGACACCTCCTGCTCTTTTTGGCAAGGCCAGTTGCGATAAAATGAAGGATTTTGGCCAAAAATGTTTCCATGATGCTGTTCAGAAGCTGAGCAGTTCAGTGACGTCGACTTTTTTCTCGTCACTCTCGATCGAATTCTTCTCGTGTTTCTAGCTTCCGTTGTTTGGTAAATTGGCCTTTGAGCAAGCCTATGGCCTTCAACGATTCCAAGTATGATATTTATAATTTTGGCTTTAAAGCAATAACGGCTCTACCTAATACAGTAGCTGGTCGGCTTGCTCTTTTTCATGCTAACTGGACTATATTTACTTCAGACAGTTGGATTTTACAAGCTGTTTCAGGCTTACATTTGGATTGGAAAACTAATCCACCTAACGAACTAACCCGCTCTTTTTCCATTAATTTTTCGCCATCAGAAACTGAACTGATTACTAATGAGGTTAATGGCCTCTTGGAGAAAAAAGCAGCCATTAAACTAGACTCCAATACTCATCCTTTTTTGTCGCAGCTTTTCTTGGTTGCTAAGAAATCTGGTGGTATGAGACATTAATTTGAAACAGCTCAATGCTTTTTTCACTATGAACACTTTAAAATGGAAGGCATATATGTGCTGAAAGATTTAATACAAGGGGAAGATTTTTTGGTGAAGATTAATTTAAAAGATGTATATTTTTCAGTTACACTCCACCTGTAGTGACCGAAAATTTCTTTGTTTTAGGTGGCAGTTTTAGATTGATCAACTTACGTGCATGATTTTTGGTTTATGCTCACCACCACGGGTTTTTGCTAAAATTTTCAAGCCAGTCATAAGCAGATTGCGTCAGCTGGGCATTTGCCTCATCATCTATTTAAATGACATCTTAATTTTAAATGATACTTATGAAGGTTTTGAAACATGACATTGAACGAGTCATGTTCATGATGGCTTTGTTATAAATTTTGAAAAATCTGAATTGGTGCCCACAAAGAGAATAAATTTTTTAGGTCTAATTATGTATCAGTACAATGACGCTATACATTCCCGATGAAAAACTAAAAAGTATTTTGGATTTGTGCCAAAATTTATTATCGAAAAAAGAAGTACCACTGTATGTTGTAGACTGTCTATTGATGGGAAAGTTCGTTTCAGTTAGTCGAGCTCTTTCAAGACCGAACCTTTTCACCAGAGAAATTGAACGTTGCTTAATTACAGGCTTGAAAAAATACAAAAATTACAATGCATGTATTTTCTTATCTGCAGATGCCACATATGAACTGAAAATGTGGCATTCACAGATGCCACAATGAAACGGATGGCACATTATTCCACTCCCTGTTTCTTTTATTTTCTCAGATGCTTCCAACTTGGGTTGGGATGCATCCAATAGTAGTCGTTCTATCAGTAGATGATGGACTAAATAATATGAAAGATCTTTCCACATTAATTGCAAAGAACTCTTGGCAGCATTTTTTGCTCTAAAAATTTTTGGTGCCAATTTAACTAGCACTTCAATTTTATTGATGTTAGATAACTCAACAGCTATTGCTTATATTAATCAGTTTGGCGGAACAAAAAATAAGTTCATCTATGATTTGGCAGTTAAAATGTGGGCTTGGTCCCTCGCTCGAGATTTGTATCTCAGAGCTTCTTGTCACAGATAGCCGCTCATGTGGTGTTACAGTATACCTTTAATCTCGTACAGTATGTCCATTTATTATTGTATTTGCACACTTTCATGTTCGCATCTTTTTGTATTTATTTCTGAACTTGACAAGCCATTTTGGCAAACAGAGTCAGCATCTTTCCAGAGATCCTTTCCTGTGTCTCTACAGGAATGCATGCGCACTGGCTTCTTCTTGCCTAAGAAAGGCCAGCGCCAACCATTTTTGGCCTTCGCCTCGACCTTCTTTTAAATTTTCAGACCAAACACTTTGTCCTTATCTATGCTTAGGGGAATACTCTAAATCACCAAAAGAAATTCGGGGCTCTCAATGTTTTGTCTTTTGTTAAACCCTTCAAGCCCGACTTCAAAAGCCATGCAGTTAATTTTCTGTATTATCTTCAGAATGCAAGTTTAAGCGAGTTCTGCAGTTTATAATGTTACTTTATGCGATTTAGAGAGTTTGTATTGCAAGAAAACCCTGGTAGTTTTTGTTCGGTATTGCAGAAAGCTGTACTGTACTGCAGGCGCGAAAGGAAACTAGGGACGAAGTGTTAGCCAGTGTTGCCAGATGTGACGGGTTCCCGTCAATTTTGACGGGAAACGAGGCAATTGACGGGAAGTTTGACGGGATGAAAAAATGACGGGATTTGTGACGGTATTTCACTATTTGTGACGGAATTGACGGGAATCTGACGATATTGACGGGTTGTGTGACGGGAATGAGTTTTTGACGGATTGAGATATTTCCATACATTTGGGTTCATACCTGTACTTGGGGGGGGGTTGGGGGGGGGACCCCCCCCCCCAACTCGGCCAACCCTATACCCAAAATCATTTTCCCCCCCCCCAACCTCCCCCCCAGTTGGGAAAAAATTAAAAAAATTTGTCAAAAAGTGTATGTTTTTTGGCCTTTTTTGGGAAAAATTTCGACTTTTTCCTACCCCCCCCCCAAAATTTCGGATTTACCCCCCCCCCCCCCAACTGGTCGGAGGTCTTACAGGTATGTTTGGGTTGGCTTGGTTTACGATGTATTGCATAGTATACTGTTTATTTATTTTTATTTTTGGTGTTTTTTTATTATCGATTTTTTGGCGAAGTTGGAAATGTGATTATATTTAAGATTGCAAGTAAAAACTATGCTTTAAAGTGAAAGTGTAATTGGTAAGGTAGGTTTAGGTACATTCAGTGTTTCTTTTTTATGCACGAATTTTGATCGTTTTTTGTTCACCGGCTGTGCACACCCACTTAAATTTGTGCACGTAACGTTATAAGTATGTACAATTGCACATTTAGATGCAAAAAATTTGTGCAAGGACCTGAAAAAATATGCATTGTGCACAAAAAAGAAACCATGGGTACATTCCATACTTTAAAAAATAAATCAGAACCCGTGAGGCGTGAATATATGTTGATGATGCCGTTTCGAACCAATTTATGCTGCATTTATTGGTTAATTATTGGTTTTTTTTTTGTTATCTACGGGTATGCATTTCTAGCAGGGGCTGACAAATCGTAAACTTTTGGGTTTTTTTGGGTTTTTGCTTTTTTAACATGCGCTTAATTGATTGTTCAGCCCAAAATTTTAATTAATTCTATAGAAATTTAAAGTAATACTTCAAAAACGAGAAGGTCGGCCGGAGGCTCTGCCCAAATTTTTTATGGATTTTTTTTAGGAATTTAAGGTAATTTTGCAAAAACGAGAGGGTCGGCCGGAGGCTCTGCACAAATTTTCAATTAATTCGATAGAAATTTAAAGTAATTGCAAAAACGAGAAGGTCGGCCGGAGGCTCTGCCCAAATTTTTAATGGATTTTTTAGAAGGTAATTTTGCAAAAAACGAGAGGGTCGGCCGGAGGCTCTGCCCAAATTTTTCATTGAATCTTTACAAATTTAATGGAATTTTACAATATGGGAGAGGTTTTAGTTATTTACAAGTGCGTTTGGTGGGACTTCTATAATAAGTATTGAGCTTATTGAATGTGTTGATATTGAATAAAGTTGTTGAATATACGCTTTTCCATTTTATTTCTCACGTTTGTATCGATTATGTATTAGTTTTTTTTATAATTTCGTTGACGGGGTTTGTGACGGGTTTCAAAATTTATGTGACGGGATGTGACGGGATTTTCGGTTTTTTTCGAAAAAAATGACGGGTTTTTAATAATTCCATCTGGCAACACTGGTGTTAGCCGCCCTCTTCTGATTGGCCGAAATTACCGCCCCCAGACGGTTTTTCGCCTATGTAATTTTCATTTATTTTTCCTTTAACATTTTCCTTAGGCTCAGGCTCTTCCAAATAAAGTTGTTAGTTGAAACCATTTAAAACGCATATATGCATTTTCGACATCTCAAAAATTTTGATCAATCAACAAGGGGGCGGTAATTTCGGCCAATCAAAAGAGGGCTAACACTTCGTCCTTAATGCTTAGTCGAAAGGAATTATTTTTTTAGTGCTTTTTTATGCACGGAACGGACATTTCTGCCACTGTTTTTTCCACGAACTCCTTTGCACAAATGTGGAAAGGGGTCAAATTTTTTTCCACATGTGGAAATTTTTTTCGTCTTAAAATCCTCGTTTTTTCGCTTTAAAATGCTCATAAACGCCCATAGCTGTAAGAGGTCCGACCAGTTGGGGGGGCCAAATCCGAATTTTTTTTGGGGGGGGGAGGTCGAAAAAAGTCGAAATTTTTCCCAAAAAAAGGCCAAAAAACATACACTTTTTTGCAAATTTTTTTAATTTTTTCCAGACTGGGGGGTTGGGTATATGGTTGGCCAAGTTGGGGTTCCCCCCCCCCAAGTACAGGTATATAAACGTCTTATTTAAGTGTTTTTGAGCTTTTTAAGGCATTCTAAGGTAAAGTGGGGTAACTTTGGTCAAAATCGAGTCAATTCGACTTCTCCAACATATAACTTGTTATACATAGGGAATTCGTAAAAATGTTTCATTGAACTCCTATGTCAAAAATAGACAAATCGATTAAACACATCATTTTATAAGTAGCATGCAGATTTAACCTACCATTGATCGTTGAAAAGAGCTCACTTTTTGACCAATCTTGCCACCATGGTGGTCAACTTTGGTCGCCATTATAATTACTTGTCGAAAACCACCATGGTGGTCAACTTCAAGTTACTTTTTCGACAAGTAAAATCATTATATCTCACCACAGATAGAACTTAACGGAACAAATTTTGGATATGAGGTAAGATAACCATCGACCTTTATTGTCACAAAATTTCAGCTGAAAATGATGAATATCATCAACAGCAAAAAAGTTTTCGTAAATCTACTCCCAGCTGTCCCTATGGTGGGTAACTTTGGTCAATTGACCTAAAAAAGTGTCTGACGTGAAAAATATTGTGTTATTCAGATACAGCAAGTCAAGAGGTACATGAAAATATCAATATGAATGAAAATAAAAATATCAATCGTTCAAAATTTATTAACGAAAAAAATTAACGTGCCGAACAATGTTACCCACCAATGGGTGGGTAACATTGGTCGACACACAAAAACATGAGGTACACTAAAACAATGATAAATGCGCGTTTTTAAGATACATGAGATTAACCAAATTTAAAAAAAGATTAATTGTTATGAGTAACACAAACTTGACAAACAAAATCACCAGTGGGATCAAAATCAACAGCCAAACAGTTACCACATATCCACCCATCACATCTATCACAGCATGCCCAGTCGATTTTGTACTTTTTATTCTGAATTGCCCATTGAATATAGCAAATGCGACACACATTAGTGCTTCTAGCTTTTTTCGCTTCTTTCAATGCTTTCAGTTGTGCAAGAGTTGGGCACCCTTGAGAGACCCCTCCTACCAAAATCAAAATTTTGGGAATTACTGACCCCCAGCCCCAAAAAAAGTTGCCCAACCCCCCCCCCCCCCAGAACTCGCGGCTCCATTACATGTATGAAAGTAACAAAAAATCAGTGAATTACTTTCCATCCATCCATTCTCTCTAACAGCAGAGCGAAACGAATCCAATCCACCTATGCACCAATCGCCCCACAAATTCTTGCCATCATTGACTACTACTAGAAGGGTACACTATCGTCCGCAGCATTACCACAGCCAACGATGGTAAACACTAGTTTTCCTTCATCATGTACGATTCGATGAGGGTCTTGCATGCCTTTGGCACGCAAAACTTAGCTGCAGCCAACATCTGTGCTCAATCCGGTCACATCAACATTCCATCGGGTTTCAAATCCAACACCAATTTTTTTTCGGTGGATTCGAATAAGTTGAACCATTTACTGGCGACAAATTGTGTCAATGCTTCTGCCCAGACAGCTGGCAAATTTTGTGGAATTCTTTCAGATAATGCATTTCCATGACGTTTCAAGAATGAATGAAACCACTCACGTCCTACGGTCTTCTTTTCCTTGAACAGTTCCGGCTTGTTTTCGTGTAGATAACTGTCAATTATTGTGATAAGGCAATCTTTTGTGAATGACACGCCTACAACAGCGACAGATTTGACCAGTTTGACGAGTAGCGATTCTTCAGCTGCTGTGAGGTACGCTTTACGACCAATCATTCCCGAATGCCTTGCGTTTACTTTATTTTGTAATGTTCCATGTGGAATATTATAAACACGAGCTACTGTTCGAATTTTCGACCCGTTTCGAACTGCCTCGATGCCCTTTTCGAGATCTTCTGTTGAGTAATTAGTCAGGTATTTGCGCGCATCAGGCTTTCTTTTGTAATGCCTGACCATATTACGACGTACCTAATCCATGAAAATTATATACAGGATAAAATAATTCGTCTGAAAAAGAAGTAAGATCAAGTTATTATAAGTAGAAAAATGTGTGGCACAAAAAATTTTAATTTGACCAAAGTTACCCGCAAAATATAATGTGACCAAAGTTACCCGCCCTGACCAAAGTTTCCCGCCAACTGGCCAAAGTTTCCCGCTTTTGGACCGATTTTTTTGCTCGAAAATGGGTAGTTATTTTTTTATACAAAACAGAAAAGAGAAACCCTCTAAAGACACTTAATTGTTAGTGAAAGTTTTGAGCGCAGTGGATGAGTGAAACCCAAATTTTTTTCGATTTGAAAAATTTCATAAAAAAAATTTCAACTTTGTTGAACCACAAATTTCTCAATTTTATTTGGATTTCAATTTCCTTTGACAGTAACATGCACTGATCACTTAGACATTAGTGTGCCAAGTTGTATCTGCATATCTTACAGAGAAAAAATTCGGCGATGTTTCAAGTGAAATTGACCAAAGTTACCCCGTGGCCAAAGTTACCCCACTTTACCTTATGTTTTTTGGCCTTTTTCGGGAAAAATTTCGACTTTTTTTCGACCCCCCCCCCAACTGGTCGGACCTCTTACAGGTATGTTCTGATCATATATCTCAAAAATTAGATTTAAATTTTGTGTTCATAAATCGTAATTTCAAGAAATTTATCATTCGAAAAATTTCAAAACCATCAGTTTGTTCGTAACCTTTCACAAATTTTGCCGAAAGTTTATGAGTAAGAAGCGTAGAAATTTATCAAAAATACTTCCATGAAGCTTTTGACTTGAATGTACGCTAAGAAAAGAATAAACGCTTCAAAAAGTTGCGAAAGTTGACGTGTTGATCTTTCAAAAAAAAATCCGTGAAGGAAAAAATGCGGATCTTCATTAAATATAAAGATATAATATGCAAGATTGCCCATTAAACATGAAATAATACGTTTAAGATGATGAAAAATATTAGAGATTAAATGGTAAATGAAGGTAGACATGCTAAAAGCCGCGCTCGAGCTTGGCAATAAATAATAATGATTATTTAAGTTATAACCGGCGCTAAGCGCCGGAAAATTTTAAGCTTTGGACCTCCTGAAATGCACCAAAAGGCATCTTTTCAATATGAAAACTCCAAATTTTTCTTCCACATTATAATGTAAATGTGGGGAAAAACAGTGATTTCTGCCAATTACAACAAGAGTCAGCAAGCATACCTGTAGTCAGGGTTTTTTATTTTTGCACACAGCAACCAAATTTCGGGCTGTGCAACAAAATTTTTTCTGCCAAGTTGCACAGTGCCACCTGGAGCCTGACGGCTCTTATGATAAAGTAAGTTTCCTGTCCGAAACAGTGTTTTTTGCTGGAAACTTTTTGGCCCATTTGAGGAAAAAACCCAAAAAAATTTCCCACATGAGAAAAAATCAATTTTTTTAGTTTCCTTGCTTAAAAATCGCTCAAAATCATTTCCGATGTGTTTTTCAAACGTTTCTCATTAACCTGCATCCAACGCTTTTTTCCCTCCAATAGGGTCTCTTGAGGAAAAAAATTTGGAAATGAAGAAAGAAATTTTAGGGATGGTTCTCATTGTAGAAAAAATTTTGGAGAATGCAAAGCCGAAAATATGCGTTCTGGACTCTGGTGAACTTTAAAAAGTCAAAATCTGAAAATTTTCCGGCGCTTGGCGCCGGTCATGGGTATATAATAATCACTATTTTCTATCAGGCGCGGCCGTTAGCATATCTACTTCGACTTACTAATTAGTGCGCAACAGTTTCTGTCAATCAAGTTAGAAGCTCGTCTCATTTTCTAATCGTTAGTAGTCAGTTATGTCGCCGAAAATAGAGATTTTTCATCAATTCTCTCAATTTTTCCTCTCGATGCATGGAATTTTTCCAACGCTTGCAACCTAAACTTTTGCATTTATTGAAGATGGAAATTTAAGACATCATTCTAGACTGTGATTTTAGAATTTCTGTTCACAAAGATTTATTTTCCAGCGTTTTAGAATATCAAAACTCGAAAATTTTTCCGGTGCTTCGCGCCGAAATGGGGAACAAATTACACTACATCAGTTCGATTTTAATTTATTTCTCAACGTTATGAACGTTCATTTTCCTTTGTTTTAGAAGGTGAAAATCCGAAAATTTTTCGCTGGACCACGAACTTAATAAAATCAGATTAATTCTAATCGGAATCACAGAAATGTTAATAGCGGATAAATTCACGAGAACTCTATCGTTAACATGCTTTATCTACTCCTGAAGAACATCAATTTATCCTTCATCATCTCATTTTGACTAACATAATCAGAATTTTCTCAATTTTTTCTCATTGCAGGTTTATGACTCCAAATACAACAAAATGCTTGAGTATGCTCCGAAAATGCATAAAAAAGCATCCGTTGCCACATTATAGACGTTTTTTAAAATGTGGAAAATTTTGGAAAATGAGGAAAACGATTTTGGGTCCGGTTCTCAAAAAAACTCTTCGAGGAAAAAACGGCGCCCCTCCAACTTTTCGGGCCTCTTACAGGCATGGTGTGCCGCACAAGAGGCCAAATAATTAGTGCCAATGGCACAAAAAAGTGCTTAGTGTCGTAGCGAATAAAATCATAATCATCATCAAAAACGTTTTTCTCGTTAGAAACATAGTGAAAACAGCCAAAAGCACCATTTTTCCCCGAAGGTTTTTCGACATGAGAACCGAACCCAAAATAATCCAGCTCAGGCGCAACCCTTAGCATGTCCACTTCACTTAATAGTTAGTTAACATTAGCTTTCATTACCTACAATGTCTCATCTCATTGTTTAATTTATGTTTGGTTACTGCGTTTTAGCAATAACGAAAATCAAGATTTTTTCTATTATCTCATAAAATCTTTTTGTGGTCCATAAAATGAATTTCGAATTTTGTGGACTTATGTATTGTTTGTATTTGGCCAATGATTAAAATATCATCAATTTTTTACAGTGACAAAACTTATTGCTGGTTAAAAAATCTAAATTTTTGGTTGCTCGTCTAATTTTTGAATTTCAGTTGTACGCTTTCAAATATGATTTTTGCATTTAAATTATTGCATTGACTGCAACCGCTTATCCAGGAAATGAATATTGTAGAAGCTGATTTCCCAGCTTTCTAGAAAATCCAAATCCAAAAAAATTATCAGTGCTTGGCGCAGAAATTTTTTCATGAATTTTGCTGTTCCACTCGAATTTATAAAACGTCGTTGACTACAGGATGATTGTCTAGTTGTGTAGCTGATTGAAAACATCAGCCCTTCGCTCATGTTTGAACATTGGTCTAGACTGAAAATTTAAAGTATAAATCATGGAACAAGTTATAAAAATTCATTTTCCAACGCTTTAGAGTATAGAAATCCAAAAATCTAATAACTCAAAAAAGGGAAAGATGGTTAATGAAGTCGTTTTTTACTTTGGCCAACCACAGAGATGGCAGCAGCGTATTTTTTAGGCAATTTTAAGATTTTTTGCTAGTCTATTGCTGCTTTTTGCTATTATTAATTTTGCCACATTCTTATCAAGACTACTCCATAGGGAGTGGTATGTAGGTGGTATTACCCGCACCTGAAGACCTAAAAAGTTATCACTGGTTGCTGATTTTAGAAAAAATGACGTGTTTAGTGGACTTTTTGTCACACTAACCCGCAATTCTGAGCTTGGAAACGGCTGTTGTTATCATGATGTTTATATAAAACTCAAAAATTTTGTTCTTCATTTTTGGTAAATCAGTGAGAATGTTCTAATAATCTCAAAAGAGCATAAAGAAAGCATGTGTGAGTATTTATGAGTGAAAAACGGTATGAAACAAGTTGTTGTTTCAAACAACAAACAAAAACCAACTTGCACTGTGCAACTAAGAGCCTGACGCTCGTTCTGATTAGGTTATGAGATTTCCTGTCTGGAGTTTTTTTTTTACTTTATAAATTGAAAATCACCGGAATTCAAATAGTTTATGATTCTTGGTATTATTTTTGTTGCACAGTTGAAATATGTCGTCCTATCGTATGGTCACAGCTTTTAAAAATCCACATGTTACGAATAAATGTTTAATCTTGTATTGTTTTCTGACTATTTGACGAAAATCAAGGTTTTTCTGCATTATTTTCACAAAACTGGTTTGCGGTCCTTCAGAATTTTCTGTTTTCGTGAACATGAACTTTTTGCATTTGAAAACGATTGAAATATCATCAGCATGGGACAATAGCAAAATTTATTGTTAGGGCTGAAAAATCAAAATCCTTTGTTTCTTACGTAATTTTTGAATTTCAATTTTCTCGACTAAACACTCATTCAATGCCCTCAAAAATAAGACCCTTGGTCCAGGAAATAGATATTGATAAGATTAATTTCTCAGCGTTAGAATATCAAAATCCAATTTAATTAAGGATATTCAAGTCCGATGTAAGATAGCTATTGCACTTTTATGCTTTACATCATTTGAAAACAATCTTTTTCGATAAATTATTATGATCAGTAAATTACTCGCTCCAGACATACCCGTAATTGGGTTGGGAGTTGGAGGCAGCCTCCACCTCAACTCTGTCGAACCTTAAACTCAAATGCTGCCATCCTCTCCAACTTAGAAAAAATTAGGCAAAAAACATTTTTTGACTTTTTCGGTGAAATTTTTCAGAATTTTTCGAAAATTTTTACTTTTTTCTATTATTTCAGGACCCCCTAAAATTTTATTGGAAAATTTTGCCATTAGACTATTATTTGACCCCTTCTCAAGATTTTAGAGCGAATGGCTACCCCATCCCACGAATTTGGACTTAATTCTTCCCATAACCAACTCGAAGTCTTACAGATACGGCTCTGGATTAGATCGAAAATAGAAAAAAAATTTTGACCTATTTCACCAACTAAATAGTGAAAATATAACGATCTATTATCGATATTGCGGTAGAATTTGTTGAAAAAAATGAATTTTCCGGCGTTTTTAGGAGTCTTGAACATGCATGCACATAAGAGGGGTCAGGAGGAGGTGAACCCTCCTACCCGAGACCAGTGGTTTTTTTGTACTGTACAAACGAAATGGTCCAGAGTACAAACCGAAATTTTGGCCTCGTTTGTACCAGTAGAAACGGAAATTTTAGTGCTGAAAAAATTTTCCATCACTCAACTGCCGTCATTATTCAGTATCCATGGTCTTGTAAGGACTTGTTTGTTATGCGTCTGCATTGATAATGACAAATTAGCAGCTATGGCACAATAATAAAAGCTTTTTGTGGAGTATTTTACTATTGCACGTTTTGTGTCTTGTGGAAATGGCCGACATATGCAGACAAGTGCTGGTAGCAAAAGTCCTCATGTCGGCCAACAAGAAGGAGGTGAATCTGAAAATGAATTAATTTTGGCTGAAATCTTCAAGTTTTAAAATGTTTTTGTGATCTGTTATTATTAAGATCTTAATCTAGAGTTGAAAGCTTTATTGTGATTTGTTGTCGTTACAATCGTAAACTTCGTGTTTTAAAATTTTATCGTGATTTCCTGAAATTCTTATTCTAAAACATTGTTGTGAGTTTTTGTTGTTATGGTTGTAAGTTCTGATTTTAAAGCTTTATCGTGGTCTGCTGCAGTTATAATCAAAAACGGCAGTTTTAAAGTTTATTGTGTCGATTGATAGTCAATTTTATCTGGTGGCAATAAATGTTTTTTCATCGACCCTTGCAATGCTTCTGAAGCTTAGTACAAACGTATATTTCGCTAAAATGTGTTTTTCCATGAAATCGAATCGAAAAATGTTAATTTTTATATAAAAAAAGTAGTACAAACAAAAATTTTGGAGTACAAACGGTTTTTGAGAGGTCGTTTGTACCAGTACAAATGGACCGAGTACAAAAAACACTGCCTGAGATCCTGGACACCCCTTTTTGACCCTGAAAAATCGTCAAACAGCCGTTCCTGAACTTTTTCTAGGAGATTTTTTTTTTGATTATTTTTATGCATGTTTTGTATGAAAAACATGCCTACGGAGCCTTTTTTGTTTTTTTGCTCACCCTCCATCCACCTCGATGAAAATGTCAAGGACCCTCCTCCCTGGAAAATTCTTGCCGTGCATGTTTGGCCTTGAAATCATCACATTTCGGCGCCATATATCGAGCAAGTTACTTTTACCAGCTTTTCATTTTTTCTCGATAACTCAGGAAATTTGATTTTAAAGGTCTAAAACTGATGCGAAATTAGTGGAATATGAGGGAAGTGGCTTTGAATCATTTTTTAATGAAATAAAGCTAATCTATCTCATTTTAGAGAGAACAACTAAAAAATTCTTTGTACAATTAAATTTTTGTCTAATTTTCTCCTCAAGTTGCACATTGTAACCTAACCTGTGCTAAACCTCGAAACAGTCTTGTGTGGTGTGCAGTGCAGCACTGTTTTTTCCGCCAAATCGGTGTTTTTGATGAAAAAATTTTTGGCTCTTTCGCCCAACGCATAAAGAATTTGGTACTTCTAAGTCAGAAACAGTTTTCTTTTGCGCACGTACCGTACACGTTTGTGCCATTTGGCACAACAGCTAGTACCCGCGGGTACCCGGGTAATTCGGGTACCCGGTGTGAAGCTCTAACAACAGCCCAAAAAAATTTGTTCCCATTCCAATGGCACAAATTTTTTTTAAGGACGCAAGTTTGATAAAAATATTGAAGCTAACAGAAATTGAATGCTGTGATAATTGAAATATCTCAATAGAATTCTTCACATATCTGTAGATGGGGAAGCTTGGGATCGAGGGGGTCCCCGCCCCCTCCAAAACATTCAATCTTAATTAGGCAGTAGTCTAAAAAATGTTCAAACAAGCCCAAAAAACATGAATAAAGCTTGTGTGGGAATTTTCGAGCGAGAAAACACTTGACAAAAGTGTCGAAAAAAATTTTGACCTCATTCGCCAAATGGCGCGAAGTTCCTTGCGAAAAACAGTGGTGTACAGCATCATTTCTTCGGAGTTTGTTTCCACATCAGAACCATGCCCAAATTCTTTTCCACATTTCTAAAAGAACTCATATGCCATGGATGCTTTATTTGCATTTTAGCAGCACACTCAAACATTCTGATGTTTTCGGACTTTCGGAGTCAGTGAATGGAAAAAATTGTATTCAGATCAGTCAAGTACTCGGTGTTATAAAACAGTTGAAATTATAATAATGATAGATTTCTATTGTGAATTCACCTGCTACTGACATTTCTATAATTCTGGTTAAGCTAATTGGATTTCATTAATTGTTTTACATATTCTGGCGCGCGCTGGATGAATCCTCACGTTTTACGTTCTAAATCGCTAGAGAAATAAATTGTAATCGATACAATAGATTTCAATCTCTTTCTCATTCTGGCACGCATTGCCTGAAAAATTTTCGGAACGCTGAAAAATCAATGAAATGAATCCTCGAAACAATTATTCCTTAATAAAAGCTCTAAATTTACAGTCTAGAGCCGGTTCTACAAAACCGTCGAGCTTGCGAAATCAGTTCATTAGCGAAATATCCTGTTCGCCGGCGAAACTGTGACACTTCGGTGGCGAAATCACCTACCTACTTTCTACAAAGATCAACCAAATTCTGGTGGCCAAAAAAATTCGCCAACGGAACTTTCAAGAGAATCTCGGTTCTACAATGCTCATTAACTAGTTCTCTGGCGAAATTTTCAGTTCGCCAGCGAAATAAAACCCAGACAAGTTGAACCTGCTTAAATTCAAGTTTGCTGACAAAATTTTCCATATTAAAACATACAAACTGAACACCAAGATATGTGGTGAGGGAGCAGAAGACTTAGGCTGGTTCAAAGATTGTCGCCGGCCAAATTTTTGCCTATACGGCCAAAGTTATGCCTATATCCTGGCTAAGTGCATTTAAGGGGTAACAACGCAGGGCACCAACAAATATAGCAAATAACGCAAAGGTGATATACCTATAGAAGAAGTGTAATACGTGATATATTGTTTCTATTTTTAGTGCGGGGAAAACATGTTTTGATTTCGAAATAATTTCGCTGACTGAATGCTAGTGACATAAAAAATTTAGCGATTTTTGTAAATTTAGTGACGTCAACGAACTGGTTTCGCTTTCAATAGCTTTGTAGAACCGGCTCCTGTAATGATATTTTAGCCGTTTTTGAATACATGTTTGGAAAATTCCAAATGGGAAGAAAAAGTTGTAAAGATTGATGAAAAACCTTAATTTCCCGGAAAATAATGATTATTAATCATTAAAAAAAGAGATGAGGTAATTCAAATAAAATCTGTCAAAGATTAATTAGTAAGTCGAAATTCGTATGCTAACCAGGCCTATAGGCAGAGTGGGCGGTGATGGGGGTATGTCCCCCTGAAATTTCTTCTCAAATAATGCGTTATTACGTTGTAATGTGCTTGTCTTAATGTAACAGTAATGAGAAATAATAATCACAAATAAAATTGTTTTTGGTTTACTTTAGGTGATTCATATTATAACTAGTGCTTCACACTTTCAAAATTCTAGTACCCGGGTATTTCGGGTACCCGGGTTCTATATGCAAGTATTTCAAAAGTCAGTGAATGAACGCACCCCATGAAAATTTTCAGAAAACTCATAAATTTTGAGGCATGAGCCTTGCAAAGTGCTACTAAACAAAAGTTGGGAAAACCCAATAATATATTTTCCTCAAACAAATTTTTTTTTCAAAAAAAAAACCCGGGTTTCATTGAGAAAATTGACCCGGGTCCCGATGTGAAGCACTAATTATAACTTATACTTTTTTCCATATTGGCATTTTCTTTTCAACAAAATTTTTATGAAATTACAGCATTCTTCGTGCCTGTAGCATCAAAAAAATCTAGGCACTTTGCCAGTAACAACAGTCTCGTCAGAAAAGTCATTTCCTACTTTGAAACGAATTTTAACAGAATCGAGAAGCTCTATGTCTCTACTGTTTATCCTTATTGACCATACTATATATTCGTAGAGCCCCACCGGAAATGGGGATTTGTTCAGAAAGTTTTGTGGGGTCGTTTGCGGAGAAAACAAGATAGATATTTTGTTAAAATGATGATAAACGTTGTGTGTGGTGACTGGTGAGTAGCTTGGTAACTAAATTGTGATATAGAAATAGTATTTCAGTTCATGGAAAAGAAAAATTCAAGTGAATTTTTTTGCTCGATTTTTTTATTTGTAGCTTTTCCTGATAGACCGTCTCAAAAATCGTTTTCATAATCTTTTTGTTTTCTTTCTTGAAATCTCCCATTCCCTTTATAAAGCTTAGTTTGAGACGGCGTGTTCGCGCTAAGTGTTTCAGTATAATACATAACTGTTTTGCCGTTTTTCTCGAATTTTTAAAGTAAAAGTTTTCAGTTTATCGAAGTGAAACTCTCTTATCTTTTGTTTTGCCATTCTGTTGTCATTTAATTGAATTTTTCCATTGTAAAGTTCTGGGACCGGTGGATTTTAATAAGTTTGGTATTAATACTTGCATTAATTCTACATTGTATACGTTTTTTCAGGATCCATAATATCATCATGGTCGGCGACGATTGGCTTCAAAGCGCGAAACCTCGAATGAACGGTTCGTCTATCGGCGACCTAAATCGCGGCAAATACGTTACGGTTTTAGGCAAAGTGGCGCCCAATTCTCAAGATCGTTCCAACCGCTCGATCACATTGATAACATGCGGCGATAACGTAAAATTATTAGTGCGATTCGATCAACCCGTCGCCGATTTGAGTGGCTACGTGGAAATTCAAGGCCGAATTTTGAGCAAAAATGAAATCGAATGCCTTAATGTCGTTTGTTTCTCCGAAGAAATGGTTCAACGTTTTGACGCCGACGCTTATTCGAAAGCTGTCGCTTCGTATCAAAAACAATGTGCTACGTAGCTACAGCTTAGCGATCTCAGTTTGATTCTAATTTTGTCGACCTTCTCTCTGTTTGTTGATAATGTTCAAAAATATCAATGAATAAATATAAGATTCTGCGAATTACTATTGAACCTCCGTCGCTATAGTCGAACCTGATTTCCAGATTTATCTGCTGTTTTCGCCGTACTTGTAATCGACGTAATTTTTTAGATGCTGATGAAAACTGCCCTTAAAAATGAAAAACCTGCATGCAGCTGCCTCAAAATTTCAAGATATCTTTTGCGCTCATGACTGGTGATAGAGGTGCTTATGGAAAAAGTACTATGACCGTGTTGGTGAGTTTGCTTCAAGATATTTGGACAAAAATCTGGGGCCGGTTTCGTCAAAGAGAAGCTCGGCTGAACTCTATATGTTATACTGCTGCAGCTGGAGTTTGTCTCTGATAAAATAGACCCCTGAAGTATTTGAAAAAAGAAAATTCGTATGGATGAATTAATTATTCGATGAAAAACGAATTCTAGTTTTTGGCAGAACTTGAAACTTCAGAATTCCTGCTGAGATAGATGACGTCTATGCTTAATACTGAATCTTTATAAAATGCAGTACTGTTATTGAGTTCAATGCGACATGATTCTTGGGGAAAATTTTGGTGGGAAACATTGTTCCAATGGAAAGATTAATGAATTTGAGGAAAAATCATACTCAATGCGGAACGAACGGTTCTATTGAGGGACTAATCCATTTTTTAAAATTTTATTTGCACAGTGTTCTTAAGTGCACAAAGCTTTTAGAAAACCATCACTTGTTTTGCAAGAGCACATGAAAAATTCTTCACCATTGCCTACTTGCATAACTGTATAAACGTGGTCCACTTTTTTGAAAGCTAAAAAACGACAAGATTACGCAGTATCTGAGAAGTTCGACATTGACTGATAAGTTAATCATTAATTATAGCCGAAAATAAGATATACTGTGTAGTGCTAGGTATCGCCCTGGAATTTATTGTACATGAAAGTTAAAGTTCGCATGGCTACAATATCCTGAACTTTGAATTTTCCATGAGCATTTTGTATTTTGTACACACAATTCAAAATATCAAAGCGTAGAAAAGACATTATCCCATAATAAAACATGCATTATATGCAGGAGACAATTCCCTATAATTTTTTATTAAAAATTCATCTCGTATTTTACAGTAGAGTAAAAGTGTAAAGCAGGTTTTAAGGTAAAAAAGTAGAGAAAATCATTTGGAACTGTTCCGACCCAATGCGGCAAAGATTTTTTATATATTTCTGTCAACAAATGTCCAACAAATGATGCTAACATTTCAACCCGATGTGCCTATCGTTATGGGAATTATGTGGCATGTGGCCAACTGTGGTCGACTGTACTATGCGGCCGACCATGCCATGTGGCCGATTTTTCGGCTTATATACTATTTTTAATGTAAGCGCATTTATCTAGTTCGTATCAGACAATTTTCCCATTTCTTTGTTGTGCAAATGAGCTCATTTTCCTTGGATGTTATCGGTGATCATCGCCGATCCGCCTAATTTCAACTCCGATCAGGAGTAAAAAATTCGGATTTCACATCGGCGATGATCGCCGCCTGTCGGTGATTTTTTACATGCTGAGCATAGTAAGGCATAAGCTTGCTCGATTTATCAAAAATTTATCTTTAGTTTGCCTATACTAACTACCATGAAAACATGAGTTAATCTATTCATCATAGGTGGCGCAATAGCGTCAACCTATAGTCTGTTTTTCTTGAAATGCTTCTAAATAATGAAAGTGGAAAGCAAGTAGTATTTCAGATTTTCGCGATTTTCTGATAAACAATATATCGTATAGGATTGCGCATTTGTGGGAATACTGGCCTAACCTTTAACCATTTTTCGAACGAAATATATTACAGTAAGAGCTTTATGTCAACGATTTTGACGATAGTACTGATTTGTGTCACTTTTCTGTTTGGAAGCATTTTATAAAAAACAGACTATATGGCCCCTAAACTTCATGCCCCCCTCTATAACCAAAACGGTAAGAGCTAGAACCTTCGGGTTTTTTGCATAATATCAAGCATAGAGGCAAACTATGGGGTGCCTTTTGTCATTTCGCCTCTATCTGCAAGTGGTGCTCGGTTGGGCCCCAAAAACATGCAAAAAACGCACTTTTTGAGGCCACCCAGTTCCACCATGCCCAGCAATGGGTGTGGCATATCCAAGTTTCATACTTCGGCCTGAGCATATTGGGGGTGCTATCTCAAATAAGATTTTTTATTTTTTTATATATGGCCCCAATTCAATTATATGGTGATCCAAAGTACCGCGAAACGCGAAATTCCCGAATTTTGTTAAATAATATAACGGCTTCAAAAAAATAATTTTTTGCAGCATGATGCACTACTAATTTCTTGCAGTTTTAATTGAACCGAGCCTTATTGGGATTTTTGGGCTGTAAGAGTTTTCTATCATTGGGAATTCGATGGACGCGGTCACTTTACACGAAAAATGATTCAGGGTGTAAACAAGCGTATTTTCGTGATTTTTCAGTGGAAGGGGTTCACGACCGCGGGGGAATTTAATGAATGTGATCACTTGTCACAAAAAATTTTGCCTGGTGTAAACAAGCGTTTTTTCCTGATTTTTTGATGGAAGGGCTTTTCGACCGCGGAAATTTGATGAAAGCGATTACTTTACACAAAAAATTATCTCGGGTGTAAACAAGCGTATTTACGGGATTTTTTAGTGGAGAAAGTTTTCGACCGTGGAGGATTTAATGCATGTGACCACTTTACACAAAAAATTATACCGGGTGTAAACAGGCGTATTTTCTTGATTTTTTGTTGGAAGGGCTTTTCGACCACGGGAATTTGATGCATGCGATCACTTTACTTAAAAAATTATCCCAGGTGTAAACAAGTGTGCTTTCGTAATTTTTTTGGGGGATGGGTTGTTGAATACGAAAAATTTAATATTGAATGTGATCACTTTACACACAAAATTATATTGAGTGTATTTCAATTGTATTTCTGCGATTTTTGAAGGGAGAGGTGTCTGACCATGCGGAATTCAGTGGACACAATCACTTCCCACAGAAAATTGTTCTGTTTGTATTTAAAACAAAGGTATTTCTCCAGTTCTTTTAGCTTGAGGGGTTCTTGTTTATGGGGAATTCAATGGATATGGGCACTTTACACTCTGTTTTACAACGTGTTTTAAGTTGTATGCGCTTTAAACATCTTTTACTTTCACTGAAAGTGAGAATTCGTAGCTTTAAGATTTTTTATTGTTTCTTTGGTGTGAAGATGACCAACTTTAAAACTTCAATGCGCTTCTATGAAGGTTTTTATTCATGGTTGAGGCCCACTAAAAAGAGGTGAACTAGTTTATTAGAAAATGTCCCGATGGGGCAGAAAAAAGAAGAATATACTGGATAATTGCCAAGCCAGAAAAAAAAGTGGACTAGATTTTTTGAGAACTTGGGTTAAAGTTGGAAAAAATTCACTTTCTTTATATTGGATTTTCATTCTTTCTCAAAAAAAATTTTCCATGTCTGTGAAAAATTATATTCTGCAGCTGAGTGCATCAACACACTTTCCAACCAAACATGTGCATTTCCGAAATCTTGAGGAGCGAGCGTACAGGGTTGGACCTTGGCTTTTTGGCGTTTTTTGAGACAAAAAATACCAAAAAAAGTTCACAAAAAATTTTTTTTCGTAACAAATTTTCCAGTTTCAAAACCCTTGGAGTAGTTTGTAAGCCCTTGTCCTCCCTCACACATGTGTGCATCTAACTGCGTTAAACTTTTTTGCTAAATTTAGTGCCAATAAAACAGGAATCAACTGTGGGAAAACGGCACATAAAATTCCACTAAGCTTTTTTATAAAAAAGCTATAGCATAAAGTCTTAGAACTAAATCGATTGTGGAAGATACGTTTCATTCATATAACATATCGTATAGAATTCATTCTGTAAGTTCTACTGATTACAAGCTAAAAACAAATTTATTGCCTTCTATTTAACTATTCGGCAAAATAGCATCATTCACAGTTTTTGGATTTAAACTGAAATTAGCAGAAAGAGCGCTTTTTGTGGGATTGCAGACGGGAAGCAATTTCACCCATCTCTGTCGCTCTGGTCCTGCTTTCAAAGAAGTCGTACTGTTGCAGTGGGAGTGCGAGTAGGGTCGGGGTAAACTAGGTACGGGATTTGGCGCACACCCCTAATATAGGCACGGCTGAATCAGGAGCATTTTTGTATGCTTTACATTTGCAGATCGGTGCCCAATAACTGTAACCAAGGCTCAGTTGTACTAAAGGGGCCTGAGCTCAAACTCAAGATGATCTCGAACAAAAAAGCAACTCAGCTTGATCTCAAGTTCGGTATAATTTGAATGTCATCAGGATTATAACGAGGTCAATTTCGAGATTATCCTTAACTGGAGCTGTCAGGTTGCACTAACATTTTCACATAATTTTCTTATCTCTAAAGCAAATAAATATAAAAATGTCTGCAATTCTCAAACTCGAATTTACACCTCAGTAGTAGTTGATCCTGAAGTGAGCATTGTTTGTGCACTGGAAGAAAATAATTTGGACATTGCGATTAACTCAAACTCAGGATCATTCGTTCAATCCCGATGTTGAGATTATCCTCATGTTGGGTTAGTGCAACCAAGCTCAGGTTTCTCTATAGTTCTGATAATGACTATAATATGCCTCCCTCACTATTTTTCACCTAGTGTGAGAGGCAGGAGTTTTGAATTGGTCCGGAGTTAGAGAGCTATTGATTCACCATTTCTTTACATTCGAAATAATGTGCATATAATTTTCATATAGAAAAATTTTGCTGTAGTTAATGCCAGGGGAAGGACAAAATGCACGATGCTGCAGAATATACTTTTGCACAGACATGGAAATTTTTTTGGGAAAGAATGAAAATCCAAGATGAAACGAAAGTGAATTTTTTCAACTCCAACCCAAGTTCTCAAAAATCTAGTTCAATCCTTTTTCTAGCTAGGCAAATATTCAAGCAAGTATATTCTTTTTTTTCTGCCCCATCGGGGCATTTTCTAATAAACTAGTTTTGAAATGATTAAAGAACCATATGAAAAAGTTAATACGCTTATTACTGTGACCAATGGAAAAATTTTTGCGTTATGAGTGCTAAACAGAACAACAAATTTTTCAAAGCGTCATGGTGAAAAATAAAATCATGATACATCCATTAAAAATTCAGTCGATTTTAAGTATATTGGGGTAGAATGTTGCGTAATTTTCATATTTTTCAATTTTCTGCTAAGCTATATTTTCCATAAAACTTGAACTTCTTTGTGAGCATACTCATTTAAACTCCAAAACATAAATTTTGCCGTAAAGGCTTTTGTGCAAATGAGTTTGACGACAATGTTGATTTTGGTCTTTTTTCGTTTAAGCATTTTAGAAAACGCCTCACATATTATTATATGCCCTTTACTTGTTATTCTACGTCAAAAACCATGGTATCTCCCTCGAGGAAGAACCCTTTACTCTGTCATCATACTTCTGTGTACAAAAGCATAACATCTTCCGGCATTTAAGGAGATCCATAATAGCTGCTTCAGAGGAAAGGAGCTCGGGCTGAATTAAGGAAAAAAAGCTCGTTTTTCCTCTCTGTACGATCCAATTGCGAAAGACTTGTTGTAGCACTGTGGAAGAATCTCTGCCGAGGTGAGCAGAATATAAAATATAGCTGCAGCTGAGAACGACTAATATTGTGCGAGTTCAGCGATACACCATGGCATTGTCAGTGGAGTGCTGTGCGCCCACGCCCCTTTTTTGCCGCTGCTTAGGCATTCCTATAAGTGATCCGAAGCTTTTGTATGTAGAGCATAGTACATACATTCTCTGAGTGTGCTTTATACGTGCATTTCGGTTCAGTATTGTCATCTCTGGCGGCAGCTTCGCATAGAGCTGCTTCTAGGAATCGATCGTTTCTCTTCCCCTCCCCTACGGAACCTGGCAGCGAATCTATATGGGAGATACGTGTCGAAAAAAGCTGCTGCCTCATACTGTGGCGGTGCACTGTTCCCCAATGTTATCTTATCAAGCTTATTGATAATGTGGCCGCGGCGTGTAAGCTTGGAAATGAGGTTTTTAGTAGCCCGAGCGAAATAAGTTTCACGGGCGTATAATGCGGACTAAGGGCCATATATAGTAGAGCCACTATACTTGTGCAGTTTGAATTTCGCTAGCTTTTCCTCTTTTTCTCTCTTTTCTCAAGAAAGAATGATCAGCAGGCGACCATCACAAAGGTGTACGTTTCGTATGTATATAGTCATTTTTCAGAACTCTCAGGTTCATCTCTATAGTGAAAACTTTCTGGAACTCGAGGAGCAAGTCGTCACTTTGCTCTTCACCGCGCGCATTCGAATCAATGAGGTGCTTTGCCGAACTCCCAATTTTAACGAGATTAAAAAAATTCATGATTGGATTATAAAGTCGAGCGGTTGTTACTTTTTATGTACTTTCTGCTCTTGTAGTTTTTGCTACTCACCACCTGTGACGTAGGCTGATAAAAAGCTACTGCATGCGAGAGAAAGACATCACAACGCAAGCTTGAGAGATTTATTCACTATAGTCTGTTTTTCTTGAATGCTTCTAAATACTGAAAGATGAAAGTAAGTTATTTCATATTTTTATGATTTTCTGGCAAACCATAGGTCGTATTATTAGATTTGAAATTTGGGGGACATCTTTGCTCTATGAAATTTTTTTCATGGCACTTTATGTCCAAATTTTGCAACAAAATTTCATAACAAAGTTTTTCACAAACCTGTTTATGTTTGTCAAGATATGGTTGAAGTATTTATTCAAATCATTATCGTACCATAACTTTCCGAGTTTTGGAGAAATTCCTCGCAATTATTTTGACTATTGCTTTACCTGAACCGAAATCATAGCAACATAATCGTGCTTCCATATCCGTGCTAAAGTCTACAGAATCCTGGAGCGGAAATTGTTTTGAAGATGAACAAAGTTGTCAGTTATTCTGGACGCGATGCTTTACAGATACTATTGATAGTCCTTTTATTTTTTTAAAATTCTTTATAAACGGCATTATTTTTACTTTTTATGGCAATTTAGATCTATCTAGTAAAGATGTATCGGGTACCGGGATCCGAAACACGACCCGAAATTATCGGACTATTTTTCTGGACCCAGACTCGGACCGGGATTCGAAATTCTTAAAGTTTTAGACACGGACCCGATATTCTTAAATTTTTGAACTCTGACCCGGATCCGATATTTTCAAAATTTGATACCTTATACACCTCTTCTATCTAGATCATCCCTTCAATCAGTGTTTTTGAGCATGACTGTGCTATTTTTTCCGCAGTTGTGCATTTTTTGCTCTTTACTGTGTGACGTAATCTGGACGACTAATACCATGACAGTTAATGTGGATAATCGAGTTGACAATTGAAAATGTCTCCAAATGGAACAACAATCTAATTAAGCTTCTGCATCTCAGCGCTATTCGGAGACAGGATGTATCAAATTTACTCCGATTTCAGAATTAACAGCTGTAATCTCGAAACTTAATTTCTTCCTGAAATCTTTGAATGAACTACGTATAATTTCTGAACTGATCTGATAATGCCGAACTAAGATGCACTAGCGAAACAACTCTGCTGTTATGCTTCGAAATTGTCCCTCATGAATTTTAATGACCTACACGAGACGGAAAATCGAATGGTCAAGTTCAGAGTCATTTCAAAACTGGAAAGGACCATAATACATGTGAGCCGGGTTTTAGAATTCTGATCAGGTTTGTAAGGCGAAAACATTTGATATAAAGCTTGACCGAGGATAATAATATACAATCGTTCAATTTACTTTTCAAATAAGACCGCTCTTCTCGGTTGTATCCCTGTTCTTCGAATGTCCCCTTTCCTCGAAAGTCCCGATTCCTCGAAAAGAAGATACAATTTATGATTCGTCGGACATTGGTGCATCACAAATCCCAGTTCATCGAAACCCGCATATACAAACAGATCAATTTTCCTTGAAGCTAATTTGATTGTAAGTAATTTCAAAATTACCATATCTGATGATATGAAGATTCGACTTAGGCTTAGGCTTAGGCTTAGGCTTAGGCCTAGGCTTAGGCTCAGGCTTAGGCTTAGGCTTAGGCTTAGGCTTAGGCTTAGGCTTAGGCTTAGGTTTAGGCTTAAGCTTACGCTTAGGCTTGAAATGGTAAATTTAAACCTGCACATTTATTATTTTCGAGGAAACGGGATTTCTTGAAGAAAAAAAAATTTCGAGGAATCGGGATTTTCGCTAAAACGGAACTTTGTAGATAAAATCTTAAGCACTATTTGAAGATTCGGGACTTTCGAGAAATCGAGACTTTCGGTGAATCGGGACGTTCGAAGAACTGGGACATTCGGGTATCGACACACAATCTTCTTCTCGGGCTGTACTATTTTATATAAAATTCACAATCGATTGTTTCTTCAAATCCGGATGAGACCCGAGTCTAAACGGTGACCCTTTCTACAAAAAATCTTTGGCTCTGATATTTTATCTTGATCAAGTACTGGCAAGTCATCACAGAGGTACGAATTGTTTTTCGGAAACTCGAATTTGATACAAGAAAGATGATGTGGATTACAGAATAACAATTTCATGTAGACTAAATTTCACTGTTCATTCCATAATTTTTCGAAGGAAGTTCTTGCAACTGCTCTCAACTGTAAACGCTCTCTCAACACAGGAGTAATTAAATTTTCCTCTTTTCTTATTTGATCAACTTTTCTGATGATTTCATTCGAAAAATTCGATTACCGTGCTTCACAGAATAGTTTTGTGAACTTGGTCAATTTCATTTCCGTTTCACTAGCTCAAGAGTCATTAAAATTCTACTAACTACCACGGAGTAGAAACAGTTGCACTTTTTGTTTCAGTTTTCTAATTGTATTGTTTTGGGTATAGATGTCGGTTCAATGATTAACTGTCAATATTGTTTCTAAAAGCTCAAATTCTGTATTTTTCGAAAGATAATAATCAACGTGTATACAAAATTTCTCTTATTACCCGCAAACAGTCGAGAAATCAACAATGTCCCTATATTCTAGTTTCGTCGAATGAGTTTCGGTGAGGGCTGTATGCAAATGCAGTCGAAGTCCTCTTTTCACAAGTTGACCGTAGCGATCTACGAAAAAATTGCAGCTTGTGCTAAAGGATTAAACAATCGCTTTTTCTCTCGTTCGTCTGCGATTTTTGGAGAAAATGAAATATTTTGGTCATTCTGAGCTTCATCGCAATAGACTGCATGGCTGACGACTTCTCGTTCTGGCCGTACAGTGATCATATCGTGGAATTTTCGAGAACATCTTATTTGTTCGCTACTTGGACAGAATTATTTTCAAAAGCAAATGCTATTCAGCCAGATAATTAAACATACTTGTCTTGAGCGAGAACCTCGGACTAATGCCGCAGGTTGTCTAAAAAACACATTTAGCTTAATATCCCGCCTAAAGGTTGAAATTTGTGTCAAAAAAAAAGAAAAAAGCGAGCTGAATTTCCCGCTATAAACTGCAGTCCGAAAAATCTATACCTTTGGAAAGCTCGTGGTACCACACTAATTGTCGAAGAGTATTCATTTCATCTTTCGCCAATTAAAGCCTATGTCCTACTATAGAGGTATTCTCAGCCGATGTCTTCAGCTACAGTCATTTATCATTTTCAGCTTTCTCGAGTCTCAAATTTCTTTTTATATGTTCAGTTCGGAATCACTTGAACCTCAGGGGCACGATATCGTATTTAATGACTTAATTAGCATTTCCGTTGTTTTTTCTAGATTCAGAGGAATCTTCAAAGTAGGTATTGTTGAACAAACTTCTTAGATGTGATTTAAATGTTAATCAATGCCTGATTTTTTGTGAATAGAAGCACGTGTATGATGAAACTGGTTGTACTTGGCCAAGGGTAAAAGTTCTGAAATATATATATGGGTGATGAAAAATTCGAATTTTATACTTTTTATATGTCAAAATTTTTCGGAAGAATTTCTGCAAGTTCTTAGCGCTAATCCGGTAATTTTGCTTCATATAATGCATTCTACGGCCTCCAGTTCTTCAAGTTAGTTACATATAGTCTGTTTTTCTAGAAATGCTTTTAAATAATGAAAGTGGAAAGCAAGTATAGTATTCCAGATTTTCACAATTTTCTGATAAACAATATATCGTATAGGACTGGAAATTTGTGAGCATACGGACCTCATCTTAAAAAATTTTTGGAGTGAAATATTTTACGGCAAAAGCTATATGTAAACGATTTTGACGACAGTACTGGTTTGTGTCACTTTTCTATTTGGAAGCATTTTATAAAAAACAGACTATAGATCTTCTTTGCTGCCTCACTCAATTTGATGGAACATTTAGAAATTTTCGTTCATTTCTCTTTCAGATCAGTTCATTAGTAGACATTCTGAAAAGCCTTCTTCGGCCTGGGTACGTAGAGATTTAGACCTCATTGGGATAGTGTCTGACCTCACCGAGATAGGTACTTGACCCTGTCCATGTAGTCACTTTTTATAGGGCGCAAGAAAGTTTTGTTGAAAAACGCGGCAATTTAGCTTCAATCTATGGATATCGTTGACACCTATCTGAAAATATGATTTAAAATAGTGCATTTCCATTTTAGACGCAGTTAATAAAGTTTGCTTAATAACTGATTGACGTTCGTCAGAGTCCGACACCATCCGACATTAGATTCCACTCATTTCCTAACCGGCGGAACGCCCTTCGAAATAACGCCCTCTGAAATGAAAGTGATATCAGTTTGCACTTTTTCAACTTTTTTATCATCCAGTTCATTCTTCGAAATATTAGCTCAGAAAGCATGCTAATAACAGCAATGTTACGTATAAATGAAGCCCGTCACTGATCTATGAAATATGTGGAAGAAATTGATTAAGTTTATAAGTATAAACTTTATCTGTATATAAAACCATAGTCTCATTTGACAGCTGATTTTGCATTGATTGATAAAAATTCAATTGTCATCGACACTCCGGATTATTTATTTCAAAAAAATATGTAGAGAGTGGCCAAAGCAGCCACCTCAACTACGTATCGTTGCGAAAAGAGAGCGCCTTTCCCGTTGCTCGGTTAGCTCAGTTAGTTAGAGCGTGCGGGCGGTAGCCGCAAGGTCCCGGGTTCAAGTCCCGAACCGAGCCTAACTTTTACTGAAGCTCCGAGTAACGGGAACAGGTTGCCTCAATAAATACATTCTAGGTCTAGAATTTGTCATAAGTGTTATTGCAGTTCTTGAAAGGACCTATCGGATGCGTGTCTTTTTTCACTTTCTGTGCCTTGTCGAAATCACTCAAAGTTTCCCTTATGAAGGGCCGCTCTCATGAGTAAGGCGCCTCATAACTTGCCAATCAGAGGACCGAAGTTAATCGACAACGAGACTTAAGGCCCATCTATACTTCTTTCCTAAAAAACAGACGCAAGCGATTTGCTCTAGAAGTAATGGAGCAATTTCAGTATATAATAGATCGCGAAGTAGATTTCGAAATAGCCGATCGAAATATTACCCAACATGTTCTACAAGTATCAACAGCGCGCTTGAAAGAAGCGCCGGAAGCTTACAAAATAGGATATCTGCAACACTATGCAATTTTTTCTTGTGAAATGTAATTCACTGAAAAGAACTCGTCAAGATCTTTCTTGCGCAGAGTAAAAATAAGAGATTCGTTCGATTTTGATTGTTGCAATCACTTGTGACAGATTTTCGCGAAGGGTCTTCATATTTGTTTTATTATTTTATTCATTTTCCGTTTTATTATCTTTATTTATCCTTATCTTTTTTTATATAAATTTTTCTTACATTAGTTGACTACTCTTAATTTTTGCACCCTCGGTATCAGAAATTCATAAGTTTTCCAGAGTGACATCTGAATTCAATCAAAAATGCATACCAAGAAACAATTTTTCACCGTCCATATTATAGGGCTTTAGACGCCTCAAAAATTATATGTGCAAAGATTACGATCACCCGATTAGACGTTTAATGGCTATCATCCGGGTCGAAAATGAACGGGCGAAATAGCGAAAAATTGACGAGGACGGTGTGAAAAAAACGCAAAATTTTTCATTCAATCATTATCATCGTCAGCGTCATCATTTTTGCGCCCGCTCATCTTTCGCATTACGAATTTTTAATTAATTTTCGGTATTTTTCGCCGCGGCTAAAATAAGGCGAATGACGCGCCGGTTTTCGCGCGAAAACGATTTTATGCTAATTTGTTTGAATGCGTTGTACGTCGTACGGTAAGGCTAATTTTGTACAGCCGATCGGTAATTATACTCTGAGAGAGGAGTGGATTCGTCGTCTCGTCGTAACTACACGAAAATAGGCATTTTCTACCTTAACGATGAGCAATATGGCCGCCATGGACGATACTCCGGATCTTAGCCATTTAACGGAAGAAGAGCGCAAAATTATACAAGAAGTTCTGGAAAGGCAGAAAGTTGAAGAGAAGAAGGAACATCAAGTTCAAGTGTAAGCTTTCAGAATTTGACCAATTGTGAGTAAAGTGTTCCACAAAAGCATAGAGCTGTCACAGTCTCATTTTGAGACGGTTGGAACTGCCTACTATAGTGCCTTTTGGTAGAATTATTGTACAGATTGTCATGAACCATACTTGTAGGAAACCGGCTTTTTGAGATTTCCAAGATGAAGTCGATTTTCAAGATGAGGTCGAAATTTCCAAGATGAGGTCGATTTCACATATATCATATGGTAAAAAAATTTTCAATCAATGCGAATTTGGGACGAATAGCAGTAGTCGTCCATTATGAATAAATTTTTGATTTTCAGCAAAATTTTCAATGTTCTAATCTTTTTGCTATTGAACATCTGACGATCTTCTGTGCCAAGCTTTGGCTGATATTATTAGCATTTGCTGTTTTCCTATTGAATCCATTTTTGAAAAATTGTAAAATCATTACTTTCTTTTGCTCCGCTTTCCCAAATAGATTTCAAAATTGAACACAAATTTATTTTTGTTGAAAATTTAATTTTTACTTTGAACAAGTAAACCGAAATCTATGAAACTACCTAATCGCCATGATATTACAGTCTTGGATTAAAAATATTTGCGGATCGCTTATTTATGGATCGACAGTAGAAAATTTCTTCAACAATCGTCGTCTCATTGGTATGGTGCAGTTGTGACTGTAGCTCATTTACTTTAAGTTATAGTAGGTCCTTCTAATCCAATGATTCAGGAATCTAATTGTGTCCCATTTTGTCGTCGTCACAGATGTTTCGCGAAAATTTTAGATGAAATTTCAAGTTTAAAATTTTCCAAGATCACAGTAGTGAGGGGACTATTATCCCCTACCTTGGGGCTTGAAACGTTGAGTGGAGTGTCACCAATTTTAGCATAACCAACCACTAAGATAATCATTCCCTGACATTTTATCCAAATTATTACGAATGGAATTGCAATCGAAAATACTGATTTAGATCTATTGAAAAGAACTTTCACTATTTCCTGAATTATGAGAATGAAAACAGTTGAAAAAAACCATAGTTCATCTCTCTGTGTGGCTGACTTTGTAAATCTGTACCTCCAATGTAGCCTACAGACGTTTGAGTTGCATCCGCAATTGTCGACTAATAAGCTATTAAACTCTTACTAAAGCCCAATGCTAACTATTGAAGTGAGTGCTTGGTCAATTCTCGGTTTAGCTCTATGATTAACAATGATCATCATCTGATATCTTTTGTTGAACAACTCTCCCTCATATTGTCATATTGCTGCTAACCAGAATGTTACTCATAAATTTTTAAATTATGTATGCCATTTCCTTTCGCACAAACCCCAATTCGCGTGACCGGCTCACTTTTTATCAACAAGGTTTGATAAGCTTAATTAAGATTGATTAGGCTCTGCTCGGCTTATAAAATTTGCATATGGGTCGGGGTTTTATGGGCTTAAGAACTGAACTAGAAAGATTCGTCTTTCATCGGGCATCTCTATATCGCGGACGTTTAAAGAATCAATATGTAAATTAGGCGTGAAAATAAAAACGTTTTCGAGTTATTCTTCGAAAATTTTACTAGCTGAGAGAAAACCCTATTCTTTTTTTCTATATTGAATGGTGCAAACGTGGTTTCTCCTATTTAATTTTTCTCCTAAAAATCGTAATTATATATAGGCGACTACATCGAAGTTTCAGGGGGAACTATATTCTTCTGCTTCTTCTTCTTTTTCCTAAAGAAGCTTCATTTTTGATTAGCTTGCTTTAAAGGAACTCGGGCGGCCTATAGCGCCTAGGAGAATGAGAAAGATAAATGTTTAGCATACAAGCTCAAAAACGGAGAAAATATAATTGATACTCAATGAGATATCGATTCTTCGTGAGCTGAATAAGGAGAAGGAAAAAGAGAAGAACAACATCTTTTATCGCTTCTCGAAACGCCCGTAATATTGACGATTCTGATTATACTATGTGCAAAAGCCGGAAATCTGGATAGATTTTTGATCTGGTGCACCAAATGAAGGATAAATAGCAGTTTTTTTATGGATACTTGTTTCACCATTCTGATTAGCCAGAAACAAGACATGAAAAGTATTTTTAGTATGATATGAAAACATATGGTCTTTAGATCAAATAAGCTTCACGGCTGAATAATATCGATAGCCGATAGATCTAGGCAACATCCAGCCAAAAGTGTCTTTGGGACTAATGGCTTCTCAAGTTAAAAAAGGTATTCAACTATAACATTTAATATCAGCCCTCCACAGTAAATTAGCATATCGTGCAATGATGCAATAAATTAAGCAATAGGCATAAAATCGATATGTAACGTGTCACTTTAAATGAATGCCGCTGTAAGTACACGCTACTGTATTAATTTTCGTTTGTTCTCGTAACGTTAGTATTGTAGACATGTACATTTGAAAAGTTAGAATAAGTTCAAAATTGAGCTCAAAGCGATATTCAATTTGAAAGGTACTTGCAATTTTCAATCTATGGAGTCAATAAAGTCGGCGACTTCAACATAAATTCGCTACAGTTGGAAATTTCCGCTTGAAACACAATAAATTGGCTTTCATCTTTTCATGTGCACCTGACTTTGAATCTTTCATCTTACAATACGGCCACGCTGTTACTATAGTTCATTTAATTTGAAATGGCAGATGCAGCAACAAGAAAATAGTGGGTTCAACTTGATACACAATTTTTACGTAGTGAACAACATATACTGTAGAAAAAGTACGAATTCGCTTATAACAAAGAGAGGGCCGAAATCTTATCAATTTTTTATTTATTTAGAACTGTTGCCTACATTTATAGTCCGTTCTTGAAACGCTTGTGAAAGTTAACTGTGAGGGAAAGTACCATTTCATATTTTTACCATTTCCTACCAAACCATATGTCGCATAGGAATGGAAATTTGTGAAACTACTCAACTATACTCCATTAATTTTGAAATAATCGATGCAGCGTTTGGGGTTTTGATAAACGCAGCCTTACAAGGAATCGGGAAATCATTTTCGATGATGTTGAAATGGTTGAGAAGAGTGATCATCAAGAAGTTTGTATCATGGAAGAAGAATTTACAGAATAGAGTCAACGAGCCTTCCATACTTATGAATAAAAATTTGACTGCGACCTCGCTGCATTGATCATGTGAAAATGAATGGAGTATAGCCTTTACCGTTTTATGAGTAAAAATCATACGATAAAAGTTTTGTGTGAACGACTTTGGTGGCATTAGTTTTTTTGTCTTTTCAATCTACGAACATTTTACGAAAAAAACGGACTATAAGTGCATTTGACTAGGTTGTTGAAGAAAATCAGAAATCAGTTCTTTTGTCGCTGACAGGCGAGAAAGTTTTTTCACTGAGTGCAGTAATCAACTTACTGTTTTTTGAATTTAACTTGATTTCAACGGTTCGCTACATCTGTCATTTCAAAATTAATGAATTGTAGTAAAGCTAAGGAAGTTATCACAATGTAATAGATTATTCAATACTTTTTTGATGCTGCATTATTGTCATAATGATCAACGATTCATCTGGTGTTGACGAAATAATCCCACGAATAATCCATACTACGAACTTCTCAAGTTTCTCCTGATAACGCTACCAAATGAATTTTTGTTCGCAACAAAAAAATTAATGCTGATGGATCTTCATTTCTTTTGGATATGAATTGAGTCAATGAAGTATGAAACCTCTCATAGCCATACACTTCATAATTTACTATTTTTCACCTTACGCGTGAAAATTTAGTGGCTCCTATAGCTCCAAAAGATTCTCCAATGTCATGAAAATGCGTATGAGTCTCAATATTCATCGATTACTGATAAAAATCTAGCAGTATATTTGTTTGAGTGAGAAAAAGATTATGTCTGAAATTTCTGTTGGATTTTGACGATTTTCGTTCATGATTTTTAATGTTTGGTGTTCGTTGACTCACTAGATTTATTCAACATAATGACCGCTTGAGAAATTTGGACTACTACTGCAAAAGTGAACAGAATTCAAGTTTTTTCTTATTATATCGAAAATTAAGACTCAAAAAATGAGTTCTAAGAATCCGAAGTATGACGTGCGTCAAGTATGTTATTTTGGCAAAATGTGTGAGCTTCAAAATTACATATCACGATGCAAATAATGCAACAGAGAATTTTTAGGTGCGCCTTGAAATGAACTCAATGATCAACAGTCGTAATGTGCAGAATTTTCTTTACATATCTTCTAATTTTGCGGTAATGGGGCTGGTGGCCGTTGTGGACCTGTCGCTGTAACGAGCCTTACCCGTTTTTCCTAAGCTTATCTGAGTGCTGAGAGACGAAAGCTCCGTAGAGTCTTCAAAAATCTGAAAATTCAAATTCTCGTATTACTGCATGTGAAAATTTTATGCTGTAAAAACAGAGGTCGTGCACTTCGACTCCGAATAACTTCAGGACCGTAAGTTGGGGACAGGTGTGTTTAATATGGTTCGATAGAGCTTGAAAAACTGCGTCGGATGTCAATGGTCGGAGTATGCTAAAAACCGAGAGTCATCTGATGATGGCGATCAATACTTTCTTAGATACACTTGTTCGAACCCGTAGACAAGATGTTTCAATCTTTGATACGACAATCCAGTTGAAGCAATTCATGTAGAATATCTCAAAATTTTTTTCCACAATCTTTGAGGGACTCTCTAAGGCCCAAATTACAGAACGCGGGTAAAATAAAAGTAAGGTAAAAGTAAAATCTCGGGTAATGTAACCCATGTTTAACCCGCCATTTTACCCGCCTTTTACCTTCTATTTTACCCGTGATTCTACTCATCTTTAACCCGAAGTTTTACTTGCGATTTTACCCATGATTTTACCCGTCTTTTACCAACGATTTTACCCATGTTTAACTTGGAAATTTACCCGACTTTTTTAGTTTTCGTATTACAGAACGTAGGTAAGTGGCGGGTTACCCAACCCACCATTTTTATATATGTTTTTCATGGTGAGCTTGTTTTTAGTCATATGAACAGGGTATCCCAAAAACTAAAATGCCGATATCTCACAATGAAACATTTCTTACGGTTCCAAGCAATAGCTCTCATGACTATGCGCTACTTCCCCGATTATGTGAGCCATCCGCTCATGCTCCTGTAACTGCAGCTATCCTGAAATAATTCTTATGTTTTACTGTATTGTGTGCACGAATAAAATTCACACAAGGGAATTTTCTGACAGGATTACTACTGTGAGCGCAAAAGGTATTGGTTTGCTTAATAATCGCTATTTAGAATTTGCCATGCACCAGAGTGATGAACTCACTGTGTTTTTTGATTGCAACTCTTAATACCATGAGACAAGTCATATTTTATATTATTAAGATTTTCTGCTAAGCAATATGTCATTTAAGACTGAAAATTTTAAAAATTTTTGAGTAAAAAATTCTTCAGCAAAGACTTAGTGCAAACGACTTTAAAGATATTTTCGATTTACAAGCATTCTATAAAAACAGACTATAGTGCATTTCAGTTGTTATAGCATAGATGGTATTTGTTTATTAACTCAAAGACTGTAGGAGTCATTGTTTTTTAGCCTAAGGAGAATTTTCTGGAAGATTATTCAAGCTTCAAACGTTTTCATCAAAAGCCACAATTTTCATCAGATTCACATATCAAAACCTTGATGAAAAAAAACCTGTTGATTCATCTCAACGGAGTTTGAAAAGCAAACGACATGTTTCAAAATTGTTGCACTATCGAGTAATAGTGTAGCTTGAAAAAGTGCTCTTCGACAATGACCCACTGGTATCACAAATTTATGCTGATGCTGTTGTACTGAAATGTGCACAATGATGATCAATGCATGTCCGGAAAATCTGAATTTTCGGGCTCCTGGTCATTGCCATCACTAACATCAGATTCAGTTTAACCTGCAACACTTCGACGGCATGCAAAGAACCAATCAAATCCGAGCCTTACGTGAAAAATATAAACTTCTTGTCAATATAACCCTGCTAATATCAGGGTAAAATCGCAGGTTATTTTTATGTCTTTTTCACCAACTTTTTACCCAACTTTTACCTTACCCACCTTCTGTAATCTCGATATGGGTAAAATCATGGGTTATTTTTTTCTACTGACGATTTCACCCATCTTTAACCCACGATCTTACCCGCGATTCTACCCGATTTTCACCCAGCCTTAACCTACGATTCTACCCGAGATTTTACTCGACTTTTATTTACCTACGATTTTACCCGAGATTTTACTCGACTTTTATTTACCTACGATTTTACCCGCCATTTTACTCTTACTCTTACCCACGTTTAACCCACTTTCTGTAATTTGGGCCTAAGAGTCTTCTAACGTCTACCTTCGTGGGGTGCTAAAGCACCGCGGGTTCAACGGAAAGACAGAGTTCCTGAAGCGCAGTGGTGCTGGCTATAACCTAACGCTTAAATTATCAAAAGCGCAACTAGTGGTGGAACAGCGTTTCAAAAGCGCAACCAGTTACGAATTTTCGTATCCTCTGTGCTTCTTGAAAAACAGTTTGAAATGTCAAACGTTGACAGAAAAAAAATTCTATCGTGATTCCAAAAACGGATAAATGTACAACTTTACGCAAAGTAAACTCTCTTTTTGAAGTGAATTTTTCAAAGCGCGGTCAGTAAGATTTTGTGAAAATACTGTTAACCAGGGTTTTTTCTGCACGCCCTCATCCGCACCGTGCGGAAATGACTCTAAATTTTTTTCGCACACAAAAATTTTTTCCCTTTGAAGTTTAAATCATTTGAAAAATATGTGAAATGAGCGAAAATTATAGATTGCTAAGAAAATCATGGAAAGTGTCTGTTTTTCTAGCTCAAAAACATTATTTTAGATTGATTGAGCAAAAATAGCTGCTGTTGTCATTTCTGTGATTAGAGCTGAAGATTTATAGATTTCAATCGATTCAATTTCTAGATTTTGATATTCTAGAATGCTGGAAAAGGAGTCTTTTCAACCCATATCTCTAAAATAAAAGGTTTGCATTTTCAGTCGAAAATCGTGTAGTTTCGCAATGACAAAATTTGTGTTCACAAAGTTCAGAAAGCTTCAAGTGAGAGAAAGAATTCATAAAAATTAATATTACATCTCAATTTTTAACAAAATCCGAACCAAATACTGAAGATTATCAATTGATGAATGAGATGAAGAACTTCAAATGACGAAAACCATGCACGCTAAACTTCCGGTGCGTCGCTGCAGAGAATTTTTGAACAAAGGAGCTACTGAAATGTTGAAAATGTATTCTATAGATAATTTGTAATACTTTCGGTTTAGATTTTTCCTAGAAAAATGATGGTATTAAATAAATGTGCGGAGAAATGATGGAAAAATCAACAAATTCGTATGAAAATTCGAATTCACACTATAAAGTGAGTTTTACTCACTCTGGCAGAGACATAGGAGATTGATGGAAACAATCAATGATAACCGAGAAATCAAGCTAAGCTTCTTTTTGGCTGTGCTTCAGCTTAGTTGTAGTGAATATTATAAATTATTTTCATTGCCGGCGCAGAGCGCCGGAAAAATTTGAGATATTGACCATCTAAATTGCACCAAAATGCTTTTTTCATCAATGCCAGCAGTAGAAACGCCCAACAAAATTTCCGTTCTGTGCGGAAATGCCAAACCGCTTTCTGAAATGTCAAAAAAAAACAAAACAAATCAATCGTCGTTCAAAAATGCACATTTTCCAGAATATGTCATAGGTACTAGGTAAATTAGGGTCAATGACTAGAGATTTTCTTATTTATTTCTAATAGTAACATGTCTTCTGTTTGATTATATTTACGTTTTTCTTTCAGTCAAGGTTCATTTCTGTTTTATTTAATCCTCTCTCTGAGCATTCTTTTCCGTTTCATTTATCTGTTGCATTCTTTTCTGAGTAACTACTGACCGCTATGATCAAAATTTTGACATTGCATGCAAAAAATATGTTTTTAAAGACTGTAGAAAAATACTGAAAAATATTTAAAAAGGTGGTAGCGAAACACTTTTATAGTCAAAACCTTTTTCAATATAGGGACGGACTAAAAAATGACAAAATTCTACAAGCTTCTACGTTTACGACGTTAATAAGTCGTCTTTAAGACACCCCGTATCATGAACTAGTAAGTAAGTCCAAAAATGAACAGAAGAAAAAAAGACTGATTATACATTTGCTGCGCTTTTGCGATTTTCGGCGGCTCTTTCGAACCGGCTACGCTTTCGACTCCCATTCCTTACATCGGGTCCGTCGTAGAACCGGTTCAATTTTTGCGTTTGTCTAATTTACGGCCAAACCACGGTTCACATGAAACTGAAAATTTGTGATACTACTCAACCAAGCTTCAAAAAATTTTAGAGCAAATACATGAAAAGTACATAAAAAAGCTTTGTGTGAACGATTATAAATTCAACATATTTGCGTGCAGCTTGTTTATTTTTCAAACATTTGATCAAAAATAGATTATAACTTGTTTTCAGCTATGATTATTTGACTTTGGCGATATAATTCATTGCATAATTTTTTAGGGCCAAGTCTTTCAGATACTGTTTCAAAAGATCATTGCAGAATCATTATAAATTATCACGCGATCACGTGACATTTTTTTGTTCTAAAGATAGGATATTTTACATACTTAATATTTTTTCAACTGTGCATCGGCTGACTGCGGTCTGTTTCTTCAGGAAATGTTTATGAATTAAAGTGGAAAGCAAGCAAATACTAATTGATATTTTTACGATTCTCTGCTAAGCCATATGTCACGTAGCACTGAAAATTTGTTAGCATCCTCAAACAACCGTTACAATTTTTTCGCTGAAAAATTTTACACTAAAAGCTTGGCGTAAAACGTTGTGATGACATCATTGGTTTTTTTCACTCTAGGAGTATTTTACAAATAACCAACTATAAAATTAGGGATCAAATTCTGCTTCAACATGCTCCAGAGTGGTAGAAAAATTGACGGTAGACAACTTCAAAAAAGAAATGGTGGATCCGACATGCAGCATGTCAATTTTAACATTGTATTAAATTTTGTAGATGTTATTTTTCAATCTCATGAAAATAAGGCATTGAGCAGCGGCTTTGTTAGAATCCAGATCAAAAAGTCACACAAGTTTTTATGGTACATTTTTCACAGGTTGAACCTAATCGTAGATGCTTTCAGGTCTGATGAACTTGAGTTCCTTGCTCGAGAGAGATCAAAGCTTTTCCTTCGTTATGTGGACTGATCACATTCTAGAATCTTTGACAGCTGTGCACAATTTCTTGTTACTATAATTTTTTACCTTTTCTGCAAACAGAATATATGTAGGTTGATCTGCGTAGGATTCAGGAACCTCGGGGACTCGATAAAATTAGCAATTTTTGCGTGAGAGGCGGTGGTTCACGCATGTTTGACCTTCGGCTTTTTTCATTTATGGTAGGTATATAAATAATGGTATAAAATCTGTTATTGCTCAACGAAGGTAATACAATAATGCACATGTGCTCTTATACCGTTTGCAAGTGAAAATTTTTTCTCTTTCACTTAGTGATAAGGTTAGATTCAGTATTAGTTCGGCTTTCTGAAACATGTCGTCCATGCCACAAAGGAAATTGTTCATTGCTTCGGCATTCGACCCACAGTAGTAAGCTGGGAATTTTTATTTAATCTATTAGTTTGCACAATCCAAATTCTCTCAAATTCAATAGGTTCACACTTCACATGAGTATTTAAATGTTATCCAACTAAAAGCATTGCTTTTTTGTGAATTTTTGTGAAAGCAATTGTTAGGTTTGATACTTGCAAAAATATAGAGTCACAACCTGTGATCGGGATAAGATGATTTATTATCTGATCTATCAAACGGCTGAGATTGTGACTTTTGGCATTTAGAGTTTGCTACTTACCGTCTCTGAATACTTGCAGTATCACAGTAGGAACTTTTGCATTTAACGATAATTTCATATTTTTCTTTTTCTTTTTTTCGCCTTCTATTCCCTTCACTTGTTCGATTTAGTTTTTTCATGTATTATTTTTTTACATTCACTCTTTTCATCTTTTTTCACAATAGAGCTCGTCGCAGAAAATTCAGCGTGTGCCCACTCACTTCATAGATTTGTACATCAGGTGTTGGTAGGTGACAAGAATCATCACGAGGTATGCAGCGCCTTTCGGCATAGTTCATTTGAATTCCATTTATCTTATATATTTTGGAAAAAACTCCTTTAATTTGTTGCAGTAACTAGGGTAGACGTCCAAACCACGGCCATGTAAAATTGTGTCTGTAAAGAATTTCATACAGTGAAGTGTTGTGCTAAATTTACAATTGGGCCCAGTTGGACAAATGACAGAAAAATTACCACCCTCAAAGTCGTTTACAGGAATATTATGACGTATGATTTTTTCACTTAAAAAATAGAAAGGGTAGTAGGCTCACAAATTTCCAGTCCTATTCGACATATGATTTAGAAAAGAATGATAAAAATATGGAATAGTACGTGCTTTTAGCCTTAATATTTACAAGAATTTCAAGAAAAACAGACTATAGAACCGGACATAAGATTCTTTTAAACAGTTGCATACATCCTTGAAACCCGTATCAAATGTAAGAAATCGAAGTTCGAATCGAAAAAACTCATGGAGTTGATTTGGTCGAAGTAGACCCCCTTCCCGAAAGGGATATTTACGCAGATTTTGGCTGCCGTAAATGTATGTTAGTTCATGTAATTTATATAGTCCAAAAAAGATCATGACTGAATTTTTTAAGCTCTTCTCGTAAATGATAATCCGAACTAAAATTCTTTGTCGCGCAATCAATGTTTTTAGTAAATCGGAACAAGAATTGCATTATAATCCTCTGCAACAATAGAGCACATAAACTTCTCCTTGGCCTCGTCCAAGTATTTTGAGTCATTTTCCCTCAAGCCTATAGCCTGTTTGACAAAAATGACAAAAATCATTCACATAAATGGTTTACTGTATGTTTTTTACCAAAAAACTGTTAAAAGTTAGTGAAGTATGGTTCTCCTGTCCTATGTGACATGTGTCTCAACAGAAAATCGTAAAAGCGTTGTTTTCCACTGTGGTTATTTAAAAGCATTTGCATAAAAACAGGCTATGAAATATTTTTCGACAATATTTTCATTATCAAAAATTTCTTATGTTCCCTCGCAATGAGTTTCTTCGTTGTTTTTAAATGCAAGATTACCACCCACTCTTTCCTGAAAAACTTGTTTTGAGCAAAAAACCTCTCCCATTCTCTGCGAAAATTATTAGCTGCTCCTCGAGGTATTTTTTATTTTCGACCTCTCGCTGAGTTAAAAGCAGTATTTTTCCGGTGAAATTTCCACCGGCGTTTTTCCCCTTGATCTAAAATTTATGAACGCTAGTGTTTTCGAGCAGATATAAACAGAGGAGAGCAATCATCATGTCAAATGTTGATCAGATTATAAATATCACATGCGCGAGCTGATTGATTGACTTTGTATATTCAAATATTCATGTAGAAGAGACTTTCGTTCAGTTTGCTTGATGAATTTTTTGCGTGATCATTATTTGACATTTTGGATTTGGAAAAAAATTCGCAGGTGAACTAAAGCATCGCTAGCTCTTCGTGCCTACTTTCAAGGAAATGGCGGAAACAAAGTATCAGTGCATGAAAAAAAATTTCTCAGTGTGTTTCAGGGGTGTAGGCCTTATAACTGAACAACTCGGTTGTTTAGCGATTCACTGGTTCGCTAGTTCAATATTTTTCGATTTCGTGGTCCAGCAAAATTATTTCATGACTATACATCGTTCTTTTAAAAATCGTTTTAAGTGCTAAAAGTGAACAACAAATATTTATTCCTAGTTTTACTATTTCCTGCTAGGACTGATAATTTGTGAACTTAATTAACCATACTCTAGCAATATTTTGAATGAAAAGTTCCATGATGAATGCTTCGTTATGAGCAATTTCGACGACAGTATGAATTTTTGCAATTGTTCAATTTACAAGCGTTTTACGTAAAACATACTATCGATGAAGTATAGTAACCAAGGTTTTTTTTGCGCACCGGTGTTCCGCATCTTGCGGAAATCGGACAGAAAAATTTCCGCACCACCATTATAAACCACTAAAAACATTAAAAAATTTCCGTTCCGTGCGGAAAACTCTCAAAAAAATTTCCGCACGACCCCAAAAAAATCCGCACCGTGCGGAAAAAAATCCCTGATAGTAACTACAGTCGGTTTTCTATACAATTCTTATAAATGGATAAACGACAGAAATTAATTTGTCGTCAAAATCCTCCGCATAATGCTGTTAAAATTTTCTTTTCAAAAAATTAGTGATTCCATTTGAATACTCTTGCAAACTTCAAGTCTTGTGTTACATAGTTCAGCAGGAAATCGTAAAAATGTGAAATACTACATGCGTCACATTTTTGGAATTAGTTTCATTGAGAGAGTTAAATGTTCCAAGCTTTATTGTTTGGGAACATTTCAAGAAAAAATATCGTCGTATCCTTGATGACCATTAAGATTCCTTGAAGTACAGAAATTTGAATTTTACAGAAGTTTTATACCCTGTAACCGGAGAACAGTGCCAGATCAGTTTTCCAGCAAATGAGAGACAGATTCAACATCGACGAATCCTGTCAAATGTGGTTTCCAAATTTCGATCCCGGAATCTGATATGGGCGAACTCTTTGATTGGTACTCTAATAAAAATTTCGGTATTAACTGAATACATGTTAAATAATGGTCGGTGAAGTGCCTCAGATCAATATGAGATATCAGAGGACCTTTAATATATCTGGTATAAGTATTCAGCTCACGGTGCAATATGTTGAAATGTAGTAGCTGCTTGATAGATGCTATTAAGGTAGATTCTATCACAGCACGAGCTGGATTTTATTATACTCCTTAGGCATTAAGGTATGTACAAAAGAGCATCATCTAAACCCTTATCAACCAGCTGCTACTATAGTTCATTCATTTTGAAACTAGTTTATTAGAAAATGCCCCGATGGAGCAGAAAGAAGGAGAATATACTGGATAATTGCCAAGCCAGAAAAAGAAGTGGACCAGATTTTTGAGAACTTGGGTTGGAGTTGGAAAAAATTCACTTTCTTATATTGGATTTTCATTCTTTCTCAAAAAAAGTTTTCCACGCGCCTGTGAAAAAGTACATTCTGCGGCATCGTGCATTTTGTCCTTCCCCTGGCATTAACTACAGCAAAGTTTTTCTATATGAAAATTATATGCACATGACTTCAAATGTAAAGAAATGGTAAACCAAAAGCATTCTAACTCCCGATCGATTCAAAACTCCTGCCTGTCTCACTAGCTGAAAAAAGGTGGGGGAGGCATATTATAGTCATTTTTAGAACTATTAAGAAACCTGAGACTGGTTGCACTAACCCAACATGAGGATGATCTCAACATCCGTATTAAATAGATGATCCTGAGTTTGAGCTAATCGCAATGTCGAAATTTGTTTCTTCCAGTGCACAATAAATACCCACTTCAGGATTAACTAGTATTGAGGTTTAAGTTCGAGTTTGGGAATTTATATTTATTTGCTTTAGAAATAATATAATTATGTTAAAATGTTAGTGCAACCCGACAGCTCGAGTTGGGGAAAATCTCGACATTGAGCTCGTTATGATCCTGATGACATTCAAATTATACCAATCTTGAGATAAAACCGAGTCGCTTTTTCGTTCGAGATTATCTTGAGCTCGAGCTCAGATCCCTTTAGTGCAACTGGGCCTTGGTTACAGTCATTGGGCACCGATATGCAAATGGGAGAATAGGGTAAAGCATACAGAAATGCTCCTGATCCAGCCATGCCTATATTAAAGGTGTGCGCCCAATCCCGTACCCGATTTTCCCCCACTCTACTCGCACTCCCACTGCAACAGCACGACTTTTTCCAAAGCAGGACCAGAGCGACAGGGATGGGTGAAATTGCTTCCCGTCTGCAATCCCACAAAAAGCGCTCTTTCTGCTAATTTCAGTTTGAATCCAAAAACTGTGAATGATGCTATTTTTTCGAATAGTTAAATAGAAGACAATAAATTTGTTTATAGCTTGTAATCAGTAGAACTTACAGAGTGAATTCTATACGATATGTTATATGAATGAAACGTATCTTCCACAATCGATTTAGTTCTAAGACTTTATGCTATAGCTTTTTTATAAAAAAAGCTTAGTGGAATTTTATGTTCCATTTTCCCACAGTGGATTCCTGTTTTATTGACACTAAATTTAGCAAAAAAGTTTAACGCAGTTAGATGCACACATGTGTGAGGGAGGACAAGGGCTTACAAACTACTCCAAGGGTTTTGAAACTGGAAAATTTGTTACGAAAAAAAAATTTTTTGTGAACTTTTTTGGAATTTTTTGTCTCAAAAAACGCCAAAAAACCAAGGTCCAACCCTGTACGCTCGCTCCTCAAGATTTCGGAAATGCACATGTTTGGTTGGAAAGTGTGTTGATGCACTCAGCTGCAGAATATACTTTTTCACAGACATGGAAAATTTTTTTTGAGAAAGAATGAAAATCCAATATAAAGAAACTGAATTTTTCCCAACTTTGACCCAAGTTCTCAAAAATCTAGTCCACTTCTTTTTCTAGCATGGTAACTATCGAAGCAAGTATATTCTCCTTTTTTCTGCCCATCGGGGCATTTTCTAATAAACTAATTCACTTCTTTTTAGTGGGCTTCAACCATACGAGAAAACCTTCATAGAACCGCATCGAAGTTTTAAATTTGGTCATCTTCACATCAAAGAAACAATAAAAAATCTTAAAGCTACGAATTCTCACTCTCAGTGAAAGTAAAAGATGTTTAAACCGCATAGAACTTAAAACACGTTGTAAAGAGAGTGTAAAGTGGAGATTTCCTTTGAATTCCCCATAAACAAGAACCCATCAACCCAAAAAACCCGGAGAAGTACCTTTGTTTTAAATACACACGGAACATTTTTTGTGTGTAGTGATTGAATCCCACATGGTCAGAAACCCCTCCCCTCAAAAATTGCAGAAACACATTTGAAATACACTCAATATAATTTTGTGTGCAAAGTGGTAGCACTCATTAAATTCCCCGTCGTCAAAAACCCCTTCCACAAGAAAATCACGCAAATAAGCTTGAGTACGCCCAAGATAATTTTTTTGTGTAAAGTGACACATCCATTGATTTCCCGCAGCCCAAAAGCCCTTTCGCAAAAAAATCACGAAAATACGCATGTTTACACTGTTAATAAGCTTAGTGTAAAGTGATCGCATTCATCAAATTATTCGTATCCAAAAACGCATCCCCGAAAAAATTACGAAGATACACATATTTACACCAGTGATAATTTTTTAAGTAATGTAATCGCATTCATCGAATTTTCCGTGGTCGAAAACCCCTTCCACTGAAAAATCACGAAAATACGCATGTTTACACTGTGAATAAGTTTAGTGTAAAGTGATCGCATTCATCAAATTCTTCGTATCCAAAAACGCATCCCGAAAAATCACGAAAATACGCTCGTTTGCACCCGAAATAATTTTTTTGTGTAAAGTAATCGCATTCATCAAATTCCCGTGGTCGAAAACCCCTTCCGTCAAGAAATCAGGAAAATACGTCAGTTTACACTCGGTATAATTTTTTGTGTAAAGTGATCACATTCATTAAATCCCCCGCGGTCGAAAACCCCTTCCCCTAAAACGCTTGTTTACACTCGAGATAATTTCTTGTGTACAGTAATCGAATTAATCCAATTCCCGCGGTCGATAACTCCTTCCACTAAAAAGTCACGAAAATATGCTTGTTTACAACCGGGATAATCTTTTTGTGTAAAGTGATCGTATTCATCAAACTCCCCATGGTCGAAAACCTCTTTCTAAATAAAAATCACGAAAGTACGCTTGTTTACAACCGAGATAATTTTTCGTGTAAAGTGACCGTGTTCATAGAATTCACACTGGTCGAAAACCGTTACTGCTCAAAAACCCAAATAAGGCTGCCGGTTCAGTTGAAACTGCAAAAAATTAGTAGCGCATTATGATGCAAAAAATTATTTTTTTGAAGCCGTAAGTAATTGGGGAATTTGGCGTTTTCCGGGACATTGGACCACCATATAATTTAATTGGGGCCATATTTTAAAAAAATAAAAATTCGCATTTGAGATTGCGCCCCCAAGATTCTCAGGCCAAAGTATGAAGCTTGGACATGCCACCCCCATTGCTGGGCATGGTGGAACTGAGGGCCTTAAAAAGTGCATTTTTTCATGTTTTTGGGGCCCCACCGAGCACCACTTGCAGATAGAGGCGAAATGACAAAAGGCACCCCATAGTTTGCCTCTATTCCCGATATTATGCAAAAAAAACTCGAAGGTTCTAGCTCTTACCGTTTTGGCTCCAGAGGGGGGGGGCATGAAATTTAGGGGCCAAGTATATTATAGGTTGATGCTATCGCGCCACCTATGATATCGATGCAGCGGTCAAAGTTTCGGAAATTTCAGCTCTACTACAGACCAGGAAAGAAATTTTGGTGATCTTGAAATAACTGGAAAACGTCATCATCAAGTTTTTTTGTGTATATCAAGGAAGAAAAATTGATTGAATAGTCAACGAGTCTGCCATAACTTTCAATAAAGGTTTGACTGCAACCTCGCTGCATCGGTCATTTCAAAATGAATGGAGTATGGAACAGAAATAGACATTTTATTGGGTAGATTAAGCACTGGCTAGCTTTCACCACACGCACATACTTTTTAATATGTACAAAATAGCATCATCTGGACTCTTAGAATATCAACTAGCTACCAGCTGGCCACAAATAGATATTTTCTAGGATAGGATAAGCACAAGCCAGATTTTAATATACGAGCCAAGGATAGTTGCAGCGACAGCCAAAATTCTAGGTTCAACCTGACAAATAATTTTTATGGAGTGGAAAATTGTATGCTGTAACAAGAATGCTTAACTTCTTGACGATAACGTGGATGCAAAAATCATAGAAACAAAATGAGGTCTACTTATATTCTTGATTTGACTGGAACTACGTTGACATAATTGGGAAAAGTGAAAATCGAGAAATTTTAATCATTTGACCAGGTTGTTGAACAACTTCATCAGTTGTTCCTTTCCTGCATCCGGACAAACAAACTTTTCTCTTCAACTACGGTACAAACTCATTATTACTCCGTGTTGAATTTACTCTCATCGGTTGCAAAATAGTTAGATTATAATTGATTTGCTGTATTTTATATCGCGGTCAAATGGTAATTTTTAAAAATTTATTCTTCTCTCGTAGCTCAAAACTTGGTGCTCTAGAAAAAACCCTGAATTTATTCAGAACAAAGGGGAGACTAAATAATTAGCATATTCAGTTTTGATTTGGATGTAATTGTGCCAATACCTGAGTGCTACTCGAGAAATTTCGACCTTTTATGCAGGTTATTGGAGGAAATTTTTAGCTATTCAGTTCAATGCTTACGGACGAGTGTAATAAGCTTAACCAGTTCTCGAACGTGTCGTGTCACGTGTCATTTTGAAATAAATAAACTATTGTTAGGCTAATATTGTCATGAAGTCTAACTCTGACTTTACCAACGTAGTTCGTCACTGACTATCATTGTTCAAACGGGGATGATGGTAAATTAGCATGAAAATCGAGATTTCCTTCATATCGTTCGGAGCTTCAGAGCACTGAAGCTGTTGATTTATATAGATTAAATCAATATATGAAACTTTATTGCACATTCTGAACAATGGCTGACTAGTATCAAGTTTAAATTTATTGAGAACTTTCTATAAAAGCCGATACAGAAGAACCAAAACTATCTGGTATCTCTTGTTAAGGGACTTTATATTTTGTATGACACTAATAAGTTTTGTGATGCGCAAAGTGGGATCGTTGGCTCTTTGCAGAACAAATCATGCGAAAATCTGAACGAAGTGTTCTTACTTTTGTGTTCACGAATAACATTTTCTATTTCAGCCAATATGAAAAGGAGTTGGACGAAGTGGAAAGGCAAATAAATGAACGTAAAGAAGTGGCCGCCAAACAAGTGGGCACCCAAGACGACGCCATTTGCCAAATTTGCCAGAAGACTAAATTCGCCGATGGCATTGGCCACAAATGTTACTATTGCCAATTGAGGTCTTGTGCTCGTTGCGGTGGTCGAACGCAAGTGAAAGTCAAGGTGAGAATGAGGCATACTTTTTGGACAGCAGGGGCTGCTTGCTCATTCGCGTTTTCAAGTTGACTGTAGTCAACTTCGTCAGTGAACAGCTCAAAAGCGTTTCCCATCAAATGATCCTGATTAATTTATCCAGCATGGTGTTTCTCATTGGTTACAGTAGATAACTGAGCCAGTTAGCCTTCTAAAGAACTCGTGAAACAGCCGTTGCAAGTAAACCACAATCTGGATTTTCATATCTTATCGTGTCAAATTAGCCATGATCAAGTTGGCCCTTTTTTAAATTTTTGCATTGTGGGTATACAGGAAAAAGTGACTCGTAGGTACTATGGTTGAAATAGTAAACGTCCATAAAAATAGTGTGGATAACAGTTGTGTGCATTTTTGCCAACTTCGTGGCTCACCCAAATTTTACGATGACACTTTATCTTATCCTGACAAATAATAAGTTCTTTCTAAACTTCGTCGAAATCCTAATCCTGGACATTTTTCGTTATGTGAACTTTCGAAGGAATTCAAATGTACATATTATATTTTTCACCAAAATACTGTAGTGCGAAGTCTTCGTATATCTCTGTCAATACGGAAAAATCTTCCAAGAACTTTGCGACCTCTATTTTACCGATGGGCTCACATCTGATTCTTCCAAATACTGAAATTTCTTTCGGGTTTAAGCGTTCCATAATCTATAGCCAATTCGAAAAACGGCGAAAAACTCCAGAAATTTAGGACAATATAAATGCACAACCATACAATACAACTGGCAGGATAAATCAATTTCTTATACTAAGTCTGATCTTCACTGAATTTCTGAAAAGCTGATTGAGAAAGTTACGCGTTACTGACTTATGGAATATGATAACCACTGTAAACTAAAAAGAACCGTATTATTGTATCAAAAAATTAGAAGTGTCTGATTCATCGATTCAGTGACCGTATAGTCAAGTGTTATGGTTCTTCACTATTCATCACATTGCCTATTAGCAAGACAGCAACAGCCGAAGAGGTCTTCGCTGAAGTAACCGTATTATATTAGCTTTAGTCAACTTGACCGTAGTCAACATTGCGGTGGTTTTCAACTTAGCAATAGTCAACTTGGCGATGATCATTTTAACCCATAGTTATTTATCCGTAGTAATTTTATCACTTAGTCACATTGACTGTAGTCTTTTTATCCTTTAGTCAACTTGTCCATATATTTTGGCCGCGCTAGAATGTTTATCGTGGCTAAGATAGACCTTGGTCAAGTGAATGAGTTTATTGACTTGGGAGTTGATTCTGTGACAGGTCAACAACCAACCCAAAGTGAATAATTCAGAAGAGACGAAAAGACAATAATCGCGAGCTTATATAGGCTGACGGAAAAATTCAAAAGTATGACTTTGGACAGAAAAATGTTCAAACAAGATGAGACAAACAAGAAACACAAAATTAAGTTCAGGCGAAAAAACTAACTAACTGAATAAAGCAGTAAATAAACCTAATTACCCTGGGAGAATGAAAAAAATTGTGAAAGTAACAGTATGAAAATCTTCATAAAAAAGCTAGTTGATCTTCAACTGATGCTGACGTGAAAAACAGCCTTGTGTACCTTTTTTAACAACTAATCAAATAAAAGAGTACACACTGTGGTAAAGGCCCTGTCATACTTCGCCGCACGGTACCGTGCGGCGCCGTACGGCGCCGCTTTTTTACTTTTGGATTTTGCTCTTCTCAAAAAATGTGTATTGGTTTAGTTGAAACCTGATAGGGCGCCGCGCGGCGCCGCAAAAATTACAAAAACCTATTCATACTTCACCGCGCGGTACCGGCCGGCGCCGCGCGGCGCCGTACGGCGCCGGCCGGCGCCGCTTTTTAGTATGAATAGGACAACCGCCGTACGGCGCCGTGCGGTACCGTGCGGCGAAGTATGACAGGGCCTTAACTAGTAATACGTCAGCTTCATCAAAAAATTGACCAGTATCAATGTCAGGTGCTGCATTTAGCTTACTCATTGTGTCTTTTTAATAAACAAATTTTATTGGTCATAAAACAGCACGTATAGATTATTTGATGCATTATTCATTTGAGTGAGACATGAACTTTTGCCCTCAGAATGAATATAGGATTTACTGCTCGCAGAAAACTATATGATAACCTGTGGACTAGGTGTCTTCCGTATTATCGAGTCTGATTTATATCCGCATATAAATTGCGGGTTAAGTAATTATTCCCATGCGTATAGTCTGTTTTTCTTGACATGCTTCTAAATAATAAAAGTGGAAAGCAAGTAGTATTTCAGATTTTCACGATTTTCTAATGAACAATATACGATATAGGTCTGAAAATTTCTGAGCATACTAATCTCGCCTTTAACAATTTTTCGAGTGAAAAATTTCACCGCAAAAACTCTGTGTAAACGATTTTGACAACGTTACTGATTTGTGTCACTTTTCTATTTGGAAGCATTTTATAAAAAACAGAGTTTTATTGAGATTCGATCCTGTTGATCAAGTAAACTAGGGCGACTTGACTTACACGATCATTTTTTATAACAACTTTTGGTATTCTGTGTTTTGTTTAGACGTCTGTGAAAGTGTGTGACTATGATTGCAATCAACAACTCATCATTTTCCGTGAAATTACTTTTCTGCTTCTAACTTTTGCTAGAAAATAACACGCTAAGTACATTTTTTCATCATATTTGGTTAATCGAAAAAAAATTAATTTTTGAAGAATGACTAAAGAAAAGGATTTATAAGAGGGCTTAATCCTAAATGTCGCCAACCATTGTTTGCAAGGGGTAAGGAATAAGCTGAAATTATGCAAAACTTGCGGATTATAGAGTCAGGCTATTATTCAAACTAGATGTGACAAAGGATTATTTTCCAGCCCCGTTTGATAGAATGCTTCTAAATTATAAATTGACAAAAATAAGTACTATGTTCCAAATTGTTTTCACCAAGCTTTTACTGTTGAATTTTTCACACGAAAATTTTTACGGGTTGGTCATCCAACAGGCAGATTTACAACCTTACATGATTTGTGATTAACTGAAACTTATGAAAAAATGAAATAGTACTTCCGTTCGGGGTTAATTTCCTTTGTAACATTTTAAGCTCTTCTTTAAGTTCTTCTTTATCACATTTATGAAAATTTAAAGCAATTGAATGTCATTATTCATGTTACCACGGAATATCAAATAAACTAGAGAATCTCAGATTTCACAATTTTCACCAGAAACGTTTCTTCGTAAGCAACTCTAGGAATTCTGCACAAAATGTCATGTTTTGATATTAAAATTTTTATCCCAAATATAGAAAATCAACAATTACTGTAGTTATTACGCTGTACAACCTGATCTGAACTCACGACTTTATTTAGAATTGCGATATCATATTCTAATCAAAAATAGTAACTTGCATTTCTATCTTACGTCAAAATTTTTACTGGCTTCTCATTTGCGGTCAGTCGTCATAAGTTAAGACTTTGCCATATCTTCGTGGACTTAATACTTCGCCGAAAAAAATCTTTTCGTTCCTTGGAGCCAAAATCTGGCAGGCACAACGCTGAATATGCAAATTAGAGGACGAGAAAAATCAGATTCAGTTACTGTCATCGCTCTTTTGTACATTCCGAGATGCTAAAAATACAACGAAGTGCATTGATTTCTAATCAGTCGAATCCTGAAACATTTTCTAGCGGAAAAACATGGCGAAATATGGAGTTTCTTTCGGGGGGAGAAGGCTGGATGCCCTTGGCATAAGAGCTCAAATTTAATAAGTGCTTTCGAAGAATGATTCCTTTTAGGTATAATTGCATCTGATATTGCGGTGCTGGCTTTTCGTGACCAGAATACTTTTTCCCGATTTGGCTATATAGTACTGTAGCTTAAAAAGAACTAGCCTCCAAGGTTCGGTTTTCGCGTACTCTTGGGTTTTGACAGTTTTGCGTTCAAAGGAAGGGTGAATAACAATTTTTGGCTTCTATTTTCAGCCAGAGCAGAAAATATCTCTCCCCAACTTGGCGAATAAGGGTCAACAAAATGGACAAAAGGTAAGTAATTGTGCTAGAAGTATATGAAAATAATATCATTTCAGTGTGAGATTCTACATCTTATTAAGTAAGGTATTCGCAAAAAAATTATTGTAAAAGATTATCTCATTCAACTTTCTTGTCTCAGAGAAGCTGACAGGTTTTAGTTTTTCGCAGCAGGGAGCCTAGCGTCTACAGTTTACATATGAAAAAGCACTACAGACACATCGAAAATTTCGAAAGAAAATTTTTGGAAATTTCGAATTTGCTGCACTGAAAAGGCTTTCGAAAAAATGAAATGGGTCAACGCCATCTCTTACAGCTATGAGAAATGTAGCTTTTCAGTACGGATTTAATATGCATGTGCTCGATTCGTTTGGCACGTTCCTTACGTTAGTACAATTTGAAAAAGTTCCAAAAAATATGATACGTGTATTCGTAAAATCTGACTCGCACAAACTTCCTCCGAAATTCGGTGGTCACCGGACGAAATATTGCCAAATAATGCTAATGCGTTTTTGATGTATTTTTCTATTAGATAATATTTCTGTACAGCTGTTTAGCATCAAAAATTACTGTGTGACATTAGTTGAAAAAGTGGGATTCACTAGAAATAAATTCTATAGCGCACAGCGATAACTTCGGATTTCATCGCTGATTTACAAAATAATTTCCATCTACCGAGTCTGGTGAACATTTCACGTAATTTGTGAAACCTGTAAGGTTCATAGATGAAACCAACCTTTGAAAAGTTCATCAATCTTCGCCAGTCTGATCAACATGCATGTTTTTTTTGCTTTTTGCTTTTGTTTGCTTTTTGTCGATTTACAGAAAAATGGAGTCACTCACTATTTAATCTACTTTTAGTTATAATATCTTTTTCTTATAGATGCAGGGCCTGTAACTTCTCACGATATACTCACTCCTAGAAAATAAAGCTGCGATAGTTCTCAGAAATTTACTTGTAACTGCTCTGCACCTTAAAAAGTCACGGCCGAAAGATGGATGAATTCTGATGATTTTTGTGGTTTTTCTGTAAAACACCAGGTTAGCCAAGTTCTCCTGTAATTCAGTCTGGAATGCAGGAAACTACAGTTCTAGTTTCGTCATGCAGGATATGATTTTTTCATTCCAACTCATATGAGATTAATTTTCATAGACTCAACTCAGGTATTTTGGTGCTCATTTTTATTTTCTACTCAAGGAATATTACTGTAGTAAAACATGCAAAAATTTTTCGGGATGTTAGCCCTGTTTGCTTGGCGACAATGTTGACAAAAAACATGTTAATTAATTTAATAGTTTAGAACTTCAGAAATTCCAAGATTAGTCGATACTATAGTCTGTTTTTTATAAAATGCTTTCTAAAACAAAAAACGACTCATATATGTGGTCAGAATCTTCTACATGAACCTTTTACGGCAAAATATTTTACTCAAAAAATTGCTTAGTGTTAGTTGAGTTTTGTCACCAATTTTCATTTTCATATGATCTACGGCTAATATAAAATAGTACTTCCTTTCAGATTCATTATTTGGAAGCATTTTGAGAAAAACAGACTGTAGAGTTTTTGCAGTTGACAAAGTTTGTTTCGCATCTATATACGTTCTCCCACACTTTTGGAGTTTTTGTACGGTTAGATTTTCAACTTTTAAAGGTGAAAAGCTTGCGCAAAAAATTACAGTAAAAAGTGGGAAAACGAAGAGCCAAGATGAACTCATGAATTCACGAGCTCATGAAACGCTCCTGAACTCACAAGTTTATGCGATTCGCATCACTCTCCTCGTCGACACTAACATCTGATTCCTTGCAGACTGTTTGGGCTTGCTCATTGTGCCAAAAGAAGCAGCAAATTTTAGCCAAAACGGGTAAGTGGTTCCACAAGGACGGCGGACGACCCACTACGCCGACAAGTCTTTCGCCGGTCACCACGCCCACGCCGCCTTTCCAAACTCCCGGTTCGTTCCGCGGCAGCGTTTCGCAAGAATTCCGCGGCGTCCCACCCCAAGTCTCATCGTCTTCATTGTCTCAGCAGCTACCGATACCGTCACAGCAGCAGCAACAGGGTGCCTCGTCTTACAGTTTACAACGGCAATACGATAACGGTAAAACAGTGCATATGTACAGTTTGTTTTTTATAAAATGCTTCTAAATTGAAAATGGACAAAAAAACTTCGAATTTCTAGTGTTGAGATTTTTCTGCTCTCCAGAAATCAGGGGCCGATTTTATCAAGGAGACTCAAGCTCCAGCTGAGCTGCAGCTTAAGCTGTATCTTGACTCTATACGTTATAGCATCGCTGTTAAGCTGCAGCTGAGCTGCAGCTCAATTCTGTATTTCACGCTGTATACGTGTATTCTTGCTTATTTAGTACTTTCATGATACACGGGTGCAACAAGAAAATGAGAAAACCAAATAATGCGTGAAAGCGGCCATCTCAAAGTCCCACAGAAGTCAGTATATCCGTTGATATTTGTGAATCAATCTCATGCTAATTTGCCTCAAAGCTCAGTTCATCTAAGTTTATTCATATTGTTTCATGTTCTTATGTGCAAATAAGTTATTCACAGAAGTCTATTGATTTTTGTTATCTAGCCGTATAAAGTCTCATCAGGCGAAATCGAAGTTGATTGCGAACTCTTCTATTCTTTTTGGTGCAGTTCTTTCTTCATTTTTATGAAAATTTTTGGCTATTGATGTATTTCAGACATCTCAAAATTCTGGTCGATGTTGACGTCTTTCAATTTTATGTTTTTTAAGCTCTTTCGAGTTCGATGATGTTTTCCGAAATTCTGGAAACTAGAACAAAAACAGGAATTTGATTCAAAAAAATGTGGCTTAGCCTATGCTTATGAAGCCCCTGGTCGTATGCTAAAACTTAGTTTGTGTTTAATCTACCCTAGAAAATGTATATTTTTGTCCTAGTAGCAGATAGTTGATATGCTAAGAGTCTAGATTATGCTACTTTGTACATATTAAGACGTATAAGCGTACGGTGAAACCTACCTCATGCCCCGGTAGAGTCTATTCTAGTAGCACCTGCCTCGCAGCCGCTACCTATTAACATATTGCCCAGGTTTTTCTGTAATGGAACTTGAAAATTTCTCTTGGTTACTGCTATAATTCTTTTTTTGATACATTTGTTTCAAACAGACTGCTGCAAAAAATAGCATGCATGCAGTCGGAAATCACTCAAGTTAAAAGTTCCATGGTTTGAATCGAGTTAATCTATCTACAGTAATTCTTAGTATTGAAATTCCGTTAGTGTGCCGCTGGAGAGACTGAATGTTCTAGTTACTGTAATGTAGCGAGTTGAGTCTTTCTTTTGTTTTCATGAATCATTGAATTTTTTAAATAAAAAAATCATGTTCTTTTCTGTAAACTAATTTTTTAACGAAGAACCCTGAATTTTAGAAAATTTTTACTCTTATTCAAGAAGTCGACATAGATAGTCGCAGATATTCCGACGCCGACAGACTCCCGCCTCCGTCGATGAGCCAGCGAGGCATTCCGCCACCGCTCGGTAGGCCTTCCGCCGCCGATCATTCTATTCCAGTGCCATTGCCCATGAATCAAAGTGTGCCTCAGATTAGGAGCGACAGTCGTCGTCCCGAAAATGATATTTCGGACGCCCAGAGGCGTCGAGAACAAAATTTGCTCAAGCAACCCGGTGTCTCCGAGGTCAGCTTTGGTGGCATTTACGATGGCCTGAAACAACTCCCGTTTTTGTTCTTTGCAGAGAAGGCTGAGCACCAACGAAGGATACGCCGCCGATCAGAGAGATTACGGGCCGAGAGCCGATTTGAACCGGAAATATTCCGAAATGCAACCGGTTAGGCATCAAGCCAGCCTACAAAGAAGACTGTCAGGAGATCGAAGGTACGTTAGATGAAGCTTCCACACCGACGAGTTTTTTGGCTGATGATTCATATGATGCCCGAAATGTAAATCGGTGCGTAAATGACCGAAATGTAAATCGGTGCGGAATGTAAAACGGTCCAGAATGTAAATCGGTGCGAAATGTAAATCGTTGGTAAAATATTTTATACTGTAGGCTGTTTTTCTTGAAATGCTTCTAAATATTGAAAGTGGAAAGCAAGTAGTATTTCAAATTTTCGCGATTTGCTGAAAGACAATATATCATATAGGACTGGAAATTTGTGAACATCCTGACCTAACCTTTAACCATTTTTCCAGTGGAAAATTTTACAGTAAGAGCCTTGTGTAAACGATTTTGACAACAGTACTGAGTTGTGTCACTTTTCTATTTGGAAGCATTTTATAAAAAACAGACTATAATTACTTTCCCTGTGACCTTCATTTACATAATTTAGTTAAACGGTCGAAACTTCGTCAGTATTCGATATCTGAGACAATGATTGGTACAGATGAAAAAAGAAACATTTATGAATGGTAAAAAACCTTATTCGCCGACAATATGTCTCCTCTTTTAGCATACCTCAGGGTTACGAGTTGCTAGCATTTAAAATTTTTAGTCTTACACAATATTGGTCAATTTGGGGCATTAAATGGACTATAATAAAATTTGTCGTATAATAAATCAATCTTTAATCGACAGGGGAAGTTTATGAACTCTGAACTTTTAGGAACGGAAGAAAATCAAACGCATATTTTTATTTACAGAAAATTATTTCGCAAAGATCTGTAAACAAAAAATGCAGAGGAGCATTTTATTATTGATTTTAGCAAATACAAACTTCCACAACACAACGATAATCTTTTTGAGTTTGGAGTTTGCTTCATCTACTGACGATTTCATCAAGTTCTCGAAAATCAGTTGTGTTGTTGACATGATACTTGACGTCGTGGTCTATCCGTTTTCTATCTATCTGATGTCGAACTTTTCAGTTACCACGAAGAACTTCAAATTGTGGAGTCAGGTATCCAACTGTGCATATAACCATCTATATTTGTATTCAGGGATAGCAAATACTGGATATTTTTTGGTACAAAACGTACAAATAAAAACCCAGAGTTGTGTGTGATTCTGACTACATCTGACTTGATTAAATTTTAAATATAGCGTTCGGTTTTTGCATATTCTGTACATTAGCAATATTGTTGATCAATAAACAATCGTGAACCTACTGTGAAAACTTAATTTCGATTTCCCCTGTATTACTAAGCATGTCATTATTTTTACAGAATGTTCGACGACGCCGATCGCACTAGTTTCGACCAACAACGGACTCCGTATCCCACCCAAGGACCTAACGGTCGCGCCAATGAAGAATATAATCGGTACAACGGTACCGGTCATCAAACTCCAGCCGGCTACGATGACCGACGACTTCCCGGTGATTTGGAACCTCAACCGGCGAGGGACGATAGAGTCTACGATCGAATTCCAGATCGGGTGTCGCGGTAAAAAATTCATGTTGTTCATCCTGGTTGGGATAAAAAACGTGAGATGGGAAAACTTGTGGGAACTGAACATATCCTGGGCGAAGTAACTTGACCTTGGATATAGGGTATATGAACCACTAATCACTAATAAGTGTCTGATTTTGAGGCAGTCGGGCCGGGCATGTCTCGATATGACTATCAGATGCAAATTGAAATAGTCTGGTAAAAAATCTATCAATGTAAAAAGATCTTCCATTTTCTCGAGAATAAAGTTTGAAAGATTGAGAAATCGGATCACTTTCTGTAGTTCCCGAATGTTCTCAAACATAATCTGTCTAATCTGTTTTTGGTTCATTTCAGATAGAAAACAACTACCATTTCATTTTTTTACTATTTTCTGCGGAGCAATGTCACATCGGACTAAGAATTTGTGAACCTGCAGGACTAACATTCAACAATTGTCTATGTGTAATATTTTGTACTAAAAGCTTTGCGTTAGAGATTTCGACCCCTGTTCTCGTTTTTTTGATTTTTGTATGTAGAAGCTCTTTATATGGACTATAGCATGATACTATGCTTTCCAGGTGTGTTACTAAGCAAACGACTATGCATGGAAAACCTTCTAATTCATCTGTTGGTAATTGGGTTCAACTTTTGGCAAAAAGCGAATTTTAGGTATTGTTGCGGCTACTATGAAAAAGCTTATTCCTAACTTCCTGAAATAAAAAGCCCTGAAATTCCGTTTACTAGAGAACTTTCAGTAACGAAACAATGTTAGATGAGTTTTGTATTCCTAGAGTTCAATACCAAAGACATTTTTAACGTAATTTACTGGCATAGTTTTTAAACCAGTCATAAGTTGCATTCCAATTCGGATTTACACAAACTATAGTACAAACAAGGAGCAGGATATAAATGATCAATGTATTATTACTCGGCTCATTAATGTAGGACCGAAAATTTGTGAGCAAACTCAACTAGCTTGCTACAATCAGCAACAACACTAATTTTTATCATTTTCGACTTTACAAGCATTTTATAAAAGGCAAACTATATTGCATCTAAAAATCTGCACCTGGGATCCCATCTCATTGGTTCATAAGATTCCCTTTTCTTTATCCCCGTAACTTACTACTGACCTTTCTACAGTCCCGTGGCTTTGGAAGACCGTCGGTACAGGGGGAACGAAAATGAAACGCGGACAAAAGAAAACGGGTATCCTCCAAGACAAGTATCCTCGCCCGATCAGCGGATGCAGCAGCCCAGGAAACAATTGTCGCCGCAACGAGCAATGGCAATCCAAGATAGCGGTTACGACGCCGGTAATCCACAAACATCTTCTTTCGATCGGAACAGGAGGAGTAGTTTCCGCGGCGAAAATACTCTGCGGCCAAACGAATCGACGTGGGATGCACCGCGGGAGTACGATTCGGGAGTCGGGAGGGCGAGCAGGTTAGAATTTCCGAGTTTTCCTTTAGTTTGTATTTTAGTGATTCACAATGATTTATACAATCGAAGAATTGAATGTGAATTATCAGGAATTTTACAGTCTGATACAAAAACACTGCCTGCTTATCCTGTCACGTATCATAAAACTATAACGTTGACAATAAACTCTCATCTATAAGCTAACAACTCCTCATCCATATTATACAGCCAGCTTTCTTCTTTTGTCACAAAGTTGTTGATCCTGATTACCAAGCTGCGAAATCTGATAGACAAGAGCTTTTCAGGTGAATATTCAGCTCGTCTGTCAACTAACACACTTCCGGATTTTTCAGAATTGACCAGTCTAATAATCCTGCATTTTTCCACATCAAACAACATTGTCTAATGACCGGATTAGTATGTCTTTGTTTAATGTCATAAATTAGACTAATGAAAGTTACGGATTTATAATATGTAGCATTTTTCAGTGTACTTCAAAGTAATCATGTGCTATTGAATCGCAATGAAGTTTAGACAAATTTGAAATTTTGCCATGCTCGATCTGACTCTGGTGCATATTCAGCAATTTAACGTTAATCCAGATAGTTCCGATTTGAGTCAAAAATTTTTATCTTGATATTAAAGTTGCCGAGAATACTTCGATATTTTTCTTGAAGTAAGGAATGATCTTTGGCTCGTCAAAATTTTTGATTCCGGTATTACTAACGTCAATTCAATATCACTAGCTCTATCCGATTCAAAACATGATCTTCGATTCCGTAAGTAGTTCCGGTTTGACTCTCCTGACAAATACTTTCAATTGCAAGTAAAATTCGCGTTTTAAGATCTGGATTGGAATCTAAACTAAATCTAATGAACTCTAAGCAAAAGGTCATAAGGAAGCAATTTAGGATTAGAGGATTAGAGTTAATCACTATAATCGATAATAAGAGCACTTTAACATGGAATCGAACATATCGGAGTCTCTACGTTTTTGAAGAGTTTTAGTTGGCGGATGCAGTTACAAAAACAGTAGCTTCTGATCTCCATTGAATAACTTCAGCACAGATTTTCTCACGAAACGAATTATTATTTTCACCAGTTTTCTAATACAAAAGCACTCTGACTAGAATCCATGACGTTAATACTGACGATTAAAGTGCTCACGGCCAACTAAATTGAGTTTTTTTACCACGATCAAAAACAGCCGATTTCCAAGACTTATTGATCTAATTGTCTTCCGGGATTTATGGTCTGATACAAAAATGCGCATTTTAGGAACGACGAATTCGTACCCGAAACGGATCACGACCGGCGTCACCGATCGATAAGCTATTCATATCACGCCGAAAACCAACCCCGTATGCCTTACGACGAACGTAATCGTAACCGTAGTTTCCGCCGCCCGTCGTCGCAGGACAGAGAGGCGGAAAGGCGAGACTGGGACAAGAACTACGGGCGAAATCAACAAGTGTTCAGAAGCAAAGACACATATCCCGAAAATGATGATAGGTAAATCAGCTGGCAGTGTGGCCATCCTACTCTTTTGACCTTCCATGTTTTGCACGTATGTCTTAACAGGATTTACTGTACTCCAGAATCCTGCATTTTATGCTCGTTATCAGTACCAATTCTATGGGTTATTCAAATGCAATCCATTTTCCGCCGATTTACCATGCAGTTTGACGTGTATGAAAATAATCAGATGCGATTAATCTCTTATGCAATCACAGCTAGGTATCAAAGTCGAGACTAGAAGCTGAATTCCTGAACCACTTGTATGATTATTGCATATAATTTCCCCCAAATACTATATGCGAGGAAGCATGCAATCCGCAATCTATTTCCTAGTGAATGTTTTTTCATGAGAGCATTCAACTACACCAGACCTTAGCGAACTTTTGAAACCATTAAAGGAAATTTTTCTGATAATGAGAAATGCATTACGTATTAGATTTTTTATAAAATGCTTATAAATTTAAAAATAAGGAAGAAGTAAGTAATCAAAATTAACTGAACAAAGCTTTTCCTGTAGAAATTTTTGACCATAAACTGGAAGTTATTTATAGTCTGTTTTTCTTGAAATACTTTAAAATTAATACATGGAAAGCAAGTAGTTCACGCGTTTTCTTTTTGTCAAATTTATGAGCCTACTCAACCAACCCTTACATTTCAGAAAAAAATCCTACAGGAAAAACCTTGTGTAAAATACTTTGAGAGCGGTACTTATTTTTTGTCATTTTTCAATTTATAAGCATTTTATGAAACAACATGGACTAAAATGATTAATGCGATACCCAGCAAAAACTGAAGTTATTTGTTAGATAGAAATGATCGGTATACACGAGGTATAGGTCGTGCCATAGTGCATTCCATAGTTTTACACTCTAAAATTTTCATTAATGCGTTGACGAGGGGGTTTCATAATGGGTATAGACATGAAAAAAGACGCACTGCGACTACTGTCAAAATACTCAGTTGGTATTTAATTTCAGAATATGAACTTTTGAAATTTCCCTTAACAGTGCATGATTTGACTTTTATTACAACTAAACAATTCCAACTTCCGTGTGGTCTTAGAAATTTTAAATTATGATATTTTCTAGAATCGACATGCATTTCCATATTTCCGTCATTGCAGGGTCAGTCGGCGGGCACCACAGGCTCCTTCGCCTCGAGAAGAGAGGCGCCGTTTACCTAACGTATCCGAAATACAGGAATATCCCGAAGACGGCACATCAATTAGCAAAGCGGATTTTGATCGAGACGAATCGCCCAGTAGTACCACGGGACTTGGGTCGTACGACAGGCGTTATACTCACCAATGTAAATTTTTTATCTAAGAATAGTAGTCGTGTTTTAAAATGAGGTCTGTGCCGCGAGGACTGACAGTTGGGTAGGCGTTTTTTTGAAAATTGCACTTCTCCAAAACAGATCAAAAGAAACGAAATCGAACGGATTCAAGAGCGTCCGATCACACTCCGAGGCAACGCAAAAGTGACGTCTCGAGATTTGGCAAATATTCACATTATGCGGATTATACGACCAAATCCGTTCGCTCGCCCAGTTCCTCTGAAGAAGCGGACGAAACTGCCTCAACGTCCGATTTTCCTTACGGGGCGTTCAAAAAGGGTAAAGTTCCATATTTTTCTTGCACAGCTGCATCATTGATTTCTTCGACGAAAATTCATCTTTTTGAAGGTTTCCTTCGTTCAGTACTTGGTAACCAAAGATCCAAAAGTTCAGGTTTGTAAGACTCGTTCGTTGACCGTACTTTCTGCGATTGACTGATTATGCAAATTTACAGGCGATGTTCGTGCTTCCAAACTTGTCGATATGCTAACCGGTAGTCGCCAAGGACCATCTACATCAGCATCATTCGGTATTAGTAAACAGGTAGGTTTCAGTTGAGTGCCACGTTCGGACAGTTTTCATACGCTATAATCCCAATTTACCTCCTATTAATCAACATGATCATCAGTTGTTAGCGTTGATAGGCACGTTTCATGTCATGTAACAAGGCCATGAGATCATTTGCAGTCCAGAGCTTGCATTCAGTCTAGACCAGTCAATTTTTTACTGATCGACATCAAACCGCGGGACCATGAGTTTAATCAAATTTGACTGATAGATCACAGCATTGGGTTATAAGGATGACCCGCTCATCCATAGAATGTGGATTGCACATCGGATCTTTTCGCATACACTATTGCAGCGCCATAACAACTTATCGACATTGAATGAACGGATCTTGAGATTGATAAGAGTTGATAGACTACATCGCAGGTTCAGAGAAAAGCCTTCTCTCAGATCAACATCCACTTGATAAATTTCACTTCACAATGTGCATTCAGTCTTGTGCATCAGTTCATCCGCCCATAATTGGGCATATAATCAATCATAATAAGCATGCTACATTGCATCTACGAGCAATAAAAATTCTGCTGAGGTAATTCGCAGAATCGCTTGAACAAAATTTTTACACTGTGCATTGGATTATTCGCATTCCAAACTGACAGATAATTGTCTGTCTACAAAATAATGCTGCGAGTTTGATCAATAAAACATCTATTGATTAATTTGACGAGCTGAGAATGTGAGATCAATAGTATTCTTTATCTAGCATTCGGTCTTGACGAGAAAGATACATGCTCATCGGTGTGGTATGGCGGAACCAAATAATCCCTTAGAATTGGTTTACCCTATTGCGTTTTGAGTACTCAATATTGATAATAATTCAATAATTTAAATTCGTCATTAAACCTGATTTCCTTAGTTTGGATGGTCGTTTGTGCCCAACATTTGTCAAAATACATAGCATATGCAAATGCGTGACCGATGAAGTTGATTAGTCTTCTCTAAGCTATCTCACAATCTTTTTCTATTCGAAATGTGATTGTTTAAGTTTAACTTTAAGTAATATTCAAAGTTTCTTAGTTTTGCCAAAGTGTAACTTCAATCTTCGGTAAAAAATGTCATTAACCGTTTCTATTAATCACTACTGAATTAATGCATATATTGAGTTAAGTTCAAAAACACACTATTTACGTTCTACTAATCATTGGTTCCTATAGAAAACAGGCAGCGAATTTTTACTGTATAAAAATAGAGTCACTTAAGAAAAATTCTGAGAGTTATCTGCATATACGGTTCAACATTAATCCCAAATAGGGTCTGTTTTTTTTGAAATTCTTGTAAATTATAAAACTAGAAGGCGTGCACAATTTAATATTTATAAGATTTTCTGCAGAACCATCACAGGAGACTGGAAATTTGTCAGCATACTACACCAGCTACAAAAATTTTTTGTGTAAAAACTCTTTAGTAAAAGTCTCTGTTAACGGTCCTTACGACCGTACTAATTCTTGCAACAGACTATATAATTATCTGACACATACTCAGATGATTTGATCGCAAAAAATTTCAGCTCCCAGTGGCGTGGCAGATCAGCCCAGATGCCTCGCGATTGATTGGTCGAATGATTTTCAAACGTCAAACGGGCATCTCGTTGGGCTTGAAGGTCATCGGCGGCCGACCGACTCCGTCCGGTCGGTTAAGCGCCTTTATCACTCGCGTTCAGAAGGGTTCCGTGGCTGATCATGTTGGTCAGCTGAGGCCAGGTGAGAAAAAAATTGAATTTTAACTAACTATCATCTGTAGTCGAATAGCTCAGTCTTTGGACTTTTAAATGTCCCTTCTGTCAGACAATATTCTATTACATTAAATGTTTCTCCAGGAGACGAAGTCCTAGAATGGAACGGCAGATGCTTGCTCGACGTATCATTCGACGAAGTTTGTCAGATTATAAACGACTCGAAATATGACGACGAAATTGATATACTAATTTCTAGGCAGATTGGGTGTGAAAAAAAAACTTTTTCACATCGAGGTTCCAATTTATGTGTATTTTATTTATAGGTCCAATGAACCATCAGTGATCGGTGGACCAAACCTTGTTATGCCCCATCCTGCGGCTTTCGCTTCAGGAGCACAAATTCAAGTTTTAGGTGAGCCCCGAAAAATTTACTACAATATACCACACACACACACAATCCAGTGTTTTCATTCATGACGGTGGTTATAATTTCAGATCCTACAGTAAACTTGTTACCCCAACTGGAAGCCATCGGTTTATCCGGCGTGGTGGCACCTGAACAGGCGGGTGCCGTACCTTTGACTCTAAACCCTCAAATCGGGCCCGGCGGTCCTCATGCGCCTGTAGTCATGATAACGGGACCGGCCGACGTTCAGGCTTTAGCTGCACTGCAGTCCGTCAGGCAGCAACAACTGAGGGCGCCGTTGGCTCAGGGTCAAATTTTCGGGAGCATCGAAGTAATTCTGCATATTTAACTGTGTTTACTTGTTAAAAAATTTATTTGAAGACGGTCAGTCCAAAATTTGAGTTTTAGAGTATCGAAAATCCGTCTACGTTCAAGAAAAGCTTTTCTATCAATTTTGATCTTTTAATCTCGTATTTTCTGATTTTTGTATGAGTAATCCCTCTGATCTCAACTCATTTTGAAAGAATTCAACCAAGTCTGATAAGTGAATAAATTGATTAGAAGATTAGAAGAAAAATGATTTTAATTAGTATTTTGAACGATTTCTTGATTGTTGAAGTTCGTAAGTTTTAGATTTTATGTAATCATAATAAAAAATGAAACATAAATAATCATTGTAATATACTTATCAGTCGTAAAATGAATTGCTGCAATGGGTGAATAGTAAATTTCTTTGTTTAGTTCTCTGCGTCTGGGGCTGTGCGATATTTTTTCATTTTTAATGGTTTTTAAAGCTAAGTTCTATAGTTTGTTATTTATAAAATGCTCATCGACTGCAAAATGACAAAAAATTGTTCAAGTGGGATTTAGCTGGAAAATTTGTCACTAAAAAATTGTTGGTATTTGAGACTCAGCAGAAAATTTGAGATTCAAATACTCGTATGAAATAGCGCTTGCTTTCCAGTTTCATGATTTAGAAGCGTTTCAAGAAAAATGGAATTCATAAATGTTTGATTTATTGTGAGCGACGCAGTTCAGCCATTACTGTAGGCACTTATATGAAATGTCGGCCATGGAATATAACGTGGGAATAAACTCAACCTTCTGATTAGATTGGTTATTTGTTGAAATTTCGTATGCGTTTTTGTGTCATTTTTTGTTTTACCTTTTGCTCAACCTTTTTTATTTCTTTTTATTGTATACTTTTTACATTTCTATTTTCATTTTGCTATCGATACTTTTTTCTTTCATTTTGTTACTTCAGTTGCTTTTTTGATTTTTCAATCAGCCGGTTTTCAATCTCGCTCTCCAGTTTCCTGTCAGCACCATGTTTTGTTTGATGTACTCGTTTTATTTCTCATATTCCTTTCCCACTTTTTGTTATTTTTGTTTTTGCTTTTGCATTAAAAATCCTGTGCGTTATTGCTTAATTTGTATTTCTCAAACTGTTGCTTTCTTCCTTTACTTACTGGAATGACCTCGTACTCTTGCACTGTTTTCGAGACGTTCACCTTTTCCTTTTTCATCGTTGTAGTCTTTCGTATGATTGTAAATAATGAAACTGGGAAGCGACAAGTATAAAATATTTCACATGTTCGTAACTTTCTGCTGCGTCAAACGTGATATATAGAACAAGAAATTTGTGATCTCTCTCAACCAAGCCTTTCACAAAATTTTATGTGTGAGCTCAAGAGGCAACTTTTTCCTCTGTGAAATTACCATGCAACAGTGCATTCAATAGTCCAGATACCCATTCGATCCAACTTTAAAAATTTGTGCTGCAACTATCATTTATTTCATCTTTAACTTCTTTCTACTTTTTGTTGTATTGAATCTTGATTAACTCACTCTATTTATTGCGACACAAAATTCAAGTCGTTATATTTATATTTCGCAGATTGCCTTACTATATTCTCCAGCTGATGAACAGCTCGCAGTTACAGTATACCAGGCCACGGATTTGCCGCCCAGGTCTGACGGATGTCCCAGAAATCCTTACGTCAAATTATTCCTGCTACCGGACAGGAGGTCACTTTTTTCTCATTGGTTTTTGATTCTTTTTTTACTAAATTTTTTGTCATTTCAGCGAAAAAAGTCGCCGTCAAAGTAACATCCTGGCCAACACTTGCCGCCCCGTTTGGCAACAAAGTTTCATTTATCAAAAAGTTTCTCAACCCGATTTGACCGTCAAAGTTTTAGAAGTGACCTTATGGGATTACGATCAGTTCGTTACGAATGACTTCCTCGGAGAGGTGAGAGGTGATTTATTGTGCGTTTTTTACTGTTTTACATTTTTTGTCTTTCCGCAGGTGCTGTTCGATTTATCGATGAGTTTGCTCGACAATGAACCCCGTTGGTATACTTTAACTGATATGAATGAAGAATCGCCCATACGAGTAGTAAGTTTTTTCCAGCTGTAAAACCTTTTCCACGCATTTGAAGGATACCAGAATTAATGATTCGTAAGTATCCTGATAGTGTATGAGTCATGTCTTACAAATAAATAAGTCAATGTTTGCATCACTGTTTAGATTATCCAGAGGCTTGGAATCTAAATTATAGAACGGTTCTTCAAGTCCTGCAAGAGAACTGTGTGCCACTTGGTCGACTGCCTCAGCAAGTTGACCATCCCAGTAATTCGACCGTCCCAGTAGGTCGACTGTTCCAGAAGGTGGACTGCACTACAATTTGGCAAGACTTTTTTACATAAGCCTAAGCTGAAGCCTAAGCATAAGCCTAATCCTCAGCCTCAGCCTCAGCCTAAGCCCTGAAAGTAATCTGATCTCGCAAATTCGTGAAACTCGATCTTGTCCGGTTCTAATCGATTTTATCAGTTGTCGCCTTCATGGAACAGTCGAATTACTGAGACAATCAATTTATTGAGAATTTATATGTCTAAAAAATGATTATTATATAATTGGTCGACCTACTGGGATGGTCGACTTACTGGGATAATACTTGCAAGAAAATTTTTTAAAGTATCACAATGAAATGTTTATAATATCAAAAAATATACCTATTGTCTTCGGAATTCTCTAAACAAAACATGCTGTAAAATTTTTCTCAAAAAAGTTTGAAGCTTTAGTTCAGTGGCTCCCGAATTCAAGTTCCATATGACAAATGGTTCTGCAGAAAACTGAAAAAATTATCAAATATTGTATGTACCTGCCCTTGTATTACACTGCGTTGGTTTCATAATTTATTTTTCGATCATTTATTCTGGAATGATAGATGCAGCGACCCGTGAAAGCATGTTTGACACGGGAAAAACTAGTAATCTTACTACTGTAATCAATGCAAAAAATTTCTCGCCCATGAGCAGAGAGCAATTGTAAATTTTCCACAGTAGCTGATTAAATGGTCAACACTTATCGATTATCACTCAGGTGTCGACACAGTTATATGTAAATCAAAGTGGATAAGCATTGTGTTCTTCATTGTCTCAGCTTATTGAAAAGAAATTGAGTGACAGTATAAAGTTTGTCAACAAGTGAAAATAAATGGTCTATATACAATTAATGATTCAATAAACTCCATAAGTGTTTTTCTAGCATTATAATTCACTATCAAATAACTATTTCATGTTTTTATAAAATATTTCCAAAATAGAAATTACTAAAATGAGTGCCTTACTGAACTTTGTTAGACGAGCTGATTGAGTTTTCTTAAACATATTAAGTTCCATACAGGGCCCTGCGCAGAATTTTTTCATGGGGGGGGGGCGGCCGCCCCCCTTGTGCACGGCCCTGGTTCCATATGAATGTAATTTGGTAGGAATAATAAAAACGTGAAATAGTAACACGATTCCTAATTTAATTATTCGCGAAAAGAAAAACAAACCATAGTTTCAAAAAGCTATCAATCAGAGGTCCCCAAGGTCGAAAATTTAGGTAGGGGTAAAACCGTAAATTCTAAGGGTAGTACTTGAAATATGCCGTGACCTTTTTTCTTTTTTTTTGCTTTCAATTTTTTGCTAAGGAGGGGGGAGTTGTAGTTTTTCGAACTTACAAAAACCAGATACCACTCCTGATCCATGTCAACAGACCTCACATGTCTCAACTCATAGCAGGAAAGTATGCCACAGCTTGGATAACCATATGCGCACAGAAGACCCAATGCAGAAGCCGGGAAAAGAAAAGGAGAGCATGAAGAGGCACAATTTTAAGAACATAATGTTTTTATTCCCAAGGGGCGATTTTTTGATTAATCACATATACATAAGTCATTATTTCATCTCCCAATTATATTTATAATGATTTCCTACAAGTAGTATATATTAATGTGCTGATATCCTTTCCTAAAAATCGCTATATGGCACAGAAGTTGCATACTTTCTCATTATTATTTGATCAGTAAATGTGTCAAAAAGAGCAGTGAGTTATTCCTCAGAATCACACATTCTACAATTTTTCTCGAATTAGTGTAACCTACTGGGGAGAGGATGAAGTCTACCAAAATTTTTTGCTATAGTGAGCTGTTTTTATGGGGGTAGTAAATGAATTTCCAAATCTAAGACGGGGGTAATGCCCCCCATACCCCCCCCCATGGGGTGCTCTGCTATCAATTCAATCAACTAGTATTTTCATGATATCTTGCTCAAAATATACTGATCCTGCTTCACTTTAACTGCTCATGGATATAGTGGTCTCGTCCCCAAAGCATTGTTTCAAGGAAATTCTTGAGTTTGAAAAATATGAATGATTTTCTATGGATTTTTAGTTTGAATTTACTTTTATACTGTAACTGGTACTAAGCTGTCGATCTCCACTTTGAGAGTAGCACGTTTGATTCTGTTACAATTTTTCTTTCGCAGAAACTTCGCCAACTCCGTCCAAGTGCCTATTCGAGTCAGGGGTATCAGACGTCGACAGATTATGGGTCATACGGTACGCAAGAAGTTAATTTGCTTCCATATAGTTCCATAGACCCCTAAGGCCGCTTGCACCATTCAGAGGTACAGTTTGGTGCAAGCGGACCCTGAACTTCGTGCAGCACAAATTTTTCATCGTTGGTCGACAATTTTTTTCAGTGAATGATTCTGAAATTTTGAAAAATGTCATATTCGTAGATGCGTCCGTTTGGACGATCGAACAGAGTTTTCAAACTGCGGCATACACATTTCAATAATCATTTCAGATCCTATTCGATCGCAAAGCAGTTTGGGCATGAATTTCGGCTACCAACAAGATCCATTTTCGATGTCGACGATACCGCGTTCCCGTACCTACAATACGAGATACGGCGTTCAAGGCGAGGACTCAGATTTGATGAGTGTTTATCCCAAAGGTGAAAAATTCAATACACGGTGCGAAATTTTAGGAACATATATTCACAAAGATCTAAAAGTTCCCTGCAGAAGAAAGTCATGTGAGTCTTGAGAGTTCATGCAGTAGACTATATAAATGAGATGTATACGGCCATTGCATGAGTACCAAGGCGTTTCCTGTGAGTGGAGGAGTGGAGAGTTGATCTCGAGCTGAAAATAATTTTTCACTTACGCAATATAAACCTTTAATCATTTATAAACAGATGGTTTTTTGCTCCGAAATGCGGTAAGTCGTACCCTATCCAGGAACACAAATTAAAATGTTTATCTCTATTTTAGTGTGAGCCATGAACGGTGAAAGTTTACTAAAAATGCGTAAATTTCATTTTCTGAGAATGTATGGAGTAAATCCTTTTGCATAACAGCCATGAGTCAGAAGAAAATTTGCCTTTCAACCAACTCTATTTGACAACGAATCACACTTTTCAATGGCTATCAGCCCTAGATTTTTCTTCATTTTGTGCGTCAAACAAAGATTAGGAAAAGCTAAGATTAGAGACGTGAATTTCAAATTTGCTATTTACATAGTGTTTTAAAATGTCCTGCATCTGTAAAGTTACCCTGTGAAAATGAACTGCCCATTTTTTGAGGCAGCGGTTATGCGAGCGACAGCTTCGCACCAACAAGGAGAACGAGGGGTCGTTCGTTGGACCCATCCTTAATCGATTACTACTCGTCTGACACCGGCCTCGATCCTCAACAACTTTCGGCGTTGACTAATGATCCATCGGCAATGGCCGATCCTTACTCCAGGCGCCATTTACCCCGCGTACCGCCCGACATGTACGGCGAAGAGGCCTTACGGGAATTGGACGATAAGGTGCAACAGCTGAGGTAGTAGTTTTAGTACGTCCAGGCTTTTGTCTGTAGGAGCACCAATATGCCGGAAAATGCTCAAAATGGTACTATTAGGATATCAGGCTTTTGTCTGTAGGAGCACCAATATGCCGGAAAATGCTCAAAATGGTACTGGTAGGATATTTGGGGGTGTTTAAAGAATTGGTTTGCCTCTAGTCCCCACCATACGTACACCGGATGGAAATTCTTCCGGTGTTTAGACAACTCACGATGGATCAGTAAAATTATTTTTTGTTATATTTTTTCAGCTGAAAGATTTTTTCTAAGATATATTTTCTAAAATATACTTATTAAAAGTAAATGTTCTTTTATCTATTTTTCATGTTTTGTTTTCCGTTTTTCATATTCATCGTCTTTTTCTCTTCATTTTCTCTTGATGATCATGTGGATGATCAGGTCTATTGGATATCAGCCTGACTTCTGATAGATTTCATTCACAATCTGATGGCGGTAAAAGGTAAAATTCCCAAGCCCCCACGTGCATGTATGTTTCTTACTTACTCGCACATAAGTGAACGTTATGACACTAAGAATTATTTCTGATTCATAGAGTACAGTTAATTCATGTCAGCAATCATCGGCAGTCTATTACCTCAGGTGTGCTTGCCGTACATTAACACAATCTCTGAGATCTGAGGAGGGTGCCATGCTTTTCGTGTATGGGCTCAAGGGTTGCCCAGAATTTAGGCGGTCATTGAAGAAAAAATTAGGAATTTTCGTCTCGAAAGCGAGGAAAATGTTAGGAAAAACGTGCTTGTGGTCCGTAAAAATCCTTAAAAATTCGTACTTGGCATCGAAAAAATAGATTTTTTCGATCATTTTTACTCGAAAATGACCATTTACCACCGAAAACTTGATTTTTTTCCATTTTTTTTCTATCCAAAAGACGGTTCCTGTGTCTAGCCCTATGCTGGACAATTTTATAGGAGGTCGCAATATGGCTAGCCATGGGATAGAAAATTTCGAAGAATTCTTGTGGCTTTCCTGATTTACATGTATTGTGGTGGGAGACCATTATCTCTACTCCTGAACTTCTTTACGGTAAATTTGATTCTTAAAAGTCGTTTTTCTATTCCCAGAAAGAAATATCTTTCACCAAGAATCTAGAAGTTGTGGAGTAAACAAAGTACAGTTTTCTAGGAGTCGATCAAAGACCTCCCGAATGCTATTTTTGCAATATTATTCTGCAAATTTTCAAATTCCTTCAGAATTAAGCTTACAAAAATGATAATAATACTTGAGATCAACATCCTCTTCAAAACACAGAAAAAATTTCATTTTCGAATGACTACACCTTACAAGACCACTGCGACCATTGATTATTTCGCTGTGCTACCTAGATAATTAAAAGAAATTTATTTCTTAGATATGAATTTCAGAGTATTCGGATCCTATGATAACTAACAACTTGGAAAATTTGTGGAATCTGCAAATTTCGTTGAAAAACATTTTGTAGTCGATGGGACAAACAACCACGTTTATAAAATGAGAAGCTACGACTAACTACTCCACTAATCGAATCTTAATTTGCTAAAAAGTATATCTACTGTAAGTCGTGTTATTGATTTATGCCGATCACCAAGTTTTTTTCAGGCCATTCTGCTAAACTGACACTGAAAGTCAGTAACTTACGGCAGACGAATCCAGCTACTGTATTCAAGATTGAGATATCTAACCATTGTCATGAATGGTATCCGACTATTATTACCATCCGAAATCAAAAATCCAAAATTTAAAAGATTGATGCGAAAAATGTATTAATTTTTTATTAATTTCAGTGTGCAGCTGACAAATTTCGAAACGAGAGATGAAAAATTTTTTCTTTGTTCAAGCGGCTCATGAAATGATGATTTGGGAAAAATGGAAGTGGGGATGTTTCCTGGTTGGTGTGCACAATATTGCATGCGTTTGCAACAGCATACTATTTCCTCATGAAGTTTAAGACTTTCTATTCACGTCAAACAGATCTCAAGGTTACGTCGCCCGACGTCATCGCAGCGCTTCGGATCGTTACGCGGCGTCCGACGCCAGGCTAGCCGCTGGCCACAACAAACACAGGCACCACAATTATAAACACCCCCGCCGAATGACGGGCGACGACAAAAATAGCGTCGGTGTCAACAAGTCTAGACGGACCGAAGAAGATTTCGTCGATATGGAGCAGCATAAAAACGCCGTCGTCGACTATCTCAGCGACGGTTCAGAAACGTCCTTGTCCATAACGAGCACTCAATCGGAGCATCCGCGGACTAGAACGGCCCAGTAAGTGGCTAAATACAGAAATTAAGGGCGTGCTAGACCATTTTTGTAGGGAAATATTTATTGACCCGCCAAGTGACGTTTGTTTTTTTCCAACAGGGAATTCCAACGCAACGTCGAAATGCCACCCGAAGAGCAAGAATCGTACGACGCCCAGGAAGGTACCATGTCCGATTCAGCTATGGTCAATTCGATCGCATCGGCCAAAAGCACGGCGGCGTTCAACGCAGAGGCCAAACGCAAAAAAAGTTTGATGACCCGACTGATACCCGGGCGCGGTAACGCTGCAAATTCTGCTCAAGGTAGGATCATACCCCAAGTAGATCTTCAAAAGTAACTTGGACCGTAGTCCCAGGTTCAGACTAATTATAAAATTCTTTATTTTATAGTACATTCTATAGTCCAAGGCGAGCTGAATAATTTCACGCTAGTCGTTCTTCCTAATAAATCTTATTCTCACTAAAATTTGCATAAACGTTCTTAATAATGGTAAAATATCCGACTTCAGCAACCAAAAAAGCCCAAAACTTGCTTATAGATTCAATCGAAAGATTATTCTGAGGAACTGTAATATTGTTCTGGTAATCGGCTTTCAACCTATAATATTCCTTGAATCCGAGTTTCAGCAAAGTTTGAACAACGCCAGATTGGTAACGACATGAAATCCGTCCATGAGCATCTTGAGTAATTTACAGATCACGGTTTGTTCATGTCGTATGCTTGGATAAATTTGCAATGTTACAGAACAAGTTGTCAGAGGCGAAAAGCTTCCTACAGAGGACAAATTTTCATTAACGTCAAAAATTGAAACCGTTAGATAGATTAAAATTTTTATTTCAGTTTTTTGGAAAGTATAAAGAACGCCTTTTTGACGTTTTAACGACTCGGTACAGGTCACATCAAAATCCCTAAAATTTATTTCTCAGATCAGAAACGTTTGGGTTTCCGACGTTCGGACGAAGTAGGTATTCCGAGTACGTTGAGCCCCCAATCGAGCACTGATCTTGTCAAACAAACTAGCAAAGAATCGACGGATTCTAACGATAGCACGTAAGTTGTTTCGGAGCCCATTTTTCATCACCGTTTTTTTTCGTTGTAGAAAAAAAGCGTTTGGGATTCCCGAGGTCCCAAGAAGTAGGGGTGTCGGCGCCGGTCGTCGGCCGCCACTATAGGCCGCCTTTGCTCGATCAGGCCAACAACGACTCGTCTATAGGCAGCACGACGAGCGAAGAGAGTTCGTAAGTGGTCGGCATGTCCGGAGCCTCCTGTCAAGCTCTGCACGGACTGTTTGGCTGCCCATCTGCCGAGCTTCGCTCGACATTTTGGATTTTCATAAGAAATCGATAATATAAAATTTCTGCAAATTTAAAATTAACAAAAATAGGAATTGTTTACGTAAGGCTTTTACTGTAGAATTTTTTCATGGAAAAATTCTTAAACGGTTAGGCTAAGTACGCTCAGATTTTTTGATCCTCAGTGACATGCTGTTTAGCGGAAAATAGTAAAAATATGATATGGTGCTTGCTTTCCCAACAAGCATTTCAAAGAAATCTGACCATAGTTGGCAAAGATCAATGTAAAAAATGGGTTAAGAATTTTATCAATATCAAAACCAAAATCGGATCTGGGTCCGATAATAGAACTGTATGGTGAAATGCAGAGCAGGAAGACTGAGTTTCTCAAATTAAAAAAAATGGAAAAGGGATTGATGTGCCTTACATTATGCGTCCGAACATAGCGGTAGTCTCGAATCCGACTGATACTGAAAACTCACTCTAACTACCTTGTACCATTGTCACCTTCTGAGGGAATGCTGTTATAAATGTGTTCAAACTGGTGTTGGGAAGATCTTAATTCCAGTACCAGTGATCATCATGCAATGGCGTGCAGGGCTGACCTCACCCCGACATATGTTAGATACCACCCAAATTGTGATCTTTCAAGGTGAGCAAAAACATTTTTCTTCTAAAACGCAGAAGTTGTGTCTATTCGAAAACAATTTCGTACCCCAATTTTTGATGAAGTTGAGGATGATCAAAGTTTAGCTGGCTGAAATCCACAATGATATCTCCACTTGATCTTGAATCTTTGTTGCAAATAAGTCATTTGCAATGACCAGTGATTTCTCAGGTTACTCGGATAACTTAGGTATCTCCATCATAGTTCCAGCACCGTTTCAATGGCGTATTACTTCACCTGTCCGACTTAGATGATCAGATTGACTACTATTCCGTGAGACGATTCCGGTTTGATTCCAGTTTGGAACTAACTGCATCTGAGGCTGTATACATTAATTCAAATCCGGCACCGGATTCAAGATTTTTCTTATTGGAGTGTAGGATTATCTATGCGACAACGCTTTAACACGTTTTCTTTTTGAAATTTATCGTTTCGTTACCACAATGCTTTTAATTATTCAACTTGGTTCAATATCTCGTGAGATTTCACACCTCTTTTTCCATGATGCGAGTTTTAATTTTTTTAAATGTGATCGAAATTCGTAAGAAACCCGAAATATTCAAATCATTTGTAGCTTCCATGCTTCTCATAGTCCTAGATAACTCTAATCTTCTGAAACGTGCTTTTGATATCGTTTCACACTCAGAAGCGGAGCATGTGTTGCCTTCACGAAACTTCATTCTTCGGCATGTTTGGAAGCCATATTAGAAGAACACCACACGTTATTGGCGGCCTTGCATTTGCGACGACCCATCTGGCACCCCTACTTGTGGATATTTGTTCCGCAAATCTGCATGATATTGCACAGAACTGGAAGTTGAATGGAAAAGTATCACGCATTGAGGATATTTTTATAACTTAATCAGATTTGAAAATTTTGACGTTCATTAACGTGTGGTGCAGTACAAAAAGTAATCGATTAATTTTTTGAATCACTTTTCGATGCTGGCATGTTGCCAATCGTCCTGATGTTTCAGAAAATTCTTCAATTTTGGTAAATCGGACATCAACTTGCTTTTCTTGCACTTAGCATGTCATGATGCGGAGTAGCGAGTTTTTTCGTCCCTTCTATTTCACCGACGTTCATAATCGAAACTTTTTCTCCTTCTCGCTTTCAAGTTGGATGCCAAAAGTGACCAGCGACGGTAATTGTTTGGGCGAATTTGTACCCGGTTTGGGTCCCGGGCAAGTGGTCGGGCGTCAAGTATTGGCCAGCCCCTGCATGGGTGAAATTGAACTGCGCTTGGTCGATAAAGGTGGCAATATAGAAGTTAATGTGATCAGGGCCAAACAATTGGCTAAAAGACCTGGGGCAAAATGTAATGCTGGTAAGTCAATTTTGCAGCATGTTAAACTTTTCTTGAGGCAAATATCCACTTAAGATTCTGGCGATACATGACGTAAAAAAGCTCAATAATCATAAGTTCTTCATAGCACTAGTTCACATGGAATATGAATGCTTTTCATAATAATGAGCATGTTATGAAGTAATTACGTAAAAATTGCTCATGAAACTTATCTGACTGCTCATCGTTTGAAATTTGAGGGAGGATGATGTAACATATTTTGCACTTTCTCTCTTGCTAAAGCTCAGGGATGACCGTTGAACCTAGCAGATTTCCTGACGAATATATTTTTTTGAGAATTTCATTCGCATAAGTAATCATAACAGAAGTATGTAGATGGTCTCATTTCATGAGTGTTTCATGAATATTTTACGGTCTTTGATTAATGATTTGCGAATTCGATTGAAAACCTATTCTGTGGCCCTAACAAGTCGGTGCTTTTCATTTGTTTAGACTCACAGCGTTTAGTATCTTTGGCCCATAGATTTTTTGTATTTTTTGTTTTACTGGTATGTTAATCAGATAATCGAATTACGAGCTCACTTTCAGCACCCTACGTCAAAGTATATCTGATGGACGGCAAGCACTGCATAGCTAAAGCAAAGACGGCCATAGCTCCTCGTACGGCTGATCCGAAATTCGACCAATTAATGCTCTTCACGGAGCCGTATAAGGGAAAATTTTTGCAGGTATTACAGCTTCTATTTCGGATCTTACCAACAATTTTACCGTCACAATTGTGGTAAAATTGTTAATAAGACCCGCTTTTTCTGTCTCATTTTGCAGATTTCCGTTTGGGGTGACTATGGTCGGATGGAACGGCGTATCTTCATGGGAATAGCTTTAATCAAACTTGACAAGTTGGACTTGAGCAAATTGATCGAAGGTTGGTACAAGTTGTATCACGCCAATTCTTTGGTCGGTACGGCTAGCCCGGCAAGAAAAGATAGCGAAAATTCGGCGGCCGAAAATTCAGCAGCTGCCGTAGTAGTCACGTGACGAACGCTACTCGTAGCCGAAATATCTTCTCCCAATTTGTCATACGTTTCGTTTTTTCTCATTTTCGTGTACAAATTTCGCTGTTTTAGCTTTTTTCACATTTTTCGAATGTCGAAATTGACGTTCGTCGGGCTTATTGTGTGTTTTTCGGATAAATATTCGAATGGCAATATTCTTTTCATATTTCTGTGTATATTTTCTGTGATACTCGCCCGCTTTTTTCAATGAGTTTGTATTCGTTCTCCCTCTTCTTGATTCTTCCTGTATATTTGTGTACTTGTATCAGCAATTTTTTCCGATACACATGCGACATGAAGCGAAAAATCTTTTATAACACATATGTAATCTTTGAAAATATCGAAAATTTGGAATTATCCTATGCAAATTGCATTTTTTGTATTTTTGTAGGATTTTGGTGATCTGAGAACGCATTAAACCTATCTGCGAAATACACAGCGTGCACAAATGTTCGCGGCTTCTTGGCGAAAAAACTTACTTTTTTTGCAAGGCCAAGACGTCTACAATGGGGATGCAGCATTGTTGGCGGGACGACTTACGTTGAGTTTCGAGCTAAACTTCCCGATTGCGAAATCTTTGGCATTTTTTAATTGAAAAGGAATGAAAAAAGGAGGTGTAAAAATTTGAAAAAATAAAGTGCACTGACAAGCTCCATACACTGTGTAGATTCCGAAACAAGACATGTTATAGTGCATTGCATAGCCTATAACAACCTGAGTAATGTTATATAGTAGTTTTTCAACGTAGACCTTCTTGGGCCGGTTTCATCAAAGAGATCTAAGCTCCTGCTGAGCTGCAGCTTAAGCTGTAGCTTAACTCTGCATGTTGTACCATTGCCGTTGAGCTGCATCTCAGCTGCAGAGTCTTCCATTCCCGGTATGTTCTGTGTTTATGAGTTGAACTACAGCTGTGCTGCAGTTTAGCAGCAATTGTATGACATATAGAGTTAAGCTACAGCTTAAGCTGCAGCTCAGCTGGAGCTTAAGTCTCTCTGGTGAAACCGGCGCTTTTCACTAAAGTTTGCATAAATGTCGGATTTCAACCATAGAAGCATCTGAATGGCAAAACATGCCCTGTGTAGACAATCTTGAATATGTGATGAAGTTTAAAAGATTATAATTGCGCAGCGATTCAAAGTCAGTATTTCATTATATGAGGTATGTAAATTTCCGTGTAAGAAGGCCTATGAGGAAAACGGTTTTTGTAACATTTGGGACCGGTTGCTGTTGTATCGCAATTTTCATAGCCAATTTTATTGTCACGAAGATCTAATTTGATGAAAAATTCACGCTTCAATTCCTAAATCTTTCATTAATATTCTTCCCATAAAAAATAGCAAATTTTCTACAGAGAACATAGGAAATAGAAAAAAGTAAAAAAACAAAAGGAATTCTGTTTAAAAAATGGAGAGAATTTGATATAAACCCTCCATCACAAGATAATCAATTGAGCCTGGGATTGAATTTGTTTTGATCATCTTAATCATCGAAGATCAACTATTTTTAGGATTTTAGACGCTTCCAGACGACTTTCTGAATAAGACTTAGTTTTCAAAATCCACATGTCCTAAAATATAAAAAATGAAATAAAAATATTTGCAAAAAAATCAAAAATACAAATATCCAAAATATCCAAGAAATCAAAAAAGTATACAAGATTATACAAATGCAGTTCTATTATCAGGAAATGCATTACCATAGTTTCAGGACTTTTGGAAATGATGGTCATCGAGGATCATTGAAGCAAAAATGTCAATGAGTTTTGAAAAGTCTATCCTTTTCTAGAATCATGTCCATTTAGTTAGCTATGCTTCAAATTCGGATTGCATAATTAGTTTTTGATCATTCTTCTGTAAGTATGAACTAATCCGAATCAGACCTTTGAATTAGAGGCACTATGGTGTGACCCAAATTTCACTCAGTTTCCAGATTTCAGTTCATTGTCCGTTTTCTTAAAATATTTTGTGTCATTGTTTTTTCATTTTTTCGCACATTCTGTATTGGATTATTTATTGCAGAAAATATTTGTGGACAATAAGATATTTATGATCGTGAACATCTCAATCAAAAGTTTCAGAAACTTCTCAATCAAACATGTGACGCACTTTACCCACTATTTTCACAGCTTCCCATTTCCTGGCCGAATTCCATTTGCGATCGACCTGAATTTGGCAATCGCTCATGGCCACTTTGGCTTGACTTTCACCATCTTTCTTATCAATATCGACTTGCACCGATTTGTTGACCATGGATGACCTTTTGACGAATTTTTCGGCCAATCGTTCTTTCTCCTTTTGACCCATAAAAGAGTACAAAAATTTTTTACCAACTCCACGATTTTTTCCTCCTTTTTTGGACATCAAATCCAGCATGATAAATTTTTGGATTTGTTTCGTGCTGTACCGATCGAATGATAATTTTCGATTTGGATCCGTAGTTTGATTATCGTTCGATATCAAATTAATTTTGTATTCTTGGTCGATCGATTGATCGATTTCGTCAAATAATTTTTCTATATTGGTTTGTACGATTTCGATACACATGGTCATCATGGCCAAACCGACGAATACGAAAAACATCGTCAAAAAAATGTATTCGTACCGACCCGGGTAATATTCACCGTATCCGATAGTCAAAAATGTGATTACAGTAAAATAGCAGGCCGTGAAAAATGTAAAATCTTCGTTGAAATCGGAACTTGATTTCAAAATCGAATAAAAGTAAAGTGATGAACATAAAATCCACAGGAATGTCAGGCAAAGTCCTAAAAATAATGGAGGTGAAGGGCTGGTCAAATCCATGGATTTGGTTTTCGTCGGATTTCCTCTGGCCACCCTGGACCAGATGATGGTCAATAATTTTTCCAAATGTTTGCCGAAAATAGCTAAGCAAGTCAAGCATATGGGTATGCCGAACACAGCGGTCAAGATGGACAGTATACGACCTTGAACAGTCTGAGGCACCACGTCGCCGTAGCCTGAGCAATGAAAAAAATGTATGTTACAGGAATCAAATCAAGTTTCATTCTGTTTTTATGCCAAAAATATTGCAAGAATTTTTTACTGCAGATATTTTTTATACAAAAATTGTTAAAACTCAGTTGAGTTAGCTCGAAAAGTTGCATTTGTATTTGCATGCATATGAATTAGCAGAAAACTGCAAAAATATCAAATAGTACCTGCTTTCCAACATCAAATCTTTAACTTTTGCAGTGTTATGCTTCAAGAAAAATCAAATAATTTCGTGGAAAATATAGTTTGAAAATCATTTGAAATTAAATACTGTGAATTTCGAAGAAAAACTATAAATTTTTACAAAAAGGCTCTGTTATAGATAATCAAAATAGAGGACTTCGGCTAAAAACGACAGGTTTACTGTTCAGTGTGAGAAAGTATTTCTGCATTATGATCTGTACAAGTACAATAGTCGCATATTTTCACTTTAGCAGAATTAAATACTTATTGTTACTTCGCTCAGCGCAACGCATTTTTATTGTCATCGAAAGTCTTGCTAAGACATTGTTTTCTCTGATTGATCAAATTGGAGTATTGTCTGCAGCTATTGTTTTTGAGAAATTTTATAGTGAGACCACGGAATATTTCTAGTTTCTTCAGGACTGTCAAGCCAACGATGTTCTTTCTCATGGGGCATTCAAAGTTCTTTCTCGATTCAGTTTTTTAACCATGTATGACCATCATGAAAAGTTGTCAGGACGTTCCTGACACTTTCGGCACGAATTAATCCGATGCCAATCGAGGCCTTACAAAATGGAAAAAACATAAAATTTTATTTTAAAATTTTTGATGAGCTCCAAAAATTTATCTATCCGACCTGTATGGCTCCTCATTCGAATCACTTTCTCACCTATCGTAGATATCAAACTGAATATGAAGTGCAATGCGGCTAAGAAGGAATTTTTGTTAGCATTGTTGTCGTTCACACTGCCAGTTGATCCTTGTCGAGTAGAATTTTCTAAATTGTAGGAACCAGGCTTCGTAAGAGTCAAATCAATGAAGTAAAATAAGAGACTGGCAAATACAATGAAAATTATCAAAAGGACGAATATGAACAAATTTTTAAAGAATTTCAAAAACATGGTCAAACTTTGTCATTGAATGGAAAATGTGGAAAAATCACAACTAAAGCGCAGCCGAAATTGATGATGATAGCAAAAGATGAGCAATTTACGATCTTTTGTGCCTAGCAACCTGAAAGATATTGTTTGCTGCTATAAACATTTATATTAGTTTTTTGGTCTAAAAGCAGTTTCAACGACAGTTAAGCATGGATTCAGAGAATAGCTGTTATTATGCAATTTTTCCCTGAATAATTGTCTGAAACCGTAGCTACAGAATGTGTAATTTCCGAGAAAAGAAGAATGAATAAAATCAGACGTTCTGAACAAACTTCCTCCTTACTGCTTACGTGGAAAGTGGAAAGATTGACGGATGAAATTCTTATCCTACGTTTTTGTAAAACTATGCTTTTGACTAAAAGTTCAAAAAATTCCAAGGTTACTTTCGAACCTTATCTAACTAGAGAAAATTCCTAACTATTCAAAATTCCAAAGTGTCTGGAAACGGTTTCTCAAAAATATGCATATCTGCTGTTTAATTTCCACATCGATGTTATTATTACTGATTTCGTATGCTGAATACATCAACTAAGAAGGGAAGGTCTCCAAGCATAGATTCTGAAATGATACATTTCATAGACCATTACATAGCCAATAAAGGACCCATTGATACTACAACACTTATTTTTCATCATTGATTTGTTTACACTAAAATTAACACAAATTCCCGTACACTGAACACAGAAATACCCAAAATCTCAAAATATCAAAAAAGTCAGAAAATTGACATAATTTTTATAGTCTATTTTTCTTGAAATGCTTCCAAATAACAAAAGTGGAGAACAAGTACTATTTCAAATTTTTAAGATTTTCAGCTAAAATAATTGTCATGTAGGGCCGAAAACCAGTTAGTGTACTCAACTAACCTTTAGCTTTTTTTTGTGAAAAATTTCTTGGTCAAAAGCATGTGTAAATGATTTCAATGACAGGCTCATTTTTGGCAATTTTCACTTTGCAAGAGTGATTGCTGAGATGTGATACTGGCAGCGTTTCCATGTTACAGTCATCCAAAGTTTATGAAAAAACAGAATAATTCGTGGTAATAAATGTAAATGTACTCGTATTTAAGGTTCGAAATGAAATTTTCAGCCGTCTAAGTACTGTACGTCATAAATTTGAGAGAATGCACCTGTATATCAATTTTATATATAAGTAGCATATTTCACCTAATGAGAAGTAGTTCACTGCTTATATATTCAATTATAGTATCCATTTCAAGCTCCATAAAAATTGTATTTCTGGAGATAACAAATCATTATAGAGTTTTACATGACAAATGATACAATTATAATTGAGTTTCACCTACTGTGCATGCTGAGCGTGTTTAACGTCGACAGTAGAAGTAGATGATTGAAGGGAATTGAATCATTCAGCTTAGTCTCATAGAGAGGAGGAGTGAAAAATCAAGTATATCACGGTGTTTCTTGTGCATATCTAAAAAATGTAAGATAAACCGAGGGAATTCTTTTCCGCAGATTTTTTGATTAGATTTGCACGCAGTATATCACGATACCTTTCTGTTGGGGCGTTTGTCTGACTCCTTCTTAATATTATGTGAAACATAACTTTCATTAAATTTTTCTCACATTTTTTTACAGTTTTTGAGTTAATCTCACGCTTCATTCCACTTTATTCCCTTCTTAAAGAGTAAATGCTTATATTTTTTGCTGAGGAATATTATTGTCGAGGAAAGAAAGCAGCGTATATAATGAAAATTGCTATCGTGATGTACAAACACGTTTCCTCATTACTGTGTATACAAGTGGGATTCGATAACATTGTACATAGAATTCGCATGAAAATTAAAACATTATGCCGCGAAAAAACTCGATTTTCAGCAAAACCATCCAAATTAAATTGCGGAGAATCTGTTTTTTCATTGTCTGTCATCGTTACTTCTTCAGACATTTGTGTATATTCCGCCCAGTTATACATTCTGTATCTCACAAGCAATTTTTGTTGTTATTGTTCAAGTTATGCACTACAGAAGATACATCAGCTGCATCAGTGTCTAATTGTGCTATTCTTCTCAAGATTGACATTCTATAGAATAGGCCATTTAGTGAACACTTACTTTTCTGGGTTTTTAAAATTGTAATCTGAAAGTTATGCGAAAATAGTCCGAGATTGCACTGACAATCTGTCAGGGGCAACATATCCTTACTTTACGTTAACATGAAATATTTACAGGAAGTCAATATCCTGTATCTTGAACAGACGCGTGAAGCTGTTATAAACTTTTCAGAATTAAAGGAAGTCCAGTTTTATGTCCATTCTATAACTTCATCAATAGCTTAGTTTTATGAACTGAGGGATTCTTGCAATAGGGAATGAACCACTGATGTTTTTTATTAAACTTGTAGAATCGGACGCAGCTATTACCATAGTTTTTAACTTAAAACTTGGAAACTATTTTTTTGTGAATCAATGAATTATTTTCTAAAATCATACATGTCATACATGGTCCATTCGATAGCCTTCAATAACCTGAATAATGCTACCCTGACCACCTTTGCCCATAGACTGTCTTTACCCAGAAATTTGCTAGTAAACAATCGAAAGTCAACTTATTTATACCTTTCCTCAGAAACTATGACAGATGCGGATCAGAAAAGTATCATAAAATAAGGCAATCTAATGCCGCTACATTTTCGATCCTTAAGCTCATGGAATTCATCAAATTTCAGAGCACTGCACTTCAAAGGATATTAGAGGTGAACATTTCTTGTCAAAGAACTTGTTTTAGTACTCACAATTATCTGTCTAATGCACGTCTCAGTATCTTATAAGCTTTGTCCTTGGGTACATGTTGTATTCTCGCATGCATGTTTCAACCGTAGGACTTTGGTTTCCTCCAGTCCACGGATTCTGAACTCGGCCATTTTTGTTGAGATCTGGTCAAGATGGTCACACGTACCCCGACAGTGACTTGTGATGGGAGCAACGGCAACATCCAGGAGTCTCTTCAACATACAGGCGAACTTATGCAAGTTTTAGTGTAACTGTGTCGTATGGGTAAAAAAGATTACTGTGACATTATTCTCAAGTCGATAAGCTAGCGAATGCGCTATAACATGTATATATTCTGAATTTATACCTGGAGACTTATAGTCTTGTTGTAAATATTTAGAATGGAAAGAAAGCACTATATCATAATTTTAATATTTCGTGCTTAACCATGTAGACTGGAAATTTGTGAGTATACTCATTGATCCCATACCATTTTTTGTGTAAATGGCTTCGTTTTGCTTTTACTACCAACAACTACTACAAATTTGCTTCTGCTTTTCCCGGTAATCGTTTTTTACAGCCCATCTACTTCGAAATAATAGACGTTGTGAGAACCATGAAAGTTAAGTTCAGTTTGAAACGCAGTTTTCAGGCAGTGAAAAACTTTATTCTGCATGAAAAAAAGCAAAATTGTAGAAAGCATCACGCTTATCCTCCTATTACTTGAATAAGAAATTTCGACTATTTAGCCAGGTTATTGAAGGAAATTTTCATTTGATCTGTTTGAAGCGCATGAACGAAAAAATTTTTTTCATTCACTACAGTATTAAGTTAACTAGTTCCTCTCTTTTGGACTTTACATGGTATCTCTGTATCTATCGCTTCGGAAGAAATGTAGTATAGGGTAAGTAGATGATTCGTCTTTTTCGGACAGCCTGTACTCCATGCACTGACTTTCTGGTGCGATTGTTACCATGCATATAATATATTCGCGACACTCCAGTATATCAAATCATTATACACTTCTACTTAATTGAACATCGTACCAACTACATCCATCTATTTCTTGATCAAACTCAATGTCACACTCACATTCGTGCAAGAAAGCCACCATTTGTGTGTGTCTTTCTTATTCTCAAAGTATTTCGTGATAATTTGATATTTTGCGCATTATAAACCCGAATCGGAGTAATTAGCTTGTAATTGTCGGGCAACGAACCATATATATTGGATTGAATGCCACAATCTTGAATTGCCTCGAAATTGTTCCATAGACCGGAAGATTGGCGGTTCTTGAAAAAAGGTTCAACCAACCCGGGAAAGAAACTAATGGAGGAATTTTGTGAATTGCTTAAACCCATTTCTGATCGTAAAATTCTCGGGAACGAGTTAATCTTGTTAATCACGACATGGTTCGTGATTTTATATGAAAATGTTCGCCTGAGTAGCAGTTGAAAGAACCATGCTATTGTCATAATCGTAGATCAAATAACATTATGTCTCTATGGTCTGTTGTCTTTGAAATCCTTCCAAATCAAAACTGGAAAGCAAGTATTACATACGCATCACTATTTCATACTATCGTTTTATACTTAACCAAGCGTCATATGGAATTGAACGTTTGTGGGCTTATTCAATTCAATTAACCCCACCAGATTTTAGCTCGAAAGTCCCCAATGAAGGCTTTGTGCAAAACAATTTTGAATGCAGCATTTATTTTTGTATGTAATTGTTTGACACACGAGCTTTTTGTGATCGTAGAACATATCTTCTTGCAATGTGCTGTGTTACCATTGTGAAAAGATTCGATTCAATTGCACTAACACTGTATTTTATGCATTTTTTACAGCTTCCTCAAAAAATATATATTTCCATTTGTACAATGAGAAAGACTTTATAGAATGTCCTGATAAAATTGTTCATCCATTTCCTATAAGGAAAAATCTACTATAGTTTATGTGCATCTCTGAAATTTTTAGGAGGGTACAGGCGTGGACTTGATGTTTTAGCATTTTGTGAGACAAAAAATTCAAAAAAAGGTTGACCAAAAAATTTTTTGTATAACAAATTTTCCAGTTCCAAAACCCTTGTGGAAGTTTGTACCCCCATGTCTTCTCTCACACATGTTTGCTTCCAACTGTGTTAAACATTTTTACTGAATTTGGTGTCAACAAAAGGAATCATGTGGGAAAGTGGCTTATAAAATCCCATTCAGCTTTTTTAGAAAAAGAGCTACAGCACAAAGTCTTCTAAGAACTAAATTGATTGTGCAAGATACGTTTCATTCACTCATTTTATATGAAATATCGCATAGAATTCACTCCGTAAGTTCTACCGATTGCAAGCTAGAAACAAATTTATTCTCTTCTATTTGACTATTGAACAAAATAGCATCATTCACAGTTTTTGAGAGCATCATTCACAGATTTAAACTGAAATTTGCAGAAAAAGCGCTTTTTGCGGGATTGCAAATGGGAAGCAATTTCACCCATCTTTGTCGCTCCAATCTTGCTTTCAAAAAAGTCGTACTGTTGCCGTGGGAGTGCGAGTAGAGTCCGGGAGAACCGGGTAGGTGATTTCGCGCACACTCCTGACATAGGCAGGCCTAAATCAGGTGCGTTTTTGTATGCTTTACTCTGTTCTCCCATTTGCAGATCGGTGCCCAATCACTGTAACCAAATTCCAGTTGCACTAAAGGGGTCTGAGCTTAAGCTCATGGTAATCTCGAACAAAAAGGCCACTCAGTTTAATCTTAAGTTTGGTATAATTTGAATGTCATCTGGATCATAACGAGCTCAATGTCGAGATTATCCCCAGCTTGAGCTGTCGGGTTGCACTAAAATTTTCGCATAATTTTCTTATCTCTAAAGCAAATAAATATAAAAATTTCTGCAATTCCCAAACCCGAACTTAAACCTCAGTTTTAGTTAATCCTGAAGTGAGTATGATTTGTGCATTGGAAGAAAATAATTTGGACATTGTGAATAGCTCAAACTCAAGATCATCAATTTAATCCCAATGTTGAAATTATCTTCATGTTGGGTTAGTGCAACGAACCTCAGGTTCCTTTGTAGTTCTGAAAATGACTATAATATGCCTCCCTCACTATTTCTCAGCTAGTGTGAAAGGCAGGAGTTTTGAATTGGTCGGGAGTTAGAATGCTATCGGTTTACCATTTCTTTACACTTGAAGTCAGGTGCATATAATTTTCATATAGGAAAAGTTTACTGTAGTTGATGCCAGTTGAAGGACAAAATGCACGTGCTGCAGAATATACTTTTTCACAGACATAGACAATTTTTTTTGAGAAAGAATGAAAATCCAATATAAAGAACGTGAATTTTTTCCAACTTTAACCCAAGTTCTCAAAAATCTAGTCCACTTCTTTTTCTGGCTTGGCAATTATCCAGTATATTTTTCTTTTTTCTGCCCCATTGGGACATTTTCTAATAAACTAGTTCACCTCTTTTTAGTGGGCCTCAACCATGCACGAAAACCTTCATAGAAGCACATTGAAGTTTTAAATTTGGTCATCTGCCCTTCAAAAAAACAATAAAAAAACTTCAAGCAACGAATTCTCACCTCCGGCAAAAGTAAAGGATGTGTAAACCGCATATTACTTTAAAAACGTTGTAAAGATACTGAAAGGTGACCATATCTATTGAATTCCTCATGGTTTAGAATCCTTCAACCAAAAAAATCGCAGAAATACATTTGTTTACACGTGTAAACTGACTCCGTCCATTAAATTTCCCATGGTCAGAAACATCTTCCCTCGAAAATCGCAGAAATACATTTTTTTACACTCAATATGAATTAGTGTGTAAAGTGATCACTTTCATTAAATTCCCAGTGGTCGAAAACCCCTCCCACATTCAACTCACGAAAACATACTTATAATTTTTTTGTGTAAAGTGACACATCCATTGAATTCCCCGCAGTCGAAAACCCCTTCCATAAAAATCACGAAAAGACGCTTTGTTTTTTTTGTAAGATGATTGCATTCATCAAATTCTCCGTGATCGAAAACCCCGCCCACCAGGAAATCGCGAAAATACGTTTGTTTACAACCGGGATAACTTTTTGTGTAAAGTGATCGCATTTATCAAATTCCCTGTGGTCGAAAACCTCTTCCAGCAAAAAATCACGAAAATACGTTTCTTTACACACTGGATAATTTTTGGTGTAAAGTGATCACATTCATTGAATTCCTCGTGGTCGAAAATCTCATCCACAAAAAAATTACGGCAGTACGCTTGTTTACACCATGGATGATTTATTTGTGTAAAGTGAGGACGTCTATTGAATTCCCCACAGTCGAAAACTCTCACCACTGAAAAATCAGGGAAATACGCTTGTTTACACCATGGATGATTTATTTGTGTAAAGTGAGGACGTCTATTGAATTCCCCACAGTCGAAAACTCTCACCACTGAAAAATCAGGGAAATACGCTTGTTTACACCTGGGATAATTTTTCGTGTAAAGTAAGGGCGTCTATTGAATTCCCCGCGGTCGAAAACTCCCTCCACTGAAAAATCACGGATATACGCTTGTTTACACCCGGGATAATTTTTTGTGTAAAGTGACCGCATCTATCAAATTCCCAATGGTCGAAAACCCTTGCAGCCCAAAAATCTCAATAAGGCTACAGGTTTATTTGAAACTGCTAAAAAATTAGTAGTGCATTATGCTGCAAAAACTATTTTTTTGAATCCATAGTATTATATAACAAAATTGGGAAATTTGGCGTTTTCCGGGACTTTGGACAACCATATAATTGAAGTGAGGCCATATTTCAAAAAAAGAAAAATTCGCATTTGAGATTACACCCCCAAGATGCTGAGGCCGAAGTATGGAGGTTGGATATGGCACACCGATTGCTGGGCATGGTGGAACTGGGGGGCCTTAAAAAGTGCGTTTTTTACCTATTTTTGGGGCCCCACCGAGCACCACTTGCAGATAGAGGCGAAATGACGAAAGGCACCCCATAGTTTGCCCCTATGCCCGATATTATGCAAAAAACCCGAAGGTTCTAGCTCTCACCGTTTTGGCTCTAAGGGGGGGGACATGAAATTTGGGGGCCAAGTATATTATAGGTTGACGCTGTCGCGCCACCTATGATAAGGAAAAATCTACTATACTCCACGGAAGAATTGCCAATCTTTAATCACCTGCAAATTATACAGTAAAAATTTATACATTCAGACTGATTATTAGCCTTACAACCGGCGTCGCGAGGTACCACGCGGCGCCGGTTGTCCTATTCACACTAACAAGCGGCGCCGCGCAGTGTCTTGTCATACTGTCAGAGGGTCAATTCCTCTGACCTTTGGTCCTCTAACTACCTCATTTTTATTCTCTAAAACTCCTTTGTTGTTAAAGTGATTTCATTTATTCTTGGGCAAACAAACCAGTAAAACGGTTTGTGTCATATACATTTTTGGCTCAAAAAATACATAAATGGTGACGTGAATGTTTTGCATGCATCTGGCAAGTCGATGCTAGACGCGTTGCAGTTTGTTTCATTATTATTATTATTACGTCTTATTGTGAACCGGTCGCGTTTCTTTTGCGTCTTCGAAGAAGACCCGTGGCGACTGTGGAAGAATAGCGGACGCATTTTATTGTTCGTATTGTTGTGTGTCTTCGATCTTCGCATCGCCGACTCGTCTAGAGGATCTCCCGCGACCTGAGAAGATTTTCGACGTTCAAACCTGATCGAGGAGAGGAGTGAGTGGTTGTTCAGCAGGTAGACAGATTACTGCGTCAGGCGTTCAGCTTAGGTCGTGGATTAAGATACCCGAAAGTCCCTGGGACTCTGTGTACAGGGACTTAAGAAGGGTCAGCGACTTAGGGAGGAAACCAGTGTTCGTATTCATATTTTGGCATTTTGTATTTCGTTTACCACTTGCTCACGGTTGTATTTGCACTTGTGTCAGTTCCAGAATAAATATCTTTGTTTCTCAAGACTCCGTGACCTGCCGTAGGATTGTTTCTAGCACTGGGTTAGCGTCAGTGGCCGTACCAGATTGGATCTCCCAAGAACCGCAGCAAGGTAGCCGAGGGTGTATGAGCACTTAATACGACATTGGTGACTTGTACAGCTACGAAGGTAAAGGATGAAGAAAGCATCGAAACCGAAATTAACGGTACGGAAACAACCTTGCAGACGACCAAAGGTAACATTATTACAAACCGAGGTAAATAAAGAGGATCAAACTGAACGAATGGCAAATATGGAGGCGACCATCGAGCAAGTAGCAAAGAAATTTGCCAATTTACCCGAGGATAGTGATAAAGATCAAACCATTGATGCAGAAACATATGATTATGCGGATCACCGGATACAGATGTCCTCTGATTCAGTATCATCTTTTGAGAAAATTAGTTTACCCCCCGAAACGAATGCGGTATCATTTTATAACTCAAGATATACGCCTACAGTACCGAAAACTGATGCGAAGGTTGACATTGAAGCGAAACCGAAAAACGAAATGGAAAGGATAACGAGTGGAAATATACAGGATGTGGCTACTTTAGCCATCCTGGAATCCATGCAAAGAGCCGTTGACAAATCAACTAATGCCGTTAATGTGGAAAGAACGAAGGCGGCGTTACGAGAACAAGAAATACTGGATCAACTCATGCGAGAAAGAGCGGAACGCAAGTTATGGGAAGAAAAATTTCGGGAACAAGAACAACAAAATTCAAGAAAGATAATGGAAGAAGTCGAAAAGCAAATGCGGGAACTGATGGAGAAAATGGATAAAAGACCTGACGAAAGAATATTGAATACCGGAGATATGGAAATACTTCCGTCTGAAACGGTCAAAGACCATTTAGACAGGAGTTTGGAAAGAAAATTGAACTGGTTCGAAAACCACTTGGCTCAGGCTCAGGCTCAAGGTGCCCAACATCGAATGATGGAAGAAGATATACCAACTACGTCATGGAATCAAGGAAGAGAGCAACCCATACCTGGAGGAAGTCCTTGAAATCGGCAAGAGTATGGAAGATATTGTGAAGATCCTGAGAAAAGGATGAAGATAATTTTAAGCCAAATGAAAAATAAAGAAATATCCGATAAAATGGAGGCTGCAGAAGTACTCAATTTTTTCGCCTGTCTGGAGGGCACATTCAAGCCTGAAGACACAGAGGACCTGAGAATTGAAGTGCTTTGGCGTTGTTGTGATTTTGAAACGTCGACTTATGTAGACAAAAATGGCAGCTATGAAGAAGGAAAAGCAAGCGTAATCAGAATGATCGCCCCCAAAATGGATACTCCTGCACTTAGAAGGGAATTACATGATATGAAAAAACGAAAAGGGGAAACTACGAAGGATTTTTTGCGACGAATAAAGACGTATGTACATTTATTGAATTACGAAAAAACAGAAAATGAAAGAAATCGAATTGTTATCGAAACATATTTTCACAAGGCTCCAGTATACGTCCAAACTCGAATGGAAGGTCGGCTCCACGAATTCAAAAATATCGCCTCTTTGGCAGAATTCGTAAATAAATTGAAAGCCGATACGACGGCCTGGAAGGAATTCAGCGAGGAGCAAGAAGACGGCGAAGACGATCGGTTGAACCGAGTCTATGAAAACCGAAGATGTAATAATTTGCAGATTCGTCAGCAGGATAGTAGTATAGGTCAACAACAACAAATTACAAGGCCTCAGCAAATTTTTCCACCTCCACCAGCATTTCAAAACCCCGTATCTCAACAAGATATCATGAAGATGGTCAATGACGCAATCAGAAATCAGGGCCCTCCAGCTCTTAATCGTTGGGGAGTCAATAATAATTCCAATAATGCTCAATATAATAATCTACCTGATCGAGTTTTGGGAAATCCATATCGTCGACCGTATTGTTCATATCATAAGTCCAATAGCCACTCGTCCGAAAACTGTTTTATTCTTCACCCGGAACTGATTCAACCAACGGATCAAGGAAGGCCGTGGAATCGTGGCAACAATTTCTATAATCGAAATTTCGACCATCGCGGTGGTTTTGTGAATGGTGGACGAGCCGGTTTTGCAAATTTTGGTCAACGAATGCCATACAATAATAATATAGAACAAAATCCAAACATGGCATATTATTATCGTCAAAATAATGTCGCGCAGCCACCACCGAATATCGCACCACCAACAACATCGCAACCAATCAATAATCCTCCGAATAATTCCATAAACGTCATAAATTCACAAGAGGCTAAAAAACATGATAAGCCAGAAATTATAGCCCTAGATGGAGTACTTATAGAAAATTATGAGTTAAGCTTGGGGAATGTTATCAGCTCCACTTCAGAAGCAAAACCTAGACTCGCCAATGATAACGAACATTTATTTTTGGAAAATTTTCGCAAATGTCAACCACTGTTAATACCCGTCAAAATACGTGGAGAAGAATTTAAAGCTCTAATCGATACGGGAGCACAATCTAGTTTTATGAGGACAGATACAGCGTCGAGATAACTAAATATATCAAAGACAAAATTTCCGATTTTGAATTCAGTAGTAACAGCGGTTGGAAAACGCGTAACAACATATGGTCCTACATTCATATACGTTGGAACTGGTTTTGGAAATTTTCTCGCTAGATTCGCATTGCTAGATAACCTAAATGAAGGTATTATATTGGGTCTAGATTTTCTAACCCATCCTAGTATACAGGCGTCTATTGATTTTTGAAACGGCCACATACGCCTAGCGAATGTAGAAAGACAAATAATTAGTGAAACACTATTTGACGATATGCAAATACCGCCGCGGTTGCCAATTCCTGCGAATCCGATGGTTTTGGATCACCTACCCATAAAGGAGGAAATCAAGGAGGAAGATTTGCCTGAGTTAGAAAGTGATGACGATCAAGAACAAGTAATGCGGATTACCGAAATGAACGAGGAAACCTTTATTTGGACAAAAAATGGGACGTATATTCCCCCGAATACCACTTCCTTTGTACAAGCTGTGGTTTGGCCACAGTAAGATTGGACAAAGGGTCCCATAGTGATAGAAGAAACGGGGAAGAATACTTTGTTCGACGTTGATGCCTCAATTGTGGGTGCCAGGGATAATAATTTCCAAATTTTATTGATAAACGAAACAAATAAGGGGATAAAATTGCGTAGTAACGAGCTAATAGCAAAATCCAAAACGAAATTTGTAGGGCCAGAATTTGACAAAAAGATACATCAACTTCAGTCAGAACCGCAAATTCAACAACAGAGCGAACCTGAATTTATCAAAATCATAACGCAGTTAGTGAAAGAATCAAGTATTGATCGACAAGGGCAACAACAACTTATGAACGTCCTACTTAAACACAGGCACGCATTTAGTATGAAGAATGACCCTCTGACGATGACTCATGAGGCACAACACAGAATCGACACAGGAGACGCGTTGCCGGTCCAAAAGCACTACTGGAGAGCCCCTATAATGCAAAGAGATATTATCCGTGAGCACGTAAAGGATATGATGGAAAAAGGGGTCATTGAGCCCTCTAGAAGCTCTTGGGCCGCACCATTGTTTTTAGTGGGCAAGAAAGATGGCACGTGGAGACCAGTAGTCGACTACAGAGGAATCAATCAAGTGACAAAGGACGATAAATTCCCGATACCACGAATCGACGATTACTTAGATGCGTTAGGAGGTGCGCGCTATTTTTCGACTCTGGATCTAAAGTCCGGATATTGGCAGGTACCCATGCACTCAGAATCGAAAGAAAAAACAGCATTCATATGTCAAGACGGCCTGTTCCAGTTTAAGGTGATGCCGTTCGGTTTAAAAAATGCTCCCGCAGAATTTCAGCGTCTCATGGAGCAAATTCTTTATCCATATGTGTGGAAATTATGTTTAGTATATATTGACGACGTGATAATCTTTTCAAAAACAGTCGAGGAGCATTTACAAAATATAGAGACTATTTTTTGATGTCTGACAAACGCAAACCTTACATTAAAACCTGACAAATGCTCCTTTATGCCAGCCAGCGTAAAATTTTTAGGCCACATATTGGATAAAAATGGAATGTCAGTTGACCCCCAGAAAATAGAAGCGGTAAAAAATTTTGAAGTACCCAAGTCCATCAAGCAACTGCAAAAATTTTTAGGATTAGTACAATGGTCCAAACGATTCATACATAACTTAGCTTTTATCGCCCAGCCCTTATTTAAAGCCCTCGTAAAGAAGAATAGGAAAGAGAAGTTTGAACTTTCGGAAGAACAGTTAACGGCTTTTAAAGGGGTAAAAAACGCACTAATGACGGCACCCTTTCTGCGGTACCCAGTATTCGATGGATCGGCGAATTTTGTAATTCAAACGGATGCGTCGGGGACAGCGATAGGTGCGATTCTATATCAGGAAACGGAAAACGATCGCTGGACGATAGCATATTCGAGCAGAGTTTTAAATGACGCTGAGACAAGATATTCGACAACGGAAAGAGAATGTTTAGCTGTAGTCTATGGATTCAAGCAATACCGACACTACGTTATGGGGTTTAGGGTCACAATCAGAACAGATCATAAACCACTTACATGGCTCTCCGCAGAGAAACAACAAAATCAAAGGCTATTGAAATGGGCTTTATATATTGGACAGTTCAACTACACATTTGAATACGTAGCCGGAGGTGAGAACGCCTTTGCAGATTTCTTATCAAGATCAGAGGAGAAAGAAAAGGTCCGAAACAAGAAACCAGAAGGTAACGAGGAAATCGAGGACAAAAAAGTGGATACGGAGCCCGAATGCATGGCGGTAACAAGAGCCATGACAAGACAGATGCTTGAACCAGAGACACAAGAAGTATTTATTGATCCTCCACCACCAACTCAACAAGAAATAGACCAAACGCCAGAGGAAGCAAAAAAGGAGTCTGACTTATTCTCTCTGGAACTGATCAAGAAACAACAGCGATTAGACCCGAAGTTGGTGGAAATTTTTCGGAATATTGGTGAAAACAGCTCAAAAAAATACTTCAATAGTTTTCACTTGGAAAACGAAGTATTGTATCGGGAAAGTATCCACGGAAGAAATCAATTAGTAATTCCTACCAAGCTTAGGCATCTTGTTTTACACCAATACCACGGCGACACCTTGATGGGACATCAAGGGATAGATAGAATCATTGCCGCAATTGGGAATAAATTTTGGTGGTCAAATATGGAAGACGACATCATTAAGTGGATAAAATCCTGTGTCGTATGCCAATTATGTCGCCCAATAGCGAACCCAATTCAACCACTCAACCCTATACCCGTTTCCTACCCTTGGGAAATAGTAGCCACCGATGTGGTTAGTATTTCGCCCTTACGAGAAAAGAGGCCATATGTTATCGTATTTATGGATTATTTCACGAAATGGGTGGAGGCCAAGTGTATTCCCGATCAAAAAGCCGATACTATAGTAAAGGCGTTCATGGAAAAAGTAATTTATACCCACGGGACGCCAAAACACTTGCTGAGCGACCAAGGCTCAGCGTACATGTCCGAATTAATGCGCAATGTGTGTGACCTCCTCAAAATAAAGAAAATAAATACGACACCATACCACCCGCAATGTAATGGTATGGTGGAAAGATTTAATAGAACGCTAATTGAGCGGATTAGGAGAGTGGCAATTACCGACCCGGATGACTGGCCCCATTATTTGGAACAGATTTTATTTGCGTATCGGATTACGCCTCACAAAACTACGAAAAATTCCCCCCATAGCCTATTATACGGACACGAGGCAAGGTTCCAGATAGATAATGAGATAGCAAGGCCAATAATTATTCAGAATAATTATGACACCTATAGATACATGTTAACGGAGCATTTCCTTAACACGTATAAAATTATAAACAAAAATCATAAAAAAGCGGCGGCCGAAAGAAAACTACAGTATGATAGGAAGGCTCGCAAAAAGACGTTCCAAACGGGTGAACTTGTCCTCTATCAGAAAGGAATTATAAAAGGGAAAGCCGACACTACAAATGACGGCCCCTATGAAGTAATTGAAACACAGAATTTAGATAAAAATGTCATAAAAATAGGCCGCGCTGGGAAACCAGATTCGCGTGTACAAATAGTCTCCGTAAATCGCGTAATGCCTTTTGTTACGCGGACACCCGATTTTTACTGTAGCTTATAATTCATTTTATCGTTTTATTTGTGCGTTGTGTTCAAATTTTGTTTTATGTGTCCTTTTTTAATATTCCCTGTATCATAATTTTCCCCATTTCTTCCCTTTTTCTCTCTTCGAATTTTTATCGTTCTAACTTATTTTTGGCAATTTTATGGCAGGTTTAGGCAGCTATAAAAAACTATGACGCCAGAAAACCTTTTAATGGGCAAAATTATATTTTTTCACGCGCTCGGTGTGAAGAAATCAAAATGTTTATAAGTCCCGGAAAAACCCTTCCCGAGTTATAGATCCCATAAAATCGAAGGCGTTATGGAGCTACTTTTTAGATTTCATTTGCAAAGTATTATAATATTTATTATTATCGTCGACTGGAGGATTTTTGAAGTTCAAGTTCGCACGCGATATGGCCACGTCCAGTTTCGTCGAAGTAGACAATATTTTCGGGCAGCTGCAAGATCGTCAAGATAATACAAATTTCCAACTCAGTAGTAAGTGTGAAAGGGTAAAAAATGTGGTAGAAATTTTTCATTCGGAATGAGACTCTAAATTGACCGCGCAGCAATTTATATGCCGAGGATTTTGGGTATTTGAGAGACTGATCAACTCACCTATGTCCAAATTTATTCTTGTGCATTTGAGTCGTTTTGTTTCGAAATTATCACAAAAATTGTAGTTAAAAAATTGTATGAAAATTTTAAGATTACAATGTTCCAAGATTGGTACGCTCAACAGATATTTTTAATTATTTTACATCGTTGTTCGGTGTGCCTCATGCGGCCATTGAGGAACCGTTATTTCTTGCGCCCGAGAACATGAAAGCGTTTATTAAGGCGATAAATCAGTCAAAATTTAGAGGACGAGTAGTCATCGCGCTAGATACCGAAAGTGGGAGGAAACCCAAAACGGCGGGCTCAAAACCCAGCAATGCCTTGCGGCTCTTGACAATTTCGACCATATGTGGGAAAAACTTTATAATAGATCTAAAGTTTTGGGACAGAGAACATTTTCACAAGGTATATAACACAATTTTTCGCGAAGAAAATATTATCATCGGTTTTTACATCCGAGAAGACATCACGCTAGTCTTGACTAGATTCGGGTATTCAGATCAAGAAAAAGAATTAGCCCGGAAAAAGCGTGACAATATTGATTACATCTTGTCGTGCTGCGTTTATGATCTAGAAATCGTGTTAGCCGAGATGAAAGATAAAGCGAAGACAAGGATGGTAGGAATTAGTCCGGAAGCCCTGAACTTAAAGGCCTTTATGACGGAAATTTTGTTTTTGTGGGCGGATGCTTTTAAGATTTCGTGGGGCCAATTGAGCTCTCTAGAATTTCGGCAGTTAATGGAAGCAGACAAATTAAACATAGAAGTTTTACGATACGCGATGCTCGATGCGCGCGGGTCCCTTCTATGTTTCTTGGCGTTGCTACGATAGGGGTTCGCTACTGATGTGCAAAATTGTTTCAAATTATATCCTCACGATACGATGGAGCCAGAGTTGGTGGCGGATTTAGCCCGAAGGTTTCGAGAAACATTCGAAGACAAATACAGGGACCCCCAGTGGAAAGGCGCGTACGGAGTAGAAGAGATGACGGGGAATATTAATGCGTTATATTTCATGATGCGCGGGGAAGCAATCGCAACTTATAAATTATCGGAAGAGCAAGCGTCTGGAAGTTTCTATTGTCCTCCGCATTTCTCGAATAGCGAAAAAGACCCGCAACCAGTACCCCGCGGTTGGTACCCGTGGGTAGAAAGAAAGGTAAAAGCATCACGAAAAAGAAAAGATACGGAAGAATCAGAAGGAGGGCCCACCAACGATTGGGATCTAGAAGATATACTAGCTGCACGGCAGTTCGGACGACCAATAGAGCCACGAGAAATGGAAATGAAACAAGGAAGGTGGCCTAGTAAAGTGATTCACTTTACGAATAATGTGCGGGAACAGGTATCGTCGCTTAGGGACTATTACCATAAAAAAATCAATCGATCGATTGTCCCTGTGGTCAAGGAGTTGTACGAGAAGAATATAAATCCTCTCATTTATTTCTTGTGGCCTCATTCGGCGCAAGAATGGAGATCTTGGGTGCCTGGGTTTACGTCGGGTATGTGGTCCACCGTATGGAGAAACGAACAAGAGCGAATCGAATTTATGAAATGGATGGGCCAAGATCTTGTGAATAACAAAATGACCGAACAAACAGAACAAATGATGGAACGATATCCGAAGGTACGCACGCAGAAGTCGGTCCAAAATATTTTCTGTGTACTACCTATAAAATGGATACCACGTTCCTTGAAAGAACCCGAAGAAGAAATAGAAACGGATCTACGCGAAAACTCTATTTATTTTTTGAATCATAACTTTTATAATGTGTTTCATTTTTTGCATGTTCACGCGGCTAGCAAAAATCTCATTTATTGGAATGTTTCCGCGTCTATATTCGAGGCTAAGGACCTATGGGTCCCCAGCACTTCTGCAACTTTCAAGTCTGTAACTAAGTGGGACGATTCGGATCTGTTTCCCCAAGTAGAAGTTGTGGTCCCGGCTAGCCAGGGTCCTACAGAAAAAACTTCGAAGGAGCAGACAGAAAATGTACCCTCTAAAATCGAGAATTTGAATGTTTCAGGTATCGAAATGGAACAGGAAAAGCCCGTGGAAGTGATCATCGCGGATCCTCCCATTGCCAATGTACCAATTGACGATAGCAAAAATGTCGTAGAGGAAGAAAAATTGATGGAAATAGTCGAGCCCGAACGCGAAATACAACCCGATGTGGAAAAATTGACAGAGCAGATAAAGGAGATGCAAGAAAAAATAGAAACGTTAAAAAAGGAGAAGTATGGGAAAGCCGCGATTGAGCTGGCAAAGCAATTGGAAAGTGTCAACGCCGAAGAAGAGGAGACAAGCGAAGAACCATATGTGGAAGTCGTTTCCGAAATCGGAAGTGAGGACGAAGCTCCCGAAACTAACGTTTTGCCCGCACCGCCGGTTTATGCCAAGGCTGGTGGGCAGAGTGTAGAAAATATAACCAACCCTGGAAAGTTTGCGAGAGTGATGCACAATAAAAGACAGGAAAAAGAAAATCGAATATCGAAAGAAGAGAACAAAGCTGAATTGGACCAAGTAAAAAGCGGAAAATTCCATCAACCGCCTGGAAACCCGAATGACAAAATCAAGTACCGACGAGGCCTCGGGAAACGTGGGCAACTCTTAAAGAAAGCTTTGAAAGAGGGAAAGTACATCGTCGATTTCCAATATGGTAGAGTATCTCTGTCAAATCCGTGTGTTCAGAAGTATCTCGCACATATGGATCCTGCTTTGGATGAAGAAGTGGCTCTTATGACCACCGATCTGATAAATCGTATTTACGACGAAGCGGGAGTCGAAATCGAAACAATACGTTACTATGAACTGCAATTTCACGTATTGCAGGCCAATTTACCAGAAAAATTGTGGAACATATTCGAGAATCAATTGACAGAATGGGCCACAACTCGGGTCCCGGAGAAAGCCTATGAAGCCGCAGTGTGGGCTTGCGCCTGTCTATTTATGAAACTGTCGCGGTTGGGCAGGATTCCGCAGAATTTCGCTGGATTCCATTACCAGGCTCATGCTTACGTTGCCATGAAACTGCGCCGCGAATTCAATGCCAGGCAAGAAGGACCGGCTAGTAATTTTCATACGTTATACGCCTCGTGCCAATCCAAGGCGTCAGGGTTAGCGTATACAATTGCTAAAGCCGTATTGCAGGATAAAAAAGACCCTGAACCAAATTATACGAATATCCAAGTTTGGAAGAAGGAGACTGATAATACGGATCCGCGAATACGCTTTTGGGAAGTTATCGATAAAAAGAAAGCTCACGATCTAGTGGAAGTCGAGAAAAGGTTGAAAAAGAAAATCGGGTACCGAGTCAAGCACCCCTACAGCAGGCCTGCGGCAGGTAAGGTATCCAAACATTGGACGAGGAAAGACGATGATAAGCAGAAAAGAGAAAAATCGACGACGCCAGAAAAGGAACGGAAAAGGAGATATGAAAGTCGGCACCGGGACGAAAGTCGTCATGAAAAATCGATGTCGAGAGAGAAAAGACGGAGGGAAAATGAGGAAGAGAGCTGGCGTAAAGAGATTGAGGAATACGAAGCAAAATTCGAGCGAAAAGAGAAAGAAAAAAGAGAAATGGAAGAAAGGAAAGCGAATCGAAAATCTCGAAGCCGAAAAAGGACACCCGGATACTATCAACATGATGATCGATTGGACGTGTCCTATTCCAGTCCAACGGCTTCACTGGATAGGCCTAGGGCCAATGAAGCAAGTCAACAGGGAGTTTCGATGGCTGACCCGAATGCGATGATGATAGCGCAACAGCAGCAATTTCCGTACATGCCGCCGAATTATCCGGGATTGCCCATGGTAGGAGTTGACTGTATGAATCGCCCTCTCTTTTCAGGTCAAGTATTGCCCAACACAATGATACCTCCGCCACAGCAATTTCAAGTATCGCAATTTCCGGTTTTACAATTCCAGCCGGGGCAACAGCAATATTATCACCAGTTCTTGGTTCCGCCTGGACTACAAATGCCGCCGCCGTCAGTAATTCCGCCAATACGTAACGTACAAGGCGAAGAAAGGATGGAAATTCCGGGGACGTCGATGGGAATGCAAGTGCCGCAAGGACCACCGCCGATAGGAAACCCCGAATATATATCGCTGCTGAAGAGAGATCAAGGTATCGGTCAGCCGGGGCGGGACCACAGCGGTCATCGACAGAAGTAAATTATTTGTTAACAATGACCCCACTCTTTGTGAGGTCACTATAAGCATAATCATTTCACGTTGTAAACTTTTCGGATATTGCATAGGTCACTTATTTTCTTTTTTTTCCCGTGCGTTAGCATTACAAAACAAAAAAAAACCCGGTTGTGCCACTTTTAAAATTGCCTTAAAATTGCCTTTTGTACTAATCTCAGTTTGTTTCGTTTATTTTTTCTCTTCGTCTGTGTTTTATTTTATTCGAACCTGCACGAGCATATTTTGTACCTCATTTTCGGTGAACTTGTAAATGATAATCCAAATCTCGTATTTGCGTAAATTTTGGCCATTCTTTTTCCTTCCAATGCAGTCGCCAACTAGCATCATGCAGTGTGTAGGCAGCTTTCGCGTAACCATTTTTTACATTTTTCTTTACCTTTTTTCCAAAACATATTTTCACTTCAAATTCTTTTTTGTGGCACAGACCGTGTTACTGGTTTAAGTTTACCCTTTAATAAGGCAAAATCACTTTAACAACAAATACCATAAATATTTTTGATTCAAAATCTAGACAGCCAAAGGGCCAGAGGATTTGGTTTTCGGGCATCCTTTCTCCCTGGGGGCAGATAATACCAAAGGCGTTGGGGGGGCCAGTGTCCGGCCAAGGGGCCAGAGGAACAACGGTGGCGGAAAGTGCGAAAGTCTTGCGGGCTCTCCACAGTCAATAACCCCCCCTCCGGAGAGGACGGAGACGAACGCCAAAATCGATGAAGGAGGAGCCGCCGATAATATACACATCGACGGCAGTGGGGAGCGGCCCACAACTTAACCCGGGCACCGCGGGGGTTGCCGCCGGTCAAACGATTTTATTTTTTATTCTATCAAATTCGGCCCGAGCGCCGCGAACGCTATTCGTTCGAACATTTTATTCTTTGTTTTATTATTCGGGGACAACGGGCCCACGGGGCATTCTTATTCATGAACTTTTTTAGCGTCGGGGGTAGCACCCGGCGCCATTGGCCCCATAGTGGAACGATACCGTTCGATACGGACATTTTATTTTTTATTGTATACAATTGCGTCAACGGCGCGTAGCGTCGTCTTTTTGGAACGATTGGAGGCGTCGGTCGTCGGCGTCGAGGGTCTGGGGCCCTTGGGGGACCTCCTGACTTTTCCCTTCACTGGCGGGAAAAGTCTTGCCTTTGGGGGGGAGGGATGTCAGAGGGTCAATTCCTCTGACCTTTGGTCCTCTAACTACCTCATTTTTATTCTCTAAAACTCCTTTGTTGTTAAAGTGATTTCATTTATTCTTGGGCAAACAAACCAGTAAAACGGTTTGTGTCATATACATTTTTGGCTCAAAAAATACATAAATGGTGACGTGAATGTTTTGCATGCATCTGGCAAGTCGATGCTAGACGCGTTGCAGTTTGTTTCATTATTATTATTATTACGTCTTATTGTGAACCGGTCGCGTTTCTTTTGCGTCTTCGAAGAAGACCCGTGGCAACTGTGGAAGAATAGCGGACGCATTTTATTGTTCGTATTGTTGTGTGTCTTCGATCTTCGCGTCGCGGACTCGTCTAGAGGATCTCCCGCGACCTGAGAAGATTTTCGACGTTCAAACCTGATCGAGGAGAGGAGTGAGTGGTTGTTCAGCAGGTAGACAGACTACTGCGTCAGGCGTTCAGCTTAGGTCGTGGATTAAGATACCCGAAAGTCCCTGGGACTCTGTGTACAGGGACTTAAGAAGGGTCAGCGACTTAGGGAGGAAACCAGTGTTCGTATTCATATTTTGGCATTTTGTATTTCGTTTACCACTTGCTCACGGTTGTATTTGCACTTGTGTCAGTTCCAGAATAAATATCTTTGTTTCTCAAGACTGCGTGACCTGCCGTAGGATTGTTTCTAGCACCGGGTTAGCGTCAGGGGCCGTACCAGATTGGATCTCCCAAGAACCGCAGCAAGGTAGCCGAGGGTGTACGAGCACTTAATACGACAATACTTCGCTGTGCGGCTTCGCTTTTTCACTTTCGGATTTTGCTCTCTGAATAAAAACTTTCGCAAAAAATTTGCAAGCACTGTTGTTTTTTATCGTTTTTAGAACTGTTAATTGCACTTGGCTTATTTCTAAGACAATATCAGGCCATGGAAACGTGTTTACACCTATTTTGCATATTAATAATTTTCCACATTCATGTCTCTATTGTAAACTTTGTAATCACAAGAACTTATAGTCTGTTTTTCTGGAAATGCTTGTGAGTAAAAAAGTGGAAAGCAAGTACCATTTTATATTTTTATAATTTAAAGAGTCTGCTAAACTGATCCTCACGATATTTTTACGCCAAAAATCCTATAACGACTTTGAGGGCGATCCATTTTTTGTCCATTTTCAATTTACAAACATTTCATAAAAACGAACTATACATATTTCCAGTCTTCCTGAAAATCTAATTCTGAAAACGTCAAATAATTCCTCTGGGATAAAATTACAGAAAAAACTTCATTAGGAAAATTTCTGAGTGCATGGCCAAAACTTGTCAATCATGGATTTTTCAGAATGTAGGATGAATTTTTTCCTAATTTAGCATACATGCACGTGGAGGGGAGTTTGGGGCTATTGACCCCCCAGCAGATCTGACCCCCTACAATGATTGAGAAGATGACGAACGAAAAAATGATCAAGAGAGAAGATAAAGTCATCATGAATGAAAATGATACCGTAATTAAACGATCTCTCTAAATGAAGCATATTTGATTCAAAGAAGAAACGAAGCATATTTGATTCAAAGAGGAAACGAAGCATACTTGATTCAAAGAAGTAGCGTTAAAACTTCAAAAAATGCTGTCCAAGCAAATAATTTCACATGCTTGGCTAATGTAGGTTGAAAAACATGCTGCTTCGACCTTAGAAAAACATGCAGCTTGTACTGGCTGACTGCCCACAGAATTTCTATGTTGTGCATATATTATTATGAGGCATGATCAAATGAGACTTGCATAGCGTCATAATTCAAAATTCATGTAAAAAATACGACTGAACTGCATATGCAGATGTTATAGTGTGTATCAATATGTTACAGTAATAATATATTACAGCTTTATAACACAAGAGTTGTTCGAAAATTTCGTTTGAGTTGAACATTGAAAGCGGTACCGCGCGGCGCCGCGAAAATCAGAAAAATCTATTCATACTTCCCAGCCGGTACTGGTCGGCGAAGTATGACAGGGCCTTTAGAGTATATTTTCTTTTACTACGGTGAATACAAAGAAATCTTTCCATGCCCTAGTTTAAGATAGCAGCAGACAACAGTACACGAAGAACGTTGACCGTTTTAAAAAATAAAATTATATAGGTACCTTCAATTCCCGTCCTCTTATATTTTTTGAGGTGGTCTGCTCAAATTCTATAGTTCATTCATTTTCACATGAACTCCGATATACAAAATATTCTGTAGGAAAAGTGATAAGTGTCTTGACTAGACTTTGATTCTTGATTATTTTTGAAAGCAGGCGGTGCCTTTTGTAATGAACGAAAGTTCCGTCTTAAAATTTTCGTCAGTTACAATTTGTCAGCAATATCTGTTAATTTTTCGTTTGTAACAAGGCGTCGAACCATGCGTAGAAAGTCTTGCATATCAGGAACGAATGTGAACTATAGTGCCCGAGAATGCTCCTAAAGCAACAAATGAAAAATTAGAAAAATTGAGAACTGTCCTCCATTCGTACCCCGTGAATATCCTTGGTTATGATTTGGAGAAAATGCAACACGCTACTTGTTCTTATATCCAAACGAGCATACGTAATGTTTTATGGACCACCCAGTAGTTACAGTAATGGAAGCTTGTAACTAAAATTCACGTGTGGTTTAACTCTGTCTAGAACTTGATGCAAGAAAAGACGCAGGGAACTACGTCCAATTTTCTAAAAATTATAATTTGCTATAGAAAATGTCGCGTACTTTATCTCCAAAAATCATTGATTGCATTGAATCAGTCCGTAGCTATACTCTGTTCTTCTTGAAATGCTTGTTAATTATAGTAGTTGTAAGTACGACGTGATATTTTTATGATTTTCCACTGAACTATAATTGTCTGCAAGACTGCTCAAATGTAAACGACTTTCAGAGTGGTACTTGATTTTGTCATTTTTCAATTTTACAAGCACTTTATAACAAAAGACTATAAGCTTGTCTATCAAGAAGTTTTTCGAATTCACCCAATTTGGAAAGATGGTAAATGCCAGCGGAGGGAAAATCAAAAAAATAATTGATCTTTAGCAAAACTTACGGTAATAGAAGTAGGCAGGTTGAGATGTAGACTACTGAATCTATGACGAAGGAAGGTTTACAAATGTAAATTCTGAATTTACACGTTCTGTAGTGCATTCGATAACTTACAGCAAATAGAGCCACATTACACAAACCGTTCTTCCCTGTAGAATTTCTTTAAACGGAAATCAGCATCAATGTGCAAAGAGCAGAAAATTAGCTTATATACTTGATCGAAGGAAAAAGATATAAACATGCAACCAATCGCATTCGGCAGAACCAGCTAATATCGAAAAAGTATCCTATGAGATGAAAAACTGAGACTTTATTCTGCTGCGGAGCTATTTCGAGCTTCACAAAAATTCAGAATTGCGTATTGCAGAAAATAGGTAGATAATTATTGGAATGTTTTTCTTGAAATCCTTCTAAATAATTAGTGGAATGCAGGCACTGAGATTTTCAGTTAAATTGGAAACCTGTGAGATTTTTTGGTTCTGTCTTGTTACTTCTAATATCCCGTTACTTCTAATAATGCAAAAAATCCCGTTACTTCTAATTAATGCAATCGAACATCAAAAATTCCCGTTACTTCTAACGTCTACTTCTAACACAGAAAATATTTTAGATTGCACGAAGCTAAAAATATCAACGGATAGAGCGATATTTTTTTGCTTTTCATTAATTATATTTTTTGCAAATGCGATTTAAATATAAATTAGTCACTTTAAATATGTTATTTCTGACTTCCTTGCTTCTTTGATCATTGTCTCAAGTCTCTTAATATCTGTATCGTCTCTTACGAATTAGTCGTGTTTTACTTTTCTTTCTTTATGCTGATTTTAATTTGCTTAGTTCATGCTGATTTTTTAGGCTAGGGCTTAGGCTTAGGCTCAGGCTTAGGCTTAGGCTTAGGCTTAGGGTTAGGCTTAGGCTTAGGCTTAGGCTTATTCTTAGGCTTAGGCTTAGGCTTAGGCTTAGGCTTAGGCTTAGGCTTAGGCTTAGGCTTAGGCTTAGGGTTAGGCTTAGGCTTAGGCTTAGGCTTATTCTTAGGCTTAGGCTTAGGCTTAGGCTTAGGCTTAGGCTTAGGCTTAGGCTCAGGCTTAGGCTTAAGTTTGCATGCGGTGTAATGCTAGAAGCTACCCGTGAGGATCGAATTATGCAAATTTGTTTTTCAAGCTTTTTGATCTATCACATTAGTTAGAAGTAACGTTAGAATTAACGGGACATTAGAAGTAACGGCACACAATTGATTTTTTGAGTGCAAAATTTTTTAGTCAAAAGTTTGTGTATACGACCTAAATGGCGGTGTTAATTTTTGTCAATTTTCATTTTACTAGCATTGTTTCCGATATGGTCTATTGAATGCATTTTTTGCCATTAAATATGCTTCAATAGTTACTGAGATCGGGTGTAGACAAACTTTTCAATGTCTACCGCATATATGCAAATTTATGTGTAAACAGAACCTATTGGCAGAAAATTTAGTGTAACATTACTCACGCATTATTTCTGGATTTTTACTGGAGACATTCCAGGGCTAGTTGCTGGTTGTGACTGTATAAACACCCGGTGCCGGTTTCATCAAAGAGACGTAAGTTCCAGCTGAGCTGCAGCTTATGCTGTAGCTTAACTCTATATGTTATTCCATTTCCGTTAAGCTGCAGCTCAGCTGGAGCTTAAGTCTCTTTGATGAATCCAGACCCAGTACCACAGCATCAGTATTTGATGTTGATACACATGACTATGGACGCATTTAAAAAAGAAATTACGACAGGAAATTTGTCAATTTTCAATTCTGCCCTTAGACCAAGCGCCAGTATTTCAACAAAATTAATGGCTGCATTCCTGTCTTTATAATCTGCGACCAAATCTTCTGTTATGACAATAGCTTTCGTCATTCGAGAATGTTTTTCTAATAATTGGATTTTCTAAAATTTCACTCAATTATGGTCCCGAGTGACTCTGGCGTCAGTCTTCTACTCTCATTTTTCAGAACAAAAATTTACTTCTCAATAACCGTACCTCATCAACCGAGGATTTCCCTACCTTCAACTGTTTTTTTGACGTCATGACGAAAAAAGGAACCGCCTTCGATTACTGCCAATATAGCGCTGTCCAAAATGGGTCCCACGTTACCAACGCCGGATCATCACCCGAAAAAGATCAAATTAAAAAACTCAATTTCGAGACGGATCTCGGTAAAATGGATCTTCGGCAAGAAAATTTTCTTTCCAACCGTCGTAAAACGTCGAATTTTCGAACAATCATGAGTTTGACGCGGGAAAAGCTTCGCCAATTTTTGCCCATTTTTTTGTTGATCGGCTATTCGGCTTTGGGAGGCGTGATTTTTTGGACCATAGAAGGTAAAAACGCGAGACTGTCGCAAAATTCCGTCTTCGAAAAAAATGAAAAGTTGATGAATGAAACGTCGCGCAAAATATGCAAATTATTGGACGATTACGCGAATTTTACCGCTGACGAAAATGCCACCGAGCAGTGGTGGAACGTGACGAATTTTTCTTGCGATTACGATTTTTTGATATCGTTGAAGAAAGATTTGTTGGTGTATGCCAGGTACTTACAGTAAGACTTGAGTTGATTAACTAAAAAAAGTTGACTAAAAATACTCCAAAATCCTTGAGATTTCTAGTGCAAATCAACAACAGTATTATACGGTGATGTCACGGTCGTTGTTGTAAAAATGCGTAGAGAGTTCAGTAGTTCTTGATCTATGGTAGTTAGCAGCATTCAGCTTCGTGCATACTGTAGAAAAATGTTGGTTGGTTATAGTAAACTTTGGAGTAGCAAAGGTCTCATTTCCGATCGATTTTACTCTAATTCACGCCAGTATATTTCGCACTTCACACAGTGGACTGGCGTACAAACAAAGTTACCGCGGAATAAAGATTCCTTGCGGCACATGTTACAATACATCAAACCATAATTATTTTCAATTCATCACGCTTGCACTAACTAGATTTGAACTGCAAGATTTGCATAAATGTGATCATTATCTAAATTTATTCAGGCTTGATTTTAGCTGAACCAACTCAAGGCAGAACTGATAAACTTCTCTTAGGAGAAACAAGATTTCTTTTTTGAACTTGCCAACTTCCATTTGTCGAAAAACAATTGATGGCCGGTGGATACCATATGACGTAATTTTTTTTTATGTCACGAGACATTCTGAAGTCCTATACGTTATAAGCAAACAGGAATCTAAAGCAATTTTAAAATAAACATTTTTGCGCCAAGGCTTTTTACACACAAATTTGCATAAATTTGCAGATCAATTGAAGGTTTATCTGTATTTAATATCCGACCTCAGGAGCCATAACGAATACAGACACTTAAAAAAATGCATACTCACTGATAATGTTTTCTTATTATGGGATCCCGCTATACACCTTTCTACCTTGTTAAGAATTCTGATGGTGTTGTCTGACTAACCATCTGCATTTATACAAATTTCAATGTGAATAAGTCCAGTAGCAAAAACCGTTGACGTAAAGTTATATTGGCTCTCGTAGCTATTAATTGCAATATAACGAGTGTCAGAGGGTCAATTCCTCTGACCTTTGGTCCTCTAATTACTACATTTTTATCTTCTAGAGTTTCTTTGTTGTTAAAGTGTTTCCAATTATTATTAAGTAAACAAACCGATAAAACGGTTTGTGTCACAACATTTTTGGCCCAAAAAACAAACAAATGGATAGCGCGAAAGTTATGCATATAACATGCAATATTGATGTTAGGCACGCCGTTGTGCAGTTGATTCATTATTGTTAACTTATCGTTTTGCGAGTGGTGGTCACAGAGAAGAGCGCGAACGCGTGCGCCACTATTAATTATTACTACCGTTTTTTTGTTTATACACCGTGGTTGTTGTGCCAGGGGGAGCCAAGCATGGCCAGAGGAAAGTCAACGACTCTTTTGATCAAAGGTTCAGTGAGTGAGTGTCGGAGACAGGTAATTCTGTCTCAGTTTTTACCTGAGGAAGTTTCAGTTTCAGTCCCATAGGGGGCCAGGCTGCTTGGGCCGCGTATTTCAGTATCCAAGAACCCCTGTGGCTCTTTGCGCAGGGTCGGGTAAAGGAATCCTTGTGCCTGTGGCTAGTTCGGCAGTTGTGTTTTGTATTTGGAGTTGGCACCTAACATTTGTCTTCTGTTCCGATCTTGTTCTATTAACAATGAATTTCTTCGCACAACCAGTTTCAGCTAGGTACTGTAGGTTCAGAGTTAGCATCAGGGGCCGTACCTCACTGGATCTCCCAAGAACCGCAGACAGGTTGCCGAGGGTATACGCCAGCATAATTACAACACGAGCATGATTTTAGAATTTACAACTGGCTTCCTAAGGAATTCGTAGGGTATGTAGTATGCAATTCTGCAGTTGAAAGTATGAATTGGAGGATTTCAAGTGTAGCATTATTCCTGAATTCTTATCCACTGGCACATACAAAAGGAAAGAGGCGAATCCTGAATTCCATAAAGTTCAATGGAGGTAGTATTTCACAGCTAGTAGCAGGACATGAAGAAAACGGCGCCATTTTCTCAAACCAGGGAATGCAAATAAAAAAGCTTGCAGCTTGTTTTCACAGGCTGACTTCAGCGATAGACGAAAATTGAAATTTGTTCTGTTCCATGAAGCTATAGTTTCCTTTCAGTTTGCTCTTTAGGACTTTATTAATCTTTCACATGAGACAAAAAGAAACTTTCTGCTAGCTGAATTTGTAAGATATGTGAGACACCCTGTATATTTTTGGACCACCCATGTTTTCATTTTTTTGCATTTTTTCGTCTTTTTCCAATGTCTATAGTTTCATTTGTACTCATATTTCGTTTGTAATATAAGCTTATTTTTCTCCATCTTTGTTATTGTTTCATATCGCCACTTTGTTTATATTATGCTAAGTATTTTTGGATGCATATTTCTTTTTGTTTTCGTTCAGTAGGTCAATTTTGTGTATGTACGAGTCAGTCGTTTTCTTTAGTAAATTTGCTGTACATTAGACCAGTGTGTGTGTGCTAGGAGGGAGGTCAGGAACATCTATAGACCAAACTCATAACGCTACTTGTAGCTAGAACCCAGGCACAATACCACCCACATACCTAAAACATTACAAATTCATAGCTATCAGACTTTACTTCTATTTATCACTCGTTATCCTAAAATTCACTTCACAGGAAACTTGGTCTGCCGCATGAAGACTTCACGGAATGGACTTTCTGGGGATCGGTGTTCTATTCGGCAACAGTATGCACGTCCATTGGTTATGGAAACATGGCGCCCAGGACCGTTTTGGGCCGTTCTCTCACCATGTGCTATGCCCTGGTAGGCATACCGTTGGTTTTGTACAATTTGGCGTTCATAGGCAAACACTTTTGCTACATTATTTGGAACGTTTACGTGTTGGCCAAACAGTTGACCGCCGACCGTAGATTCAAGGATAGAAAGAATTCGATAAGGCGTAGAAGTACGGAAGATATCAGTCAATTCCCCATTTGGCTGGCCCTTTTGGTCACTGGGGCTTGGATTCTAATGTGCGCCAAGATTTATACGTTTTGGGAAGATTGGGACTTTTTCACGAGTTTTTACTTCTTCTTTCAGAGCTTGACTACTATTGGTTTTGGTAAGATGTTTTTGTTAAGCTTCTATACGATCTACTGTGATATTGATATACCTAGTAATACTGATATCAGTACTAAATGACTAATAGTATATTACAACTGTACCCGCTCATGATTTCGTAATATTATGAAAACCCATATTTCAGTAAATAGGAGAGATCTGAGATTCTAGTTTCCTTCATTTACTGTATAGATCAGCCTGGTATCAGATATTTAAATCGTGCGAGATTTACAGATTCGTCAACCAGGCTTAGCGTGATTACCGAATACTGTAGTTTTAGGGGATCATGTTTCAAAAATTTCAGAGATCAATAAATTTATTTCAAAAATTTGCCATGAAGTAAGATTATCTAAAAAAGACTTAGTTTTAATTAATCTTGATCAAGTTTCCTATAGTCTGCAAAGTAGAGAAGTTGAAAACTCCGCAGAAAATTACCGGTCTCATTTATGATACCGGAAAATCAAAATTCATCACTACACCTACGAAAATGACATTAGTTGCAGAAAGTATTTGATGTAGAGAATTACAGTCCATTTACTTTGAAATAGCAGATGCAGCGACAACAAAAGAGTATGTTTCATTTAGAGTGCAATTTTTTCAGAATGAGATACTTCATGTTAAAAAGACGAATTTTTTTAATGATAAAAGGCGAACAAAATCGAATAAACAAAATTATGCTACAACATTTTTTGATTCGAATAAAACTGTGTTGACATCTGAAGTGCACTTGACCAGGTTATTGGAAAAAATTATCAGTCAGTGCGTTTGTCGCTGACCAACGAGAAATTTTTTTATTGATTACAGTAACCAGCTTACTATTGTTTCCGAATACTTTCACCGACGCGCTCCATCTGCTATTTCAAAAGAAATAGACTATAGTCATGTGAGCATTATTTCAGTTTTCGAGATCATCTATTAAGTGCAAGTTTTTCCTTTAAATATCTTTCAGTAGTCGATAAGGTGGTATATGTCAACTTTTCTATTTTTTCATATTTATGCGATTTCTGATGTGAAGAAGACTCAAAATAGTTTACACAAAGCAGTGTTTTTTCTGCACCCGCTTTCTGCACAGAAAAGCTAAAAAAGGTTTCTGTCCTGTGGTTTTCTCCTGTTCTGTTACCACTGCTTTTTCCCGCGAGCCTTTTCCCAAATGGGCAGAGGGCACAAAATTTGTTTCCCCATTTTTCCGAAGTCGTTTTTCGCTTTAAAATGCTCATGGACGCTTTATTAGTGTGTTTTTGAGCTTTTTCGAACCTTCTGATGTTTTTAGAGCCATCAATTTATTAGAATAGAGGAAAAAATTGAAATCTTCGAGTTTGATCGAAGTCTAATCTGCAAGCATTGTTTAACAAATTTTCCAGCAAACTACCCAAGAGCATAACGACTTTATGATGACAAGTGACAGCCCAAAAAAAGGTATTAATTTTTGCGACGCGATGCACCGAAAATTTTTTTGGGGTATTGACATTCTGCGACGCTAAAAAATCAATTTCCCGAACATTTATTTCAAGAATTAACTTTGTGTTCAAAAGTTCTAATTTCTAGAATTTTATTATTTGAAAAAATTTTAAAACGAGTAATTTATTCGTAAACTCTCATGAACTTGCCCGAAAAGATAAGAATAAGAAGAGTAGAAATTTCCGAAAACTACTTCCATGAAGCTTCTGAATTGATCTGATTTTGATAATCGCTTCAAAAAGTTTAGAGACTTGACGTATTGATCTTTCTCAAAAAATGTGTCAAGGAAAAAATGTGAATCTTCATTAAATATCAAGATAAAATATTGAACATTACCGATTAAAACATGAGATAATACGATCATGAAAATGATGATGAAAACCATTATAGATTAAGTGGTAAGTGAAGGTAGACATGCTAAAAGCCGCGCCTGAGCTAGGTAATACATACTAATAATGATAATTGAAGTTATAGCCGGCGCCGGAAAAATGTGAGATTATTACCTTCTAAAATGCACCAAATGCATCTTTTCTGTATGCGACCGATTCACAAATGTTTCTTCCCCAAATAAAAAAAGACCACAAAATCTTTTTCCCTTTTCCGAATTTTTTCCCCCAAAAGGCACGATTTGGGGATAAAAAACAGTGCCTGTTACAACACAATAATAGTGAATATAGGAAAAAAGCAAATAAAATGTGTAATTCAATGTTAAATTTGAATGAATCTATAGTTTTTTGAATAGACATTTTAAAGTCTTAAAATAAGAAAAATTACCGATTTTAAAAGTTCAGAATCAATGATTGACACATTATAGGAGAATTTATGTGATCAAACACATTACTCAAAAAATGCTGCTCCGCTGCACCAGTGCAGAAATTGCCAAAAAAAATTCTGCACGAAGCCTAAAAAGTCAGCGCTGTGCAGAAAAAAACACGGAGACAAAGTAATGAAAATAAAATTTTTCCCTCAAATGAATTGTTAAAGGTGGCAGAGTGTGCTCACGAATTTCAGGTAGCGCGTAACATATTTGCTTCGCACTTTTTTTTTGTTTTGTAGCATCTCGAGAAAAACAGTTTTTTTATAAAATGCTTCCAAATAGAAAAAAGTCTGTTTTTTTATAAAATGCTTCCAAATAGAAAAGTGACACAAATCAGTACGTCGTCAAAATCGTTTACATAGAGCTTTTACCATAAAATTTTTCACTCAAAAAATTGTTAAAGGTGAGCTCAGTGCGCTCAAAAATTTCCATACCTGTATGATATATTGTTCATTAGAAAATCGTGAAAATCTGAAATACTATTTGCTTTCCATTTTTATTATTTGGAAGCATTTCAAGAAAAACAGACTATAGATAGTCAGTCTATATTACTGGTTATTCGTCAAATAACGCGTAATCGAAGTATGTGAAAAAAATTCCAAGAACAGAAGTGATTAATTTATCCTAACTATAAGATTTCTATAAGCTATCGACCTCAAGGTAGCATTAGAAAACTCAAATTTGAGCCTTCTGCAACTTTATTATCAATCATAATTCTCACCTTCTTTTCGCAGGTGACATAACTCCGCATCATTCTACAAACATGATCTGGTGTTTTACATTCATCATTATCGGCATGAGTTTCGTGAGCATGTGCTGGAACTTGATGCAAGTCAAAGTCGCTTACATTGTCGAAAAATTGATGAAGAAAATTCGCGAAAAATACTTACAATCCGAAATGGAAGAAAACGATCATTTGGTGGAAGAAAGTCATCAAATCGAAGACGAAATTAAAAAAATTTCCGATTCAGAAGGAACTTGGTTGATCAACTTTATGAGCGAAAATCAGCAAAGCGCCTTGGTTGAAGAATGGACCCGCAAAGCTAGACTGAGGACCAAAGGCGTTCAAGTGGGCCCGCAATCGACAAATAAGAGTTGCCAAGTGGAAACTAATTTCAAAGAAATGTCCGTCCAAACAACAGAATCTCATTTATTACGAAAACCCATTCGTCACTTGATCAGCGAACAATGTTTACCCGACAAAGAAGTGATTTTGATCGGGAGAGCGGTCGACGAACCGAAGAGTGACGAAATGAAAATTTTATTTAAGAAAATTTCCACCCTCTTAAATGACTGTCAAAAAACGTTGAACGAAAAGAAAGAAAACGAGAAGGGGCAATGGACGAAGATGAAATCGCATTCGTCTTCTTCAGTTGAACATTTATATGTCTAAATTTCGAATTTTTGTTGTTGGTGGAATAGAAGCTTTTGTTATTTTTCATCTCGAAAAGAAAAGAAAAGAAAAGAAAAGAAAAGAAAAGAAAAGAAAAGAAAAGAAAAGAAAAGAAAAGAAAAGAAAAGAAAAGAAAAGAAAAGAAAAGAAAAGAAAAGAAAAGAAAAGAAAAGAAAAGAAAAGAAAAGAAAAGAAAAGAAAAGAAAAGAAAAGAAAAGAAAAGAAAAGAAAAGAAAAGAAAAGAAAAGAAAAGAAAAGAAAAGAAAAGAAAAGAAAAGAAAAGAAAAGAAAAGAAAAGAAAAGAAAAGAAAAGAAAAGAAAAGAAAAGAAAAGAAAAGAAAAGAAAAGAAAAGAAAAGAAAAGAAAAGAAAAGAAAAGAAAAGAAAAGAAAAGAAAAGAAAAGAAAAGAAAAGAAAAGAAAAGAAAAGAAAAGAAAAGAAAAGAAAAGAAAAGAAAAGAAAAGAAAAGAAAAAAGAAAAGAAAAAAGAAAAGAAAAAAGAAAAGAAAAGAAAAGAAAAGAAAAGAAAAGAAAAGAAAAGAAAAGAAAAGAAAAGAAAAGAAAAGAAAAGAAAAGAAAAGAAAAGAAAAGAAAAGAAAAGAAAGGAAAAGAAAAGAAAGGAAAAAAAGAAGAAAAAAACAGCAAAATGAGAGGAAATTTTCTCAAAAAAAAAGAAAAAACTTTCATCAGTCGTGATTATGAACGGCAGAAAAAAATTCCAAGAAACTGAGAAAAAATGAAGCAAGTCGAAAGAAGCAAGTGACAGCAAAAAACGGAATAGTACAATCAGATCAAAATCATCAGCATTTTTTACTCATCTTTAAAGCAACCAAGATTGGATATGAACTGTCGCCAAATGTACATTTTCACATGAAAAATAATCAGAGAACGGACGGATCAAACTTTACACAAACGCGAAAAATTATCAATATCACAGATTTACAATAAAATTTACAGTAACGGGCTTTTTGTAAAATTGTAAATGCAGTCAAAAGCGAATCAAATTTATCAATTCGTCGTCGTTAAACCACCACTTTCCGCAGAAGGTACGCTATGACCCGCTGTCGTATTATAATAATGGCGTTGATGTCGGTGTAAAAGGTCATTTATGGGCAAAGTTTTCGCAGGATCAAATCCTAAATTTTTCCGTTGTAGGAACAAGTAAATTTCTTTGAAAGTTGGCCGTTTTTGATCTTCTCGTTGCCAACATTCGAGCATAAGATCGTAAATTTCTTTGGGGCAGTTGGCTGGCAGAGAAGGATATTGCTTAAAAACAAAATGTAAATTGTAAAATCTGAACATAAATTATGTGCCGCGATATTTGCACCATAGGTTAACTGCAGAATTTTGTTAGAACAAACTCTATAGTCTGTTTTTCTTGAAATGCTTCTAAATAATGAAAGCGGAAAGCAAGTAGTATTTCAGATTTTCACGATTTGCTGATGAACAATATATCGTTTAGGACTGGAAACTTGTGAGCACACTGACCTAACCTGTAACAATTTTTAGAGTAAAAAATTTTACAGAAAGAGCTCTATGTAAACGATTTTGACGACAGTACTGATTTGGGTCACTTTTCTATTTGGAAGCATTTTATAAAAAAACAGAATATAACTACCATGGATAAAAGTACAAGCCCGCAGAAAAGTTGCTGCATAAGAAAAAAATAAACGCAACCATCAGGAAGTCGAAAAACAAAATCGTATGTAGAACGAAAAGAAGAAAAAATAATGATAACGGAGTGAAACGTATTACAGAGGACAAAAAAGAAGGAAGAAAAATTCAAATTTTTTCGGCACGCAACATTTTCAGCAGCAGAGAATTTCAGAAAATTGGGAATACAAATACAGAAAAATGAAAGAAAAAAACAAACGAAATTCAGTGTGGTGTGAAAAAACAGTAACTGGGGGGAAAAGAAGTAGGGTTTATTAAACAGAATCACTCACAGCTAAGTCGTTTTGTTCGAATACGAAATGTGCATTTTGGACCACTTGATCGTCATTCAAATCTTCGAATGGTTTTGCTTGAGCAAGTGATAAAATTTCCCACAACGTCACAGCGAACGACCAAACGTCCGACTTTTGTGAAAACTCACCCTAGAATAAAAAAAGATGAAAAATGGACTACCGGCAACCAGAACATTTTTGATCCTTAAAATAGATGAGGCAGTAAGACAGTGTTCGAGAGCGACATGAACTACCTCATAGAAAGCCGCATTTCTTTCATAAGTTCTTTGATAGCTGAGATTTATTCAATCCTGGAAGTATGGGTAGACTGTATGCAATACCCCATAAGTTTCAAAGAATTCGTCCAGGATCAGTAATTCTTTGGTGCACTATAAAGACTGAATTTGGAAAATTAGTCATAAGATGAAAACTTATGTATTATCGCCACTGTTTCACAGTTCCCTATCATGACATTTGTTAGATCTTAGATCGTACGTTACCGACCGAAATTATCATAGTCGAAACACTTTTTGGTGAACTTGGAAATGTAAAATAAAAATATTCATTATTTTCTCATGTATTTTGACAGTAATTCTACAAAGATGTAGTCATTTCTTTCGGCTGTATTCTTTCTTAAATTGTTGATTATTTCGGAATCTGTCGAAAAATACTCCACGAAAAGTTATAGAAATGAGTGATTTTGCCTTAAGCTACAACACCAGCCTGTGATTTTCGAACGTTAATGAAACTCTGACATTGAATATTACAGTAATTTTGATTAATTTATCACCAAATGCCACCTTTCGCAATGTAAATAAATGATTCATCACAAACCTACGAAAGCTAAAATTTATGTTAAATTAAGGCATAACATTGATCATCTAACTTTCGAATAATCCGAAGCATGCATGAAGAATTATTGGACTGAACATTTGACAGAAAGTGTTCGACCCGAAACGGGAAGTTGTTGATGATGCCCAGAATATACGTTTTCAGGGCCAGAAAGAAATTTATCGTGCTAGATCAATAGATACTCGAAAAGATCTACCCAAAAATACGACTTAGAATGGCATGTATCCATTTTTCATCAAGTTATGCAGGCCTAAAGTGTGCTAAAAATCTGCTGTTAGGTGTTCTCAACACTTTTCTTGGTACTGATACATAATTCCGAAGTCTGGTATCTTTAAACAAACGGATTTTCTCAAACGTATTTGAAAAAAATTACCAATAAAATACACTCCCAGGCCATCCACCGGACGGGCAATAGGTAACCGGATTCCAATCGATAATAATCACAGCAAAATGTCGATTGGGCCATACCGAAATCGCCCACTTTGACCGAAAAATCTCGGCCAACTAAACAATTTCGGGCCGCCAAATCCCGGTGCACGAAATTCAACGATTCCAGATGTTTCATACCCGACGCTATTTGTGTAGCCATGTGAATTAAGGCACCGTAACTGAAAGATTTTTTTTCACAACAAGAAAGTTGATAGTACAAATCAAAAATATGAACAAATTTCAAATGTTGGTCCAAATTTCATAATTTCAGTCATTTACAAGTCTTTCAAGCATTCCATAATGAGCATTTGAATTTCTGAGCCGCAAAACTTTCACAAAACGACAAAAATTTAAATTTATCTTTTCCAGTGTACCTGATCATTTTTCTCGAAATGAGAGACACTTCAAAAGAAACATGAACCAACAACAACTAAAAGATCAAGTATGATCTTACTGTAAAGTTTTCGAATGAGACCGTAGATAAGTGTACAAATCGCCATTTTCTAAATATTCTAGAAGCATGAACCACGGATCCTTGGACGTACATACGGCTAAAAGTTGAATGACGTTCGGATCTTCGAGTTCGGCCAGAATGGAAACTTCGTTCAAGAAGTTGGACCTAAAAAAGTTCGAAAATTAATGACGGTCAGAGGAGTGTTTCTGACGTCAGCAAGATAATGACTGGCAAACCAATGACCAAAATTTGTCAGTTATGTTTTCACGCATCTTGCTCCTTGCTGACCCCGTGCGCACTTGAATCTGAAACTTTACAGTCTGAAGATTTTGAAAAATCTGAGAATTCTGAACAATATGATGATAACGAATATTCTCAGGAGTATTTTAAATAACGCAAATAATAGAGTTCTTACTAGAATTATTGAATTGGAAACAACTTTCAACAGCCTTTATGTCCTGAATATTTGAAATTCAATGACATTCTGCATCTCAAAAACTTGATTAGATACTTGAAAAATCCAACTCCTTCTCAGTATCAAATTGATCAGAACAAAATGCTTATACAGTAGGCTAATGTAAATTCCAGAATAAGGTTAAGTAAAAAGGGTTCTAGGACAATTCGCCCCCAGCAATTCGTCCCCCACAATTGGCCGATGGTAATTTGCTCCCACTGCAGTTCGCCCCAACACAATTCGCCCCCAGTAATTCGCCCCTGGTACTATACTCACCTGGCTTTAGATTTAAAAGCAATTCCATGATATGTTATGTAATATATCACAATTATTCTACGTGTGACTCTATCGTGTTCTTCACTATCTTTTTCGTGACAACTTTTCGGTGTACCAAAAACAAAAAAGAATAAAAATAAAAATAGAAAAAACAGAAGAAAAATATAAAGGAAAAAATCTGAAAAAGAGAATGAGTAAAAAAATACAAGAAAAAAATTAAACGAAAAAAGGAACAAAAAACATAAAAAACAAATGCAGATCGAAGAACATACATGACTCGCAATCCTGCCTATAATATCCGTGTTACAAATTAAAGTTCTGCGTAAATTCTCCCAAATATTCACGACATTAGACTAAAATTTGGCATGGTTTCTGGGGATTAGGACACCATCATTACGAACTTGAAAAAATATGAATTTTCAAATTGCCAGTGTTGAGATTTTTCACAAATTTTTGGTCGAAATTGATTATTTTCAGTCAGATAAACTTTAGCTGCAAACTTTCATTTTAAACTCAGCCACACATTTTGTTTCAAGTGGAAAAGCAACCGGCCACTTCAATTCTAGGGAACTACTGCTCAAACGCTGTATTGCTGACTGTACGAGTAAAAAATGCTTATACTGACTTAGTACTAATCGCATCAGTAAAAAAATCTTACATTCAAAGAAAATTTAAAAAAATTATTAGTGGACATTTATTCGGAACATTGCTGTTGATCAGATTATCCCATAGGGAGGGGTATGAGGGGCTATTACCCCTGCCTAATGTCCTAAAAATTAATCACTAGTTGCCTAATTTTAAGACAAAATGACGTGTTTAGTGGACATTTAGCTACACTACCCCGCAAATTTTCAACTTTACCCCTACCTGAAAAATCTGACCTTGGGGACCTCTACTGTAGATCTTTTTCTTCTTGTACATAATACTTGCACTCTGCATGCAGAATTCATAAATAAACATGCTATTTCGGCTGGGAAAAATCTCTATGCATTGTGTATGGATGTGTAGAAATGCTATTACATAACTGCTAACAACCTAGTTGAATTATATTTAAAACTGAATTTTTTAAATTAAAAAACAGTGAATTGGGGGCCAATTACTGGGGGAAAATTGTGGGGGGCGATTTGCTCAGGGGCGAATTGTGTTGGGGACGAATTGCTGGGGGCGAAATACGGGGGGCGAATTGTCGGTATCTCAGTAAAAATACCACAAGGAAGCACCTCAAGCTTTTTGGAACTACTTTAAGAGCAGTTCTAAGAAGCCGATTTTTACTTAATTCTATCGTGGATCACTTCTTGAGAAGTCAGTCTTATTTATTGTAACTGAAAAACTTACTTCACCACCGGAGCGTCGCATTGCCTCAACATTTTCAAGGCGACAAATTTTTGATCCGTTTTCACCGATTCAACGCCTTTAGGGCTCAAACTACACAAATGAACTTCGCCGAAAGCCCCTTCGCCGATTTTCTTCAAAATTTTCACATAATCGAGATCAATTTCGGGCACATTTTTCGGCTCTTTTTGTCTAAAAAAATCAAAACTTATTTTAGTGATATAAGAATCGTATCATCTATATGAAATTTTTCGGACAAATAAATGTAATTCCTAGAGTAGGATAGCGTCTTTGGAAGATTAGAATCTCATCTTACATCTAAGCTGATCTCTTGGCAATGGAATGGAATCAGACCACATGGAGATGTTTGGAGCACAGGGAACGCGACCTTACGCAGGAAAGTGCTGAACTCACTTTAAACTTTTTCGATATGTGTGGAAATTATTTTGCACCAAAATTTTGTTGCTTGGACTCGACAACATAACTTAGAATGTTGTGTCTCTATTTTTGACTGCCTTATTTACGTTTGAAGCTATGTTTTCTGAAATCCAATTTTTTTCAATGCACACGAGGGAACGTTCCCCGATGGAAATTCTAATATGAGACAAGTTATACTTCATTCGGGAGAAAAAACGAGTTGAGTAATGCTACATAAGTCTTTCTTCCCGTTGGAACTCATTTACACCACAGATTTCATAAAACTAGTGCAAAATAAATATGCCTATACTTTATCTCGGCAAATAAGACTGTTACGAAAAGCGAAAAATTGTGTTTGATAGAAGATTTTAAAATTTATAAGTTTCAAGTGCTTATGAGCGGATCTCTTCTCGTTCATAATCTTCAGGCTCGTATATACTGGAGAATGCTACAATAGGAAAGCCAACCACGTGAACAATATTACAGTTCCCAAAAAGACCTGTCGATAAGATATTCGTATCTTATGCCACTTTGGCTGTTGAGATCATGTTTAGGCCTACTTACCATTATTAAATATACTTATACAAATTTTAGTGTAAATAACGTTCATTAGGAAGAGCAACTAGTGTAACATTTCTCTGGGCTATTGAACGCACTATAGCGCGAAGGATTTCAAAATTTTGTTTTGCCAGATTTTTCAAAATTGATATTGGATTGTCAAATCTTCTGATCATTTTTAAATGGAAAACTTTGATCATGCAGGCCGAATCCAAATTTAGTGCAGGTTTACGTTGAGATCAGATGTTTGAAACATTTGGTTTCAGAATTACTGTACTTCAAAACATGCAAATTTTTGACGGATACAATCAAAATTTTCACAGCTGACTTACTTTTTTGGTGATTTGGGCGACGTTCTATAATCATCGGGTACCACGATAACCGTCGACGCATAATGTAAAGAACCCGGAATCTTTTCGCCTCTAGGATTGGACGGAAATTTCCCGCTACCGTAGATACTTTTCAAAGTGGAGTAGACGCCGTCGCTCTTTTGGTGGTTAATTTTGGTTACGCTTTTGGCGCGGTAACATAAGGGGACTTGGGGTGGTATGAGCGGCGCTGTGCCCGAATAAGTGCTATTCACTGGATCGGTGCATTCGGAAGAATCTGGAAAAGTAAAGTAATAAAAAAGATGATAAAAATTGCGAAATTCTATCACCAGTTTGAATTTTTAAAAAGAAAGAAGTATTAATCATTCTTGAAGTTGAACTGTGGAAGAATTAAAATATTCATATTTTGCTGAATTCTAGTGCAATCAAGATACAGTAAACACACGTAGCATTACACAACACAACACGACTTCGAATTCGACGTCAGATTTGCCTTCAGTGTCTCTTACGATTTATTCAAACCAAATATTCATCAACTTGATCACAAATTTGCTTAGAATTTTCACGATTTGTACTAATTTGTGTGAATTTTCATGGTCTCATCAATATAGACAGGTAGTTCGAAAGCACTACGTCAAAGGGCTGTACTGAAATAATTGATCGGGGAAGAACCATGAAATTTTAGTTCTCAGTTAATCTCTATGCAGTTTCTTATCTACGGTAAGTCTTGCTGATTGGTTTTGCATTCTTGACTGATTCGATGTAATGATCTACATCTGCTTCGACATAACATGATTCTACATCTGTTTCCACATAAATTTCCAATAAATTTCGTAAACTTTTTCCTTTTCCTAAAAATTTCTTATTCACGTTGTTATTTAAAAACATATTTCGCAAGTGAAGGTCAAATATGATCGAGATCAATATTGAGTAAATCAAGAACGTAAACATCATTACTTGAATCAGACATAATATCGATCAAGCTTTTCATGACGTACCCATCAAAGTATAAGTTTTCATGATATACCCATTAAATTATCACTGGGGACATGTCATGATTTGCCTTGCTATCGTTTTGGTACTCAAACTATTTTTTGAAAATGGTCTCTGTTTATAAAGTGTTTAAAAAAATTAAACATGACAAAAATTAGTACTGATGGTTCAAATTCTCTTCACAAATTTTTTATGATAAAATTTGTTATGAATTAGTTGATCGTGCTCCAAGTGACAGATGTTTTATCAAAAACTCGTAAGACAAATAACTATAACTTGGTTTCGAGTCCTATTATTTAAAAGCATTTTAAGAAAAACAGACAATAACATAGCGATACAGCGTGGACACTGATGGAGGAAATTGGAAATTTACATGGAAGATGTTCCTAACATGCATGGTTTACTGTAGTTACCGGTATTAAAGTCCGAAGATTTGGCCGACAAATAGCGGAATTCTTTGGAATCGTCCGATCTTGGTAGGCCTATCAATTTGGAAATCGGTCGTAAAAAACCGCCGAACCGAACGCTCAAAGGATTTTTCCTCGTCGTCGCCGTTGGACATATACATCCGACGACTTCGTCCGACGACGATACAACAGTCATTTGCATATTTTTCACGTCAACGTTTATACGTTCGGTTTGACGATTGCCGCCGCCGCCGTCGTGATGGTGGCCCAAACCCGTATAAGTGGGTGATAAATATTTTTTATGCAATTTTTTTCGTTTGAAAATGGCGAAAATGAGAACGGCTGTGCAGAAGACGATGAAAAATACGATGAAACCTGAAAAAAAGTGTGACAATATCGTTTTTATAGGACGTGGAAACATTGAACTTCAGATATAAACCATTATTGAAATTTTCTCTGGTTTTACCGTATTTTTTATAATCGAAAATCAAAGCCAGTGCATCGAGTTTAGTGAAATAATCTGTGTTTTAAAACTACAAAAGTTGTAGCTCGATCATTCTTGGTTACAACAATATGGATCATATTTTGACATGAAAAAAACACTTTTTTTCACAGAAACAAAAAAATGTCATAATTTCAATAGAATAACGTAATTTCGAGTAGTCTTCCAGACAGATACCTACTAAACAAGAGCCAGAGCAGCTGAGATTTCCGAAAGTTTCATAATTTTAATAAGAAATTGTAGGAAAAAAGAGCACGAAAAGCTCACCAATAATCAATGCCACGGACGAAATTGTTAAATCGTCGAGCGAAATTTTACCATTAGATTTAGAATTTTCGAATTTTTTCCAAATTTTCGTCGTTTCTATCGTATTCGGTTTTAATATTTTGATTTCGTTATCGGATTCCAAATCGAGGGCGACTGCTGCAAAATATGGTGAGATTGTGAAAAAGTTTTCAAATTCATGGAATTATAAACATACATGATATGAAATCGATTTCGCTGATCAATAGCCATTCGTCGGAAAATTTGAATTGACATTTGATGAATTTGGCGATTTTATTCGGAATAACGATGGCGATCCAACTTGGTGATTCTTAAATTTTGGAAAAATCTAAAATTCGCATCAAATTTGAAAGAATGAAAATTCTATAATTTTACCAGTAAAGACGTCCATATCGTGTTTATATGTCAAAAAACTGGTCAAATTGAAATCGTTGGTCGCCGAAAAATACAATTTGGCTTCAGTGAATGATCGAATATGTTTTTTTCGTGAATTATAAACGTAGACCCGTAAGAGAGTGAAATTTCGGGGAGCGTCGAATTCAAAGTCGATATCCAGATGACCGCCTAGAAAATTCAATTATGAGAAATGCATAAGTATGAAAAATACATCCTACAGGGTAGTATAATATATCAGGTTCGAACTGAACGAATGTTATTGTCGCTTTTCAAGAATATTATTTGACAGGCTCAAAGAAGAGTGAACTACAAATTTCGATAGCATCCTGATCTACATTAGTGACCTGCGACGAAATCAGGCCCAACCAGGTGCCCTTACTTCCCGAGCCAAGCAAAACCCGTGACTGAGCCAAGCCAAAAAAGCCGTGTCCATTAAGAACCATTACTTCAGTACATCAACCGAGTTTACTGTGGAGACAACGTATCCAATGCCTTTAGTTACGGTACAGGTTATTTTTCGAGGATTTAATTCAAAATATCAGACTAGTGCTTCAAAAAGTATATATCTTTTTTCTTTGGATAACGTGTAACTTACCCAAGCTATCATTCCTCCAACCGATCCAGGGTTGAAATTCGTCGACGGTGCCCAAAAGTTCTTTGCCTGTTTGACCGTCGACTAGCAAGCCTAAACCGTGCGATAGGTAATGGTTCCTTGTGGTAGTGCCGTCGTAAATTTTATCCCTAAGGTCGTGGCCGTTGAGCCAATGACCTTGAGGAGCCATGTAAGATATGAGACCGCCTTTAATAGAAAAAAAGATGGTAGATCTATAAGAGTCAAAGTTGATTACAAAGTCTCTGTTTTTTGGTCAGAACTATAGAAACAATGAATAGTAGAATCGAGTAGGCCAAGTTAAAAACGTTGAATATGTAGAATCAAAATTTTCTAGGATAAAAATAGAAAATATTTTTAATGGGGTAAACTTGACAACGAAAATTACTTTTTCAATCAATGTACCTTTTCACGTGATGCGAAGAAATTTCATTTTTTCATCCACCTATAGAACAATTTTCAAAATTTTTCTGTACTTAATTTATTGTTCCTTGACTATAAGCATATCAAAAATTGTACAATCCTAAAAAAATTCAAGGTCTTAATTCTGATTGAATAGTTTCGGCCCTTATCTGATCGAAAATTGTCGCGAGAAAATCGACAGATTATTTTGAGAAAAGTTTTTCCTGCCCAGCTAGATAAGTATATAAATGATCATCGTTTACTGTAGAAAGAAGAAATCGAATTTCTCGCTCCTATACTGTGCTTCACTCATCATGATTTAATGCTCCAAAGCGAGCATTTGATTGTTGACATTTTCAATTGAAGCAGATCAAGTCCATACAAATAAGGTGAATATTTCATTTCCATCGAGTTTGCACGGTTAGATCAAAAAATTGCTTCAGTTTCTCAAAATTGACAGTTCTATAATCTGTTTTTTTGAAATGCTTCTAACCGAAAAAAGATGAAATAAAGTATAGATTGTTTCTTTAATTACCGCGCGTTAGCATACTATACTGTATTACGGGAAGAAATCCGGTAATCGAAGTTATTGACGGAATTGAAGGCTATTTGTTAGGAAAAAAGTATGAAATTAGAAAAAAATTTCGCACATGGTTCTCAATTAATGAAAAAAGTTAGGGAATTAAGATCGTGATACAAATTGTGTGCTTTGGAAAGTTGAAATCTCAGAATCCAGCGTATCGCACCGCAGCGCTGGTCATTTGCTTAGCTTTTTCTGCGCCGAGCGAATATTTTTTTAGCCGCGCGAAATTTTTTTAGAACATTTCTCGCGTCGGACGGAAATGATTTTTAGTTGAGAGTTTAGTCACAGTTTATAGCCGCCGGTTAATCGATTCCTAACATACAGTCAACAACAATATTATCTCGGCACGAAATTCTGCATGCTTACTTACTTTCAGCATTTTTGCGTTACAAGCGTTTGAAAAAAAACAGACTATTGATGAAAGGTATCGTCTTTTAGTCAGATGAGAAATTTCGTATACGATATTATCCTTTCAGACCATGAACGTTGGATCCTGGTTCTAAGATATAAGAAAATTGTTGCATAAATTTGTAGGTTTTGAGAGATGTTTTCGATCCTGATACTTAGAAGATCAATAGAACCTATTGGATCTAAAAGATTTTACCGCCGTCAGTTCGAAAAGTTCACAATCTACTTCAACAGCCGCGATTTTGATCGATAAATGGAAATGACGGAATCAATGACTTTTGCCATTTTTGATAAAACGTTTTAAAATTTAAAAAACGATAGGTTTAATTACTTTCTTGAGAAAGTTTTTACTGTAGATATTTTTACTCGAGCGTTCCACTGTTAGAAGTTTTTGAAACCTTCCAGTTCCATATGACCTACATGGTTAACAAGAAATGGTAAAAATATGAAATATTTGCTGCTTTCAAATTTCATTTGAAAAAACCGACAGTAGTTCCACTTACATTTCCTAAACATCGAAAATTATACACAGCTATTACGGACACCTTAAAATTATTGACTTGTACATGATATCTATATCGCTTTTCCATGATATTTTCTACGAAAAAACCATTCCTCCTACAACTCCATCATTTAGGCGAAAAGTAGCATATTTTCCACACTTCTGTCTTGAAGGAAATAGGGTAATTTGGATTTGCAATGCTTTTTCCGCATGTCTGATTCCGAATCCGACGGGCAGGTAGAAAATTGAGCAAAAAATTACCCCGATATTTGCATCCAAATATTTCCGCCCGCATGCAAATCGTCCGAGCGTACGACGAATAAGGAAAAATCCTTATTTTGGACGCAATTATGCTCGGATTAAGTTTCCTCTCGATTACTGTATTCGTGTCCGAATTGCCCTCGAATATCTGCGCCAAAATACAGTAAAAATGGTAATTTATCCCTCCTCCATTTTTATGACCGTATATAGCTTATTTACTGTACATAATTTGAAAATCGTTCGAGAATGCAAGCAAGCAGTGTACAATATCGATGACAGACTGATTAAGCTTAATTGCCTCGTAGCGTAAAGATAGCTTTTGTCTCTCGAGCATAGAATGAAACCTCAGTTGACGTGTTTCAAAGAAAATAAGTAAATTAGTTTTCCATGAAGCGGACCATGATTATGATGACGATGATGATGATTGGAATCGTTGCTGACATTTGGATTAGAATGAAGGAAATGGAGAGCTTACTACGTTTTGGATCAATACGTCTTTAGACTAATATCTTACCATTCCTTTTATTAGACTTTAATACATTCAAAAAGATGAGAAACGCCTCGAATTGAATCAGATCTCGGGAAGATCTATCGATTGGTTTGTACATTACTAGGCATAATTTCAGAATAACATAATTTTCGACAGCCGCAAAAGAGTTTACAAAAGAATGTATTTGGATTAACAAAGAATATCTGAAGCGTTAATACTTGACCGGCTTGTTCTTACACTTTTCTCAAATTTTGGCGCCAAATCTCACAGACGAACTCTAACCCATAAAAAACTTCATTTTAATTTGTCATTGCACATGTTGCCAGCTCTAAACTAAAGTCAAAATTTTAATCAGGAGCAGCGTATTCTTGACGAAAAAAATTTCAAGGTTCCTCAATAGCTTTTCTACAAAAATTTTGTCATTTGAGTAGATGCGATCAGAATACTTTTTACTAGCAGAGTAAAAGCGAAATTTCTATGTAAGGAGTACAAAAGAACAATGATTTAGACACCACAGAATTAGTATATACTTCATTTTCATAGCTTCATGGTGAACATGAAACATCACAATATATTATTTAGCTGAAAATTTTAGGTTCTTATATGATCAATAACTGTGCTGTGCTTTTTTCTCAAACATAAACATAGAACTGGAAAACAAGCGCTTTTCGAAAAAAAGAAAAGTCCTCTTCTACAGCATATTTTGGAATCTTCCATGCTATGTTGGTTGTCGAGATCAGATAGGCAAAATCTCAATTTTTTACCATAGTTATGCAAATTTTAATGTAAACCAAGTCTTATGGACAAAAACAGTAACTCAAATGATTGCTGGCCTATCAAAATTGAGTGCATCATGATATCTCAATATTCACATGAAAATAACTCCTATGATCCTGAAGCAAACACAAGAGGCTTAATTTTTTAGAGATACGTCACTTTCCTGGTTATCATGTAATAGAAAGAAAAGGAAAAGGAAAAAGCAGTCTGAAATGAAATATAGAAAAAATAAAGTTGCAAGCTGCAAAAAAACTTGATTTTGGCATTATCATGACTGTCTTTAATGTAACCAATTCAGACGATGATAAACGAGAATAGTCTCGATTTTTAACGTTAAAAATTTGATCATGATGATTACAGGAAACTTGGATTTTTTAGTGCATTATTCCTTGTAGCTACAGTATACTCACGGAAGTATATCCTAAAATTGTACTTACACATCACATTTTCACGCCTCACCTGAATTCCTGTCCTATTTTTGTATCGAATCCAATCGTTATTACCCGGTCGAAAATATTCCACGAAAAAATGCGTAGCGAACTCTTGCCCCAAGCCTTGCCCGTACCGTCCTTGGGTGGCCACGGCGGTCAAAACGTGCACCGACGGCAAATCGATTTGCAAATATTCCCGGCTAATTTTGTCGACGTGATTTTGTGGGCACCACGCGCCGCCAACGATATCGGTTTTCAATCTCAAAAAAATCAAATTTCTCATTATAATTTGCGCATTTTTTATTCAAGTTAAGTACCCACTCGAAACCTATAATTAGAGCAATTAATTGGCAGCTAAAATGACACGCTAGACATTTGGCGGGTTCTTTGACCCCAGATTTTAGTAGCCGGAAATGTATGGTTTTTGCTCATTAATGCATACAGGGCAATTCGAGTACTCTTCATAAGGTAACATGGTGTCTAGCCTGGCGGATCGAGAAAAAAACGTCCTTCGCAGGATCGTAAAACAAGCAATAAAAGTACATCATCTTGGGCTTTGATACGCACGCGACACGAGATATGAAATTTCATAACGCGGAATCATCAGCTGGTTTATGTTATTTTCTCGTGTAAGACACCTGCTTACCAGAAAATATTGCATTTGATGCATTATATCATTTGATTGAACGTTGTACAAGAGCAGATGAACCGTAACAATAATGTACGGTACGGGCACAGGATCACAAGAAGATGCACCTTATCATAAAAAGGGCATGGAACATCAGTAAAGATGTTCAGTCACGTAACTTTTCTCTGACGTCTGGAGAACGTCTGACTCTCTAGCCTCGTACACGTCCAGAACTTCATTCCCTATTTTTTTGCATATTTTCTCAGATTTTATATTCAATTTACATCCTCATATTATACGCTATAAATTAATTGTTATAGTCACAAACGTGCTTTCAAAGCTGATGACTAACAATCCTTGAATGCTTACCAGCTTATAGCCTTACATAAGAATGCAAAACCAGGTTGATGTCTATGTACAAGCTTGACGTTTAGTCTGTTGTATGATCTGATCTAATCTGGTGCAAGACAGAAAATCTTCCAAAATAAGGTATGTCTAGTGCACAGTCTTACACACTATATGTGCAGCTCAAGTGCACCAAATCAAATCATACTGTAAAGCATGAACTCATCTTATTTACTGTGGGATATACACAACATCTGAATATTTACACGCAAGATCTCTACAGTGTGGTGCAGCCGTACATCGCATGAGACCCCATAAGATCTGCAATGTGTACACCGCAAGCAAGGATAGGAACGCAAGTGCGATTTTGTATTTTTTCTATTTTCTATCAAACTGCTCGTCACATAAAACTGAAAATTTTTGACATCAGTCAACTAACGCTTGAAAATTCTCTGAGCAAAAACTCTACAGTAAAAGCGCTTCGTAGACCAGTGCATTTTTTTGCCATATTTTATTTCAGAAGCGAATAAAAACTGGACTACATCAGCTGCATCGAAAGTCCATAGTAACCCATGGAAAATTTGTGTTGCAATTATTGAACTTGTGTCCTTACATTTTCTGTACACAAGAATTTGCTCGACTATTGCATAACGGAAATCGAATGAGTGAACTACTCGACTATTGAACAATTATAGCTTCAGAATAGTTCATGCCAACAGTGAATTTCTGCATAACTTATGCATTATCATCCTGATTTAAGGGTTCTGGTTTCATGATCATGGTACGGAATTAGCCGTTCTTTGCAGGGTGATTTTGTGAATCACATTGGTCTAAAGATCTAATACGACAATACCTCATTTACATTTCAATTTACAAAATTATCGTGTATTCTTCGATGTTCTCCACAAAACCCACGAAGCTTCATGAAATATTTTCTGAACTACTGTATATCAAATCAGCCTAAACTGTAATTTTGAAAATTCTTGTTTTAAACTTACGATACCCAAAACAATCAGAAATGAGCTTGGGGTACGCTTGAGAGAGTTAAAAATTGAACTTCAGTTTTTTTTTCATTAGCACATTGGATCTACAGTTGATTTATGAAAAATCAGGTGTTGCTATCAGACACGCAACAGTTATGCTTGAAAGAAAGAAAATCAAGAATTACTTAAGCTCACCTAGAACTGCGGGGTCCAACACTATCGATAGAAAACGACGAACTGGCCGACAATTGTTCGTCTCTTATAGATCTTGATTCCATGCCCAGTGCTTGATCACATTTATCTGCAAAAAATTGAAATCTGAATCAAAAAGGAAGATAAAAAAATCAGCCATTCCGAGCTTCAGAAGGCATACTATGGACTTCAAGAATTAGGACCGAATTTCCGCAAGAACGAGGATGAGTGCAGAGAACAACGCTAAATTATTGTGATGAAAACATTGCGGAACAACGTTGAGCTAAAACTGATATACTTTGTAGCATACGTGCGGTCATTCAACCTGAAATCTAAGCATCATGTAGGAAGTCTTGATGATTATATTTTTTTTAAATTTGTTAGTTACATACACATGTTTACAGATGAGCTCAAAGAAAAAAAAATTCTAGAATAATCAAACAAAACAAAAATAAAAAATAACTGGAACTTTAGCCATTAGTCATCAATCCTTTCTTTGCCTATCATTTCAATGGAAAAAAAGTTTATTTACTAACATTAATCAATTTTATGCATTTTGTTTACTAGTCCAAAGTTATTTATTCTACTAAAATTTCAAAATTACACGTTGTTTCGATATATCATTGTAGAAATATGTGTTCAACTCTAGTAATTCGTCAAAATGTGCGAAATTTGGAGAATTTAGTGACCAAGTGAAGCGGCTCGCTGCTTTGGTCACTCTTTTTTCACAACAGGTGACCATTGAGTCTTCCAGAAAAGCGTCCAATTTTCGGAATGGTTAACATATGTTAAGGGATGGGTAAAATTTGGGACTAGAATTTTTGGAGCCGACGGAGGTGTGTGTTTATTTTCTTTTAACATATGCTACACGCGAAGCATGGTCTTGTAGATAGAAGTAATATTTCCGCTTTTCGAGTGGTCTGCCATGTGGTCATCTAACGATGGAAAAGTTCGCAGAACGAGACATCTTCTGACTCATGGCATTTGCATAACGATACTGAAATAAAAGATGTTTGACGTTCGCAACATGCACATCAGTCACGTAAAAAAATTACTGTGTTCAAATTTCCATGGTAACAAAATTATCTTTCTGACGTCAGATTTTCGTCGTTTCTTTTCACTCAAGTTATTCAGATTTTTTGACTTTCAATTTATACAGTAACCATCCTTTTTCTATAATAGCCATTGTCTACATCTTGTCGGCCTTTGGAAAAAAGTTGCCCACCAGTCGGGCTACTTTCTCCACTTTGTATAGAAAAAAATCCGTTCGTTTACCTGCTGTTCAACTACATAGATAATAATCGCTATGCCTAATTACCGAACCCAAAAATTACTGTAGGTATACAAAAGTTGACTCATCATCGAAAAGGTCATTGTTGACCATTTGCAGGCGGCGGTAAGAGATTAATAAGATGTCTGTGGTATTACTGTAAGAGAATTGGGGAAAATAGAATATAAATCAAGTTTGTTATCACAATCAAATTGAAAATAGGCAAGTAAATTTTACGGCTTTTTAATCCACATACGATTGGATGTTTATCACTTTGAACGATAGGAATTTTCAATTAAATGAATTTGCGTTTATTTTATGCAAATGAGTTGCGCAGGAACAGCGTTGTTTACAAGATTAAATTTATTCATCAAATAATTGGATTTATATTAAAAGTGTGAATCAAGATGAATGAAAGGAAAATTGGAAACGTGAACGTTATATGTACTTGAATTTAATCAAAAAAGGAAAAGCTTGACGTGACAATTCACTTGATCTACACACCAAAAGGTTATGCCATAAATTACTTCCAGACTACCAGTCCAGTATCTTTAATATTTTCTCCCTGGTTTATTTTTTATTAATTCTCATAGCCTTCAGATTCATAGCATGTAAATATGCCAATTTATTGCATGAGCAGAAATATAAATATAGAATTCAATATGAGAATTTATGTTTCATGAAGTAAGAATTGAACTCAGAGAAGAAATATTTATTTTTGAAAAACGCAAGAAATTCACGTCTTTCTGAGCTAAAATCTAAAAAGTCAACGCAAAAATAGCCAAGAAAGAAAAAACAAAAATAAGCTTTGGGCATAAACAAACAGAAGATAAAGAAAAGATCGGGGCTGATTTTGCATTCTCAGTTTGACATACCCATTTATGAAAAAGAATTCCCTACTGAAAATTTGATCCAGATTAAAAATGTTGAAGGTCAAAAACGAACTTGTCGATAGGATGGGAAGAAATTCTAGCGTATCAGTTCGCAATACCGATTCCGATTCAAGTTTTTTTAGGCCTTATGAATTTTCTAGAGTTGAATTTGTGAATCTCTTCTATGTTCAAAAAAGTCGACTTACTCGGAATCATACATCTGACGTCTTCGAAAAAACTCGCCGCTAAAACGATCCAACAATAAACCCAAATATCATCCGGATTTCTTCTCCTCATTCTAAACTGAAAAATTTCAACGTCGAAGATTGGCACAAAATATATACTAAATATCGCATTATCATTTATGCAAATATTTACGCAGAAATTTAAGAAGCAAACATGATACGTTTAGAACTGATAAAAATAAAATAAACAACAACAAAATAGCGAAACGAAACAAGATATTCGAGTAGTGACCAATGGTCAGCAGCCAGAATGGAGGAAATTTATTCGAGTCAGTCGTTTCGACCACTAGGATACTTTTGTGGGCGTGGTTTGTGCGATTTTTGCATAAAATTAGGGCAATGACACTATAGAAGCTTCATTATACACAAAACAGAGAAAAATGAGGGTCACAACAAAAGCGCAACCTAAAACATCAACGTCCCCAGTTTCTAGTAATTACAGTAATTCACGTTTCGAAAAAAATCCAGAGGCGAGTCGAAAATTTTGGACAACGGAAATACATACCGGCCATGGTAATAAATATGCAAATGTGGTACCTTCCTAGTACGGCGTCATTTTGTTTGATGGTATTTTACGAGTGAGAAAATTATGACCAATATAAACAATGTTGGTGGTCATGGTGCAAGGTCAATTTTGCCCACTCTTACATTGGAAAATTAAACACAACGAAACTAACTCAAAATAAGTTACAAAGTTGAGAGTAATATTTTTAGATAAAATTCGATGAACCCTATCAAATGATACCAAAATCTTGTATGAAAAAACTATTTTTTGATCGAAAAATGTGCTACAAAATTTTGAAAATTGCATTTCCTGAAAATTTGCAGTCTCACAAAAAACAAGGAAAATTAATTTACTCTAAAAATATAGAACAAACGCGCATTAACGAACAAATTTTCAAGATTCAGATCCATCAAAACTAAGTACTTTTGGCTCGGCGCACAAAACATGCCTTAATTTTCGCTTTTGGGTTAAGCACTTGAAAAGACTATGTAATTGAGATGGTGGAAAAATTAAAAACGCAAAAAATGATTAGATAGCAATATTTAGGAACCATGATGGGAAACTAGCGAGAATGGCATTTTTCATTGTTGTTGGTCAATTAAAAAAATTAGGGTTGCGGTTGATCTTTTTTAGGAGTGATTGTTTATTGCATGTCATAAAGAGAAAATGATATTGAAAATGCTCTTTACTAGTTTGTCAAAGATTGATTTTATTGAATTTATAATCTAGATGTTTATCCATAACATAAAATAGTTGTAACTTACTGAATAATGAAAGAATACCTGTTGAAAGGTCAGAAACGTACATATATAACAGCACATATTGCACTTCAGCTATTGTATGATTTCGCCTGATTTTTCACATGAAACCGCCCCTTCATTTCATATTGTTCCCTACCAGCCACTGCTCGGTAGAGAAAAATCAGTATTGTGTAATGAACTAATTTGTTGCTTCAGCACACATATGCATTTCCAACAAGCATCTCGAACGTTTTGTTCCATAACGGTGTACCCATGTCGATAAAATTTGGAAAATTTATGAAGTCTATAAAGTGTAGAAATTTCTAAAGTAACTCTTCACGTCATTTTTGAAGGCAAATAACATTTTTCAAAGATGCTTTTCTTAAAGAAGTAGGCGAGTTTCTCAGGAAAGATTGAGCAAAATATCTTAAAGCTAATTCTAATCTGATCACATTGACACGGTTTGATGAACAATTACTTGTCTGCTACAGTACCGTGAAAAGCAATAGAACAATTAACCTAGTATTTAGAATATTTCATGGAAGACACCATGTACTTAAAATATTCATCAATTCGTGAATTAATTAAAAATGATACGTGATGAAAAGCTTGGAAAAGCAACAATTAGTTCTTTACAAATTTTGTGAAATAATTAGTCGGATTTTTGAGTGGTTTTTTAAAACACAAACTCATAAAACCTAAAAAGATTTACGTAATAAAATGAAGAAAAATTAATCGTTTCCTCGATAGATGAATCGTGGCTTAATCGAGACAGTAGCTAAAACCATTGCACCGGTGGCGGAATTGGGACTTCATGCGAGAATGAGATCACTAAATTCTCATTGGTGACTGGATTGACACAACGGTCAAATGACTACCGATCAATTCGGAATCACTGATCAAATTATAGATATACTAGGTCGATCCCAAACTATCGCTGTCTGCTTTCAACTTCAGACTTTCAAAGAATGTTATAACAGGGCCTGATCAACATCCTGAATATAAAATGTTGCTTCTGAGCCCAATTCTCACACTTTATTTTTCCATGGAATCTGACTTTTGATCAGAATTTCAATTATTCATAGTCCATGATCGAAAAAATGTGCACATTTGAAAAATATCGCTCTTATAAAAAAAACAAAAACAACAAATTCTCTACGTTTCTGATTAAATTTTTATCTGAGTAGAATAGGATTAACTGATTGAATTCGATTTGATACTTTCAAGAAAAAATGATAACAAAAAGCAGACAGTGGATGCAAATGATTATAACTCAAATCCCTTATTTTAGTTATACTAATATAGATAAAATTCCAATGAAACACTTTTAAGATTTCTCATATCCAGCCACAAATTTTAGAATTCTAAGAAAATACAGCACTTTACGCTTTACGCAATATATCTCAGATAACCGAAAATCAACTGACAAAATATCAACTGCTCTTGAACTTTGGTTTTTTCATGAAAAGCCATGAAACCGCTTTCAGTATAAATCGTCAGCCATTCCGCCTAAGAAATCTGTAGCAAAGAGTCTCATCTATTGCTCCACCTCCATGGTTTATGCAAATTTAGGTAGAATAACCTTGTTTTGTCTGTCAAAATGACTGACAAAAGTAGAACAGAATAAGATTTTGTATTCACAAGTCGCCATGAAACTTATCAGTGATTGAAATTGCCAAAATGAAATCTACCACCATAATGTTCGGGTTTTACATTTTTATATAATAATTTTTTCTTGCACAGTTCTCCCGCCCAAAACCATTAATTTCACGCAGCAGGGTGCAATGTAAGTTATTACTGATCTGCCGTTAGATATAGCGTTTCGACACGGTTGAAAAGAAAAAAACGCGACACCTAGAGGTTAAAAAATTTTCATTGTTCAAAAATAAAAATAACCATCAATTGTACGAATAGTTAAGATTTGATGAAAATCCTAAAAAATGATGTAGGTGAGGTTTCTTTGCGGAAAACGACATTGGCGATGTCAAATATATCGTAATTATATATATATATACCGCTAATTAATTTAAGTCAAATTCGTCTAACAAAATAGCAATGACCTCTCATTGTCGAAAATTTGTGGAAAAATTCAAGATTCATTATCTCTAAGAAGTTGTGCGAAAATTCAAGTTGACACCTTCTGAGTGTCGTTCGTAAACTCTCGGGCGAAGAGAATAAATTAGTGCAAAACATTTTACGATAACAACATGATCAGAAAAGAACAACATCGAAAGATAAAAAAGAATATAGAAAGAACACAAAAAAGAAAAAGTATGGTCGGGAAAGAATGTTTCTTCCATAAGTACATTGATTCTGATGAAAAGCAGTAACTTCGTGCAGCCAGTGTGTGCAGATTTTGAAAATTCTTAGATAATCTTAAACAGTTGGTTTCTACGGAAAAAAGTTTGTATAGAAAAAAATCAGAAAAATTCGCAAATGTATCAAATATCAAAAATAATTCCGAGCTCAGTACCTTAAGATTGAAAATAAAGTTTTATCCTAATCAGAAGAAAAAAAGTAAAAAAAATACGTATCTTGCCATCGGCCAGAACCACATTTTTTGCAAGCAAAAATGACAGAAAAACCAAATTTTAATATATTCGATAGCCGAATTTAGTATCGAGAGAAAAAATGATATATTTACACAATTTTACTTCTCAATGGTGCAGACGCGTTTTCTTACTCTTTTTAAGCAAACGATGAGTGGATTTGTGGACGGCCGTTTTCCTGCAACAGTTACTACCTTTTGTTTGAGTTCTCCTTTAAGGTCAACGCTCACTTTCACTTCTGATGATTTGTGTGAGAATGTCCACTCGCTAAACACGGAACAATAGGAAAAAGAACTAGCTATCAAGTGGCCCAATTTTCGTCATTTATTTTGGTACCATTATGCAAATTACCCCGCCAATTAATATAAAATGCGTGTAGAATGTCGAGGAGAAAAGTTCGCGTGACTTGAGAAAATAGCATAAAACATGGAAAGGGCTGAATAAAAACTATCATCGAACTAGGGAAAAAATTGAGAGGGCGAGTCTTCGGAAAAAGAAGAATAAAAAATGATGGTGGAAAAAGCTACTTGGAAACACACCTAGAATTCTAGCGAAACGGCTTATAGTGTCATTTTTCAAATTTGAATAAATTTTATGGTTATGTACTCCTTGGAAACGAGAAAGCGAACTTGAGCTAGAAGCTGCTATTATTAAACAGAAGCAAGAACAGTAAATGAAGAAATACGATTTTTCCAGTCATTAAAAATCAAAAGTAGAATAGAGATTTTTAGCATGGGCTCTGGTGGTTTTCACTACCTGTGTGAATCTTTTTGTCACATTCATCAAAATCGTGATCTATGGCCATTTCAGACGTGACGAATCCAAAATTGAAAATTCCAAAAAATTTACAAAAATTGAAGTGATCAGATATTTAATCTTAAGCCCAATTCAAAAGTGCAGTCGTCGAGTGTCAACGACTGTTGCCGATCGTCGGTGACAAAAATCCTAGGATTTTTTCACTTCTGACTTGAGCTTTCTACAACTTGTCTATTCATTCTATTCATTCCTTAGAATCGCCAACTGTGGCCAATTGTCGGCGACAAAAATCCTATGATTTTTCACTTCTGAATAGGGCTTTTCGATTTTTTGATAACTGTTATCACAAAATTTTTGTATTGGAGAATTTTGTATTTTTGTATTTGTCATGTATATAAATTCCAACTGGCGCGATTTACTTCGAACGAAATTGTAAAATTGGAATTGTGAAAATCTGATTCATCTAACTTCAATAAAACTGGGACAGATCGAACTATCCAAAATAGCTGAGCTGTTTTACTTACAAGGAGTATGATAACAAGAGAGAATTTTCTTAAAAATTTAGTTATCTGGCAGCACTTAAAAATGGAATTGTAGCGACCAAATCTGTAAAAAATGAACAGCAAAAAATAGATAAACGATCGATAAACTCGAAAAATAAAAGAGCAAAAGTATGAGAAATGGCAAACAAAAAAAAACGAGATTGGTAAGACAAAAATTATTGGACAATACAAAAGTAAAAAGAGATTAGAGATATCAAGAATAATAAACGGATGGACAAAAAATCAAAACTGAAATATTTGAATAGACCTTGAATCAGAAACTCAAGTAAAAAACCATACTGTCAAGTCAAAAGAAGTGCATTAAAATTTGAGCACGTCTTGCAACAAATGCAGACTCATTACATTCTAAAAATGAAACCACAAGGTCAAGTAAAATTATTAAAGGAGTAAATTTACCATGATTTACACAGTAAATGAACTTCATACATTGTATGTTACTTTAGTGTAGAATCCTTACATGCAACACAAAAAAATCCAATTATTCCTCAAATTACCTCTTTTTGTGCTAGAAAATAGTCCAAATCTGACCACTCAACGTTCGTTCATCGATATAATGATGCAGAATATATATATATCCAAATCAAAAACGATCTAATCCGATCCGACACTTGTAATAATCGACGATTTCTAAATAAAGACGCAAAAACCGCTGCAAGTAATATTCCACCTGCCGTTAAAATTTCTCAAAATAAACCCAAACAAAGACGGCTAAAAATTTGGGCATCTGTCATCACACGAAATAACAGGCGTCCAAAAATTTAGAATTTTGAAAATCGTAGAGCAGATGCCTCTTCTTGTGAATTTTTCGAGGCAAAAAAGTAATCTCAATGAACATGGTGGAACATGTGGTTTTTCGATTGCGTATTCAGAAAATCGAGAACAACAGCAAAAACCAAGTAAAACGTAGTTAGTCGGCGCGAACAACAAAAAAAAGATAAACAGCCGAAATGTTTGTCGACGATAAATCATCATATGAGAAAAAGTTTTTAGAAAAAAAACAAACGCAAATAAATAAAAACAGGAGGAAATTTGAAAGTGACTAAGAAAAAAAATTATAAGGTGAACATTTCATAAATTCGTATTCTGTTGCTATATAAAGTGTTGTTGTTCCAAAAATTTTATTAGTTTTGGAGTGCCATGGAAAAATTTTGAATTATTTTCATGTCATAAAATCTAAAATAAGTCAAGAATTTTTTCCAATCTGGAACAACAGCGCGACAGACGACAATATCGGAAATCATGAAAGACCGAGAGTTCACAAATTAGACACTCCAAGTGTATGAAAAACTTTTTTAGCTAATGTTTTCAAAAGTTCAGATTTGGTATATCTGAAAGAGTCCCGTGAATCGATCTTCCTGATAAAAACGTTACATAAAATGAGACGATTAGCTCGAGCAATCAATTCCGTTAAGACAAACCGATTTCCAGAAACACTACGTTCTTTGCGAAAGATTCTGCATTCTAAAGTCTTAAAAATAATATTTTTGCACATGAAAAATTCTTCATTTCTAAGCAAAATTTTTTACAGCAGAAGTAATAGGAATGAAAAAAGGAGAAAAGCGGCACAAAACAAAATTTCTCTAAAATATCGCTCTGGAAGGTAAACGACCAGTTTTTCAACAGAATGATAAATGACACGGACGTTCAAGTTTCTTACCATGCACTGCGCAGTTTAGGGAGACTTCGTAATCTTCAGTAGGTACAGTGATAACGACAGAAAGAAATGATAACGCGTGGTCCTGTAATTTATACTGTATATAAGAACCATAGATTTTTCCGTAATGCAACGAAATTTCCTCTGAAATTCAATTTCCTCCAGACTTGTATAATCCAATTTCTAGGGGTTCCATCCAAGAATAGCCGATGATGTTATGGACGAAATGTTGTATATGACAAGAATTGGAGGAAACGAACTAAAAACACATAAATAGAGCTTTTGAAAATAAATTTCCCCGTTATTGATACTAGTGGATTGTAGTATTCGGGAATGTGGGATCCAGAATATGGGGCTTGAGGGTGCCTATACCAGAAATTCTATTGAATCCGCATCAAAAAAATATTTACTGATTAGTATGCGGAAAATTCGTGAAAAATTAATTCAAAATTGTATTCCATCACATGCTGCAGATAGCACTGATGACAATCAACTTTATTTTAATACTTTGCAGTGTTTTTAAGGTCTATCATGACCATTCTAGATTTCAAACTTTTGGACATGAGTGAACAAGTGTCTCAAGTACTGCTTTCAATGATGTATGGGAACTTTTAGTCGATATCCAGTGAGCGTTAGCAAATTAGTTGCCGATAAAATGTTTTTTCGTGATTTTGTTAATGAACCATGAATTTGATGAAAGAATCTTTGATTTTTCTCGAAAATCTTTTCACATTAATAACGTTCTTCAAGAAATTTCATATCGTAAACTTTTTACGTATTCGGGGCTTACACATAAGGTGCCCTTGGATACTCGGAAAGACATAGTTCGTTAAAAAATAAATACTCTCTTGCACCTGATCTGCTGTTGCACCTGATCTTCTCGTAACTCATGCACGGTAATGCCAAAACAGCAGTGACATTTTTTAAAAATTTTACAGACATGTGATTTCATCTCTAATTAGAATCTTCTAGAAATGTCTGTATCAATCGGGATCAGAGTTATTTCACTCAAATCTTAGCGACTGTGATATTCGAGTAATGACGAGGAAAAATACAAGAAAAACTTAATATGCAAAGTAATCTGTTTTCCTCAAAATTATTGCATATTTATTCAATAAAGGAGAGAAGTACCATTATCTTTATACGTTTTTTTCCCTTTATAGAAAAAGCAAAGTAGCTGAATCTGAAACTTATGAGTTAATCTAACCGTTCAGCAAACTGCTTTTCAATCAAAGATTCTACATTAATAACTGTATTTACGACTTATCAGTCATTTTAAAATTTATAAAATCAACAAGGTGAATTTCACAAAAAGTTTCGGGACGACGTTTCCACGTCTTTTCAGGTTTGAGGTGCTACGAAATAGTTAAAATTTCATAATAGATTCTCACGATCTATGAAATGTTATTAGAACTTTTGGATCGTAGTTTTCAGATCAGCGTTTTCAAAATTACAAAAAGTGGAACATTGAGAGGAGGACCTTCTTATATTTCTGATTAAAAATCAACGGGTCGTGAACATCAAGGTTCATATCGAAACTCATTAGTCGCAGAAGCGGAATGGTTTAAAAATATCCCAATGGATCAATTTGAGCTTCTCTGTGTACTACTTTTCAGAAACATCCGACCTCGACGTTTTTTCTCATTTCGAAGAGAAAAACGGCGCAAATCCTTCTTAAATGAAAAAAAAAATTATATTTTCCCGCGACACTATCCATTAACTAAATACTACTGTTTATCTCGGACTTGTTCACAAAAAGAGAATAAGACAAATAAACCAAGAAAAGATTGCCTATTAAAAGCTAGAATGGACTAGAAACTAGAGCGACTGAAAAGCAAAGACGCGGGAAAATGAAGAAAAAGCAAAAATGAAAAATAGCTGCAAAGCTTTTGACAACACTTTTTTCTTTTTCTGTTGAACAAGCTGCTAGTAAATTATAGGTTATTTTGCTATAATAATTAGGAAAAAGCACCAGCGGAAAAAGTTATATTATCGCATGTAAAAGAGAACGAGAGCTAGTTATTGAGAAAATTTTGAGGAAAGATTCAAAAGCAGATAAAACCAAAGGAAGTAAACGAAAAAAATAGAAAAGTGGGATAAGACAAAGAAGAAAAATAAATTAAAAAATGAAGTAAAAGAAAAAACCACATGAAATTCAATAAAAAGAGGTCAAAAATAGAGATATTGAACCAAATGAGGGAGTAAAAAATGTAAAGACAAAAGCCAAAAATGAAAAACAAAAAAAAAAAGAAAAATAAATAATGCAAATCGGATTCACGAACATAACTAAAAGTGGAATAGAAAATAAAATAGTCACGAAATCTCGGAGAAAGCAAAATGTAAAAAGGAGAACAATGAACGTTGAATATAGGATGACACATGTGGAAAAAAGAGAAAACAAAGAAGTGAAATAAAAAAAATAAAGAATAAAGCAAATGAGCAAAAGGTTAATAAAGCTGAAGTTTGAGCAAAATGACTGATCCGTAATAAAAAGAGTACAAAAGAAAATGAGGAGAAAGAAAAAATCGAGAAAAATCTAATAAAAACTGAAGAAAACGAAATAAAAGAAAAATTGACAAGGACATATTGAAAGAAACGGGGAAAAGATATTGTAAAAAAAAAGTTCGACAGGAAAAAACAAAAAAATATCAAAAAAAAGAAAGCTAATCTTTTCGAACATAAATAAAAAAAACAACCAAAAATGTAAAAAGAATCAAAAGATTAAATGGATGACAATAAAGCTAGAATGAACGTAGAATATGAAAGTGAAGTCGAAGGATGAAGCAAAGAAGTGTATGAAAAGATGGACCGTAACTTTAAAATAAAATAATACTGTAGAAAGAAACAAACTAGAAACTAAAACAAAAATTACAAAGAGTCATAAGAGAGCCGAAAAGAAAGACTTCTGAAAAATAAGGAAGTGTTTTTCGAACTGGAAAACAATACAGCATATACTGTAACGATTAATTCAACCTAATTCGCAATGCCATACAATTCCAGCACGATAAGTCCCATAACGACAGGTTCTCATTTTATTAATAAACTCAGTATGAGAATTGGTACATATTGAGAGTCAAAAAATAGCATCAAAAAATAATGTTTGTCTCAAACGCTCAAACTAATGCGATAACTAATCAAAAATTAGCCTTATCTGCTGCCGCTCTCACTCATTTCCTCAAACATTCTAGGATCAGACGGCGGAGCCTAATTTAGCTAATAGCATTCCCTAGGCTCATTTTTTCTCAATACCCTAATGGTACACGTATAAGGAGTAAATATTTATCAACTAGATTATTAATTACCTGCTAATCAGAGAAAGAGAAAAGCTGATCAATACAACGTTGCTTTTGAAAAGGCGAAACTGACCACTGGTCATTCTAACGCCCAAGAAAATTTTATTACACGAAATACCAATCCCAAACGAGCACTTACATATAATATACATAAAAGATAGTCAATGTTCATCCAATGGAAACATGGTGCTTCTGGAAAATTGAAAAGTGTGCACGTTGTTAGGCAACCACTGTCCTTTCTAGTATCCCTCCCTGTAGTCTTTCTCTCGCCTAATTTACATAAATGCGGCGGCGGGACGGCCGAGAGATAAATTAAGAAAATTAAATCTACTCACATACACACAATGTATGTACACTCTACTGAACAAAACAAACGTCACTTACGCAAAATTTATTGGACGGTAAATGACCAGACGCGTTGTGTAATGCATATTCTGTGCTTAGTAGTGGACATTGGCGATCTTAAAAGCCAGGGAGGGCATGATGAGTCGGCGAGTCGTTGGACCGGAAAATGAGCGGAAAATTCGAAGAGCCCGAAATCGAATCTAACATCGGTCGACCGATCACAAGCAAATGCCGCAAAAATACGAGGATTAGGAGGAAAATTGTATGTTATAGAAAACAGAATAAGAAAACAAAAAGTCGATAGACATAGTGTGAATGATAAATGATAAAAAAATAAACAAAACTCAACAATGAAGAGTTTGATCCCACCCAGATGACGAATTTTAAAGGCGAGCAAGAATGTCTTTATTCAAAAACACCCAATCCATCGATAGATCTATCCAAAAACACGATTAAAAATGGTTTATCAACTTTTTTGACCGAGTTAGGGGTGCTTAAACATTAGTGAAACTTTGCCGACCTTCCGTACTTTTTTTGCTGCTGATGTATCGTCCTTTTATTGGACAAGAAAAGCTTCATACAACTGTACTTGTTCAACAATTTTCCATCCTCATGATTACTTGATCATCACAAAAATTTTTATTATCGTTTTTTCACATCTACAAAAAAAATCTTACAAGGAGTGTGAAAAGCTTATAGTCCATCACCGTATGCCTTTCAGCTTACAATGTTTTTTTCAACCCATTTTTGCGATCCTCAGCTATGTCATACGAAGTTATGATATGATGATTCATGAGGCTAAAGAAAAAGTTCAAAAAAAGAATAGTTTCACAAATGTACGCATAACTGAACATTGGGAAAGCGAGGCACGTAGACTTTTTAAAATAGAAACAATTTCCATGGTCCGATCGATCTTCGTTAAAAATGTGACATTTTTTTCTATCGGAACCTTGTTAAACAAATATAAGCTATGCCGGATTCAATTACTAACAAAAAATAACAGAAAAAACTATTAAAATGGTGTAAATTCTGAAATCATGCGTGTTATAGTGCATTCAATAGCCTAGCAACCCACAATCCTGTTTTATGCATAAATGATGCTAAACAATCGAAAGCTTACCTGTGATTTCAGGATATAGAACAGCTATGGAAAAGTGGAAAATCGTATTCGACTAAGCTCTAGTTGAAATGAGAGTTTTTCACAGGAAGGCTTTCTCGAACTTTTGACAGCTTTCGAAGTTCAGAACTATATATTTCATGGGGTATCAGAAATAAACGTTCCGTCTAATTGAGATTACATATTTTAGTGCTTCTGTCCAATGCGTGTCTCTATCCTTCAAATTTTTCTCATTGCTAAGATGGGGTATAGAAAAACTGATCACTGTAGACTTCATTGATGCTAATTTTAGTGTAAATATGGCCTATTGACAAAAAGATCTTCTCTCATGAGATCATGTACCGGATGGGGCTCAGCTTCATCGCATTCTTAAGGGTCATTTACAATTGCCTCTTTCGGCGGAACGGAATGGAATGCAATCGACGCAAAGTCACCGAATGAAAGGGAAATTTTCCTTCCGTTCGGTTGGGGGGTTACCGTCAGTCATTTTCTAGAAAATTGCAGTTATCCTTTGCGATCGAAAGTTGATTTTCAGGCTGAACATTTCAAGCTGTTGGCGATCGGTTCCGTCGAAAAAGGCGAGTATGAATGACCCTTTACTCTGTTCAACTTTATCTACTTTATATTTGTAGCAACGTTGTTCACAAGTAACTCAGATACGTCGATTTGTAGAAATTCTGTGATACTGATCTATTGTGCTTTTATTCGACGTATATAAATTATCGCGAACGATTTTAATCACACAAGATGAATTTCATCAAGTCCACAAAGCCACAATACTATTGGCTGCTAAACGATTTATATGTAGACAGATCATCGGTACCACGGCCGTAGCCTACCATATCCGTGATTGGGTTTAACATGTTAAATGTATGCAGTATATGGTTTTGATAATACCTCATACCGAGTCACCGATAGCATACGAAAAGCTGAAAAAGTCAAACTTTTCCAAAAATGTGATTTCCATGGTTTTGTTCTGGTACCGACGATGTGCATTTTCCTATGTCTTCTGGATATTTTCCGGTCTATCGAGCAAAATGTTTTTATTTTATTCAAAGCGCTCCCATACCAAAAAGACCACGAAAAGCTCAATCAGTATATTTGTTATTGTAGAATTTATGTACAATGCAGTAAAAATCAGCTGGCCGTCAGGCATCAACCGATAACTGCTCTGTAAAAACAACATGCCAAATAAAATACAAAGAATGGAGATATGGATTACGAAAGCTGGGAAATTGACTAACGTCTTTGAGAACCGAAATGCTCCAGTTGTATTCAAGGAACAATAAGTGTTAATTCCTCGTGTTCCGATATGATTGTTTCAAAAAAGAAATTTTCAAACAGCAAATCTTGTTCTACAAGAATAAAATGTATTCATATTTCCAAAATATGATTACAAGGAGGAAAAACGGGCGATATGACCTCAAACGTCAAAATCGGACACTACGCCAGTTTCAGTTTTTGAATTGAACATGCAATATCAACGATAGACACAAGAAATGATAATAATTTTATTGCTTATGCAGCAAAACGAATCACATGAAGCGAACTATAAATTAACATTATTTAGTCAGGATCCATCGTCAGATCATATAAATTTAGCAGAAAAGCAGAAGAGAATATTTTGGGCAGAAGCTAAAAAAAAGCGACACGAATCAGAGTTATTTCAGTTTTTTCTAGACAATGCGTTCGCAAAAGTTCACGACGATTTCAAAAAGCTATCGGCAATTTTGCGAAGCAGACTAATTTTCAAAAAAGACTTAATTACATTCGTTGGGTATATACGAACAATAAAATGCGATGCCGTCGAACCTCGGACAATAATGTTTCTAAAACGATACAATCAATTACTTTTTATGAACAAATTAACGTAATAGCATCTCTGGGCCATAACATTCATGCACAATCAGTTTTTACAAGAATGGGGTTTTTCGGTTAACACTTAGTGCCGTGAAGCCTCTATAGTCTATATACTTTGAAATGACAGCCGGTACGCAGGTTCAAATTGACACGCAATTTTCAAGAAGTAAAAAACTTTACACCTACTGTAGAGAGAAGGCGCAACTTCTTTATAACAATGGGTAAACCGAAATGATTAAGACATCATGTTTATCCAATTTTGATTTGGATAGAACTGTGCCCATAGAAAGAACAAAAATTACATTTTTTGTAAAAAGTTTACAAAATTTCCAATTTATCATTCCATTTCTAGTATTTTCAATGCATTTGATATTATTAAATACATTTCTACTCAAAACAACATTTTTGATATAAAAATTCACTTTCTGCGTAAAAAAAAGTTACAGTGAAAGAGCAGTGACAGCGAATTGATAGAATTCACCAGCAGCTGATGGTATATGTGCATCATAAAATTACCAAAAGCGCCACGCACAAAAAATCGACGTTAAGACATAAAGACCGGTTTTTTTCGTAAAAATAACGCATTAATCTCTCAAAATCCTCGAGGTTTAGTGACCTATAAAAAGTTTAAAATGAATGTTGATGTTATTTGAGAAATGTATAATTCTGTTCGAAGACCTGGGTCAAATCAACGCCGGTCATTTTCGACACCATAGCGGGAACACTAGTGACAATGTCCATTAGTTCGCCGGTCAGTTTAGCGGCGCCCATTTCACCTTTGCCAGTCGATACCATCGTAATCTAAAAATAAGGTGCAATGGTGAGAAGGGAAGAAAATAAGTTCAGTTTCAGAAGAGCTGATGAATTTCGATATTTTGCTAAGAACTTCGATTTGCATTGATTTGCTGAAGCAACATAGGAAAATGGCGGGCAACCAAAAATATGTAAGCATTTTTTCTGAATCCTTACACCTCATTGGATACTCACTTGAAGACTACATCTTTTCAGAAAAACTCATATTATCTTGTTTATGGTTTCTTCAATTCTAGATTTTTCAGTGCTTGAAAACATAAACAACTGAGAAACGTAACCTGAAAAGCTGAAAATGAACCACATATGTTTAAAGTTAATTCTTTAGAGACAAACATCAATTGCTTTGCAAAAACATGGGGTCTTTACCAATTTTGACAATTTTTTGTCAGTAATTATAGCCACAAAATGAAATTGAAGAACGACTAGGGAATAAGAACCATATTACCATTATGAGTAAAACGTATTGACGATTCAAAATGTTAATGAGCATGGATCATTTGGCGATATGCAATTGAACCTACTGTGCACACTGTTCTTGAATAGCACTTGATTTATTTATAGTTAGTTACAGCCGAAAGACAAAAGCCGTTTATTTCACCTTCCTAATAGATTTAAATTGATGCGGGGAACTAATACTAGTCCCAGGACGGAAAAAATCCTTTCAAAAGCATAGATATCGATCAACTGAGCGATATATATGCCTTCTAAAAAAATTTCTCAACGTTCAACATATGGATGATGAGGATCGTTACTCAAATGGTATTCAGAAACTAAGGAAATCATCATATACAAATCAATCGTCTAGAGACTTACTTGCTTCACTCCTTCAGTGAACGGGGCAGCAACTTCGGCGGCAACCTGAAGAGAATCGAATGCATAACACAATGTTCTTGAGTTGCGTACTATTTCGAAAGCAAAAGTTCTCAAAAACTGAAAATTATTAATCGAAAAAAATTTTTCCTGGAACAACGTAAAACAATTTGTAATCAAAATAAAAACGCCGGAAAAATATAAAGCATGAGACTTCTTCCACTGATGCAAATGAAAAGCTAGACAAATGAAAATTCCATTGATTACTTTCGGCAAAACGTCCAAAAACATGTCGACCATAGCAGCGTTTTTATACTCTTTCCACGCTTCGGCCTTTTTGGCCATTTGTTCCGCTTCGGCCTTTGCCTTAGTTTCAATAGCGAAAGCCTCTGCTTCGCCTCTCATCTGAAAATATTCTCTATGCAAGCCACACTTATTAGACAATACATGCTAGTTTTTGAAATTCATCTTCAGGGTTAAAATCTTCCAATTTTCGATTCGCATTAAATTACGTAAGCATAATTGAATTAGAAACTACCAAAAAATCTTCGATGCGAAATACTTTTTTCATTCGAGAAGAAATTTCGAAAAAAAATTTCATGACTGATAATTTCCAGAAAAAAAGAAATTGTGTTTGAGCGGAGTAATAATTTCACGAAACTTCTCTAATTATTCACTTTTATAGCTTCGGCGTCGGCCTGCGCCGCCAAAATAATTTGCTGTCGTTCGGCTTCGGCCAAAGTTTCAGCTTTGAATTTTTCTGCCTCCGCCGGCCGCTTGATCGTAGCGTCTAATTCTTTTTGTCTCCGCTGTATTTCTTGTTCTTGTAGGAGAATAGCCTGAGTACGTTCTACAACTTTAACTTGCATTTCTTCTTCTTTGATTTTCTGTTTTATTTTAGCGGCCTAAAATGAAGACGTTGAACTTTTTACACAAATCTTGCAGAACGATTTAAAGAAACATTCAGCACGACAAAACAAACCAATAGCTCCACGCCATAAAACATTTGAAATTTTGAAAATGCAGGATCACGATTTGAATTAAGCCCTATAAAATGAAGATAAAATAAAATGAAAGAATTAAGAAAATAATTTTTCATTTTTCGAAATTAGACCAATATACTAAGACAGGAAAACTAAGTCCACGTAAATTTGCACAATCAAGAACTATCAAATATATACAATAATTTTTTGGAAACTCAAGTTTTCCCAAGAGATCATTTTTACGGATAAGTAACAATTAGAAACCTGCAACGAATAGGAAAGATCGGCCACAGCTTTCTGTGCTTGAACTTGTTGATCGTATTCGGCTTGACATAATTCGTAATCTCTCTTAGCTTTAGCAATACCAACGTCGTTGTTATACCTGGCGGCTAACCGTTTTTCGTCGGCTAAAGCTTCCTTATAAAACAGAGAAATCAAAAAATGGAAAACGCGCGGTTTAGGAAACATTTACTCTAATTTTAGCATCTTTATTAGCTTCGGCTTCGCCTATTCGAGCGTCTCGTTTGACTTCGGCAGTTCGACTCATGCCCAAAGATTGCAAATAATGCTAAAAATGTCAAGATTGTAACTAAAATTATTCGTAAGTGATTATTAAAGATTAGGGTTCTTTCAAAATTTACCTTATCGTACATTTAATAGAAAATTATCAATACCAATTTTATATCATAGCCCATGTAATTTGAGAAACCTTCCGAGTGGAAAAATTTATTGTACAAAACGTCCTCTGGGTAAGATTGAACAATTACCAAGCAATGAATTCTTGATTGAAGATGAACTAAACAACTCAAGATCGATCACGAACGCGAAAAATTCGGTAAAACTCATACATGATTTGGAGAGGTGCCACATCAATTTCCAAGGAATCTTCGGAGACTATCAACATCAGATTTACCAAGCATGGCTATCGTAGTGATAGAGTATGGGATTTCACAGTTTAGGATAAACAAAAGCTGATAAAAATCTATGTATTTTGCAGTAGAAAAAGGCAGAAACGCCAAAGAATTTTTAAACGTTTCATTCATGATATAGCTATACGTATGAAATTTTATAAAAAAAGTAATTTTTTAACATTATTTCGAATTTTAAAGATTAAGCTTTTTCAATAACAATCTTTCCTAAATTTTGGACAGCTTTCAAGGATGGAACTATTACATATTCTAACTCGACTAATCAAACATCTTGTGGTACTACTCGTTCCGAACTCGAATGTGGAAAAATGGAATCACGAAAGAACTTTGCAGTTTTCTGGAGTATATGAGGATATTTATCAGCTTTGAAAAACTTATCAGATAAATTAAAAAAGACGATACTTGACTATTGACATAAAATATTTAAAATCAGGATGGTATCATAAAAAGTAATTTTTTAAGTTTTCGGTTATTCAGTTATCAAAATTGTCATTTTGATATTTTTTGCTGTTTCACGTCGCTTTCCCACCAAATTTTTTACTAATTCGACTGCTTAATTCCTAAATGATGTCTCTGAATGGACAAAAATTACTTAAACACTTTTGTAAACAAAATAAGTTATTTAATTTAGTATGATAAGTTCATTAGAAGAAAAGCACTAAGCGATGCAATGACCGCTTCCAATTTAATGCTCAATAAATCAAATTATGGCTAACTGAACTAGAGAAAAGTGAAAATTATTATTTGTTGCATTGCTACAACTTATGACCCTGCCAATAAGAAACACGGCTGATCAACCAAAGATCTCAGAACTTCGTTAAATGAAAACTCACTTCTTCATCACGGACGTCCTTTAAAACGTAGCTTACGACAGCTATACCCATGTTCAACAAATCCGACGAAGCAACTTCGAAGACTTTTTCGGCAAACTTTTGACGATCTTGATAAATTTCCTGGAATACATGTTTGAAAATGATAAATATTATAAAGCCATCTTTCCTTATAGAACTCATAAATGAGAAACTTGAGGGAAATATTGAATGGAGGAGGAAGCTTACTTCGACGGTCATCAAGCCCATTATTGCTCTCTGATGACCTTCCATCGTTTCTAAAGAGATTTGGGCGATTTCACGTTCGCTTTTACCAAGAAAAAGTTGACATGCGTGCGCTAGCATCTCCTTATTTTGACCGGAGATTTTTACCTGGAATAAAAAAGAATCTAAACTAGAAGGCTAAATATTTACGATTACGTTATATTCTAAGACTAGATGAAGAATATAAATTAGAAAATTGAGAGAATACTCCCTGCTAATTATTTCAAAATTTAGAGACCTGAGCAATCCCGGTCACGGAAACTGAAACACCTTTTTTCGTATAAACGCGGGGACTTTCGACAACCAAAGTCATCGTCGTAAGACTGATTTTCTGGATTTGTTGAATGCTTGGCCATACCCATACGCGACCACCGGCGCAATAAAACGGCTTACTGTAGCAACAACCTGAAGAACGAGAATACTATCTACAAACACAGAAATATCAAAAACATGTGTTTAATGTATAATACAAATATACAGGGTGAGCCAAAAAAGGCGATCGGTGCTGACTTTCATAGCTTTCGAATGGCTGAAGCCTTTTTAATGTGATTTACTACCGTCGATAGATGAAACATCTGGCATAAAAACTGCAGAGCTTCAGCCAGTTTGCTAAAATATTGACTGACTGGAATCAAAATTATTAAGCATCGATTTTTTACAATGAAGAAAAAATAAATTTACAAACATCAACATGTTTCATAACAGAAAAAAGTAAAATAGATACAATCATAAGAACCATATAATAGCTAAAAACTATAAATGAGCCGTTTCGATTTTTCTCCGTTCTGTTTCACCACTAATTTTAATCCTATTTTAAAATTGTCAATGGATTCCCTTTGCACCATAACCGCATTCAATCAATTTCAAAACAAAAGCTTTTGATTTTGCTGAAATTTTGCCCATATTGAAACAAGAAACTGATGACTTTAAATTACGCGTAAGTTACAAATTTGGGTGATTTTTAGCGTATTCGTGTGTCTAAACAACTTTATAAAGCCCTTTTCACTATACGACAACTTTTACTTTGATTTCACAACTTTTACTTTTTGGAAAATGATCACCTCTACTAAATTTCTGTCTATGTCAAAACCATTAAGGCTAGGAGCATACAACTTACTTAGCCCTAACAACAAAGACAAATAGGGGATTTTAATGCAGCTATTCCCTTTAAAAAAAGCTTCATCCATTCAAAAGTTATGAAAGTCAGCACCGGTCACCTTTTTTATCTTACCCACCCTTTATATAGTTACCTGAAACGACAAGCGCTTCGTTTGGACCGCAAGTGTAAAAGGGCATTGCGTAAGTGATTGTTAAAAATGGATATAACTACTTTTGTCGTTCGTTATACGTATAGTAATTACACGAGGCTGAAAATTATAAAAATCATCACTGAGAAAGTTTGTTCCGAAGGATATTTCAACAGCTCTTGATCAGGGTGTACAGAAAACGTTTTTTAAATTCGATAATAGCTAATTATTTTTCAGTGAATTCAATGAATTTTCTATCAGACAAACTAAAATCCAAACATTGGGCACGTAACAAAGAATTTGGATTCCCCAAACAACTAGAGCTTCGGTTATTGTCCTATGCTGAGCTGATGATGTTTTAATCTTTTTCCAAAGTCAAAAAGTTTATGTCCATAAAATTCGAAGTGTTTTAAAGGCCGCAAGGAGATTTTTTGAAAATAATCAAGAAAAGTCATGATTTTTAGCAAATATATCATAAAACCATACAAGATTAAACTTTTATCACGAACATATTGATATTTAATAGCCTTAAGCACATACTAGGACGAAATCTTTTAAGCGCGCACTAGAAATGTTACCAAAAATTATAAATAATCAAAAATTCGGCGCCAGGCGTTGGAAAATTTTCGGTATTGCGTCAAAGGATGCGTCGACGGATACATACCTGTAAGAGGTCCGACCAGTTTGGGGGGAGGGTAAACCCGAAATTTCGGGGTGGGGGTCCCGACATTCTCAAAATTTTGGGGACGACGGTCGAAAAACCTCCAAAAAAGGCGAAACAATTTCGAAAATTTCCCCAAAAAAAGGCCAAAAAATCCGCTTTTTTCTCAATTTTTTTTCAATTTTTCCAAGTTTGGGGGGGTGGGTGGGTATAGGGCTGACCAAGTTGGGGGTGGGGGGTCTCCCAACCCCCTCCAATAACAGGTATGGACGGATACGAAAAATTCACCTATTGATATGAAGCCCCATAAACAAAAACACACATGTAGATGGGGATATTGAGGGAAAGGACCCCCAAAATTTTCAATCGTGTAGTCAGTTGTCGACGACTTCGTTCCCCAATTTCTGGTCGTCGACAACAACTATTGGCTAGTCGGCCAGAAATCGAAGAAAAATACCTAGTTTTGGCCGAAAATGACATTCCCGGAGCAAAAATTGGTCAAAAAGCGGAAAATTTCCCGTACTTCGCGCCCATATAATTCTCAGTATCACTTTTGATGAAAAAATCATTGATCAAGGGTGTGTTTTCTCCATTATTTCGATCGAAAAAACGCATTTTCGAACACTTGTTAACTCCTCCACAAAAACCTTGGAAAGTTGGCTACTCCCTCCCTCTAACAGTGGCTTTTATCGTGTACCCAACTAGTCAGACCTTTTACAAGTAAGATCAAAAGGGACGTCAGGCTCTAGGTGACGTGAAACCTTTTGATCATAATATTGTAAGAAACACATTGAACCAAATGTCTTCAAGATTTACGTTATTATTTTAGGAAAAAATAAAGATGTTGTTTGAATTGTTGGAATGACTTGTATATATGGTTTTTTTAGCATGGTGATAATGAAACCAAGGCCGTGCTAATTTTGAATCAAACACCAAAAGTTAAAATTCCGGTTCCCAATGCTACTGAAACGGAGGAAATTAAGAATTTCTATTCATTCATCAGCACCGTTTTTTTCCTCAAATGGGGTCTGTGGAGAAAAAAATTTGGAAATGAGGAAAAAAAATTCGGGCATGGTTCTCATTGTGGAATTCAAAATCGGAAAGATGCGTTATGGTGAACTTTAGAAGGCCAAAATCTTATAATTTTCCGGTGCTTTGCGCCGGTCAGGGTATAATAATCATTATTTTCTATCAAGCGCGGCCGTTAGCATTTCTACTTCCACCTACTCATTAATTATCAACAGTTTCTATCAATCAAGTTAGCTCGTCTCATTTTATAATCGTTAACAGTCAGTATTTCGCCGAAAAAACCTAATTTTTCATCAATTCTCTCAATTTTTCCTCTCGATGCTTGGAATTTTTCCAACATTTTTAACATGAACTTTTGGATTTATTGAAAATGTAAATTGGAGACATCATTCTAGGCTGTGATTTTAGAACTTCTATTCACGAATATCCGTTGGAAAGATTTATTTTCCAGCGTTTTAGAATATAAAAACTGAAAAAATTTTCTGGCGCTCCGCGCCGGAATCAGGAACAAATAACACTTCAGCAGTCTGATTTTAATTTATCTTCCTACGTTGTGAAGGTTCATTTTCCAGCGTTTTAGAAAGTGAAAACCCAAAAATTTTTCTGGCGCGCAGCAAGAATTAAATTAAATTGAATAATCCTAATCGGAACCACAGAAATATTAATAGAGGACAAATTTATGACAACTCTGTCGCTAAAATGCTTTCTCTGCTCTTGTAGAACACCAATATATTCTTCATCAGTTCATTTTGACTAACATAACCAGAATTTTCTCTATTATTTCCTAATTTTTGAAGGTTTCTGAATCCAAACACATGAAAATGCTTGGGTATGCTTCTAAAATGCATAAAGAAGCATTCGTAGGAAAAAAGTAGGAAAAAAATTTGGGTCCGGTTCTCATGTGGAAAAATTATCGAGGAAATAAAAACGGTGTTAATCAGCCATTGACAATTTAAAGATTTGTTGCGATAACACAAAAATACAATTCGAATACAATTCGCTCGCGTTCAAGGCAAATAAAAGTAGTTGATACACGTGGATTTTGGTGCGCAAGAGTTATTAAGAGATACAGTAATATCAATCCGCGTATCCCATGAAACCTTGTGCGCTAATGATCATTGAAATGGCAATTATCTATTTCTCAGGAAAAATGCTCTGTTTTGCATCTTGGGAGTAATAACCCCAAAGTTGAGTATTATATAAACCATTTTCTGATTCCTAGTGTCTCAGAGATGAAAGATCTTGGTGTTATGTACAATGAAAAATTGTCATCAACTGCCCACTGTAATTATGTGGTTAAAAAGCATCTAGTGTGGCAAATTTGATTTTGAAATGTTTTCACTCTAACTTCAATGAATTAAAAATCTGGGCTTATAAATCTTATGTTCTCCCTGTTCCGGAATATGGTTCACCACTCTGGAATCCTTGTCTGGTTGGGGATACTAAATTCGTAGAAAAAGTTCAACGAAGGTTTACAAAAAGACTTTTTGGTTATAAAGATTTAAGCTATAAGGAGCGCCTCGACAAATCTGGTCTTGATAACCTTGCACTTATACGTACGTGTATCGACTTATCATATATGTTCTTAATTTTGAAATTTAAAATTATTCCACCCAATTTATTTTTCACTTTGAGTCCGTTCAATTATCGCGCTTCCAACTTATTTAAAATGTATAAACCGAAATATAACTCTAATGCTTTAAAACATGACTCTTGCTTGCGAAGTATTGATGTTTGGAATTCCTTACCCCATGATATCATTCGTTCGAACAATATGCCTCGTTTTCGATCTAAATTGAGTCATTTTTTAAAGCTCAATTCGCACGTGCTTTTATCACGTCCATGAGCTTTTCTATATTATTCGTATTTACTCTTGTATTTCTTTGCATTTAATAAATTTCTTTCTTCCGAAGCGAAAGTAATAAGATAAAGTGGGGTGACTTTGACCAGAGTATGGCATTTGATAACTATTTGAGATCAGCAGGTCATTTTTACTGTGCAGACAACCTCTGCTGTGAAGTCGAGCCTGATCAAAGTCACCCCATTTTACCTTATCCATCAAAACCCAATTCGAGTTTTAGTTGAGGCATATCAAAGGACATGCTTCAAAATGATACATTTTTATTTCCGACACAGTCATATGTGGCCGAAGCTTGTTTGACTTTTCTCCGACTTTATCTGCTGCTTATGCATGATCTTGATAGCCGGAATCTAACGAAATCTTAGAATTTACAAAACTTCTCTCCATGTTCACTTTAAAAAGCATGTGATAGCTTATTCGATAGCATTTTTAATTCTCTATCGTTTCATAGAATAAAAAGAGTAAGAGTGATCGAGTTCAATACAAACTCTCGAAAACACAATAGCCTTGGTTCAACTCTTATCTACGGCGGGAATACTGACTCTATCCAAACAACTTTTTTGAGTTTGTCGAAAATCTTTTCATTTTTCAATTTGAGCCATAAATCATGACAAATGGACAACTACAACAGAAGTTTTGTGCTTTAGAAAAAATTTCGGGTTACTGTAGATTTCAATTTCTGATAGATTCGCACCGTTTCAGACAATTTTTTGTCAGTTCTATTCATTTTATTACAAATTTACAACAACATGGATTGGTCAAATTAGACTTTTCTGATGCAAAATTCTATTCTAAATTTGAGCAAACCTTTGTCGCGCTTTAGTTTTGAGTTGTTCTTGAGATATCCGCCGACGACTGACAATAACCCGGATTACGTTTGAGCTTACGTGAATATGTAATATGATCCACCAAAAAAAAAAAATATTTTCGTTGTGTATGCAAATTAACCGTTCTCATTTATTATTCTTTTGTATCAAGTTTTCGCCACCCATGAATTTGTTTTTCTTCATTTTCATTTATAATTATGATTGATCTGTCATTTGTTCATATTTTTATTGTTTAGTTTTTGTGTGTTTTTCAGTAGAGGTGTCCGTATCGTCTGAAGTAAAGTTCGAAACTCGTGTGCCTCTCCACTTTTTCTTGGGTGGGCTCATATCCCTCCTCTAGGAAAATGGGTCATGAAATATACACCGTCTGGGTTGTCCAGCCTTCCCTACTATCCATAGGTGACCAAAATATTACATGGTGCTGGCACCAGGATAGACAACAGCTGACCTGACGATAGTGGACCAGACCTGGCCAGTCTTTTCATTGTCGTTAAAAAAGCTTGCGCTGGTCATCGTATTTTTTTATTGTCCGTATTATTACTCGTATTTGATCGTTACGTTTGTCGTACGCCTCATTTGATATCGTCGTTACAAATGGATACAGGCAAGAATACCAACAGAATCAAATTTTTTCAGCTTAAGAGTTTACCTCTTGATGATCCTATTTATCAAATAATTTTTAACAACATCGGCTTGGAAACTGACTATTCTGACAAGGATACTGTAGTGTCTCAGCTCACTGATTATGTGACTGATAATTTAAGAAGTGCTAAGAAAGGAATTACACAGAGTACTGTCGATAATTTCGTATTTAAATTGAAAGAATCTCCTGCTCCTGCTGTGTTAGAGGCTACGCCAAAGAAGTCTGGGAATTCAGAAGATGTTCAAGAACTAGCTTCTATGCATCAGATGAATCTTACAGTAATTGAAGCGCTTAGTAGGCTCACTGAATTATCGGATCGTGTTGCTATATTGAATGATTCGTATGTAGAGTTGAAATCTGATATTGAACCGTGCTTATCGGCAATGAAAGAAAACAATAGTAGAAATAATCAGGTAGATAAGTTGCAGAAAAGTACAGTAGAACTAGCTTCTAACATTTCTTTTCTGAAGGAAGATTTTCAAGATAAACTGGGTAAACTAGTTTCTGAGATTGACGAGCTTAAGCAGAATTTCCATGTACTGAAAAGTAGCACATCACAGGATCTGGAAGAACTACATTCTATGACAGATCATTTGAAGAAGAATTCGCTCGAGAAAGGATGTGTGGAGGAGATGAAACTAAATTTTAATTCTTCCATCATAAAGTATGAGCAAGGGTTGAACAAGCTAGATGAAGCGTGTGGTGAAACATTCATAAGACTACAACATAAAATGAGGAAGATGGAGAAAGCTTCGAACGAAAATTCGTCACAAATACAAAAATTTACTCATTTTCTGGGTTTCTGTCCACAGATTCAATTGAAAATGGAGAATATTCCTTCGATAAATTTTCAAGAAAACTTAAACGATGTTCGAACTAAATTCGAGAGTCAACTCAACTTTTCGCCTAAAGTAACCGAAAAAATTATAGATTTTGAAAGTGAAGACGAGTATGAGCAAGCGCCTCAACCAGTCAAGAAAGAACATAAAACTTCACGCATACCCAGTCCATGTCCTTCGCTATCTCAAAGAAGTCATTGCACTGAAAGGCTGGAAAAAGAGTTTAAGGTTCCACGTCAATTCAAAACTTGTGATGGAACATGTCCAGAAGATTTTCTTGAGTGGCTTGGAAAGCTAGAAAGAACTGCGTCGGCTTCTAATTGGTCTGATGAGTATAAACATTGGCTCGTTGTAAATCTTACTGAAGGCAGAGCAGCCCATGTTCTTGACTCTATAGATCTAGAACATAGAAAAAACTGGTCGAAACTTAAAAGTGAATTGTTAAGTAAACTCGTACCGACTCAACACTTTGATCGTCTGAGAAATGAGTTGAGAAGACGCGTTCAGAAAGTAGATGAACCCGTAATGGAGTTTTCAAAAGATTTTCGTGAAAAAGCGCGTAAAGCGTACATCAATAAGAAACCGGGATTCGATGAATCTGAATTAGTTACTATGTATGTCGAAGCCATTACCGATGAATCTTTAAGACTGGAAATTCTTAAACAGCGATGTTTCTCTCTCGATGATGCCATTAATTTTGCCGAAAATGAGATATCCTTACGTCAGTTGGCTAAACCAAAAGCGACGTTCAGGAGCACCAAGGGTTTCCAATCATTTCCCACTACCAAGTCGGATTTTAAACCGTATCAATCAAATACAGAATTTGTCCCTTATGGCGCTAGAAAAATGCAACAGGATAAGTCTCAATTCTTCAAAACTTCGAATGTCCATGCTGAAAATTACAGTCAACAAAATAGTAGAAAACCCCCTTCTTTGATCTGTTATCATTGCAATCAGGCAGGCCATCTCAAAAGGCATTGTCCTCAGCAAAACCGGGACCACACTTTCGTTTGTTTTATTTGTAATGGAAAAGGTCACAGAGCTTATCAATGTCCATACATGCAAACTAATTCTGTGAGTAATAAGTCCCGTGATTCCGTTAATAATTCTCGTGATTTTGGCAGTAATTCTCAACCTGTTAATAATCAGTCTTCTGCTTTTGGGGTGATCGGTGAGGAAACTAATTTTCATTCCCGAACTAAACATTGCGATCCGTCTCTGCATGCTAATATTTATGTTCAAGTCGGTAAATCAGAAATGTCCACTTATACTCTAATAGATAATGGAAGCTTATGTAATATAATGAGAATAGACTTTATGCACCAATTGCAGGAAGTCGGAGAGAATTTAAGGATACAGGAAACCAATGTAAGTAAGATTAGAAGTTTGTCAATGGATCCGCTCGTTGTATTGGGAGAAGTTTATACGAATATTACTGTAAGATCGGGAAATCAAACTCATGTCTTTGAAACATCGTTCCTTTTGGTAAAGTCACTGCCATACAAAATCCTCCTTGGAGCTGAGGCTATGAAAGACGGAAGTATAATAGTTGACGTTTCCAAAAAAATCGTATTTGTTACTTCTGTTGAACCAGTAATCAGAATTCCATTTTGTACTGCATTGCAGAAGACTAACTCTTTTGCTGTTAAATGTTATGAAACTGTCCGTATTCCACCTCGTAGTTCGATCATAATGACGATTGATGTGAGTAGTGAGGCAAGTTTTAGTGTGGGTTTGTTTGTGCCGGACCCAAACGATAAACAACAAGGTTTTTGCTGTGCTGCAGGAATCGCACAGGTTGTGGATGGACGCATCCCGGTTTTACTCGTTAATTTAAGTGATGAAGCAACTCGTTGCAGGAAAGGAACCGTTTTCGGCAGTTTGGGACCTTGGGAAGAAGGTTCTGTAGTTTATGGTCTAAGTCCGACGGTTTTCCATGAATCAGCCGGGTTGGCTGGAGGAGGATGCGCACTCCTGTTTCAGGAACAAAAGTTTCCTGGTTGTTCTCCGTCTCCACAGGTACCGGTGGTAGAGCAGAACGGGTTTTTGGGTTCTAATGGTAGTTCTAGGCCCAAGGTAGCAGCAGTAGAGGGCGAAATCGCTTGGAAAATTTTGAGCGAAATATTTTCGGTTTCTGCTGCTGAAAGTTCGATTCTGAATGAAGAAGAAAAGTCAGAATTGATTGGAGTATTGGCGAACAATGCTGATTTGTTCGTAGAAGCTACAGGTTGTATTGGACGAACAGGTTTGATTAAACATCGAATTGACACTGGAACAGAGCCCCCATCAGTTCAAATGGTAAGGCGAATTCCCGAGTCACAGAGGCGAATCATCGATGAAGAAGTCGAAAAGATGCTCAAACATGGAATCATTCGGCATTCGGCGAGTCCATATCGTGCAAATTTCGTTTTAGTTCAGAAAAAAGACGGGACTTGGAGACCCTGTATCGATTTTCGGTTGTTGAATGGGATCACAAAAAAGGACGTATACCCCCTGCCAAGAATCGATGATACACTCGATTCGTTGGGCACTGCCAAGATTTTCTCGACTATCGATTTGTCTCAAGGATATTGGCAAGTGGAACTCGAAGAAGATAGTTGTGAGAAAACTGCGTTTGCCACTAGGAAAGGGTTATTTGAGTTTGTGGTAATGCCATTCGGTCTCTGCAACGCACCATCGACTTTTCAGAGATTGATGGATCTCATTTTGAGTCCCTTTTGTTGGAAATTTTGCATGGTCTACCTGGACGATATAATAATTTTTTCCAATAGTTTCGTCGAACATCTGAACCATCTTCAGACAGTTTTCGATCGTCTAAGAAGTGCAGGACTTGTTATGAAAGCCAGTAAATGTCAATTCGGTAGGAAAACCGTACCATTCCTTGGTCATATCATTTCACCTGAAGGCATTAGACCTGATCCACGCAAAATTGATGCCATAGTACATTGGCCTGTTCCTAAGAATAAGGATGAACTATCTTCGTTTCTTGGTTTTATACAGTATTATCGACGATTTATTCCAAATTTTGCACAGAAAGCATCAACTTTGATGGACCTCAGAAAGGGTAAAAAGGAATTCATCTGGACTGATGAATGTACCAAAGTTTTCTCTGAATTGAAGAAAGAAGCTCTTAATTATCCTACTCTAAGATATCCTGATTTTTGTAAAAGGTTCATAATTTATACTGACGCTTGTGAAAAGGGTATTGGCGCTGTTTTAGCTCAACGTGATGAAGAAAGAGAGTGGGCTGTGGCATATGCGAGCAGAATATTATCTGAAACTGAGCTCAAATATCATATCAATGAAAAAGAAATGCTAGCGGTGTATTGGGCAATAACAAACGTTTTTCGACCCTACATTTTTGGTCGTGACTTCGATTTAGTCAGTGATAGCTCAGCAGTTAAAGCACTGAAAAGTTACAAAGGTAACAGTGGGAGAATTTTGAGATGGCAACAGGAACTAAATTCCTATAAATTTGCTTTATTTCATCGTAAGGGCCTGGTAAATTCTAATGCCGATGGATTATCGAGACGTCCAGCTGGAGAACCATCTTCTCCTTCTGTCGAGGCAGAAAAAGGATTGAATTTTAGTGATTTTGTGAAGACTGAACCAATTTCAAGATCTAACGCAAGTATGACTGAAAATTCAATCGGATCCGGCACAGCTGTTGCTCATAATATTTTTAAAGTCACAATAAGTAATGCAGCTGAGATCGCAAGTGAGTTGTTACTGGAAAAAGATATTCAGAAGTTTCATAAAGAATTTCCTAATAATTGGAGCATTGATCAGTGGGAGGATCAATTCTGTATAAATTTTTGTCGTTATCTTGCCTTAAATCAATTACCCAATGACTCGAAATTAGCCGAAGCTATTCTTCGAGAAGCTAAAATTTTCGTGTTAGCTGATGACAATCAGCTTTATCGGAGGCTTAAATTTTCTAATCATGAATTATGGCAGCTCGTGGTACCTTTAAAGCATCGTAAATTAATCTTAGAATATTACCACGATTCTCTCTTCGGTTGTCATTTAGGAATGGTCAAAACCCTAAGCAGAATTCAAGATAAGTATTGGTGGCCTCTCATGTGGATCGATATTCAGAATTGGGTGAGAAGTTGCAAAATTTGCCAAGCAGTTAAGAAAGGTAATCCGACCAAAAGTCCGCTGAATAGTATCAAGTCTGGAAAAATGTTCGACTTGATCGCCCTAGATATTCTGCAACTTCCAGAAACAGAATCTAAGAATAAATATGTGGTAGTTTGCACGGAATATCTTTCACGATGGGTGATAGCAAGTGCTCTAGAAGATAGTCGGGCCGAGACGATTGCACAATTTTTATTATTGAAGGTGATTTTACAACATGGTGCCCCAAAGGCATTGTTGTCAGATCAAGGAAAACAATTCACTTCTAGCGTCGTTGTAGAACTATGTAAATTACTCGAAATTAGGAAAATTATGACTGTTCCTTACCACCCTGAGACCGACGGTCTTGTTGAAAGATTTAATCGTACTTTAATTAGTATGTTAGCAGCCTGTGTTTTGCAGTATGAACAAGAATGGGATAAAATGTTACAATACGTAGTTTTTGCATACAATTGCTCAGTTCAGGTGTCAACTAATGCAACACCTTTCAAACTGATTTATGGTCGTGACCCTCAATTTCCTCTTGATCAAGTGCTAAGAAGTTCTATTGATCCAACTGTAAATGGTCCATGGGATGTCAATATCATAAATGAACGTCTAGGTAATGCGAGAAAAATTGCTGAACTAACTTTGGCAAAATCTCAAACGAAACAAAAATCTTATTATGACAAGAAAACAGTTGCTATAGAGTATGATGAAAAGCAACCAGTCTGGCTCGTGAATAGCAGACGTGGAAAAGGAGTTGCAGGAAAACTGAATCCCCATTGGATAGGACCTTATGAAATAATTGCCAGGACTTCACCAGTAAACTATATAATCAGGTCCTTTAATACTCAAGCACCAGATCGCGAAGTTCATGCTAATCAACTTCGTCTGTACTACAATCGAGAGGATGAGAATATTGAAAAGCAGACAGCAGATGCAAGTCTTGTGACTGAGGAACTTCAAACAGTACAAAATAGAGATATCACATTTCAAAAAACAATGCCTAACATTATTGATGCTTATAATTTTAGTAGGAGAGTTGTAACACCAAATGGAGGTCGAGTAGGAGACCCAATAGTAGTCCCAATCGATAAAACTTGGAAATGTGCCGTAGTTCTTTGCCCTGAGGAAACCAAAAATCAGTTTCCCCATTGCCCGGATAATGTATTTGCTGTAAAATTATTTGAGAATGAAAAGATCATGCTCTTTAAATCAGATCAAATTTTCCCATATGCAGCCAAACAATCTGAACTACGTTCAGTGACGAGGCGTGAAAAAGCTGTTCAGGCTAAAGTCGACAATTATTTAGAAGAGTTAGCCATGAAAGATGATCAATTTTTAGGAAAGTGACCACAGAATATTAAATTTTAAGATCAATTCTTTTTCTCAATTTCAATTGTTTCTGACAAACCTCTGACCAAACCAAAATTTAAATTATAAAGTCCAAGGATATTTTTAGAAAAAACCTCGACCAATGTGAAACTACCTTTCGCTGATGGTCCGTGGAAAGTTTTAGCGTGGGAGGAAAATTTACGCCGTCAGCCTGGTGAAGGAATTGAACAAGCCATCGATGTTACAAATGATCGAGAAGGCGAAATTGTAATCCGTCGATTGGTAAAGGATTCTAAGGAAAGTGAAATACCAATTACGGTAATTCTGCCTCTTGGTTATACTGAAATCCAATTTTTGGAAATTATAAATGATTATCAACCAATCCACCACATTCGCGGTTTTTTGATTCACGTTTTCAATCCATCAAATCCGAAATCGGTTTATTTTTTCCCATATTCTGTTTTCGAAAATAGCCAAACTTTTCGCAAATATCTTTTTGAACTATTTACTGATCCCTCGATTGCAAAAGTAACATATGGTCTTAGCGGATTGAAAGATCACATCGAATCATGGGTCTCCAAACAATTTTTCAATAAATCACAATCAATTTTTGACGTTGCAAATTTTTATCATGGACAGCCTGAACTAGCTTTAGAGCGTCCTGGGTCTTTCGTTGGTTTCAAAGACATTATGGATTTACCCAACTGTAAAAGCTTAAATCAAATTTTCCGGAGTTGCTTCCATTCTTCACCAGTTTCAGTTGAAAAACATATTTTTGACAATTATTGGAGTACGGATCATGATATCATTGATGAAGGTCACAAGGCAACCGCCACCCTCTTGGTTACACAAACCTTGGATCTAATGTTGTATTTTCTGTTGGTTGGTGAAGCCAGTCTTTGGCCGGAAAAGTTGCAAAGACTGTCCAAGGACTTGGCTGCCCGTATACTAGAAAGTGGAAAATGGCCATCGTCTATCAAGAGTAGACCTAGATATTTCACAAAGGAGGTGGCTGAAATTGCTCCTCGCTTTGATGTCTCATGGGCTGCACCAACTCGAAATGCTGTAAGCATTGATCCAATGTTATTGTGCCATGAAATCATAGAGTTGCCAGATGTGCCCGAGGAAAGTCCATCATTAAATAATGATGATGATGTATGGAATACCATACTGGAAGAATTAGCTGACTTGAAATTAGCAGCTGATTATGGTCAAGGGTCGATGGAATCGGAACTATTTTCTGAGACCATGGATGTCGAAGAGTTACAATTATCAAGGCCTGGTATTGGAAGAAAAGCGAATGGAAGTGACCTACTGTCATTGAAGTTCTTGGGCACTAACTACCGGACAATCAACTTAGATTACGAACTATTTCTTCATTTTCAATTTTATGTGAGCCTTCATCAGTATCAGATCGACTTGACCAATTTCTATATTTTTTTACATCCAAAGTATATTACTCATTTCTTGGATAAAAACCATCAACAATCACAAACACAAACAATTTCACTACCAAATTTTAAATTTTCATTGCTAGAAAATGTTGAAAAAGGAAAGCAATTGCCTCCCGATCTCTATAAAATCGTTAAATCCTATGTTTCCGAAGCCCTAGCATACAAACACACCTTCCCTAAATCTGCGATTTTTCGTTCAAATTATTTCTTCGCCAAAGTTCAATATTTTACTCATCGTCTCTGCTCAATTTTTCTCGATCTCCCTCAACAAAAATTGAAATATCTTTCAAAAGCGATCAAACTGATGAAAAAATTAATTTTCACTCGTCTTCTATCAAACCGCGGTGCTAATGCAAAGAAAGCTCATCAGAAACAACGAAAACTACTCAAAGGTAAGTCGATAAGCGAGCGAGGTCCTTTCACTCTTGCAAAATCAGTTCATATGAAATTGACAACGGCAAGACGATTTCGGCCAATAGTTACATCACAGTTACATACTTCTAAGGACACAAAGTTGGTTATTAACTCCTGGAGTAAAAGGTTCAAAAGGGGAACCAAAGACAAGGAAGCGCATGCAGCTTTAGTAGAACTATCTTCCATGAAAACTGCATTGCAAACTGCTGAGAAAAGTATTCTTGGAACGACGTGTTCACCTGAACAGAAGGTCGTGGGTCTAGAGCAAGTAAGATTAAAGTGGCTCGAAAATTTTGTCGAAAAAATTACAGTGAAGAACGAGCGAGTGAAGCATGAGGAAAGTAGGCGGGTGAATTGTGAACTATATTCACAGCATCCAGATTCTCAAAACTCAGCATCTGATAACTGTAGATCGCAGACGAATCAGCGAAATTCTATGTTCCCCCCTAATAATCGAAGCTCAGACTTTTCCAGATATCATAGTGATTTTAGTTTCAATAGCAACGATCGTCGTTACAATCCATATCAAAACCGGCCTTTTCACAGTAATCACTTCACTTCGAATCGCCCTCGTCCCCAAGTAAATGATCAAAATCAGCGTTTCTTCTACCCACGGGCAAATGAACGAACAGGCAATTATCAACCTCGAGGCCCAAGTGCATTTGGTCGTCCATTGAGCAACAATTTTAATCAACATCCGCAGTTTCAAAATCCACGTTTCGACCAGCGAAATCGTCCATTTTATCCCAGTCGTCCTTTTCAACAACGACCGATTTTCGAAAACCGATCGTACTACAATTCGTCGTTTTGCCAAGAAAGCCAAAATATCGGCAAGTATCCAAAAATTTGAAATTTTCGATTTCTCATTTTTGTCACGTTTACTTATTTTTTCGCCTGTTGTGTCTCTTTTTACGTCTAATTTCGTATAATCGTAAGTTTTTTTTTGTTTTGTCTTGTTTTCCGACAGATCTTCTTTTTTTTTGAGTTCGCAGTGCTCACTTTGGAAAAGATGAAGTGTAATATGATCCACCAAAAAAAAAAATATTTTCGTTGTGTATGCAAATTAACCGTTCTCATTTATTATTCTTTTGTATCAAGTTTTCGCCACCCATGAATTTGTTTTTCTTCATTTTCATTTATAATTATGATTGATCTGTCATTTGTTCATATTTTTATTGTTTAGTTTTTGTGTGTTTTTCAGTAGAGGTGTCCGTATCGTCTGAAGTAAAGTTCGAAACTCGTGTGCCTCTCCACTTTTTCTTGGGTGGGCTCATATCCCTCCTCTAGGAAAATGGGTCATGAAATATACACCGTCTGGGTTGTCCAGCCTTCCCTACTATCCATAGGTGACCAAAATATTACAAATATTATACGCAAACGCACTGACGACGGCCAGGGTTGGCAAGACTTTGGTTTTTTTAAAAAACCAAAAAATTTGAAAATCTCTGGTTTTTTGGTTTTTTTTCCAAAATCATTGGGAAACTGTTTTTTCACATTAGTCGATCTTCTAGGTATGTATTGGTGTCTATCTAAATCAACAAAACAATTAATTTAGTTGAATTGACTTTACTACAAGGTAGAAAAAAGTCGTATTTTTATGATCATTTCGTACTCAAAAGATGTAATATAAAATCAATCGATATCCTTTGTATACATCTTGCAAGCACACATTTAGTATACATGAGTCAACTTTGCTATAATTTACTCACAAAAAAGTAGACACTAAATCTTTCGTGGAGTGTACTTCGACCATACGGAGTGACATCCATTGATCAATATCATCATCAAAATGTTATAAAATATGTTTGAGTTTAATATCCTGAATTTATTGTTACGGTAATCTTTTTAATTTTCTTAGCTCGAAATTTTAAAATAAAAATGAGACAACAATAATAAAATTTTATACAGATCAGTTAAGCATACTGTAGGTTAACAAAGAGTAGAGCTTTTGAGTGGCTCATTTTTATGTGACTTGACGTCGCTACTAAGTAGAAAAAATCGGACAAAAATATGTACCTATCATGCAAGCATACCTTATTGGGGGGGGGGGGGGTGGGGGGCCCCTCAACTTGGCCAACCATGTACCCAACATCACCCAACCCACCCAGTTTGGAAAAAATTAGAAAAATTTGCAAAAAGTGTATGTTTTTTGGGAAAAATTTCGACTTTTTCCGACCCTCCCCCCCAACTGGTCGGAGGTCTAACAGGTATGCATGCGAGCGAGAATAGTATTATAATAAGACCCATTTGCTGTAGTTATAGCTCGCGGAAAGCTCTGAAAAGCAAAAAATTGGAAACATCTGAAATGTCTATGTGTGACTTTCAACTGCAGCTTTTAATATTAATAACATATGTAATAATCTATCAATTTAAAATCCTCTTATCGAAAACAGTTACTTAAAAATTGTGTCATTTCAACTTTTCTGTGCATATGTATATATGTGATGCATTGATACAATTCTGTAGTTGATTTCTTTTGAGTTTTGATTACGTGTGTATTGTATATTTCTCTTTGTAATTTTTCTTCTTTTCCTTGAATTGGCCCCTTACACATCGCATGCTCTGTTCCATTTTTACTTTTCTTATGTTCTTCACTCATAGTTCCTTTCTTATGTGCCCACTATTCATACCTGTAAGACCTCCGACCAGTTGGGGGGGGGGGGGGTAAATCTGAAATTTTTTTTTGGGGGGGGGGGGTAGAAAAAAGTCGAAATTTTCCCCAAAAAAGGCCAAAAAACATACACTTTTTTAAAATTTGTTTAATTTTTTCCAAACTGGGGAGGTTGGATGATGTTGGGTACACGGTTGGCCAAGTTGGGGGGGGGGTCTTCCCCAACCCCCCCAAGTACAGGCATGCCACCATTACTGTATTTCTATTGCTATAATAGGGATTTCCTATAGCATAAAATAATGACACTTACGATAAGATTGATACTTCTAGCTGCCATTTTAAGACTCCCTTAGTTTTAGATGATACACATACAGGGAGCTTCCAGCAGTTTTTTACATAGTTATTTTGACGTACCAAACATTCTAAAAAATTAAACCAGAAAAAAACACTAAAAACCATAGAAAACCAAAAAGTCGAGATTTCAAAAGTTTGGTTTTTGCTGCCAACCCTGACGACGGCGCGAAATTTTGCGTTTTCAGTCCCTAAAATGTCTGAAAATCAAAACAATTTAGTGTTCGACCGCTCAAAAGGTTCGTGTCAATTGGCACAAACGCTCAAAATTTTTCTGTGTCAAAAACCATGTTTTGGCACAAAAAAAACACTGGTGTCGACACCACCGTTTTTTTCCTCGAAGATTTTTTCCACATGAGAACCGGACCCAAAATTTTTTTCCTCATTTTCCAAAACTTTTCCACATTTTTAAAAACGCTTATAATGTGGCTACGGATGCTTTTTTATGCATTTTAAGAGCATACCCAAGCATTTTATTGTATTCGGAGTCAGAAACCTGCAAAAATGAGGAAAAAATTGAGAAAATTCTGGTTATGTTTGTTAAAAATGAGCTCGTGAAGAATATATTGGTGTTCTACAGGAGCAGGTGAAGCATGTTAACGATAGAGTTCTCAGGAATTTATCCGCTCTATTGACATTTTGATGGTTCCGATTAGAATCATCTAATTTTATTTAGCTCTTGGTCCGGCGCAGAGCGCCGAAAATTTTTTTGGATTTTCACTTTCTAAAACGCTGGAAAATGAGCCTTCACAACGTTGAGAAATAAATTAAAATCAAACTGATGAACTGTAGTATGTTCCCGATTCCGGCGCTCCGCGCCGGAAAAATTTTCGGGTTCTTATATTCTAAAACGCTAGAAAATAAATCTTTCCTTTAGATATTTATGAATAGAAGTTCTAAAATCGCAGTCTAGAATGATGTCTTCAATTTCCATCTTCAATAAACGCAAAAGTCCAGGTTGCAAACGTTTAAAAAATTCCAAGCATCGAGAGGAAAAATTGAGAGAATTGATAAAAAATCTCAATTTTGGGCGACATAATGGACTGTTAACGATTAGAAAATGAAACGAGCTAACTTAATTGATGGAAACTGTTGAGCATTAATTAGTAAGTCGAAGTAGATATGCTAACGGCCGCGCCTGATAGAAAATAGTTAAGATTATACCCATGACCGGCGCGAAGCGCCGGAAAATTTTGAGATTTAAATGGGGTCTTTTGAGGAAAATAATTTCGAAATGAGGAAAAAAAATTTGGGTATGGTTCTCATTGTGGAAAAAATTTTACGGAACTCCAAACCGAAAAGATGCGTTTTCGTGGACTTTAAAAGGTCAAAATCTCAAAATATTCCGGCGCTTGGCGCCGGTCATGGGTATAATTATAACTATATTCTATCAGGCGCGGCTGTTAGCATATCTACTTCGACTTAGTAATTAGTGCTCAACAGTTTCTATCAATCAAGTTAGCTCGTTTCATTTTCTAATCGTTTACAGTCAATTATGTCGCCGAAAATAGAGATTTTTCATCAATTCTCTCATTTTTTCTCTCGATGATTGGAATTTTTTAAACGTTTGCAATCTGAACTTTTGCGTTTATTGAAGGTGGAAATTGAAGACATCATTCTAGACTGCGATTTTAAAACTTTTGCTCACGAATTATCTGTTGGAGAGATTTATTTTTCAGCGTTTCAGAATATAAAAATCCAAAAATTTTTATGGCGCTCCGCGCCGGACCAAGAATGAATAAAATTAGATGATTCTAATCGGAATCACAGAAATGTTAATATGAGAACTCTATCATTAACTTGCTTCATCCGCTCCTATAGAACACCAATATATTCTTGATGAGCTCATTTTGATTAACATAACCAGAATTTTCTCAATTTTTTTCTTCATTTTTGCAGGTTTCTGACTACAAATACAACAAAACATACCTGTAGTTGGGGGGGGGGGTTGGGGGGAGGACCCCCCCCCCCCCCCCAACTCGGCCAACCCTGTACCCAAAATCATTTCCCCCCCCAGTTGGGAAAAAATTAAAAAAATTTGCCAAAAAGTGTATGTTTTTTGGCCTTTTTTGGGAAAAATTTCGACTTTTTCCTACGCCCCCCCAACTGGTCGGAGGTCTTACAGGTACATACCTGTACTTGGGGGGGGGGGGGACCCCCCCCCCCAACTCGGCCAACCCTATACCCAAAATCATTTCCCCCCCCAGTTTGGAAAAAAAAAAAATTTTCAAAAAATTGTATGTTTTCTGGCCTTTTTTGGGAAAAATTTCGACTTTTTCCTACCCCCCCCCCAACTGGTCGGAGGTCTTACAGGTATGTACAGGTATGCAACAAAATGCTTGGGTATGCTCCTAAAATGCATACAAAAGCATCCGTAGCGACATTATAAGCGTTTTTAAAAATGTGGAAAATTTTTGGAAAATGAGGAAAAAAATTTTGGGTCCGGTTCTCATGTGGAAAAAAACGGTGGTCAAACACTGCATAAATTTTTTTAGTGATCAGCCTACAGTATGCACGTGGTTGACACGCAGTATGAACCATCAATAATGACTTGTTTGTTGATAAGAGACACCAGGAGAACAATTACTTTCACAATATATCCCATCAAGCCATTACCACGTTCACATACTAGTTAAGGGCAAAACATCTATGAAATTGAAAAACAAAGTGAGAAACCTCTTCATCAAAGCTAAAATATGAATTTTGCAGTGCATTACGGGCTGCAAATCATCAATATCGCAACATTCGGTTAAAATTTGATTGCTACGATAGTATCTGCTAAACTCCGAACAAAATTTCGTCATTAAACTGAAAATTTTTGGCAAACTTTTAGGAATACTCAGGGTGGACATACACGTAGTACACTCGATCAGTATATTTATCACTGTTCCAAAATGATCGTATACTTTGCTTTTAACTTCATCAGACAAGCTATCGTAATCCGTTAGGATCTTGAAGCCTTCGGAACGGTGTCGTCGATTAAACTCCGCCAGTATTTGGCAAATTCGTGCATAATTATACATGAAACGGGCGCCCATTTTATTTTTCATTTCTAAATTCTCATTCATGTTCGATGGATTAGTGTCTTTTTGCGTCGAAATAGCCAGTAATTCAAAATGAGCTATGCAATTGGTAAGACTATCGATTTCTTCGTTTATTTTCATAGATTCTTGATCAAAAAAACGTTTGGTTTGATATAAATTTGATACCTGACAGCGTCTAATCGCGAAGTACGAAAATTTATAGTCCAACGTTTTGCATTTCATTCGTCCTATAGAATAAGGAATGAATTTCAAATCCTTTTTGGGTAGTGCGGAGGTAATACGCGAAATTAACGCGGTGATTGTCGGGTGAAGGATGTTGGGGAATATAATATATACTTCGTTTGCAATGATCGACAAACTCAAATAACTGACCAACGTTCGACAGTCATCTATGAAGAAGAATGATTAAAGGAACAAAAATACAAAACCAAAATGAATTGATACAGAAAATGTAGTCATTATGAATTGAATATTGAAAATTCTGCTCGATTCTGAATATCGGTTTTAAACCGAATGCATATCAAAATGCTGATGGAATGAACTTCGAGGATTTTTTTCAAGACTGACTACTACGACTAGCCAGGCAGAGAGCTCACCTTCATCTAGTCCTTCATCGTTAAATGACCGACTTTCTGACATAGAATCCAGTGTTTCACAAGTTTGGGACACATTACTGGATAATCGAATCCCATTTTCTTCCAAACAGGTGTTATTCTTCAGTTTTGGAATCAAGCAATTGTATCCCATATGATCTAAAACCTTCGACAAAAATTTTATCACAATTGAACATCGGAAAATTGTAAAATTGTCATTTTTCGTTTTTGAGAATCTGTCCAATATCGGAACAACGACTATTTTCTGACCCGAACTGCGTTTTCGCTCAATGAATTCTTCTAAATGGCCTTTCAATTTATCGAGCGACATCGCGCCTTCGTTCATTTCCTGAAATCAGATAAGAAATATTTTTTGACAATTCAAGATTTGGAATTCCAAACAACGACAGTATGATCCTAAAAATTCAGGAAAAATGTCATACGAGATGGTACTAAAGATTTATTGCATAGCAGAATCTTGTTATACTTTTATATACCCGTCCTCTTTTTTATTAATTTTCTTTTTTTTATTTCTTCTCTGTTCTTTTTGGAACGGCAATTCGTCGCTGTCATCTTTTTTCATTTTAATTTCAAGATTGTCCCTACTTATCGGTTCGATAATATGGCCAGCTTTCGTTTTGATCGGCGGCTCCAATAAAGTTTTATAGCTAATCGCCGAATTCCACTCTTTGCCCAACGGTTGCGTTAATTCTTCTTCGAAAAGTTCGACGTTTCCGTACGGGAACGGTACACGTTTGACTTGGAATTTTTCAATAGATTCGTCCGCTTTTTCGTTCAAGCGAACTAACTTCGCTTTACGTTCTTTCCTCCGGGCTTCCTTTTTGGCAACTTTGTTTTCTGCCTTTTTGCGCTGTTTTTCGATCGTTTTTGGACCAACCCAATCGTTCCAGCCGGGCATTTTACCGGTGGAGTCGGCATCATCTAAAAAACAACACAATAAAATAGAAAAACGACAAAGACACAATGAAAAGAAGCTTTAACAGAGGGAAATTCTTGACAATCAAGATGACGTTAAATTTGGAATTTTACGAACAAAAATCAAACATATTTTCTTTTTTCAGGTTCAGCTGTATTTTTTTAAAGAATGAAAATTTGACTCGCCCAAGTCATCGTCGCTATCATCATTCATTTCGTTTTTGAGTTCTTCCTCCAAAACGTCATCATCAGCGAAAGCTTCGGAAATCAATATATTTTGATCATTTCTAGTATTTTCGTCGTTTGAATTTTTGGCGACAATGTCGGCAATTTTCGGCGTCAAATCAATTTTTACCGACGATTTTTTAATACTCTCAATTCTATTATTATGGTCGTCATCATCCGAATTTTCCAAGTCACTATTTTCTTTGTCGTCGTTTTTGGCGGCGAAAACTTTATCAGCTAATTCTCGACTCAACTTTAGTTGATCTTGCAAAGCTTGTCTCAATTCCGGGTCTTTTTTAGCCAAATTTCTAATCTGTTTCGCCCATTTACCAGTACTTTTATGGCGTAAGGTCGATCGTTCGGCGATTCTATCCATTTCGAGAAGTTCTAATTTTTCTTTAGCGCCTTCGCGATCGTTTTTACGCAAAAGTTCTAAAACTTCCTTCTCGGTTTCTTTGCGTTTTTGTTTTTTCATTAGTCGATGATAACGTTTACTTTTTATGGAATTTTGTCGCTTATTTTGAGCCGTTTTATATGAAATAAGGGCTCGAATTTTACTCAGTTCTTTTTTACGTTTTTCCGCTTCTTCGATACTCAAAGCATTGAGGGCTTCCTTTTCCGCCTCGGTATATTCTTGATCCGGCGGTAGGTAATTTTTCGACGATTTCAATAATTTCGCGGTTTCTATTTCGAGCTCTGTTCTTGGTTGCGATCTTCAGCAAAAAATAAAATAATGCAAGCATAAAGATGATAGAAACGAGACTATCTTTCGATCTGAGCACTTTAAAACCACAAACATCTATCTATCAAGGATCGTGGATGGATAAATATGCATAAAATTAGATCTAAATAACGTTTTTCAACTACGCGCAAGGAAAAAATCACCGAAAAACTAGCTTATATTACAATTTCTCACTGGAATCTGGCTACAGCACCTTCCAAACTTGATTCGTTGGGCGCCTTCCCTTCTTCAGATTCGAATTTTCTCAAAGGAAAGGTAAGTTTGTCCGCTAAACGATTTCGACGAACAATTTCGTCCCAAAATCCGACTTTTCGCTTGGATTGATCGTAAGCGACTGATCGTTCGATTTTATCGCGAGCTTGTCGATGAAGCGGTACATCCAGAGTCGTCGCTTTTTTATCTCTCGACTTCGAAATGAGCTGCTTCTTCAATTCACCAACATTTTTGACGTTGTCCAATGATTCGACCAGTTTGACGACATTTAACTTATTTGTGACACCGCCTCCCACCGAGCCTAAATTGAATTGATCGACAACGTCGGTTGATTCGTTACGTATTTGGGGTTTAACTTTAACACTGAATAAATCCATTACGACTTCAGCCTGTAAAATATGCGTCAATATGGATATTAGCACAGAATATTCGGAAAAAGAGCAGTCTAAGAACATTTTTGAGGCAGTTCATTAAAATATAACTGATTCTCAACAAAAAAATAAAATATGAATTAATTATAAAAAACCCGAGAATGTAGTGACCGGGATTATATTCAGAACTGGACAAGTCTTAATGTTTTTAATCAATCAGCTAGACTATGCCGTCAACCAGCAATTAGAATTGTCAATTAAAAAGCTATCACTTTCGACAAACTTAACAAATCCAAAAATTAGGAAACCAAATATTATAGGATATTTAAAGAGCAAGAATTTTTGCATTTTTTACTAATCGTTTACAGTCAATTATGTCGCCGAAAATAGATTTTTCATCAAGTCTCTCAATTTTTCTCTCGATAATTGGAATTTTTTAAACGTTTGCAATCTGAACTTTTGCGTTTATTGAAGGTGGAAATTGAAGACATTAGTCTAGAACGCGATTTTAAAACATTTGTTCACGAATTATCTGTTGGAGAGATTTATTTTTCAGCGTTTTAGAATACAAAAACCCGAAAATTTTTCCGGCGCTTCACGCCGGAATGGGAGGCAAATTGCGCTTCATCAGTCTGATTTTAATTTATTCCCCAACATTATGAAGGTTAATTTTCCAGCGTTTTAGAAAGTGAAAATCGAAAAATTTTTCCGGCGCTCCGCGCCGGACCAAAAACTAAATGAAATTAGATGATTCTAATCGGAATCAAAGAAATGTTGATAGCAGATAAATTCGTGAGAACTCTATCGTTAACCTGCTTTATCCGCTTCTATAGAACACCAATATATTCCTCATGAGTTCATTTTGACTAAAATAACTAGAATTTTCTCAATTTTTCTCCTCATTTTTGCAGGTTTCTGACTACCATACCTGGGGTTGGGGGGGACCCCCCCCAAACTTGGCCAACCCAGTACCCAAAATCATTTACCCCCCCCCCCCCCCAGTTTGGAAAAAATTAAAAAAATTTGCAAAAAAGTGTATGTTTTTGGCCTTTTTGGGAAAAATTTCGACTTTTTTCTACCCCCCCCCCCCCCAACTGGTCGGAGGTCTTACAGGTATGCTGACTACAAATACAACAAAATGCTTGGGTATGCTCCTAAAATGCATAAAAAAGCATCCGTAGCCACATTATAAGCGTTTTTAAAAATGTGTAAAATTTTTGGAAAATGAGGAAAAAAATTTTGGTTCCGGTTCTCATCACCGTTTTTTTTTTCCTCAAATGGGGTCTTTTGAGGAAAAAAATTTCGAAATGAGGAAAAAAATTTTGGGTATGGTTCTCATTGAGGAAAAAATTTTGGGGAATTCAAAACCGAAAAGATGCGCTCTGGTGGACTTAAAAGGGTCAAAATCTCAAAATTTTCCGGCGCTTCGCGCCGGTCATGGGTATAATCTTGACTATTTACTATCAGGCGCGACCGTTAGCATATCTACTCCGACTTACTAATTAATTCTCAACAGTTTCCATCAATCAAGTTAGCTCGTTTCATTTTCTAATCGTTAACAGTTCATCACAGGGTTTATTTTGCACACCGCAACCAAATTCCGGGCTGTGCAACCAAATTTTTTCTGCCAAGTTGCACAGTGCAACTTGAGGCCTGACTGCTCTTTTGATAAAGTTATTGGGTTTTCTGTCCGGAGATGCATTTTTATGCGTTCTAAAATGGAAAAAAAAGAAAATTTTCCGGCGCTTCGCGCCGAGTTTCAATTAATTTATAATTTTCTATATTATTCTAGTACGCGGTTAGAAAAGGTCATTCTAGTTAGTGCTTAAGGTTCTAATTATCATCATATTATGGTTAAATGTTTGATCCAGTATTGTTTTTTGACGAAGTTGATGAAAACCAACATTTTTCTCGATAATTTTCCCAAAATTGTTTGCGATCTTCACAAAAATTTTGAATTTTGACTTTCATGTGATTAAAACATTTTGAGTGTAAGACAATGCTAGAAATTTTTGGCGGTTGAAAGCCGCTGGCCTAGTTTTTGGATTTGAGTTTGTCCCACTGAAAATTCATTAAATTCACCGAGAAATCAAACCTTCTGTCTGGGAAATAAAAGGTGAAAAGATTCATTTTTCAGCGTTCCAGAATATTGAAATCCCGAAAAAATTTTCGGCGCTGCGCGCCGAACTAATTACTCTAGTCTAGTTCAATTAACTTTTTCATTTGGTCTCCAAAACTCAAAAATTGGGTTTTAAATGCCTAAAACCGACGCGGATCGAATGAATGTCAAGAAAACAGTTTGCGATGGTTTTTCCGATAAATTTAAGCAAATTTATTGATTTTAGAGTGAGCAACTAAAAATTTATCTGCGCAACCAAAATTTTTCCCCAAGTTGCACATTGCAACCTGGCCTGTGCAAAAAAAGCCTGGTTCCATATGTCGCCCAAAATTGAAATTTTTCATCTATTCTCTCAATTTTTTCTCTCGATGCTTGGAATTTTTTAAACGTTTGCAACCTGAACTTTTGCCTTTATTGAAGATGGAGATCGAAGACACTACTAGACTGCGATCTGTTCATGAATATCTGTTAGAGAGATTCATTTTCCAGCGTTTTAGAATATAAAAACCCGAAAATTTTTCCGGCGCTCGGCGCCCCAATTTGAAACAAATTACAGTTCATCAGTTTGATTTTAATTTATTTCTCAACGTTGTGAAGATTCATTTTCCAGCGTTTTAGAAAGTGAAAATCAAACAATTTTTCTGGCGTTCCGCGCCGGACCAAAAACTAAATAAAATTAGATGATTCTAATCGGAACCACAGAAATATCAATATAGAGCGGACAAATTCCTGAGAACTCTATCGTTAACATGCTTCACCTGCTTCTGTACAACACCAATATATTCTTCATGAGCTCATTTTTAACTAACGTAACCAGAATTTTCTCAATTTTTTCCTCATTTTTGCAGGTTTCTGACTCCAAATACAACGAAATGCTTAAGTATGCTCCTAAAATGCATAAAACAGCATCCATAGCCACATTATAAACGTTTTTAAAAATGAGGAAAATTTTTGGAAAATGAGGAAAAAAATTTTGGGTCCGGTTCTCATGTGGAAAAAATTTTCGAGGAAAAAAAAAACGGTGGTTCTCATGTGGAAAAAATCTTCGAGGAAAAAACGGTGATGCACACAGTATATCAGCGTAAGATCAACATTTTCTGGGGCTATTCAGTGAAAAATCTAGTCCGCCCCTCCATGAAAAAATCCTGGGCACAGTCCTGATTAAGGTTATAACCGGCGCCCCGCAAGAGCCGGAAAATTTTGAGATTTGGACCTCCTAAAATGCACCAAAATGTATCTTTTCAAAATGAAAACCCCAAATTTTTCTTCCACATTTGTGAAAAGACCTCAAAAATTTTTTCCACAGTCCAGATTTTTTTCAACATTATAGTGCAAACGTGGAAAAAACAATGAATGTCTGTGCAAAAAAAACCGAATCGTGGTAAAAAAAATTGGGAATATCATACAGTAATTAATCGGGAACACTATGCACTACCCAAACGTAACAACTTGTGGTATTCTTTATAGCGTTGTATAATACGAACCGAGCCGTTTAGAACCCTCACTAAACGCAAAACAATATAATTTTGGCAGATAACTATCTCACAGGACTGAAAGTTTTTGCGCATGCTCAACAAACCTTTAGCAAGTTTCAGAGGATATAATCCTGAAGTAATGCTTTATGCAAATGATATTGACGACAGGATTGATTATAGATTTTCACACTAATTATCACAAAATATAATTTAAAATCACGAACCAGCGTTTTGCACAACATTGAAAAACTAATCATTCCGCTAAGTAAAAGTTTTAAATAAAACATATCAATACTGGCTTGCTTTTCCATCGATCGATGATTCGAAATATGCCTGGACTTTCGTTTGGGACTTCGACGCCACACCGATGCCGGCCAATTTTTCTTCGACGATTTGGAAATTTTCGACTCCCGTTTCGATTTTTAGCGCATGGACTAAACTTTCTACGCCGTCGAACCCTAAATTACATAGCGTGCGCACCTGTGCATCTGGGACTCGGGGTATTACCCCTACCGGATCTGGCGAATGCGCATTTACTACACATGGACTTCGGGTGGATAAGCATTTATTGCCTTTTTTAACCATCATGATGAGTTGCTAACAATCTTCTTAACCTAGAAGCTTGCAGTTTTTTGACAGGAACCCAATTGCTACCGTTTAAGTTTTCTCTACTTAGATTTTTTAGACAAATATATCTACTACCCTGACAAAATCCCGGTTGACCTTCGTCAGGATGTCTGACCATACACATGTAACTGGCGGGAAAGCCATTGGAACTCCCTAGAAATTGTCTGCGATACGGCTAACTATTGTGTGATCCCCCAGGATTTTCCAAGTCTAGCTAGCCATATGATAGTCATAGGGATCCCCATACTGATGGTCGGAAACATACGGAAAAAAGTAAATTTTTTGATTAAAAAAGTGAATTGTTTAACAAAAAATGGCCAAAAATGCCAATTTTCTCGGCGCTTCGCGCCATGAATACATTTTTAACAGTTTTTTAGACAAAAATTCCTTTTTTGAACTGCTTTTCGAACTTTTTCGGTGAAAAAGTCAAATTCTTTTTCCTTGTGGGACTTTCAGGGAATCGGTGACCCTCGGTCACAACAAGTCGCTTGAACCTCCATACCTCGGGGCTCAGTTACTTGCATATATGTGCAAAGGTATGCATAAAAAGACATCTATTACGGAATGTCCACGTTGGTGCTCATTACAAACCAGCGTGAAGAAATTCGAGACAGACAATATCTGACCATTGAAAAAACTTTTTCGTTATGAACAGAAGTTTTCATGTACCAAAAACAGAAAATTGTACATTAATCGGTTTCGTAGCGAACTAAAGAAACATAATCTACGAAGTTGTATCTTTATTTTAACGAGCGGTAAGAGTGAAAGTTTGATAGAAAGTCTGCTTGACTTTCTATCAAACTTTCGATGCTGCTGATATAGAGCCTAATCATGGACAATTTTTCATTTTTTAATGAAAAAAATACTAGGTTCAGGTTTTCTCCGCAAACGGCTCTGGCACCTTACCGAAATCTCCGTGAGAATTTCGTATCGAAATTTTTTTCCATGAGTTGAAATCACGTTTAAAATTCACAAAATGATTGTAAATTGTAGATTACCAGGAAAATCATCAAACGTATGTAGATATTTTCAATTTCCAAGTGAATGTTGTCACTTCTGAATTACTGAACAATGAAATATATTGTTTTAGAATTATTGAGCAATAGGTAAAATTGGGAATTGATGAGCGAAAAATTTGGCGCTGATTAGCCATGAGTGTGCTCAAAATTTCATGTCTGTCGGGTAACTTTAGGATTGAAAAATTAATAAGTATGCGAAGCACAGGATTTGGATTCAGGAATGTCGCACCAAGACAACTGAGCTTAACTTACATGAAAAGACATAAACTAAATTATAATTTTGGCTTTGGCATTTTCGCTCTATACAACTCCGGAAAATGGATTTTTCATCGATTCCATACTATATAGGAACACATCTACAAATTCTCAATCCAAAATTACTGGTTGGTGCGGATTGCTCGGAAAATTTTTCACACAAACAAAAAAAACTCCGCATTGTACGGAAAAAAGTCTGGTTAGATAATAACATAGGTAATGAATGCACAAATTTAAGACATCTTAGCCGATTGATTTAGTTCATTTTCCAATCAGATGGAAAAAGTCATGAAACTAAATTAATACATACATTCTTACTTTCAATTTCACAAGAATCTCGATCACAATAAATCTTTGGTGCATCGATCGCCGTTTTCGGATCCATCCCGAATTTAACTATATTAATTATCGTTTGAGCGACGCTGCTCAAAGTTCGAGTGCCATTTATGCCACCTTAAAATACATAATATTGAAATTAACTGATAATTTATTATGTTTGTAGTAGAGAAGTTCTTATACTCGTATCAGGGTTCATACACATTCCCGTAAATAAAATCCCCTGACTTTCCCAGGTTTCCCAGGTTTTTTCATATCAATATAACCAGATATCAATGACTTTTCTTTTGAAAAAAGGTTGCAAACACAAAAATTATTTATTTCAAAAAAATTTCGCAAAGCAGCAATTTGAAAATCAATAGCTTCCTTATCTTTCACAGTTGTTTCTTCGATTTTTTTCTTGTATTCTTGTAGCTGTTTGATTTCAGTTTCGACTAATTTGTGTTTCTTCTTGGCAACATTTGATGCTGTCACTTTGGAATTTTCTTCTTCTAAATATTGATGATATCGTGTTTGACTGCTTTTCACATTTCTCAGCATTTTATCAGATATCTCAATCTAAACAAAGGTGTCATATAATTTCTGATGTTTCATGAAAATATTTAACATAAGATCTGATCTGAATGTGACATACCTTTTCCAAGCCACCAGATGATTGTATGTAGTCATACACAAGACGCTGATTCACGATCAGTAACTTTCTCTAACTGTATGGGACGAAAGGCACATTGTCAGGGTTGGCAAAGCTTTGATTTTTTGGTTTTTTTTAAAAACCAAAAAATCGGAAAATCTCTGGTTTTTTTTGGTCTTTTTCAAAATCATTGGAAAACTGTTTTTTTCACATTAGTCGATCTTCTAGGCATGTATTGATGTCTATCTAAATTAACAAAACAATCAATTTAGTTGAATTAACTTCACTACAAATAGGAAAAAGTCGCATTTTTATGATACATTTCCCACACAAAAGATGTGATATTAATCAATCGATATCCTTTCCTTTGTATCCATCTTGCAAGCACACATTTAGTACATGAGCTGAGTTTGCTATAATTTGCTCACAAAAAATTGGATGCTAAATCTTTCATAGAGTGTACTCCGATCATACGGGGTGACATCCATTAAGCCATATCATCATCAAAATGTTATAAAATATGATATAAAATATGATTGGGTTTAATATCCTGAATTTATTGTAACGGTAAGCATTTTAATTTTCTTAGCTCGAAATTTCAAAATATAAATGAGACAACAAAAATAAAATTTTATACAGCTCAGTTAAGCATACTGTAGGTTAACAAAGAGAAGAGCTTTTGGGTGGCTCATTTTTATGTGACTTGACTTTGCTACTAAGTAGAAAAAATTGTGCAAAAATATATCTATCATGCAAGCGAGAATAGTATAATATAATAAGACCCATTTGCTGTAGTTATAGCTCGCAGGCAGGTTTGAAAAGCAAAAATTCGGAAACATGTGAAATGTCTATGTGTGACCTTCAACTATAGTCGTAATATTAATAACATATGTAGTAATCTATCAATTTGAAACCCTCTTATCGAAAAGGGTATTGTGTCATTTCAACTTTTCTGTGCATATGTAAATATGTGATGCATTGATACAATTCTGTAGTTGATTTCTTTTGAGTTTTGATTACTTACATTCATACATGTAATTGGGGGGGGGGGAAGTGCTATGGGAACCCCCCTCCAGAAATCGTCGACCATATGGCTAGCCATTGGGCGACCCCCCCCCCAGGATTTTCCAATCCTATGGCTAGCCATATGGTAGCCCTAGGGACCCCCATAGTTTTAGTCGGAAAAATACTGAAAAATATCAATTTTTGAACAAAAAATGGTCAAAAACGTCAATTTTCTCGGCGCTCCGCGCCATAAGTACATATTTTATCATTTTTTAGACAAAAATTACTACTTTTTAATCCGTTTTTCGGATATTTTTCATGGAAAAAATCGAATTTTTTTTCCTTCAGGGACCCCTCCCCCCGAAATTCTGGGAATTACTGACCCCCGGCCCCAAAAAAGTGCTCCAAACCCCCCCCCCAGACCTCGGAGCTCCGTTACATGTATGCTTACATTGTGTATTGTATATTTCCCTTTATTCGTAATTTTTCTTCTTTTCGTTGAATTTGCCCCTTACATATCGCATGCTCTGTTCCATTTTTACTTTTCTTATGTTGTTCACTAATGGTTCCTTTCTTACGTGCTCACTATTACTGTATTTCTATTGCTATAATAGGGATTTCCTATAGCATAAAATAATGACACTTCCGATAAGATTAATACTTCTAGCTGCCATTTTAAGGCTCCCTAACTAGTCTTAGATGATACAGGGAGCTTCTAGCAGTTTTTTACATAGTTATTTTGATGTACCAAACATTCTAAAAAACTGAAGCAGAAAAAAACCACTAAAAAACCAAAAAAAACATTAAAAAACCACTAAAAAACCAAAAAGTCGAAATTTCAAAAGTTTGGTTTTTGCCAACCCTGCACATTGCTCATGTGAGAACAGTGTGAAAAACTAATTAAGTTGGCGCCTAGCGACCAAGCAACACATGTGGAGCTAGAAAATTTTGAGACAGCCAAAGGTCAGAAAAGTAAAACCACTCATAGGGTCCACAACCACCCTAAGCCATTCCTTCTCATTTTCTTTCCATTCTCTTTTCCTTTTTCCTTCTTTTTCTTCAATTTTCTGGAATTTGTGACAAAATCCCCTGACTTTCCCAGGTTTCCCAGAAAAGAAAAAAAATCCCCTGACATTCCCAGGTTTCCCAGGTTCCCAGGTTGTGTATGAACCCTGTCGTATAGAGAAAAATTCAGGTTCGGGTATTGGAAGATGAAAAAAGTATTCCACTGTTCCAGGAGTTAAAAAGGAAAAGCGACACGTTTTTTTCACGTCCATATTGTTCCATCGAATCTGCTTACCGGAAATTCTCAACAATTCAGTTACTTACAATAAACTCCTAGTTTATGAAAGCATGTTCAGGCCCAGCAGTAAGTGAAAGAACGGGTTTTACACGATGTTGTTTGAAATAATAATTTTTCTCAGCAATTGATGACCGGGACAAGTAAATCACCAATATCAATGAAAAGGGTGAACTTGAACAGTAAAAACAAATTATGCCTATCCCGGTTGTTTGTACTTTACTACAGAATTCATGGAGAAAACTAGTGTTTTCTTGTGTACCTGACCACAAAGATTATAGTTTATTTTTCTAGAAATGATTAGAAATTATGAGTAGGAAAACAAGTACTATTTCATAGTTTTACGATTTTCGGTCAATCCATATGTCACATCGAACCGAAAATTTGTAAATATACTAAACTAACTTTTAACAATTTTTTGAGTAAAAATTTATGTAGCGAATGCTTTTTTCGACGGTTTGAAAGACATATTATTCATTTTTGTAATTTTTTCAATTTGGAAGCATTTCATAAAAAACAAAACTGTAGCTTTTGCTCAGAAACTACATTATTGATCCATTTTCTCGAACTAACCAGTACTGGACGAATAATTTCAAACAACTTTTTTTGAGATTTAATCTTTCGTGTAGCTTTGAACAAACGTGAAAAGGTCTAAAAGAATTAAAAGTCGCAGTCATATGTGTGAAAATATCCTTTTCAACAGATATCCCATGACAAAAGACAAAATACAGAGGCTAAGGAGCAAAACACTGATATTTGCATTGCAACGGCTTTCCTTAAAAATTGCTTACCAACTGATAACCGTAATAAACAAGGACGATTTTCTTGATAAACAATAGTCGGAACCATAGAAGATAAGGGTCTCTTATTCGGTTGTATAAAATTGTACTTTTCGTTTGGATCCTTGATTGTTGAAAAATGAAAAATGATAAGCGAGCTAAAGTGATGAAATCAACGGAAAATAGTTCTGTTACTTGTTCAATATTTGAAAAATCTAATAACTCGTCGTTTAATAATATACCCGATGGTGTTAGGATCATTGAACCGAATAAATTATTGAGAGAGCTGGGATGTATATTAAAATTGTCATGATTCAAATGTAAAAGGGGGAGACAAGGCTTAAATTCATGAGGACTCAATCACTTTTGGTAGGAATTCTTATGAAGAAAAGAAAAAAAATCAGAGGTGAAACTCGAAAATTTAGCTGCAAATTACCTCGTGAAAGAAACCAACATTTCATTTTTGTCGATAACACTAACATGTGCAGTACCATGATCATCAACCGGAATCGAATCGTGATTAAGTGTTTCGCAAACATCTACATTATTTGTCACAGTTTTGCTGAATAGAGTAATATAATCAACCGAGAAACAACACAAGCGCGAGTTACCATAAACAGTCGTAATAAGAAACATAATTTTTAGAAAAAGTAATCTACTTGGCGATTAGTGATTCGAACACTCGAACTTTTGGGTTTTTGTAAGGATCGCCGAGTAAAGTGCGACAAACGTAGGCATTTTTGGTGGCCTAAATGACATACAAATTGAAATCCGCAATCTAAAGATGTGATTACTGCTACATTGGGACATGTTTATTCAAAGATCCTATAGGCTATAAGCACAAAATCAATAATAAAGTGTGCTTTTTACCTCGGTTAAAGCTGTCATATACAATGTTGAGAGCGGATTGTCAACGTCTAGCTTCTCAACACTCTTCAAAGTGTAAAGCAACAGACTGCCAGAACTCGGCGCTGGCATAGTAACAACGGTATAATCTTGAAAACAAATAAGAGTGAAAATGTGAAAAATTGTAGAAAAAACCATAACTTCAATTAATTAAATTCTCAAAAAATTCATTGAAAACGCCAAATTCTCGATGAATAAATAGTTAGAAAAACAGTAAATGAAACTTCAAGCATAAATTTTTTAATTGAGAATGGCATTGTGTAATGTGCGTTATCATTAACTCAACAAATTTTTGATTTTTGCTGTTTTCAATGTCTAAAAAGCAGTAAAAACTTACTCAAAAATTTTCCAACTATCGGACTGATGTCGCTCATCACGCGGTAATTTTTTAGATCGTCAAGTTTCATCACACCTCCGTTCTTTTGAACCTTCAAGAGATTCTTGAAAATTTTCAATCGAAGCAAAATGCACATTTATGTACTTCTCGAACAATTTCTTCAGCAATACTCCCACTGTAGAAGGTCGAGATGCCTTCGGTTGAAACTTTTCGGAATAAATTGGCCAAATCCTTACGATGCATTACGTCGCCTTCGTCGTATAGCTGATTCGTAGCTGGATTCCGAAAAACATTGAAGAAGCCGTCGGGGAAATCTTTTTCCTTGGCAACACGCTTTCTCAAAACCTTCGCTAGAAAATGAAAAGATAAGTCAAAAAAACAAAAAGCTTAAGAGACATAGGCAAGTAACAAAATTTTTTAAAATTTACATTCATAAATTCTTATCTTTTTACCTTAATTCATTGCTAAAACGCATAAACAAACACTTTTTATTATCATGGTAACAGAAAGCCGACTTTAATATTCCGAATAATTTATGCGACGAACTGTAATTTGTTTGCCTTAAAATGCTGTCAATTAATAAAGGAGTGGAAATCAAGTTTAATTTTCCATTTTTACGGTTTGCTACTGAACCACATACTGCACATAAAATCGATTTGAATAGCCAGCTAAATTGTAGTAATTTTAATTTTAAAAATCCTACAGTAAAGGCTATGGTAGACAATGTTGACTACAGCATCGATTTTGTACCATTTTTCTATCTAGAAATACTTAATGAAAAAACAGACTGATTCACGAGCGAACAGTCAAGAATCGAAAATTTTAAAAAGAAAGCAGCAAAAAACTAACGTGAGTTTTAATTTTAAAACGAAAACTTACAATTTTAATGCTCATACAGAACGAAAAATTGCATTTTAGATACAATTTTCGATATTCTCAAGTTCTTGCTGTAAAAACGTGTGACTAACTTTACCTAATCGAGCAGAAACTGGAAAACCGTCCTCCGCAATTTTTATAACAGGGGTAAATAATTCGCTCCATGGTAAACGGCCGTGCGCTTTGCTAGCTTCGAACATACCCAATAATTCTCCGGGTACGCCGACTCGTAAGCCGGGCTGAAACAAAGAAAATATGTATCACGAGACCGAAACGGACGTTCCGTAGAAAATTACTCTTGAATGCATTTCTTTCTCGAAGTTTCCACTCGCAGTGGCAATATCTCCAGGTGCACTTTCGCGAAAATCCAGCACCGTTGCTGGATGATCTTTGCGCTTATGGTCGTGAATTACTATGAAGCCACCTCTAAAATATTGTTGCGATGACGCCAATAGACTAAATTTACAAATTTCACGGCGGAACACTGCACCATGTTTTTTTCAGGTCGAGTAGCATGCGTAAAAACAAAACTACTCAAAATTGTTGAAAATGCCAGAAATTCGGATTTTTAGATTACTTCAGTCATGTGAAAACGCGTTTTTGAGCGGTATGAATGTCATCACTGTGATGAGCACCTGAAACTGTACAACACTCGTAACTTTGGTGCGATTAATTTTTAACCTGTCAATATCAGAAGATAATCTTGAAATTCATAGATATTGAGTTTTCAAAAGAGTAATTACTGAAAAAATTGAAAAACGTCGTTTCATTGAAAACACAAGGTTCACACTCTAGTTTTTACTCACTTTGAAGAAACAACTTACCCTCCCAGCCCCGAAGCTTGCGGTTCGACAACCATCAAGCAAATCATAGCGCTAATGGCTGCATCGACGGCGTTACCATTTTTCTTTAAAATACCAACTCCAACGTCCGAACAGGTTCCGGACAAACTGGAAACTGCGCCGTGAGATGGAACCTGAAGAAACGTCAATAACAACCATAAAATTAGGAATCGTGAACATGATTTCTCGAAGAGCTCTTGGCCATTAGAAATCCGAAAAATAGAGGCATTAAATTTCAAAATGTAACCTTTAAAAATAGAGAAAAAAAATTTAAAACCGAACTTTCTAATCATACTACCCGAAATTTTAAATGATAATGAACCGCTTTTCAGAATTTGATATCAATATATCAAAAAACATTAAATAATGATATCGAGAGACATCGTGCGCATACTTTTTTCAAGCATTTTACAAGCCATGGCTTGTTGGACTGACAAAATGGCTCGTAGAATTTTAGTCCAACAAGCCAAAATGGCTTGTCAGAATTTTTTGAGTCATGTGTTTGATCACATCGGATACAGAAAAGATGCATTTTGGTGCATTTTAGAAGGTCATAATCTCAACATTTTCCGGCGCTTCGCGCAGGTTATAACTTAAATCAGCATTATTATTTATTTCCTAGCTCAGGCGCCGCTTCCAACATGTCTACCTTCACTTATCATTTAATCTTTAATAGTTTTTATCATCTTAAACGTATTATCTCATGTTTCAATTGGTAATCTTCAATATTTCATCTTGATATTTAATGAAGATTCACATTTTATCCTTGACACATTTTTTCAGAAAGATCAATACGTCAAGTCTGTAAACCTTTCTTAACGTAAAATCAATCCAAAAGCTTCATGGAAGTAGTTTTCGGAAATTCTACTCTTCTTACTCACATCTTTTCGGCCAAGTTCATGAGTTTGATCGATTGCCGTGATGCTTACATTTCTTTGAAAAATAACCTAGCATTGGAATTTATTCACGTATACTGATATTATAAAATTGGCTTGTAAAATTTTAGGTCAACAAGCCACTTGGCTTGTGACTCGTAGGTCAAAAAAAAAACCCTGATCGTGTATATATATATATAGGGTGGGCCGGAAAAGGCGACCGGTGCTAGCTTTCATAGCTTTCGAATGGATGAAGCTCTTTTGACACGGTTTACTGCGGTCAATATGTAAAACATCTGCCATAAAAAGTGCGAAGTTTCAGCCAGATTTCCCAGATATTGATTGACTAGAATCAAAAATACTAGACGTCGATTTTTTGCAAATAATATTTTTTGATTATGACGATATTTTGACATTATCAAAACAAGAGACTGATTACTTTAAATTACGCGTAATTTAAAAATCTGGGTGATTTTTAAAGTTTTCTCGTGTGTAAACAACTTCACAAAACTTTTTTCACAATAGGACAACTTTTACTTTCATTTCGCAATTTTTACTTTTGGAAAAATTATCACTTTAACGAAATTTCCATTAATGTGAAAACCACAAAAACTAGGAGCATAAAACTTGGCCCTAACAACAAAGACGAATAGGGAACTTTAATGCAGCAATCGGCATTAAAAAATTTCCACCTATTGGAAAGTTATGAAAGTCAGCACCGGTCGCCTTTTTTTGGCTTAACCTGTTAAAGTGGCCTGCGATGCGATACTGTGGGAATAAAAACTAAAAAAAGTTCAGATCGACTAAATAAGGCATTCCTAAAGAAAAAAATAGTGAATTCGTGCTTAAATGACCAAAACCTCAGAGATATTTACTCAAACATGCCGTCGAAGAAAAATTGAACGATTTTATTTCTTTTATGGACAGATGTGAGGCTATCCTTATGACTATATCTTTTTCAGTCGTGGGACTGACAAAGTTCGGAGGAAGAGGTGGAATCGATATTCGGCCAAAGATATTTGGTAGTTCGTGGTCTTCATTACATGTGAATAAAACGCGTTTATTTTTAAAACTTGGGCGTCAGTTGATCAATGCCTCTGATCAACATGAACCAGATCGGATCGTAACAATTGTTAAATTATAGGCGCATACTTCCCCCCTAACTCGTTTAACGCATCTTTTATTATTCCAAAGCCAAAAATTAGAACTTGACCTCCGCCCTTGTTACATAATTAACTTTCATTTATGGATCAAAGGCATTCTACGCTCTAATTAATTTGCCCCAAGGACAATTAATTGATGACGAAAAACTGAACCAGTTTTTAATTCTAGGCTCGTATAAAAATAGAAGTAGTAAGTAAAAACGTCTCATTATTTACATTTTTTGATAACCTTTGATAGATAGATCTTTGTAGCAGTATTTCAACATGTACAAAATTTTCGCCCTTCTCATTTTGTTGCCGTTTTTCTGCAATTGTACGGAAATGATGATGATGAATACGTTCAAGGGAAAAGTTATGTGCGGGAAAATGCCGGTCGTTCAAGCGTTGGTTGAGCTTCGTGGACCCGGTAAGACTCAAGTATATTTCGTTACGGATGGTCTGAAAAATATCCCCAAATTTTGCTGCGCACAGCATTTCGAGCATATACTTGACCAATTATAATAAAACTTAGAAATGTGATAAGCAAGCAATGACCCATCGAACAGTGTAAGAATGACTGAATTAGCTTCAGTTCAAAATAGCTTTTTTTCCAGAGCCTTCCTAGCAGTACAACCTACGTGCCTCTCAACAACTCATTTTAGAACCCTTCGCTTTGAAAGTGGCGTCAAGCCGATTCGGAATTTTGTTTGACTTCATACATCATTCCATATGAAAATTTTTCTCAAATAATATATTGAGAATTTCATCAGTAACATTGGATGGAAACGTCAATTACGAAAAAGAACGTTCCTGATGTTCTTTTCGGGTGATTCTGTACAGATAGATGAAGAATTTTTAGATTCAAAATTCTGAATGATACTCAAAAAAATGTTATTTATACGGCGATAGACAGGTAACAACGACTTCTGTCTGAAGCATGCGAACTCAAAAAATGAACACAAAGAACACCATCAAAACTGAAGCTATAAAAATTTCAGAAATGCGTTTTCTGTAAATTTGTCGATCAGTTAGCATTATGTCACTTTTTGAAGAAGGATTTGAAGGATGTTTAAAATTCAATGATTATCAAAAAGTTTACTGTGATGGTATGTGTTATCGACTCTTCGCTTAGTTCCGAAAAACTTTCGAGTCCAACCTCTGGACCAGACTGTTCAATAGAGAGGAGTATGATGGGGTATTACGATTACCTCACCAGAAGTCCAAAAAATTGGTCACTCACTGGGTACCTAGTTTTGAGACAAAATGACGTTTTTATTAGACATTTAGCTGCACTACCCCAGCAAATTTCGAACTTTACCTCTACCTGAAAGACCTAAGGGACCTATGTTCTGGACGATAAAATCCTAATTCCGATATTAAGTTTGCAGCCTGATGATAAAAATTTAGGTTTCCTCCCAAAAAGGAAAGAAGTTTAACATTTTCGTTAAAAAACAAAATTTTTTAATAGCGTTTTGATTTTGCTGGGCCAGTTCATTGATGGCAAAAATTTTCAGGCATAGGAAGTAAAGCCCTTTCTGAAAAAGGCAAATTTTTCAAGTAGAAAATGGCTTAGCATGATTTATCTCTCAAGTAGAAAGGGAGCATCCTTGATAACTTTGAATTTCGAAATTAGTCATGACTGATAAATACCAAAACTCCACAGGTGCAGTAAGTCTTCAATAATCACGTGTCATTCATTTGATGTTGAATCAGCACTCTTCAGTACTTTACGCGCGAAATATCGCGGAAAAATCTTGATTTGTCGATTACTATATTTATAGATGGGTATTCAGTTTCTTCTCAGAATCACCAGAAATTCTCAATGGCGCAACTGTAATGTCCACACTATACTGTCATGAAAAATAGGACTAATACTGTCGTCACTTTCAAGCGGTAGGCATTTTTTCCATCAATGTTGTACTTTCTGGATTCCAGTAAACGGAATTATGATTGGTCGAGAAATGACCAACACGAATGGCGAATTTATGATCGAGAGCCAGGCGAAAAGTTTCCCCGCTAACATAAGAATAACGCCCAGAAATCCGTGTAAAGGCAAAGAATTCGTCAATCAAAATATAAAAAAATTGATGGCCTTGGACGAAACGACGTACACTTTCGGAAAAATCAACTTGGACGATTCAATATGATTGATGAGATTTGTGTATAGAATTGTTTTAATATTCCGCGCATTTTGTATTATTTCTGATTGCCAAGCATAATTTTTCGGTTTGATACGTGTGTGTGTACAAATTAGTGATACTAGGTATTTTACACATAAATTATTGGTTTGGTGAACCATAACAAAAATAAACGATTGCAAATGTTCGGCTCTGCAGATTCTCCTCCTGAGCATGGAAACTCAGATTCTCATCATAGATTTTAGTTGACTCGTGAAAAGAGATTAAATTGACTCATTCGATTGTCCACGTATTGTTTCAAATTTTAGAAATCTTCTCAATTCTTAGAGACTTACTTGAGATTCGCCAATCACGATTTCAACAGCTAACGCAACCGTAATGCAAAACGAAGCGATAACGAAAAGTAATATGATAAACTGAAGTCCTTCAGCCCGGTTACGAAAATCTTGCTTTTTCGTGTTCAATTCTTTCAACGGCGTAATTTCTCCGCTTTTACTTTTCGATACTGAAAAGATGGTTCGAAAATTGATAATTGTATGCATCCTGTATTCAGGATTTTTTGAAAAGGGAGGAATTTTCCAACATTTTTTTAGAATTTACTGAATAAAAAGAAGATCATTTTTGCAGTAAAGTCGACCTATTTTCAGTTAGTTTATGTGTGCTTGGATTAGGGGCTAAATTCTATATTTCACGACAAGTATGTAAATATAATAATTCAATTTGAGAATTGTGATGTATGAGTACAATGATATTGCTGAAAATTTTATTCTGAAATTTATGATTTAAGTTTAATCTATCTTTTATATCAGTTTAATCGTATAAATCACAGTTTTTTTTCTTGCCAAAACATGGTTTTTGGCACAATAAAATTTGGAATGGCACAAAATTTTTGGCTTCCTAACTTTTTGACGTTTCAGGGGCAGAAAACGCAAAAAATTTTCGGCGCTTCGCACCGAGTCAATGTTAATGCTAATTACTTGTATATTTGACCCAAACGCGAACGAGTTCTCTTCGAACAGTGTATTAGTATCGTTGCGGAAAACTTTAGCTGAAAATGGCTGATGAATCAGAAGAAATTCTGAATATTCTCTGTTCATTCAGTCAGATTTGGATTTAAAACTTAAATTCTTACTTTTTATATTTTAATTGATTCAACGAGAAAAATCGATATCGTTGGTAGGTATACGACATTTCGACCGAAAATTTACACAATTCTCGACTTTATTTTCTTTAGTCTTCACATTGTTGTTAGGATAGATATTTGTAGTGGAAAATTGAATCAGTATATGAGTTTCCTGAACAAATCTAGAGTTTTATTTTATTTTCTCAGCATTCCATTTCTTTTTGAGTCGTCGTGAATCATTTTCTTGCACAGTTTTTTCTTATCTCACTCAAGGTTTTTTTGCACACAGCAATCAAATTTCGGGCTGTGCAGCCAAATTTTTATTTTATTCTAGTGCACGGTTAGAAAATGCCGTTCTAGTTAATGCTCGTAGGTTCTAATTATCAACATAATATGTATAAAGGTTTGATCCTCCTGTAAGTTGTTTTCTGACGAATTTTATGAAAACTAACTTTTTTCTCGGTCATTTTCCCAAAATTTTTTTGCGAGCTTCATAAAAATTTTGACTTTTGTTTGATTAAAACATTTTGAGTGCAAGACAATGCTAGAAAATCTTGCCGGTTAAAAGATCTATATTCTAAGTCTTTTGCCTAGTTTTTGAATTTTAGATTGTCCGACTGAAAATTCATAAAATTCACTGAGAAATCAAATTTTCTGTCTGGGAAATAGAAGGTGGCAAGATTTATTTTCCAGTGTTCTAAAATATTGAAACTCAGGAAAAATAAATTTAGTAAATTACACTAGTCTAGTTATATTAACCTTTTCATTTTATCTCCAAAACATACCTGTAAGACGTCCGAAAAGTTGGGGGGGGGGGGGGGGTAAATCCGAAATTTGGGGGGGCTAGGAAAAAGTCAAAATTTTTCCCCAAAAAGGCCAAAAAACATACACTTTTCGGCAAATTTTTTTAATTTTTTTAACTGGGGGGGGGGGTTGGGGGGAATGATTTTGGGTACTGGGTTGGCCAAGTTGGGGGGGGGTCCCCCCCAACCCCCCCCCAAGTACAGGTATGCTCCAAAACTCAGAAAATTAGGTTTTAAATTCCTAAAACCGACGCGGATCGAATGAAATTCAAGAAAACTAGTTTGCGATCGTTTTTCTGATAAGTTTAAGCAAATTCATCGATTTTAGAGTGAGCAACCAAAAATTTATCTGTGCAACCAAAATTTTTCCTCAAGTTGCACACTGCAACCTGGCCAGAGGTCCCCAAGGTCAGATTTTTCAGGTAGGGGTAAAATTGAAAATTTTCGGGGGTAGTGTAGCTAAATGTCCACTAAACACGTCATTTTGTCTCAAATTTAGGCAGCCAGTGATCGATTTTAAGGACTTTAGGTAGGGGTAATACCCCCCTCATACCCCTCCCAATGGGGCGCTCTGAACCTGGCCTGTGCAAAAAAACCCTCTGATCTCACTGACATAGTTGGCTGAAAAATGGCACGATTTCGACAAAATATTAATGTTAAATTTAAACGTTTTGGGTTTGGTCTAAAACCATTCCGCAGTTTTCAGTATGTAACTGGTAGAAAAAAAATTTTTGTGCGATTGACACAAATTTTTTTCGCCTCTTGTGCCGATTGGCACAAATCATACCTGTAAGACCTCCGACCAGTTGGGGGGGGGGTAAATCCGAAATTTTGGGGGGGGGTAGGAAAAAATCGAAATTTTTCCCAAAAAAGGCCAAAAAACATACACTTTTTGAAAAAAAAATTTTTTTTCCAAACTGGGGGGGGTTGGGGGGGGGGGAAAATGATTTTGGGTATAGGGTTGGCCGAGTTGGGGGGGGTCCCCCCCCCCCCCAACCCCCCCCCTCCAAGTACAGGTATGGCACAAATGCCCGTGCGCAAAAAAACGCTGGTAATTTTGAAAAAAACATAAAAATGTAAAAAACCGAAAAATATTTTAAAAAATTTGGGGGGAGGAATTTCCCCTTCCCCCTCTAAAAACGGGCTTGATTGTATCAAAGTTACCAGATGTTCCAGAATGAGGCGCTTCGAAAGCATCGTCTTCTGTCAAAGTAGTAAATTCTATACGGCCCGACATTGTTTTTTCGATGCAATATATCGAGTATAAATGCACAATGCGTGAAAGTGACAAATCAGTCGCAAAGCCCGATGATCATTTACTAATGAGTCATATCCGACACAACAATCGACCGACGGCGGAAAAAAAGCGCAAACTGAAGAAAAATTTTTTTTCTGTTGTCTTCTAGCACAGTAAATTCTGTTAGAGTTGAAAGTTATGTTTGACAAAACGTACCTGCGTGTGTTTGGAATGTAATGACATAAGGAAGACAGATTTCATAAATTGTTGAGTTATGAAAATAACGTAAAATAAGGATCCAGTAATCATCTTTTACTTTTACATACGAAAACATCAATTAATTGCATAAATCATTCAATAATTAAATAAAAACTCTTAAGGAATGAACTATAGTCGGTTTTTCTTGAAATGCTTCTAAATAATGAAAGTGAAAAGCAAGTAGTATTTCAGATTTTCACGATTGGCTGCTAAACAAAATATCATATAGGACTGGAAATTGGTGAGCATACTAACCTATAGTCTGTTTTTCTTCAAATGCTTCTAAATAATGAAAGTAGTAATATTTCAGATTTTCACGCTTTGCCGGTGAACAATATCTCGTATAGGACTGGAAACTTGTGAGCATACTGACTAAACCTTTAACAATTTTTCGAGCGAAAGATTTTACAGAAAGATCACTAGGAAAACAATTCCGACGACACTGATTTGTGTAACTTTTCTATTTAGGAGCATTTTATAAAAACAGACTATACGTTTTAACTTCCAAGTGAAAAATTTCACAGTAAGAGCTTCATGTTAACGATTTTCACGACAGTTCTGATTTGTATCCCTTTTCAACTTGGAAGCATTTTATAAAAAAAACAAACCATTGTAACGTACCTGCTAAAGCAGTACTGTAAATATGTAACATACTGTATGTGATAGACATTTATTAGATATTATTTTATTTTCGCATTTTATCGTCTCAAGGGTGTCTGGGATTCACACCCAAACATTCCTCTAAAATTATGTGAAGTACTTTATTTTGATCCGTTCACACCCCTGTAGCCCAATTAAGATGCCCTAATTAATTTGCACAAACGGCAGCTGTTCCCCTAGAACCTACACTAAACTACACATTCCACAGCTACCGTAATCCCCCGTAAAAATTGTAAACAACACCTGCACACAGTAAAATACGTAGAAGCCCCGCCAGACAGTAGTCTCAAGTGTAACGGTAGTGGCGGCCCCACAAAACATGTGTATACGGAGAAACCGATACAGGAAGCATGCACAAAAGCACAAAGGTGTGGCCAAGCCCACCGTAGAAAGCAAGCGAAGCACAGAAAGCATACAGTACCAGGAAAGCATTAGAAAGGCGTAACTAAGAAAGCATAAAAAGCGTAGCAGGAAGTGACGATTGGCGGAAGAAGATGGACAGAAGCTCGACCTCCCGCGACGCCCAGGGAGTGGCCAAAAACGTTGTATAAAAGAAGAAGCAAAGCATGATTTTTGTCTTTATTGGTTAGAATCTTCGGATATCGAATTCATCTTTTTTTTAAACCACGCTCGCCCCGTCCTTTTTTTATATTTGCAAGCGGCCAATTGTACGAAAGCAACTTAAACCGAGGCCCCGTTCGTATTGTAAATCGAGACGCGTTTTGATATTGTCGACATTCAAGCGACCGTCGATCATCCGTTGTATTATTGTAACCGTACGCCGCGCCTCGTCCCGTTATAGCCGTTCCCGTCGTAGCGACCATTGGTTAGAAGTAAAGTACCTCACACAAATCTGGTCATTACACCATACATTTCATTCATTTCTAATGATCGATATAGTGGTCGGATTTTTGGCAAACGCAGCATTACTGTAATCTGTTTTTCCTGAAATGCTTCTAAATAATAAAAGTTGAAAGCAAGTATTATTCCATAGTTTTACGATTTTCTGCTGAACCATACGTCACAACGGACTTCAAATTTGTGGACTTACTCAAGGAACTGTTCGCAATTTTTTGAGCAAAGGATCTTACTCCAAAAGCTTTGTGTGAACGATTTCGACGATAGTACTGATTTTTGTTATTCTTCAATTTAGGAGCGTTTCATAAACAACAGACTGTAGAGGACATGTCGAAAAATCTTGCAAAGGCTGAAAAGAGTGATCATCACGCGAGTCTGTAAAATGTAGAAAAATTTATTGCCTAGAGTCATAGAGCCTTCCGTATTTTTTAATAAAAGTTTTGACCTTGCTGCATAGAACATTTCAAAATGAATGGAGTAGATAGAAATTATTTTCAATAAAATTTTTGTACATTTCAATCAAAAACAATGTAGCACCAACATTGGAAAAAATACCATTCAGTAATGATACTTTTCCCAATATTGACTATTTCACCACAACCACCACTGTTGATGACTATGTTGACTTACTTATAGTATCAAAAGCATTTAAGGAAACAATTGATTAATAAACATTGTTACGTCAACAATGCTCCATTAGCGGGTTTTGAACCTTGTGCATAGACTATCTGTAAACGATTTGGATTGAAGTATTTTCACCGCGAACTTATCAAAGGCGCAGAGTATGAAGCAAAAACGCATAATTTTTTGAAATCTTGCGTTCTTTCAATTTCTTAGTTTTCAGATGATTTTCCGAACAGATACATCCATTTAAAAAATTCTGGAAATGACCTTTGCAAATATATTTCAACTGGCTGCAAGTGTACAACAGATGAAAGTCAAAAAACCGAATGATTATTCTTTTCCAGCACTTGCTGTTTGAAGACGACTGCTTTGGTTTCTATATCCCATAAAATGATGGGCGCACAAGAAACCGAAAAATGGTTCAATTTTATACGCAATTATTTTCACTTAGTGGAAAACTTTATATTGTAACGCTAAATTTCTACGTCACGATGGAAAAGGCCAAAATCCGTGAAAAAAACATCACGCTTATCCACTGTCGATTTGGGCAGAACTTTGTCGATGCCTGAATGCTACTCGAGAAATTTTAACCACTTAACCATGTTCAGCTGCTCTCACCGAAGCTTAGTCTGTTTTTCCTTGAAACGTTCCTAAAAAATACGAGAGAACAAACAATACCATTACATCCAGGACTGAAATTTTGTGAGCAATACTTTGGTGTCAACGACTTCTTTGGGCGAGAAATTCTACAGTAAAAGCCTTGTTTAAATGACAGTACTCATTTGCGTATTTTTTAATTCAGAAGCGTTTTAGAAAAAACAGACTCCAGTGTTTCCGTAGTTAACTCGTGACAGCGTTTCATCGATCACTTCAAAATGAACGAATTGTAGTCGATTATCAGCCGCAATTTTGAAAATCGTCTAAAATGACCCGCATTATTTTATGAAATAACGACAGAAACCTGTCGATGACTAACATCGTCATTTTGGATGGAACTGAATCTAATTAGTCAAGAAAATCGATATTAAGAACAGAAACATCAACAAAGGTTTTACTGTATCACCAATCATCGTATTGCCTGAATTCTTCCTCACATGTTTACTCTCGAAATCCATATACTCGTAATCGTGCACTCTTTTCAGCCCATTTCTCGGTCCAAAGTTCTTTATCATCATCATCGTAGTGGTCACGGTTATATTTTTTCGGAACAAAATCTCCGTTCTTTTGTTAACACATTCCGGTGGTAATTTTCGGGCCAAAGTCGGATCGAAACGGAAAATTTCCAACAAAGTAGCGTTATTTATTTCTGACAAATCTTTGATAAAGTTAAATTCTTGAAGACCGCAAAATTTGTGAACTGATCTACCGTAGCATTTATCGTGTTCATTTAGATATCTGGAAGATATTGAATAAATAGCTCGACGTTGATTATTGTGAAATAAATAGAAGATCTGCTTCTGTGAAAAGTCCCACTAAAAGCATAGTCTTACTGGCACAACTGTCGGAATTGAAAGCTTCTCCATGTTTTCAAATTTATCAAATCTTGTAGCGCATAATTGATATTTGTCATTTGCCTATTGCACATTTTCTCCATTTTATCGCTGTTCGTCCAAAAACAGCGCAGGAACAGCTCGAGTTCTACAAGAAAATCATGCACAAGACAAATGACTGTTGAATTTTTCAGAGTTTCGAGCTAAAAGTATTTGATCCGTTTTCCACCGGATGACACTTTGGCACAAAATTGTACTTCTAAAAGTTTTCTCAAATGTTCTACTGGTCAGTTTTTCAAAGAAAGTGCAATGCAGTTTATTTGTTAGAATATGACACCAAAGCACTCTTTCCGAAATCTCTAAGTTTAAGCCACTTCGGCAACTTTAACTGCGCTTCTCAAAATGTATGCAAAAAACATCACTTGGGCTGCATATGCCTTTTGATGGAATAGGCTCATACATGTGGTCAGAGTTATCTAATTCCCGCTAAAAGTACGTGTTTTTTGGAAAATATTTTGAATTAATCTTCAATTTCGATTTTCATCAATCATTTTGTCCTCTCAACTTACTTCTTTCATTATTCGAATCGCAAATAAATAACCAGGGCTTCAGGCCGGCCAACAACAATCTACCTTCGTTGCTTGATGTACATTCGGACAAACAAATTTTATAATCGAGGTTCAATCTAATTTTCAAAAAATATGATGATTGCATCGTAGACAGAAAATTTCCAATCTTTCAATAAGATTTGTTGCACTAAAAGCTTGTCAAAAATTTGAGAAGAAACAAATTACGCTTTGCTGCAGAATATCTCTTGATTTGTATAAAAAGATGTTTCCTGTAGAAAAAATGGTAAAACGTAATAGACCAAAGATAATTTGTGGTATGATATATAGAAAGCTTAATGAACATTGTCACACTGAAATCAGCAACTTCCAGTTTTTAATTTTTTTGCGGGTACGCCTACACATTTTCCTATAGCCGGAAAAGCAGGCTTTACAGGACTATACGGTCATATACATGTGCCCACCGGTACCGAGACATTAGAGCGCGGGACAATAGAGCGCGGACATTAGAGCACAGACATTAGAGCGCAGGTCAATAGAGCGCAGGGACATCAGAGCGCAGCACAATAGAGCACAGGGACACTAGAGCACGGGGACATTAGAGCGCAGGGACATTAGAGCGCCAGGACGAGCGCGGACATTAGAGCGCAGGACAATAGAGCGCAGCACAATAGAGCGCAGGGACACTAGAGCGCGGGGACATTAGAGCGCAGGACAATAGAGCGCGGACATTAGAGCGCAGACATTAGAGCGCAGCGACATTAGAGCACGAGGACAATAGAGCGCAAAGACATTAGAGCACGGGAAAATAGAGCGCAGGGACAATAGAACGCAAGGACAATAGAGCGCAGGACAATAGAGCGAAGGGACATTAGAGCGCAGGACAGTAGAGTGCAGGGACATTAGAGCGCAGGATAATAGAGCGCAGGGACATTAGAGCGCAGGACAATAGAGCGCAAGGACAATAGAGCGCGGGACAATAGGGTGCAGGGACATTACAGCGCAGGAAAATAGAGTGCGGGACCATAGAGCGCAAGGACAGTAGAGCGCAGGGAGCGCAGGACATTAGAGCGCGGACATTAGAGCGCAGGGCAATGCCGTGGTGGATGCAGGGAGCGGGGGCGACTGCGCCTGGTATACTCATGTCCCAAAAATAAAACTTATCCAGATAATTTTTTAAACGAAAATTATTAGAAATCTGCAAAACTTAATCATATAATGTAGCCGAAATTTACTTTTTTCGAATTTTTTCTTCTTTCTTCTTTAATCTATCGTTTTTATTTTCTTGCCAGTTGCCCCATGGTTTCGTTTTTTTGTTTCGTTTTTTGAAGAGATTTGAAGAAAAAAAAGAAAAAATATCAATGCCATTAATTTAACAAAAATATGAAAATTGTAAAAAAAATTCCGCGTCAACAAATTCCTGCGTCGACCAGTGGCGAGTAGATAAAGGGCGGGATCAATGCTTGTTTGAGTATTTAGTAAAAAGATGGGGTATGCAAACCTTTCACACAAAAGTCGCGAAAGACAGAAAAAATCGCAAATATTTGACCTTTGAACCTTTTAATAAAATTGTTCCATTTTTTTATTTTCGAATTCATCTTAAATTTCTAACTCGCATTCAGAATCAAACGCAGTTTCTTGTCAGCTTTTGAAAACTTTGTCGACTTTTGAAATAAAGCTGCTTGCATAGTACTCTTTTTTCATGTTCAAAAACAATTTTAAAAGGCGCGTCCATTAAGACTGTGGAACGTTGGTTAAATTTTTTTCGAACCAACAGATGCGCTCTATTGTCCTGCGCTCTAATGTCCCTGCACTCTATTGTCCCGCGCTCTATTCTCCTGCGCTCTAATGTCCCTGCGCTCTATTGTTCTGCACTCTAATGTCCCCGCGCTCTAGTGCCCCTGCGCTCTATTGTCCTGCACTCTAATGTACCTGCGCTCTATTGTCCTGCGCTCTAATGTCTCTGCGCCCCAATGTTCGCGCTCTTATGTTCCTGCGCTCTAATGTCCAAGCTCTATTGTCCGGCGCTCGAATGTCGGGTCACGGTGCCCACCTTATATGAGAGGCGCTCTTCGGGTGCTTTTTATCGCCTAGTGGAGGCCACATTCCACAGGCTGGCATCTGCCTGACAAGCAGGACTTGATCGGCTACCTACCTCATAATGGAATAGGCCCACCTCCTCATTCGCCACACTATCGCCAGCATGCTAACTGGGCTGAGTGGACCCCGGCAAGCAGCATTCTAAGCTCGCCTACTCAATTTATCTACCCCCAAAAGGATGAAAGGTTGTGTCTGCCTGGGCCAGCTACCAGAAATTCAATTTCGGGTTACACTCGGAATCGAATCTGGTTCTTGAGACTAGCAGCCAAAGGCGATAACCACAAGACCAAGACGGCCCTCTTAGAGTTTTTTAGTAGAAATTTTTCGTGCGTAAAAATAGCATTCACTTGCAATTCAACTTTAGCCCTTCTTTGACCTGATCGAATCGTTTTGACTTTAAAATCAATCCTTGAATCGGGAATAACATCGCTGTCGAATCATCGAAATTGTGTAAATGAGCCATTTGATCGTATTGCATTTGGACTAAATGTGAATCTTTGCATCGAAATAGGCAAGCCGACGGTGCACAGATAACGATTTTAACTGAAAAAAACGACAAATCAGTACTTAAAGATTCTAAACTATCACGCCTACTGATTATTATTTAGTTCTCATGACCACCAAATGAAGAATTTCCACGTGACAGATGTTTCGCCGAAAGTTGGTTCGTGAAACATTTACTGCTGAATTAATTTTTTCTCGAATTACACGTAACAGTATAAGATAATTGGAATCAGTCGAACTTCCTCTAGAATTTTTTCCACTTGATTTATTTTATCATTTGAAAAGGATGCATTCTTTTCAGATTATAAAATCATCGTGCGTAATAACCATGAACCGATTTAGCTGTAAGGTCAAACATTGATGAACGGTCCACAAATTTTGGTATAATCAAAAACATCAAAAAAATCGAAAGTCAATAAGCACGAGTAAACATTTTTTAATCCGATCAATTTTTATCAGCTGTGAAAACCATGAGAAGTGCGTACAAAACGGCAGATTTCTGGCCATCATATATAAGGTTTTTATTGAGTCTTCCAGTTAATATAAACCACTAAAGCTGACGTAAATTCCTGATTGAATAGTTGATTTTAAAGAAATTAGGATTACTATATTGTTGCACGAGACTCAGTTTGATTAGTGATGCAGTTGCAAACAGAATTTGCGTGCAAAAGATTAACACTTACAAATGCGGAAATGCTCACCCAGAAATAAAAATCTAAAAACCGACTGTCGATTCATATTACTGTAACCGAAAACCTTTCAAAGAGTGGCCATCACGGACAGAGTGGAATCTTTGGAAATTTGTACACAAAATAAAACAAAACGACACAATTTATTTTGCGCATCAATGGATTTTCCGGCGACTTTGATTAACTTCGAGGGATAAAAGCGGCCGAGAGTGAAAATCTTTGATTAAGAATTTATGAGACACTTTCGGATATGCCATACTCCAAGGAATAATTTTCACCTTTGCTCCAGTTCTCTACGCTCTCTGGAAAGATACAGTAAAAGAAATGGAAAACTTTATGCTTTTAGCTTCCACATTGGCTTTCATTTCCGCTATATGTTGTATCTTTGCTTATCTCATCTCCTTATATCATTGATAAGATTTTTTACTCCCGCAAATGCGTGACATAAAAACTGTTATCTACATTTTATCTCTACACACAAAAGCACTCAGCTCGAGAAATTTTTCATGCATTTTTGATTGTGTTTGCTTTTTGAACACGAACGCCAAAAAGAAAAAAAAAGAATCAAGTCTCCCTTATCGAGGAAAATTAAAAAGTGTTTTCCAAGGAAGAACAAAAACAGGGATTTTCCTTGAAGTGTGATGAGCAATGATTAATTTTATGTGACTTTTGACGAAGAAAGAAATTGATAGAAGGCCACGCGCGAGGAGTGCCAAAAAAAAGTCCTTCAGATGCTTCTGATATGATTACATCACATCCACGTATGACCCATTCCGATAAAAGAGAGACATGTACACGAATTTTACAAGTTTCTCCTGTTACAGAAGTATTAACGGAATGGTAAAACTTTCGGATCACTTTAGGGCCGTTTATTTTTGTGCTTAGATTCATCCAGAATTTCAGCGTTTCATAAATCACTGGATGTAGCAGACTTCATGGAGCTAAGAATATTTGTTATGCACATTCTTTTAGTGAAATTCTTTTTCGACTTCTGATAGAGTAGTGAGGTAAAAGTATGTGGTTGAAACCCTATAGAAAAGCACTTGCTGCTACAATGCTTCTAAATTCAAAAATTAAAAAAAATGAAGCACTGCCACCAAGATCAAACGTGGCTTTACTGTATGATCTGTTATTCAAAACATTGTTAAAGGCTAGTAAAGTATGCACAAAAAGTTCCAATCTTATGCAACATAGTAATAGTCTAGCAGAACATAGAAAAATATGGAGTAGTTAGTACTTGTTTTCTACTTTTAATATTTAGAAACATTTCAAGGCAAGCACACTAAGTTCTGCTCTTCGGAAGTTTTCTTGTCTACATGTATTCATTCCACAAGCTTTGGCCCCAAATTTTTCATATGTAATCACATATAATCCCATAGTGAGAAAAGAGCATGCTGACAAAAGTTGATATCTCGCAGTTTCTTGTGAAAAAGCAGTTCATCACATAGAATTGCCATAGAAGACTGAATTCTTGACCATACGAATTGATCTTGAGGGGTTCAATAATGAAGATGAGGCATGTTGAATAACATAGCTATTTATTTCCCTGAATTTGCTCATCAGCCTGGCAGATCAATAATTACCCACTCAATAACCCACGTGATCATGGTTGTGCATCCAGCAGAGTATCCTGAATAAGTCGCCCGTGTCTTCGAGTTCAAGAATTCAATGAGGATTAGAGGTGGTTAGCTTACAATCCAGATGTTTCGGAGCTCAATCGATGCATAATGTCCGCTTGAAAGGTTTTACACTTAATATTTATTCAAACAAACAAAGATGTCCCCAATGAAGTTGACTTTCAGAAGGAAAAACGTCCCAGATATTATTCTAGCTTGTGTGTGGTTGGAACAAGAGTATGACCATTCAAATGTCTGCAAAAAACTAAAAATGAATTTGCTATGCACGTCATGGGTTGCTGATAAACGTTTCTGTTATGCTATCAATGTCAAGGATAGCGATGATTCGAGGCAATCATCAAGGGTGACAAGAGAGCGAATTTTTATATACCCACACGATATAATTTGGAAAACAAATTATATAAGCTAATTTCCATAATTAGAGAAAGTCACATGAGGCGGCTGTCCTGAGATCATGAAAATTGATGACTCATTGAATTATCCAGATCACACCAAAAGACACTAGTTATCAGTTGGCAGAATAGGTGATTGTACATAGACACGTAGAAAATGGATATTTATGGACACCAAATTTTGGAATGACATTGAATAATCAGGATGTTCCGGTCACATGGAATACGACTTTCGAAGAAACAGTTCACATACAGACACCAGCTCAATACCAATAGTAGGCATTGCGAGAGCATCCTGATTGGTTTATTCGTTTTACAGAGGTTTCGGGCTACAAAGCATGTTACGTGTGGGGAATCATATGTCGATATAGCCACACGTAATTTCAGTCCCTATGTCATCCCATAAACTGTGCCATTTCAACTATTGCATCGGGTCAGCTACTATTTTTTCGCTTGATTTATCGATACAGCCACAATAATATTTCGATCACTTCGTTCTCGGCTGTCGTGTCATATCAGTCATTGTACTGATTCAGCCACTGTTTTTCGCACGTCGTACATAATCTTGCTGTTTTGAGCTAATTGCACGTGCCAAACTTTTAAAAAATGTGCGTAAACTTGAGTGATTCAAGAATAAATGAAACGATGACTGAATTGAACCTGTAGTAGAAAATCCTCAGAGGTTGATGATGACACCCCGCAGAAATGTCTGATTGCTATAATGAACAATGCCGGAGCTCCGAAGTCCGAGGAAGATTGGCGATTTTTTATGGGTAGATCGCCCAAAATTCAAGGGGATGATTGAGGGAAAAATTCAATTTTTTTTTGATTGAAAAATCCGAAAATGTTTCCAAAAATTGTAATTGTTGTTCAGAAACCATGAACATTTGCATGGCGCGAAACGTCAAAAAACCACATTTTTGACCATTTTTGTTCGAAAATAACTATTTTCCAAGAAGATTGACATTTTTATCGAAAAATACAGTGGCTGAATCGACACTCCATGCCTGAAAATAGTGGCTGAACCGAAAAGACACTAGTGATCAAATTGATATGGTGGCTAAATTGGTACTCGCCAAAACATTGTGACTGAATCGATTCAGTGGCTGTAATGGCACAGTCATCTTTACTCACCATGCATAGTCGTAAAGACAATAAACCAATATGGGGGAAAACCGATACGCCTACTTCTGTTTTTGAGCCAATGGCAATGTCTCACGTGATTGAAAATTCTGGCCTCAAAAGTTGAGTTTTATATTGTATTCTAACACACATGGTCAGAGACTACGCGTCTTGTCCAAAGTCATGGGTATAGCAATTTCAATTAAAATGCGAGCCAAAAAATAGATGATTGTCAGTCACTTAAACAGTGTGATCATTTGGCCAGTTTATTCACGTGACCAGTATAGTCAGAATGGCCAGCCAACACGTGTACTGACCAGCGAGATTCTGTAATGGCATTAAATAAATCTTCAAAATAGTGCTAATATTTATGTTGAAAAAACGAATACAACTTGATAAATCTGTATTTTACTCACCTAAAAAATGAAGAAAAAATATGGGAATTGGAAAATCGGGTTGACTAATGGCCTCAAAAAAGTCAATTTTTTCGAATAACTCGACGTCCTTGACGACGATTTCTAATAGTGTTTTTTACACAGAATTAACAAGATGTTCAAAAATCAAAGTGAAATTGTCAGTTTGAAACATAATGTGTTTTTATCGTAATTCTCTCTGATGTGTCGTAGAAATTGAGATTTTTAAATCATTATTTCTTTTTGATGATTAGTGATCCTTATATTTCTTGGTTCGCGGTTCATATGTCTTTTTGTTCAAGACCATGGGGCCGGTTTCATCCAAAGGACTTAAGCTGTAGCTTAAGCTTAACGATCGTTGTCCTTAGGGTGCTGCTCAGCTGTAGCTTAACTTTCTCGATATTTTTTGCATATGGGAGTTCAGCTGTCGTCGTTTTCGTAATAAAGTGGTTTTTGCAATATGTTACAGACATTGGATCTTCAAAAAAATTGCCTTACTTTGACATTCAAAAGCTGCCGGAGCTTCGACCATGCCCCACAGAGATTTCGAGCAAATTTCGCAACTGACGGGCGTTTGGAACGAAATTCTATGAAGTCATGACTATCATGCGACTGGTTTTTCCTAAAAATCGGAAAATAGCGATTCTCGTAAGAAAAAAATAGTGGTGTTACACGTATCTATTTTTTGTATTTACGACATATTATTTTCGACCTGATAAATTATTATTATTATATTATTAAATAGATTATTTAACTTTCTACAATTTTTATCCGAATACCCGTAAAAATGATATTTCAGTGGCATAATGGATCATGAAACGTGTGTGTAACTTCACGAGCCACTTTGTGATATAATATCGTCGAACATTGGGGTCTTCTCCATCACTAGGATGTACGGTAATTTCGATGCGTGAATGAGCTTCAGAGGTTTGTGAGCCCAATACATCGGTCGCAAAGAAAATCAGGGACTGGTTTCATCAAAGAGACTTAAGCTCCAGCTGAGCTGCAGCTTCTGTAGCTTAACTCTATATGTTATACCATTGGCTTTAAGGTGCAAATCAGCTGCAGCTTAACCTATACACACAAAATATATCGAGAAAGTCAAGTAGTTCTAGCTGAGCTGCACCTTAACAGCAATGCAAAACATATTATTGAGTTGAGCTACAGCGTAGCTCAGCTAGAGCTTAAGTCTCCTTGATGAAACCGACCCCAAAGTCAACTCAATTTTATTCGTCCTGACATTAAAAAACTTTACATTGCAAAAATATTGCATTTCTGCATGACAACGCGGGGGGCCAGAATTATAGAAAATAAACATTAGGTTTACCAATTCTGACTTGGATAAAATTATGTCCACACTAGCTGAGCGACTCGCGAAATTTCTATATGTAAGGGATATTTTCAGTTGTTCTTTTCCCGTTCAATGATGAGAAAAAGTTTTTCCATTGATTAAAGTGATGAGCTTATCAGTTTGAACTTACTTCAATTGGACAGGATGACTGCATCTGTCATTTCAGATTAAATAGACTATAGTAGAAAAATTTCCAAAAGCATGCTTTCACCTCTGGTTTTTAAATGAGCACAAGGCATGCGAAATGCAGATGAAAATGAAAAAACAGAAGAAAAACAACGGTTACATCTTGCAGCTCAAGTAAGAATTTTCCGTATAAGTCAACTTATGAGAAAATTATCGACTTACATCTTAAATGCAGGGTTTTCATGACTACGAACATCTTTCTGCTTCGTCGAGACTAATTTGGAAAATTTTAGTATGTGAAAGACAAAGTTTATTTTAAATCTACCCTTGGAATACTTGTTGAACAGTGATTTAGCTTCACTAGCTTTCATAAAATTCAAAATGGCCCTTAAATAAATATAGTTTGCAAGATACGTCAAATCGTAATTCGTTACGAGACATCCAGAAATGACCCGCGTATTATTTATCGATCGAAAATGAATATGATTTTGAGTTCTAACGATACTTATCAAGAAAAAGCTTCACGAATATTAAAAATCGTTTGGGGTACCGATTTAATTTTTAAAATGGGACTATTATCGCGCATATTTCCGTCAAAAAAGTCTCAAAACTTTGGTGCTATTTCTTATCTGACGTCACGCCTGTTTTCCCCCTTATTTTATCTATCGATCTTACTGTAGTTTGTCATTTAGTGAATATTTACTCACTTTTTAGCCGCTTTTCGGTAATTTTCTCGTTTTTAGTGTTTTTAGAAACATTGAAAACGGACTTGGAAACCGTTCCATAATCAAATAAAAAGTTCAAAATTAGTTTAAAATAAAAAAAATTATAAAACTTTAAAATTTATAAAAAAAGAAAGGCAAATTTTCCATCGCCGCCGAGTCTGCTCCGTCATCGTCAATTCAATTCACCGATCAATTATCAATCCGGAATTGGAATTTTAAATACATCAATCTTATCATAAAGTGAGCCGATTTTGTAAATTTGTTTATATTTAGTTCGCGCAATAATTGCATTATAACTGAGAGTCTGTGACTCGATGTCATGTCAAGTTTTAAATATCGTGAATTTTTTCTGATCTTAGTTCCGTCATGTAATTACATCTGTAAGAGGTCCCATACCTGTAATTGGGGGGAGGTTGGGGGGGGGGACCCCCCCAAACTTGGCCAACCATATACCCAACCCCACCCCAGTTTGGGTAAAATTAAAAAAATTTGCTAAAAAGTGTATGTTTTTGGCCTTTTTTGGGGAAAATTTCGACTTTTTCGACCCCCTCCCCCCAAATTTCGGATTTACCCCCCCAGCTGGTCGGACCTCTTACAGATATGAGAGGTCCGACCAAGTGGGAGTAAACCCCAAATTTTTGGAGCGGGAGTATTAAAATTTTGGAGGAGTTCCCAAAGAAAAGCTCCTTTTTTCACATTTCTTCGAGCTGAGCGGGGTCCCAACATTTGGATATACGGTTCGACTTCGACCAAGTTCTGTGGTCCCCTCCAATCCCCCAGCTACAGGTTTAACTCACAAGCACAAGCATACCTGTAAGACCTCCGGCCAGCCAGTAGTTGGGGTGGGGGGTAGAAAAAAGTCGAAATTTTCCCCAAAAAGGGCCAAAAAACATACACTTTTTTGCAAATTTTTTTAATTTTTTCCAAACTGGGGTGGGGGGAGTTGGATGAATTTGGGTACATGGTTGGCCAAGTTGAGGGGGTCCCCCCCAACCTCCCGCCAAGTACAGGTATGAGCACAAGGATTTCCGCTGTGAGGAATTCACAATTTCTTTCCACTGTTTTTTTTTCCCCCGGGCCTTTTCCCCAAATGGGGAAAGGGATCAAAATTTTTTTCCCCATTTTCCCGAAGTCGTTTTTTTCGCTTAAAAATGCTCACAGACGCTTTATTTACCTGTTTTTGGGCTTTTTCAAGCCTTCTGGTGTTTTTAGACCCGTTAATTCATCAAAATTGAGGAAAAATTGAAATTTTCGAGTTCAAAGTTTAATTACAAGCATTGGAACAAACTTTCAAGCAAACTATCCAAAAGCATAATGACTTTGAATTACATGAGAAATCGATGGTTAAGTCCTCTATGTTGACAAGTGAGAACCCAAAAGGGATGTTAATCTTTCCGGCGCGCAGCGCCGGAAAAATTTTTTGGGTATTGATATTCTGCGACGCTGGAAAATCAATTTTCCGAACGTTTATTTCAAGAAGTAGATTTGAATTTTGTGTTCAAAAGTCGTAATTTCTAGAATTTTACTTGAAAAATTTTAAAACCAGTATATTTTATTTGTAAACTCTCATACTTGGTCGAAAATATAGGAGTAAGCAGAGTATAAATTGCCGAAAGATATTTCCATGAAGCATTTAAATTGATTTTACGTTAGAAAAGAAATAATTGCATCAAAAAGCTTAGAGACTTGACGTATTGATCTTTCTCAAAAGGAAAAAATGTGAATCTTCATTAAATATCATGATAAAATATTGAAGATTACCAATGAAAACATGAGATAATACGTTCAAGATGATGAAAACTATTATAGATTATATGATAAATGAAAGTAGACATGCTAAAAGCCGCGCCAGGGGTTAGTAATGCATAATAATGATTATTAAAGTTATAATCGGCGCGAAGCGCCGGAAAATTTTGAGATTATGACCTTCTAAAATGCACCAAAATGCATCTTTTCTGTATCCGATCCCCAAAATTTTCTTCCCCAAATGGGGAAAGAGCCCAAAATTTTTTTCCCCTTTCCGAATTTTTTTTCCCGAAAAAGCACGATTTGGGGGGAAAAAAAACAGTGTTCCTTTCCCTACTGTGATCTCAAAGATTTAACCAATCACGTTGAGGATGTCCGAAATACGGAGAAAGTTGTCCTTTTTTACTTCCTCGACATGTGAACAAGTTTAGTGAAGTTTTCGCGTCGAACGCACCAAAATATCGACTTTTGGGTCTCATTTTTTCTCCGGGAGGAACTCTGCTCGCCGCTTCGGCTAAGCTACCTGTAAGAGCTGCAGTCGGTTGAGGGATGATTGACTGCAAAGTTGTGGGGTTGGAGTACTTATTCCCGAATCCGGGAGTCCCCTAAGTCGAGAAAAATTTGAACATTTCCTGAAAAAGGCCATGAAAAGTAATTTCGCCCACCTTTTTCGAGTGTGGGAAGATCCTCCAATGATAAGTATCTAGATGAATCCGTAACTTGTGGTGGAGAGGAGGGTCGAAGGAACCTGCAGAAGTCGTTGGCCATATGACTAGCAGTGCGGTGATTATTCCCCGAAATTCAGATATTTAGCTTTGCGTTGGAATTGAGTCATCATTCAGTGATTTAAAGCAGGAATAATTCGATATATTCAGACTCATGATTTTTGAATTAAAAATTTCTGGAACTCAGACAGCCAATCGATTGGCTTTAAAAAAATCTGATACTCTTCTAATGGCTCTCGTTACCCACTTTCGCAAGCCGACGCTTTTACACCAGCGGCCTGTTTCTCAACAGTGTCAAGAGAGGTCGTGTTTGTTAGGCTTCTGTGGGGTCACAATTAAGCAACAGTTCTAACCACAGGCTAACAACAGCAACTAACACAAAACTCTCCCAGACGTTTCACCAGATATACACCAGAACTCTCACTAAACCTCAGGCAGAACACCTTGACACGTACCTCAGGAGTTCCTACCCAAGTCTCCACTCCTATACTTATAAAATCCTTCCCCTACGCTCACAAAACAATACACTTACGGGTTCAATGTGTATTGGGTAACGAGTGGCGACGCCAAAAACAAATAATAAACAAAATAATTGTAAGTAGGCGATGGCGGCGTCGCTCCATAAAAACTAATCTTTTTAACAATAATAAAAAGACACAAAAACCGCGAAACAGTGGCAGCATAAATCTATGCAAATTTATCATTCTTTCTCGCCACTTTTCGCCGCGTCCAACCGCCTGCGCACCGACGCCGGAAGCTGAACACGTGCACCTGAGCCCACCTCAACATCCCTCGGCCCTCAAAACCGACCAACGGGAGGTGAAAACCTTTCTGCAGCCTGAGTCTCATACTGAGGCCCCGACTGCATAACAGTTTTCCCCTCGGAAAACAAATTTTTGGGGCTACCCCCTCCAAGATGTGATCCAGCCCCTACCAGGTCCTTCAGGTGACGGCGACCTTGACCAATCCATTCGGCAGGGCACTCCCTTTCGGGCTACCGGAAACGATCACGAACGTAGTTCGGCCTGGACTTTGACGTCGATCTGTGCCTAGATCCGGGGCGTCGCCGTTCCTCTTCTCCCATTTCCTGGTTTTTACAACCTCGGTGATGAGGTGACCCAGGTGCGCTTCCTCCCCGGTCGGCCGCTCGCCACATCGCTCCGTCCAATACAAATCTACTCAGTAAAAAATATTTTCTATAAAATATTTCAGATTTACGAAATAAATTTATAAACGCAAAATAAAATTTCACGTCTTCATCTTTTTCAGGCCCTGAAAGTAAACAAGAAAAATACGAGGGCTATATATACGCCCGAAATAAGATGGACGGAAAGACGAATTTCGCCGGGCAACTTTTGGGCACCGGAAAGGAGAAAAAATTTAAAATTTAAAGCAACAATAAAACGAGATAATATATTTTTTTTTTGTATTTTGTATTTTATTTTTGTTTTTGTATTTTTATATTTTTGAAATAAAATTTGTACGAAATAACGAATTTTGGTCCAAAAAGTAAGCGGCTATGTGAAATTATTGTTGCCCGCCGCCACCATAACCGCCGTATTGAAAGCTACCACGGCGAGGGTAGGGACCACCTCGAGCTCCACGACCCCTGAGGAATCCCCCAAAAACTCCTCGAGGTTGGGCCACACGAGGGGGTCCGCCCATCGCCTGTCCTCTATACGGTTGCGGATTAACCATCTTAAAGGGTCTACCTTGACCCTGTCCCTGACCCCAGCCCCGGCCATATCCCCCTCCAGTTCCCCTCTGGTACGAGCCCTGAGTGGAACTTACGGAAGATACTCCTGAAGCTGAGGTAGTGGACCTACCTTGACTTTGTTGATTCGCATACGGTAATTTGAACACTCCAGGCTGGTGCCGACCCTGCGAGTGAGACGATTGTCGCGAGTGCTGGCTCCTAGTCCTGGATGCATCCCTAGGTTGTCTCTCTGTTAACATTGGAATCTTGAAGGGTTGCCCCTCCTCATCCTCTGCCTTCTGGAATTTACCAGAAAATTTCTGAACCATGTCCGACAACCTTCTCTTTGCTGCCATATCTACTGCAGTTTGTTGGTGTTCCTGCATTCGGTTGGCGTACGCTTCCCTGAATGCAGTACTACCTTCTCCCCGCAGGTAGATAGAATAATACCTTTCCGTAACAAATGACTTGGCCCGTGCATCAATTGCACCAATATGTCTCGGGCCTAACTGCTGTTGTTCTAATTTTAGCAACACCATGGTACATAAGTATCTCACGGCTGCCATCACTATTTCCGCATCAAAATGATGAAACCAATTTGGCATGAACTTGAGCCAAATATATTCCCAAATGGGCTCAGGAACGTTTACATGATCATACAGGAAACCACCTTGAAGGTCAAAGTGATCCCCGTAGTTCTCGTAAAGCTCCTCTACTCCATTATTCACTAATGCCCAGATGATTTGATTCCTATTATCATCTGGCATATCCTGAGCAAAGAATTCGATCACCTCCGGTGTCGAAAAATCTATCCTTCCCTTCACCAAGGGAAACTTCTTATGGACGTCCCAGTAGTCTCTCAAAACAGAACTTAGGTACTCCAAAGTTACTTCCTTATCTCTACTTCTCTTGACCGATTTTGTCGGTTCCGACGTAGAGGGTTTAGAAACAACTTTTTTCCCTGAAGCGCTGCTCTGGTCCTGCTGAGAAGTCTTATCCACCTTAGACACGGGCTTAGCCAAAGTACTTTTCGTCGTTGCACTTACCTGAGATGCAGACGATTTACTAGGTACTTTAGCCGAAGCAACCGTCGACTGCACCTGACTCGTAGAACTTTTGGTTCCAGGCATCAGGCTCGTCGGCGTAGTTCCAGTCTTGGATTTGGTTGAATCCGTCAATAAAGTTGTAGATCCTGCAAACTTCAAATCCACAGACGTAGAACTCCCTGTCTGTTCTCCTTCACCATCACTGATTTCAATAACATCTTCTTCCTCTCTCTTTTTAGCCCTATTGGCCCTTCGGGCTAACTTTCGTCTTCCTAGTCTTTTAATTTGATCGTCCGTACGACCTTCTGCTCTGAACTTTCTGACCTCTTCGGCAGTATACATACCTGGTATACCACCGTCCATACTTGGATCTCTGGGCGCTACTTGAACTGTCGGCGTAACCTTGCTGACCGCAGGCTGGATGACCTGCGTACTAGAAGGTTGCACCGGCAATTTCGGGATATGATAAGCAGTAGGCGGCTTGGCTGGAGCTTGCACGACTGTAGGCGCTGCCAGAGGCGTCGGCTGCGCCGTAAAACCAGCCAATACTAGTTCCAGCTGCTTCTGCTGCTGATCTAATCTCGCTTTTTGCTCCGCAAGCTGCTTAGTAAAAATCTCTTTCTGTCTCTCGATTTCCTTTTCAGCTTGCTCCCTGAGCCTTGCTTCAATTTCCTCTATTGCTGGACTTGCAGCAATCGTTATCAGATTGCTTTCATCCACCATCGGCTCTGCCCTGACATCCATTCCAGAAAGTAAACTCTCTGTCTGATCTACTAATGAAGTTACCTGTGTTTCTTGATCAGGCTGTATCAACGATTCAACAGTGACTTCATTGTCCACTTCTAAATCGTCTCCTACCTGATTCAAGTCTATGGGGGTGTTGAGGTCTGCAGGTATCACCTGTAGCTGTGCTTTCGCCGCAACAGGCTCAGCCTGCATCCCCTGCACCTGATCCAAACTACTCATATCAACTCCAGATTGTTGACTCACCGTTGTGCTTACCTCAGTGCCTGTAACCGGCACTGCTGGCTGCTTACCTATCGGCGTCACTACAACCTTATCGCCAATATGCGTAATCGTAAAACCTGGAGCATCGGACGGCAATACCGGCTCAAAAAATGGCGGCTCGTAACCTGGAACGTATTCCGGTTGATACGCTAAGACGCTCTTTTTCTGATTCTCCTTCGTTGCGTCCTCACTCATATCTATTGGGTATCGCAAACCTGGAACTCTAACAGCTATCTGGCGGAAGTAAAACCTCTGATAGCAGTACGGATTATCTTTGTACTGCGGACACTCCGCCAAATGCTTCCTTTTATCTTCCGGTCTTTGCTCCCATGACTTTGTCTTAGGCCAAAATCGAATCGGCAGAAATCCGAAACGATTTCCCCAACATGTAATAGAATCGCCCTTGGTTGGCGTATGTACCTCTGTTACTGGAAGACTATTCAAAAATGATAAATACTGACCATACCTATCTCCCCTCCACAACATCTTCAAGAGTTGTTCCTTTCCCTCAGGGCTAAAGGATCTCAAATAGTTGTGGTCAAGGAGAGAGGTAAGGTACTCCTCCGCCTCCTCTCTGCAAGCTGGCCAAAACAAATGAAACGTAAGCGGAACTTTATTACACACTGACTCCAAATTCTTAAAATTGTCCTCGATCAATATTTCAGAATAAGGAGCGATATCCATACTCCAGTGTTGCCTTACATACGAGTCTTTACCGTTCGAAATTCTGACCGGTTCATACTCGTGGTAATCAACTTCCAGAGTTGGTATCTCCAATAACTGCTTCGTTTCTTTTCTATACCTTAGATAATTCTCGTATAAAACCATAGATACTGGTTCATCGAGTCTACTAAAACTCTTCCCTCGATTAACCATATCTACCACCTTGTTCATTATTCGAGTTCTAATCTGCTTTTCCGACAAAGCTTCTTCGAACTCTTCATCCTCACTTACCGTATCGTTACCGTCTACATTTTTACTTTTTTCTTTAACGGTATAATCAGGATGAATACCCTTAGGTATACTCACGTCTCTTCCTCTCTTCGGATTTGCCTCGTAATGAGGGAAGCTGTACTCCACATAGCCTCCAAATGAGGTGTCCATTTGGGCAGCCATACGGGCATACGCTTCCTGTCTCATTACGTGGTAAATAGCCGACGACTGCGGCTCCTCTACTTCCGGGCTTCCACAAAAAGTCTGCGGAAAATTCTCTCCATGTATGATATTAAAAAACCTGTACAACCTGTACGACATTATCTGGATTTGATCCACTTTCATCAAATCATGCGGAAAATACTGGAATCCGACCTCGACTTCCATAGCTAACTCATAGTGGAAAAACGCTAAGAAAACCAACAATGAGTAGTAGGCGTCCAGTGCTGAATACCTGATTTCAAACTGCGTCAACGTGTGCCTACAGAATCGTTCACGTTGCGCTCTCTGACGGAAATCGATTTGGAAATAACCAACGTCCGCCAGATACAGCTCCGTGAACAATCCTTTCAGCTTAAATGTCTCTGGGCAAAGTCCCAACTTCCTGGACATTGCCAAAAATCTTCCATTCAATTGATCTCCTACCTTGGCTACGTCATAATAACGGCCATACGAAGATGTAATTCTATACTTGATCTCTGCTGTCAGATCAACATCCTGGTGATTTCTGCCTGCGCCATTAACATTCCAGACGGCAACCAGATCTGTAACCAAGTTGTATCCAACGAGAAGCATGTCCGAATCTAAGAGCTCATGAATGAGCGTCCATTCCTTCGGCATGATTGTCGTAGTATCTACAACAAAAGTGTCTCCAGTCACCGTCGAGAAGCTAATGACTCTCGCGAACTCCTTCCCTTTTGGGTTATCAACCCCAGAAGTCGCGAAAACCTTGCTTACATACTCTTGCGTAATTTTTTCGGTATCAAAACCGATAACTGGCTGTCCTCGAAACCTGCTCACCTTCAGAGTTTCGATCATCTCAGCCACCTTACCTATCTCGACCAATTTCGGTTCTGTTAGTTCCAACGGAAATCTTCCGAACGTCGTTGCAAACCATCGTTCCAATTCGCCGACTCTAACAATGCGTTTAACATTGTAGTCTAAAAAATTCAGGCGGAATGTTTACAACTTTTTAATGAAAATTTTTCCCAAAGCGGACAAACATCGGTTAAACTCTACCTTCACCACAGATAGTAAGCACAAATAGGAAAAAGGAAAAGAAAATTGCAAGCAGGGGAAAATAAGGTACCAAACATATATTGGGTTAGTGTTGGCAGATAGTTAAACACAAGTGCGGCCCCGACTTCTACCTTATACGGGAGTACACGCACAGACCACCTGCGTCTTCCATCAATCGACTGCTAGCCGTCTCAATCCAACGCCCAAAACGGCCTATCCAACTAATAAATTAAGAATTTCCAAGAAGAAATTTGAAAATATATTTACAATTTACCCAAGATGAGGAAATTCGTATAAAAGTAAATTAAGATGGAATTTAGAAATTTAAATAAATTTTGAAATTATCTACCCCTAGTCGACTAGTTGCTACACTCCACTTCTTCCCCATCACATAGACGAATTTATTCAACTCGCTATGTGTGTAGAGGAATAATGTAGTTTCGCAAAAAGTCCAAATTTTTGCGCTACGGGCAGCTTTGCCACACTTTTTCAAGTTGACAGAACAATTATGTTCCCACTAAACTTTTACAATTGTCTAGGCCTTCGTCTAGACACCCGTGGGCTATGACATCCTGCTTTGCCCAAATAATTTTTAAATTAACTAAGTTTAAAACTTAGGTCGCTTACCATCGACTAAAAAATACCGATTGTTTTGCCGCACCTGCGGCTGTCCGTAGGTCACGTGGGGGTCCGTGACCAAATACTGTTTCGTCCGGCGTCCATTGGGGGGCCTGGACATTCCTTCTGCTTCCTTTTCGAATTCTAATAATTCGGCACTATCAATTTTTGCGAAAATTTTTTAATAATTTTTTATAAGAGCTGAAAAATCGACAAATTTTCCGCTTTCGCTACTTTTTGTCTATTTTCACTCTAAAACTCAGCGGTTTTCCCAATTCTTCCAATATTCACAGAATTGGGGGGCAACAATTAAGTATTTCCTCCGAAATTAATCGGACTCGGGGAAATTTAAAATTTAGGCCGCGAAAAAATTTTAAGAATTTGGAATTTTTTGCGAAGGGTGGTTTTTTACCAAAAATTTTGAGAAATTTTTAGATTTACGCGAGAAAAATTTAAAAATACACGATAAATACGCGATAAATACATAAATAATTCAATTAATTACAATTTGTACTTAAATACAGAATTGGGGACGAAAAAATATGGGGGGGTATTCATACGCACACACACACACAAAACACAGCGCTACGCGCTACGGCAGTTTATAATTCTCAATTTTCGAATCTACAGTAAACTGCGTGTCCTTAGATGACACGTCGTTAGACTGCAGCCATCTGCCGGTCTCGTAGCGAAAGTGCTTTAACCTGCTCACGGATACCACCTGCTTTTTCAGCGGCTCTCTCCAGTGAGCGATTTCAAGCACATTCTCTGATAATCTCTTATTATCAGTAACAACATACGGTCCTTGCCACGGCAGACCCAGTTTTTTCTGTTTATCGACTTTCAGCAAAACCCAATCATTGACGGAATAATCATGAGCCTTTGCTTTACGGTCAAAAAACTTTTTACTGCTCTCCGCAGCCTTCCTGATATTCTCTGAAATGGTCTCATAAGTTTCTACTAAACTTTCGGTTAGTATATGCTTATAAGCCTCATAGTTCATTGGCAGAACTATATTTCTAGCAACTCCAATACTAATGCCAAAATTTGCCTCATGACCCCTCAATAAGGCAAATGGAGAACATTTTGTTGAGGTATGAGGTGTGGCATTATATGCAAAAACGACAGATTGCAGATATCTGTCCCACTTATCTGAATCCTCTATAGCAACTTTTCGCAACTGCTTGATCAAGGTTTGGTTAAACCTTTCAACCATTCCATTTCCTTGTGGATGGTAGGCAGTTGTGAAAATCTTCTGACACTCCAACAATTTACAGACTGACGTCATCAAATCAGCTGTAAAGCATGAACCGTTATCACTCAACAATTTCACCGGGGTTCCATGCCTGAACACAATATTCCGAAGAAAACTGTCCACAATGGTTACAGCAGACTGATCCGGGATCATTTCTGCTTCCACCCATTTTGTAAAGTAATCTTGAAATACTATCACATACGGTCTTTTCTCGCTCATGGGAGATATTCCCACAATATCTACAGAGACTATGTCAAATGGTCCTCTAGGAATGATTGGATTCAATGGCGGAATCGTGGCCTTTCCTGGAGTCGCAATTTGACATATCGGACAAAAGCTGATCCAGCTCCGAACATCCTTCTCGATGCTCGGCCACCAGAACCGCTTCTTAATAATAGCAAGGGTTCTCTTAAACCCTTGATGCGTCATCATTACTGCTCCATGATACTGATGCAGGACAACTTTTTTGAGAACAGAGGGGACAACAACTTGATCCTCTGCCTCGCCAAAAGTCTCTCTATATAGTATCCCTTGATCGATATAAAAGTTACTTTGAGACTTAGTGCTACTACTAGCACCTAGTTTCTCGAAGATCACTTTTAGATCCTTATCCTTTCCTTGCAACTTTGACATCAAGGCGTTTGAGATAAGCCCTTTTGGTCTACCATCTTCAATCTCTGGGGCTTCTTCAAACTCCTTCTCCTTCGGTTCAAATATTCTCTTCACCTCTTCTCTAGGTTTTGCTTGCCCAGGAGGATGTCCTTTTTCCTCCTGTTGCAAGTTTTTTGCCATTTGTCTAGTGACTACCGCCTCAATTTCATATTTCTCAGGCGTTCGATAGTTATCAAATTCTGGAGAAATATTAAGTTGAGTTTCATCACTAACACTATACTTTGAAGCCACTGAAGCTGTGGCCATCTTCACCGGAGTGAAGACTCCTACAGCCTCATCCACTTCATCTCCTCTGAGTTCCCGAAGTTGTTTCACTAAAACTTTGTGGTTTTGGTTAAGGACTTCGTCTTCAGTAAGAGATTTCACATCTTCCTTCTGAAAGATAAGTTCCCATTTTGGTGGCAACTTCTCTTTCTGCTCATCCGGTTCCTCCTTCCTGGAGAGGAAATCTGCCATGGCATTTTGTCTGCCAGGCACATACTCCAACTTGTGATTAAACTGGCAAATGAATGCGTACCACCTCTTGAGTTTGTCGTTAGTCTGTGTATTCACCCTCATTGATAATAATGGTTTATGGTCAGTTTGAATCCTGACCTTTTGGCCCAAAAGATAATGTTTATAAATTTTAAGGCCGTAAACCACAGCTAAGCATTCTCTTTCGGTGGCGCACCATTTCCTTTCTTCTGCCCGCAATATCCGACTATTGTAGGCAACTACCCAACGTTCCGAGTCAGTCTCTTGACATAACACTGCTCCCAATGCAATTCCACTGGCATCCGTTTGAAGAATGAATCGTGCAGATCCATCTAGAATTGGATGTCTTAAGAAAGGTACTGAGGTCAATGCTACTTTGAGCTTCTCAAAAGTTGTGTAATGCAACTCCGTTACATTCCATGTTCCCTTCTTACCTGTTAATTTGTACAAAGGTTCAGCTAGTGCTGCTAGGTCTGGTATAAATTTCTTACACCATTGTAGCATACCTAGGAATCTTTGCATTTTCTTAACAGAATCCGGGAATGGAAATTCCGTTATCGCCTTGACCTTCTTAGGATCCGGAGAAATTCCATTCGCATCCAAGATGTGTCCTAAAAAGTGCACCTTCTCGGGAAGAAATTCACATTTCTCTGGCTTAAGAGTCAACTTCGCCTTCCTCAACGCTTCTAGCACCAAGTTCAAATTCTCTAAGTGTTCCTCGAACGTATTCGAGAAGATGATAATATCATCTATGTACACTAGGCAAATTTTCCATACCAAATCCCCAAGGATTCTCTCCATCATCCTTTGGAATTCAGCAGGTGCATTCTTCAACCCAAACGGCATCACTTTAAACTGAAATAAGCCCTCTTGGCATATAAAAGCCGTTTTCTCCTTGCTTTCCTCCTCCATCGGGACCTGCCAATATCCCGACTTCAAATCTAGAGTCGTATAAAACTTCGCTCTTCCAAGGCAATCTAAATAATCATCCATTCTCGGGATGGGATATTTATCATCCTTGGTCACTTCGTTTATACCTCTAAAATCCACTACGGGTCTCGTAGTTCCATCTTTCTTTCCAACCAGGAACAAGGGTGCAGCCCACGGTGACTTCGAGGGCTCGATCACTCCTTGATCCAACATCTCCTTTATGTGTCGCCTTACTCCTGGCCGACTATTAATTGAAGCTCTGTAATATCTCTTTGCTACAGGTCTTGCATCTCCTGTATCTATCTTGCATGTCAGAGCTGGGGTTGTAGTAGCCGGATCACCAGGCAAGCTAAAGACATCTCTGTACTTCAACAAAGACTCTATAGCTTCCGTTTTCTTCTCTTCCGATATTTTTGCCTTTGATATCATCTTGCATAGTGCAGTATAGAACTCTACAGAATCAGCTTTTGATAATGCAGGCATTCCTTCCTTTACCATGCAGGTCTGATATTCCTCTTCCTCCTTTATCTTTTTCATTCCTTTCACCTTCTTGTACGTATCATCATCTTCAATAAGCATAGATTCTGTATAGCCAATGATTTGATCTCTCTCAAACCGACATCCAGAACCCGTGATATTGGAGATTAGTACTACAAACTCCTCTTGTGACCCGTCTACAACCGCTTTCTCCATTCTGAACTTCCTTTCAGAATCCTTTGATTCGACAATAATTCCGTTCAACGTGGCATCTCCATGTTGATCCCAAAGTTTTGCCTTCATCAAAACATCTGTTCCATATGGAATGTAGGTTTTACTACATGCAACAATTGCAACAGTTGTCTTTAGTAGACAGACTTTTGGATAAACAATTTGATTTATGCAATCAGTCGACGCCACACTGACTTTAGTTACTTCTTCCATTACTGTTTGCACAGTAGTTACAGAAGGAACTTGAACTACGTCAATCTTTCTCTCAATGCCCTGTATTGTCATGGCATTCCTTTTGAAATCAATCACCACACCTAAATCTGGGTGTGCCAAAAAATCTGTGCCCAAGATCAGGTCCTCACCTGCATCTGGCAACACTATAGCATTGACTGGAAAACTTCCGAATTCAGTCTTCATACAAACTGGTACATACCCATAGGCATGCACAACTTTTCCATCAGCTACAGTCACTTTAAGGATACGAGGGTACACTGTATAATCAACGTCTAATGCCCTTTTCAGGAGCTTAGAAGACATGACTGTACACTGAGCTCCTGTATCAATTAAAGCTCTGGTAGCCGTTTCTTTAATAACCACATTTATATAGAACGGAACCGTTTTCGGATAATTTTCCAACAACCTTCTCTCCATGTCCGTTGCTTTTCTCCCATACTTCACATGAGCCAAATCTCTTTCTTTCACTTTCTCTAGAGGTGTCACCTTATCCAGGTGAATAATACTTCCGAGAACCAAACTAGAAGATTTGTTTCTACTCTTTTCGCTTTCATCATCCACATCCGTACGGCTTGTCACCATTACGTTATGCGAACTAGGTTGCGACTGGTTCGAAACAAATGATCCAGACTGATCCTGGACGGTACTACCCTGAATAGCAGGTTGACTAGTTGGTGCAGGTAACATCAACTGAGGCTGTCTCTGCAACTGGATGCCTTGTTCCCTAAGTCTGCAGAATTCCCTGTATCTCTCAAATTCTGGGTCATACCCGTACATTTGATCTTCTTCGGGGAATCCTACATAATAGGCACCTCTTCCTCTTCCTCTAAATCCAAATTGAGGTCCACCTCTACCTCTAAAACTTCCTCTATATGAAGCATTCCTATCACCACCATAATACTGATTAGACATGCCACGGTTAAATCCACCGCGTTGCTGTTGCTGACGCCGGTAGGCTAATGTCTTACACTCTTCCGTAGCATGCGTATTATTCTTATGATAAATGCAATAGGGTCTCTGCTGCTTCAACTGCTTCTGCTTTTCAGCAGATGCAGCCTTCACAGTAGTCAACTCTTTTAAGGCTTCACTCTGAGTAACTTGTAATTTGTCTACTTTCTGAACCAATTGTAGCCACTCCTTTGAGAGAATAGCTAGAAAAGATTCCTTGGCCTGCTCCTCGTTAGACTTTTTGACATCACGAGGCGACGGACCAGGTATCATCTCTTCCCCATTCTCCTCACTTCTCTCCTCTTCCACTGCCTTTTGCAACTGATTTTGTGGTCTTGACTTCGTCTGGTTATACTTTTTAGTACTTCCATACGGAGCATTCCCGACAAAAGCAATTTCCGGGCACATCTCCTCCGCTACAACTTGATTCACTACAATCGGTTTATCTTTGGCTCCAAAAGTAGTAAATACATTCTTATACTTTTTATCAATTTGAGTTACGGCGTATGCAAGGTCTTGCCATGTTTTCATTGATGGCAATACGTCCTGCAACTCCGTCTGATACAACGGACTACTCTTATAAATGAAGGCATTAATAATATTCTCTTGCCTTATTTGATCACTCTGATCTGCATAGACCAGATCCACATGATTACTCAATCTCTTTAAAAACTCTAAGGCTGACTCGCCTTCTTCCTGTTTCATATTAAACAATTCTCTTTTGAGCATCGTCAAATCATAAGTCGGCGCGAGATACTTTAAAATATTTCTCCGCGCTTCTGTATAACTTGAGGATGTTCTCGCTATCCTCCTCGCCGTGTTCTGAGACAACCTTCTCAAACACTCTTTCTTCACTTTATCAGCCGTATTCTCCAGAAACTCACTTTCCAGATCAGTAAAAAACTTCAAAGCCTCCGTCGGCTTTATACTATCATGTAAAGGTCTATGTTTCAAGGCCTTTACCACATCTCTCACATCAACTTCAACACTTGAGCTAGAATTCGAAGTAGATGAACTGCTATTATCACTATCTGAGTAATGTCTACTTCTAGCTCTTGATCTGTGAGATCTCTTTCGACTCTTCGACTTTCTCTTTCTTCTCCTTTCAGGGCTAAGGTCAGCTCTATTTGCGGTATCTCTCCAAGGAGTAGGACGAGAAAACCTATCCTCTCCCTGGGACGATTCGTCGCAAATAGTCACCTTCCTTTCCCTCGACCTCCTATTCTCTGAGTAACCGTAGGCATTCGATTGTGCTTGTTCAGCATTCCTCGAACTCTGCGGCTCCTCAGTCCAACCTCTGTCTCTAGCCGAATATTTGTCTCTATCTTCTTGAGACCTTACATAAACTTCTGAATGAACCTCTCTCTTCGGTTCACTAACTCTCTCAACTCTACTCTCAAGGTAAGAAGACTCACCTATCTTCCTCCGTTGATCATCCTCCGTTTCTTTTTCCTTGACTTGCGCGCTTTCGATTACTTTGATCAATAACTCGACCTTTTTCTCCAGCGCATTAAATCGTAAATCCTTGGGATCGACTCGATCCCTCGGATCCTCTCGTCGATTCCAATTTGTAATTTCGGGGTCGTATCGCCTCGAATATTTGTCGTCGTATAAATCGGCCGGCGCGTCCTCGTAATACTCGTCGTAATTCATGTCCATCATGTTCGACCTCCACGCCGGTTTCGATTTCCGTCTAATCTCCTCCAGCGTCTCGGCCATCGGATGGACCAACTTCGAGGGCGACGTCGGTCTCTCCTTCTCAAAGGTCTGCTGACCTCTGACACTACCACTTACAGTAGTTTCAATCTCGGCTCTCCTAGCCATCTCAAAACCACTTCTCCTCAACTCTTCTTCAACTCTTGCCATTTCGGCAATTCCACTCTCTCTCCTTCCTTCAGTCTCAGGCGCCTGTGCTTGAACCTTTTCTACCGCTGCGTGTTCTTCAGCAGAGTCCAGATTCGAAACACTAGGTTCATGTGACCTAGGAGGAGTTCTCAACATTTTTCCTACCGGAATACTCATCTTTTTCACTTTTCCGGTATGTGATTGCAAATAAAACCCAGGAGGTTTAGTTACTTTTCTGGTGGTTCTCCGGTTATCCGTCGTGAGAGGCGTTAAGAGTCCACCACTTGTTAGGCTTCTGTGGGGTCACAATTAAGCAACAGTTCTAACCACAGGCTAACAACAGCAACAAACACAAAACTCTCCCAGACGTTTCACCAGATATACACCAGAACTCTCACTAAACCTCAGGCAGAACACCTTGACACGTACCTCAGGAGTTCCTACCCAAGTCTCCACTCCTATACTTATAAAATCCTTCCCCTACGCTCACAAAACAATACACTTACGGGTTCAATGTGTATTGGGTAACGAGTGGCGACGCCAAAAACAAATAATAAACAAAATAATTGTAAGTAGGCGATGGCGGCGTCGCTCCATAAAAACTAATCTTTTTAACAATAATAAAAAGACACAAAAACCGCGAAACAGTGGCAGCATAAATCTATGCAAATTTATCATTCTTTCTCGCCACTTTTCGCCGCGTCCAACCGCCTGCGCACCGACGCCGGAAGCTGAACACGTGCACCTGAGCCCACCTCAACATGTTAAAAAATATCCTTAGTATTTAAAAATATGTTCGAAAAGATGTTATTCCGAAACAGGCCTCAGTCAGATGCAGACATGCACGGCAAAAATTTTCCAGGGGGAGGGTCCATGGACTCTTTTCCCAGGGGGGTAGGGGGGTGGGTGAGCAAAAAACAAAAAAAGTTCTACAAGCCTGTTTTTCATACAAAATGTCCACAAAAATCATGAAAAATACTGTCTTAATAAAAGTTCAGGGGGCGGGGTGTTTTGACGATTTTTTTAGCCAGGGGGGTGGCCAGGGTCTCAGGTATGGGGGTTTACCCCCCCTACCCTCCTATGTGCGTGTATGGTCTGATGCATATTTTTATTCTTGAGGGGCGAGTCAAAGTCCGAACTTCTTTCTTACGGCATAATCCTCAACTTCAGTCTTTTGATCGTTTACCGTTCATTCCCTCTATATGCATGGATATACCTACGGAATGTGATCTTGAAACTTTGAATTGGGCGAAATGAAACCAAATCTAGCCACAAAAGTCTAAAACTACTCAACACTTCAGCCCCTTCAGTGGCTAATCGAGTAAATCCTCCTGACTTCCATACTGTTACGCCTAAGTTTCTAGCGAAGTGTAATTTCTGTTGAAATCGGTCAATAGAGTTGAAATCGGTCAATTTTAAATAATTATTGAAATAATCAACGATAATGATCATTTGTTTATTTAGCTATAAAAGAAAATGGCTGCCGTCGGTCAAATTGCTCCTTCCTATCCAATGGCCAGCTTGTACGTCGGCGACTTGCATCCCGACGTCACCGAAGCTATGCTCTTCGAAAAATTTTCGTCCGCTGGCCCCGTATTGTCCATTAGAGTGTGCCGCGACGCCATTACCCGTCGATCCTTGGGCTACGCTTACGTTAACTTTCAACAGCCAGCTGACGGTAAATTTTCTCGAAGATTTTCTGATTCAGCATGGTGGATGGATCATTTCAATTTTTTCGGCTATTATAGTTAAAAGCTAATTTTCCCCTCTCAATTGAGATCTCTACCGTGTTGTTCATTCCTGTTGGACCTCAAGTGGGATAGGAGGGTGAATCAGTGTTGTTCATTCCTGTTGGACCTCAAGTGGGATAGGAGAGTGAATTCATAGTTCATTGGGAGCTTACTCAACTTTTCTGAAGAGTCAAAAATGACCTTAAAAAGTGTCAAAATTTTTCCAGTCGGAGGTACCAACGTTTGGGTACTGGGTTCCACTGAGTTGGGGTCCCCACTAATTACAGTTGTGGTCTTGTTTTCAGCCGAAAGAGCCCTCGATACTATGAATTTTGACCCTCTTTTGGGCCGCCCAATTCGCATCATGTGGAGCCAACGTGATCCGTCGCTACGTCGGTCGGGCGTTGGAAATATTTTCATCAAAAATTTGGATAAATCGATTGACAATAAGGCCATTTACGATACGTTTTCCACTTTCGGTAACATTTTGAGTTGTAAGGTGGCTACGGACGAAGAAAGCGGCTCCAAAGGCTACGGTTTCGTGCATTTCGAAACGGAAGAAGCCGCCCAGCGGGCTATTGAGAAAGTTAACGGAATGTTATTGAACGGCAAAAAAGTGTAAGTTGCGTATTAGTATCAGTTATTATACAGTTTTCGACTGACTTTTGAATTTCAGCTTCGTTGGCAAATTTATGCCGAGTTCCCAACGTCTCCGCGAAATGGGGGAATCGGCTCGTAAGTTTACCAATGTCTATGTGAAAAATTTCGGCGAAGAAATAGACGACGAAAAATTGAAAGAAATGTTCGAAAAGTTCGGCCCTATTTTGTCGTCAAAAGTTATGTCCGAAGAGTCTGGTAAATCGCGCGGTTTCGGTTTTGTTGCCTATGAAAATCCAGAAGATGCTGACAAAGTACGTTATTTTAACTTTAAAACTAGGAAAATGAAGCAGTTATTCCTAATTTTTTTTGTACTTAACAACTGTGGAAATATTTCATTGGATGTTATTTATGTACAAAGTAAATGTTTTTTCTCCGAACCAGTTCAATTCTTTATCAAGACAACATTCGCATAAAGTATATATAGTACTGTGTAATGTAGCTTTATCTGCTTACCAATGGTTTTTTCGCAGTGCGTAAAGGAACTGAATGAAAGTTTGTTGCCGTCGGGCAGAAAATTATACGTCGGACGAGCGCAGAAAAAAACCGAACGTCAAGCCGAACTGAAACGCCGTCACGAACTGATTAAAATGGAACGCATGCAACGTTTCCAAGGAGTCAATTTGTACGTTAAAAACTTGGACGATCATATTGACGACGAGCAATTGCGCAAAGCTTTCGAAGTTTATGGCACGATTACGTCGGCTAAAGTGAGTTTTGTTATGTTTATACTTATTTCTGAAAATGCTTGCTGCCCATATTTTACTGAATATGTTTTTTGGAAATTTTTTTTGGAATTCGGATAAAAACGCTGAAAATCATGCAATAAGGACGATTCATTACACTACAAATTTGGAAGTGGACGATCATTAAAGAAATCTTACGATATTCTGGTTCTAATTAGTACTACTCTCTGATTTCTCACTGATTTATAATTTATGTTTTCATCTCAAGGTTATGGCTGAAGAAAACGGACGCAGTCGCGGATTCGGTTTTGTTTGCTTCGCGTCGCCCGACGAGGCCACAAAAGCTGTTTCGGAAATGAACGGCAAAATTTTCGGCACTAAACCGTTGTACGTCGCCTTGGCACAACGGAAAGAAGAACGCAAGGCCCAATTGGCTACGCAATATATGCAACGCTTGGCCGCTCTGAGAATGCAGGTGGATTTTCATGTTTATTTTTTAAAAGCTGAAAATATTGCATGCAAAAGTGTCTTTTCCACGATGCCCGGGGTGTAGCCAATTGCGTCCTTTCATATGTGCTTTTGCTAATTGCGCCGATCCAAATGCGCCCCGTGTCATATGCGCAAATGTGCCATTTGCAAATGCGCATTGTTCATTTGTGCCATAATTCTAATTGTACACTGAAAACATTGTATCAAATGAGAAATGTAGTCATTCTCGAAGATCACACAAACTAGGCAAAAACAAAATTATAAATTATGCTACAGTCATACAGGGCCACACAGATAGTCACAGAGTTGTAAATTATCAAAGTCAAATTATGTCACAGTTGGAACTCTAGAATTTTTTACACTCAAGCTACGGTATGAGTATGATCAGGGTGAAATTAATGCTATTGGTTTTATTATCGGCATAGCTTATAATTTGGCTGATTCGTTGGCGTATTAAATACTGTAACTTGTGTCTTGCTTATTTTTACTTCCGAACCCAAGTGGTAAAGTCGGAGTAAACATTTACTTCTGCAGCTTCTGAACAAATTCGAATTATGAGTGTTCTGGTCACACGATTATCTGATCATAGAATCATGATTAGATCATAGAATCATTTGCAGTAGATAAACTATGATATAGATTAACTACATAAGTCTGAGAAAAATAAACATACTGCAGAAATTTTCGGATAGGAAAAATTATGTACAAAAATGGTTCCTTGACGATTTCTGAAGACAATAGTCACCTTTGTCACTTTTTATTACGGGTGCATCCATTGCCCTGTCTATGATGAATAAAAACGCGAAGGCGGCGCATTTGCAAAAAGCGCAATAGCAGTTGGCGCATTATACACATGGCGCAAATGCATAGGGCGCACTTGAAAATCGGCGCAATTGGCGAAGGCGCAAATGAGAATGCGCAATTGAAATTGGCGCATATGGCTACAAACCCGATGCCCATGTTTCAAATTTTTTTCATCGAGGTGCTCACCTTCTTTAGTGAATTCAACTCGCAAGATTTTTAATATTTTTTGCCAAATGTCTTCAAAGTTATCCAAGAATGGTAGAAAAAATGTGTATCAATAAGTTATCAACCAATAGCCTCATTTTTCAGTTTCAAAAAAATTCATCCTTGTTTTCCACATTACTCTTTAACTTGCATCACGTATGTTCATGTAACGTCGTAGGCCCACCACCCCGGAAGGCGGAAAGCCGTAACCTTGCCATAGTGTAAGAACCACATCCCTTTGGACGAAAAACCTGAAAAATGTATATTTGTATATTTCTGATAGAAAATAATCGTTTTTGAATGAAAATGATCGAAGTTGTCGGTCGTCTGACGCTCAGCGCCGTCAATACAAGTTTTCCATGTTTTTAGACAACGATTACTATTTTCGGCAGGAAATTTTTTTCTCAGTAACCTCCACAATAATTTAAACAATCCATGCAAAGAAAGTAGCTCTCAAGTGTGGATTTAGGGGGAAGGGCGGGGGCAGCCCCCCCCCCAAACTTTTGAAATACGATTTTTTTCAGTATACCTATATAGGCAAATTTGAAAAACTTTTGAAAATTTTGTGAATTTTTTTTTTTAAATACTTAATGTTGAGCCAGAAAGATGTAGGACGTCGAGAAATAACGAAAAACGACGTTTTTATCACGGTAGGCATGTTTTTTGAGGCAAAAAACAATTTTCAATACCGCCCCTCAACCGCCCCCCCCACCCGAAAAAAATTTCTGGATCCGCCACTGTTAGCTCTGATATTGTGAATTTTTACTTCTGTTTCTCATTTATTTTTCTTTTTGTTTTTTACTTATCTTTTCTGTACCTGTCTATTCTTTTGATTTCAATTTTTTTCTTTATGCTCGTTGTAAGTTTCACAACTTTTCCTCTGTACTTATGCATTTATTCTGTTTTATCGTTTTTGATCAATTCATTTTCTAAACTGAATCTTGACCTTTTAGAATGTTAGTTTGAGTCAAATGTTCCATCCGGGCAGCGGTGGCTATTTTATCCCAACGGCTATGCCGCAAGCCGGACCGCGCGCTTTCCTACCGTCGGCCGCTCTAGCTCCAGCCGGCAACGTAATGAATCGTACTGCCGCTCAACGCTGGCAGACTATGCCGCGTCCGCAGCCAGGCCTGTCCGCCGCGGCCAATTTCAATAATACGGCCGCCGCAGCCGCCGCCTACCAGCAACAGACGTCGGCGGCCGCCGCTGCCGCTCTATCGAGTCGCACGCGTATACCGCCGACCACTAGCGGACCAGTGCGCTCGGCTACCGGTGGTGGACAAAGTGCGGGTGGCGTTCCCAACCAAATGTCGTCGCGTCCGATAACCGGCGCTCAACAAACACAGCCGCAAATGGCGCAATCGAGAATGCCTGGTAAGTTTCTAATTTTTTTTCTTTCCTTTTTAGTCAAAATATCTTTGAAAAATTGTATAAGAAATGCTTGCAAATCATATTTTATCAAATTTTCCCTGATTACTGCAAAAAGCAGATTGATATTACTTTTTTTAATAAGATAAATCAAACATCGTCAAATAGACTTTTCGACAAAGTTTTTCTGTTCAATTGGGCTAGAATGTTGTGGGATTTAAGCAAGCTAAAATTCTAAAAAGTCCACAGTTGAATAAAATTTGTGAAAATGCACAATATTCTTGAAAAACGGTTAGTCAAAGGTTTTGTTACATTATAAGTGAATCGAGCATGCGGTCAAATATTTGATGGCAAGACTCTTATCTCCATTAATAACGATTTTCATTCAAGTCTAAAACGTAACTTTTATTACCGTGTAGAAAAATGCTCCATAATGAATGTTCTCAATTGGAAATACTCGTACATACATCCTTTAACAGGCATGCCACAACAAATGGCTCAACGACCGAACATGCAACAGCCGATGATGATGCAACAACAAGCGCAACGTCAAGTCATGCATCAACAAACTCAACAACAAATGAAATTCACCAGCGCCGTCCGCAACATCCCTCAAGCGACGGCTCAATACCAACAGCAACAAATCGTTCAGCAACAACCGGTATTTTTGCGAGAGTTTAATTCTTTCATTCATCCCAATTTCTTCCCCCCCTCTTAACTTTATTCTAGGTTATTATCTCATAACTAATATCACGTTGGACACTTCCAGTAGATTTGTTTCATCAACTTCATAATTTTAACGTTTATCCAAAATATGTCTCATATAGATGATGCCGCAACAATCAATTTTGATCCAAGGGCAAGAACCGTTGACGACGACCATGTTAGCTTCGGCTTTGCCGCAAGAACAGAAACAAATGTTGGGCGAACGTTTGTTCCCGTTGATTCAACGTATCAACAACGATCTGGCCGGCAAAATTACAGGCATGTTGCTGGAAATTGACAACAGCGAATTGTTGATGATGTTGGAGAATACGGAATTGTTGAAGACCAAGGTAAATGACTTGACTCTAAAATTTACGAGGGTCTTCTCTCTCTGACTTTCAATAGAGAATTATCGATGTCGATAGAAAAACGCCCAGACTCACACACAAAAGTTTTATAGATAAGAAGGTGCAATTTGTAATTAACCAATCACAATTGTGTACTAATATAAAAAAGTTCTTGAACAAACATATTGCTTGCTAAACACGACTTTCATTAGCATTCGATACGAGCAATACACAAATTCCAAATTTTAGATAATGAATAAATTCCAAAATAATGAAACGGGACTTCACTTGTCATTTTTCAAAAAACTTGTTTGAATATTGAAGCGATAAGTTCTGTCTGCCTATTTTGCTTCATATGTTTGCCTTTAAGGTTCTCCTTTTACATCTCTCAATCTTATAAATTATTCTCCCAAAATGTTGATTTTCATGGCGCAGCCGTCGAGGTGGTTATCGGAGCCCGAAACGTTAATCCGATGACGCGGCTTGCTCAGTTATGGATTACATATGTTTTCCCGAGTAGTAGTTGCTGAAATCTAGAACTTGGCTCGTTGCTGGCTTGAAGATATGTAGCCACTTCTGTGGTTGCACTGAGCAATTTAATGAGTAACTGCGAGGAATATCTTTAAATTGAGAATTTGCAGCATGTTTTTTCATTAGTTAATTGACTGTAGATCATAAGAACGATGGAAAACTCCTCATTCGAAAATTTAGGGGTGAAATCCACATGTTCCAGTTTCTGAATATTTTGAGCGAATTTGAGACTTTATTCTAGATAATATTTATTTTCTTAAAATATTTTTCTTCTCGTAGGTCGATGAAGCCGTGACCGTGTTGCAGCACCACTCAAAAGGCGACGCAAAAAAAGAATGAACGACGACTATTATGATACCCAAAGAGATCAAAAGTTTTTCATCCAAAATTTGATTTTTTTTCAAAAATTTTTTTCGTAACGTTTCAAATGGCCGAGGAAAATTTGTCTTCAGAAGTTTATATAGGTATGTCATTACACAATATAAGCCGCTATATTTTCGTGTTTTCGGTTTTCTCCAGTTTTTCCTTTCTTTTCTTTGTTCGTCTTCAGTGTTTTAAAAAGTCATGTCCCGTTATGTGTGCTTTTCCCTTGTATAATTTACAGTAGAAAGGCAGCATGATTTTTCGCAGATTTTATTAAAAAAATATTTTTTGCTTTTAGTTTTTTGTTTCTTTCCGAGTGCACTTGCTGAACATTTTTTACTCTTTTAGCAGCTTCTGTCATGCGAATACAGCTCTCAAAATCAGTGTCACGTTATTTTTTACGCGTTATTCGGTTTAATGGAATATGATAGGTTGTCCCAGAACTTTTCCCCGCCCCACCGCCTCTCATTTTTAGCGACAGCCATAACATATGGCAAATATTATTCGGCCCCGTGGCTTCGGATATCCAGTTATCTGCTTCTGACGCTCCAAAAGTGCACTTTTTCGCGCGCGTTTTCATAAGCAAAGTTTAGAGATCATTATCAGATCATTCCTCCTTCGGTCGTAGGAGTACACATATTTATGATCGCGCTTCATCTACCTTACAGTAATCCTACAGTATATTTCGCGTGTTTATCATCATCTTACTGTAATCATTATGAGTCAAACGCACGGGTTATCATACGTACATACGTCATTGTTGTACTATGCACATCGTTCTTTATCAGTTTTCTAGGAGTTCATTTACTTCGTCGCTTTTATCATATAAAAAATTGGTCACTAAGAAAAACCGCCGGTTCAAATACATGGAATGCCGCAACGCAACAAATGGACGAGAAAAAGAATTTATGCTAAAATTACTAATTTCCGCCCGAAAACTACCGAAAGAACGCTAAATTTAATGGAAAAAAATCGTTTAGAAACCGGTGAGCAAAAAAATAAGTGTCGAAAAACCGCGTTTTATTGTTTGTATATTTCGGCGGCTAATTTCCGAGTCGCTTAGTCCTCTCGCTAGCGCGTTATTATAAAAACTAACTTTTTTAGAGAGAGATAATTGTTCGAGGTTTGTTATTGTGTTTGGTTTTTGGGAACTTTACGCGTAACGTGATGCTGATTTTGAGGGATACAATTTGAAGTTTCCATATTTTGCATGCACCTTCTTTACCACAGAGTACGTTTTTTCGGTTGTTTAGAAAATTTTCTATCGTAAAGAACTATAAACATATTTCTATGATAAATTGTCCTTTTTTTGAAATGTAGCAACTTTTTGATTGATAATTAAAATAAATTTTAGATTTCATACCATGCGGCTCATCTTTGTGGAAATTTTTTAGAAAGATGGCACCGACAGGATGTCAATGGAGACCGTTTCTTTTCATTTTCTTCTTTAGATTGATCGGAGTCCAATATGCACCAAAATTGTTTTCCTAAAATGTGTGTCTCCCGCAGGGATTCCCTATGGGATAAACCCAGGGTTTTGGATTCTTATAAAGAGGTGTAAGGTATAATATAATGTCTAGTATAAAAATGTATAAGATTGTCCAAGATCTTATGAATATTTGTAATAGACCGTATAAACTACCTTACAGAATTTTGCCATGACCATCCCATACCGTATACTTTATTATAATGATCTTATGCCATGCCTTGTAGAATTTTATGACATGTTATCCTATACCTTACTCAATTTTGCAATATTCTTTTCACCCTAGTAAATAAATTGATAAATTTTATTTCACACAGGTATAACAACAAATAAAACAATTCTATGTAATCAACAATGAATAGACTGATTAGATCATATTGCACGAAATCTTCGCGTAAAGACAAATAGTGAACATCAACAACAAAAAGTAAAGCATTTAACAATAAAACAGAATCAACAGATTTTACAATGAATAAAATGAGGAATAGATCAAAAATTGCACAACTCACCTGTAAGTATTAATAATGAATCATTCATAGCGAAAGTAAAGCATTAAGGGTCACTTATACTTGTCTTTTTTGATGGTCCGTTGGAAGCTACCCTTGGTCACTTTCTACAAAATCACAGTTATCCTTTCCAATCAAAAGTTGATTTTCAGGCTGTTGGTGATTAATTCCATTGCCATTGCAGTCCAATGGAAAAGGCTAGCATAAATGACCCTTTATGATAAAACAGACTGTTACTTTAAAACAGTGGCGACGATTGCATAGAAGTTGACAGTACACTCTGCTTTTGTAATTGAATGCGACGTCATTTTTCTTTGTGAGTGTCTTTTTTTCATCCAAAAGCTGTCCAGCATTGTCCTCAGCTGAAGTTTACAAATGTTTCAACTTGTACAACTATTTTGGTAAACAACAGTATAATTACCTCATCGTATATCTGTTCGGTAAACTTGACACTCAGTTTCATTTGTTTGCAGATGGCATACTTATAAAACGAAGTATCGTCAACGAAAATTTGTCTGAAAAAAGTATGATTATACAGGTTGAATAGCTGATGCATGTTTGAAAAAACGTTTCCATGAGAATTGTGCAGTGTTCAAATTTGTTACATGGTCCATACTTTGGTGCGGTGCCCAGCATAATGTTTTAAGAAAACACTGACTCAATTAATTTTGAAGATAGGGAGGAAACAACTCAGCTTTGAACTTTATCATCATTCTGAATCTACCATATTACCCTAAATAAGCCCCCAAGATGCTACTGTTTCAGATTAGCCCTGTGGGAAGAGCAGAAATTTTCAAATCTGTATTCTATGTACATATCAATTCCAGATGTTATTGTGCTTTGCATACTAATAAATTTTACAATTCAGTTTCATTGTTGTCTTGTTTTCAGATGCATTGCATACCTTTTTTCTTCCTTGCTTGAAACAAGTTTTTTTGAAAGATCAAGTGATCCTCAAACCTGGTAAGTCAGAAGACCTTCTAACCTGCTAAACCAGCGTATTAAGCAACCTTCTGATTAATTAATGCAGATTTTCAGTAACATGTGTACATTAGAACCACACATGCGCCATGGGGGTATGTACCCCCTGTAGAAAGTTCCCTAGCCCCAGCAGAATTTTTTGAAACTTAGGGCATTAAATTCATGCCAAAAGTGGTAAAAATCGGAAAATTTTCTGGCCCTTCATGCCATACTTATTTCAATATTATTAACTATTTCCTTTCAGACCAAAAATGATGTGTACATAATCACATTAAGATCGTTTTTCTCGAAATAAAGTCATCACTTTTGTTCAAAATTTAAAAAATGTTTTCATACCTGAAAAGTATTGACATCAAAAGATGCGGCACATCAAAAAATGTGGCTTGCAGAACATTTTTTTGCTCACCCCCCTCCTCTATCCCCCAGGCAAAAAAGTCCATTGACCCTCCCCCTGGAAAATTCTTGCCATGCATGTCTGTTGTCAACCCATATATATCCTGAAATGTAGATTCATCAACCTCTGTCTCTTTTTACCATAGAGCAATATAAACATTATTTAATCATAAAACTTGCTTTCGTCCTCCATTAGCATTTGCTTGAGCTCTAAATGCATCAATAACATCTGCTGCCACATTGTGAAACATCGAACAACTGATTTGTGCTCCATTTTCAGCATTCCAGATGCATTCTTGGTGCCGCGTGTAAAATGCATCAATCAAATCTAAAAATGCATAAAAGTGAATTTATTAATAAAACATGGATTATAGTGCACCAAAAATGTATTTACACTTGAGAATTTTGATGCCAGTAGGATCTAGATCTTCCAGCGGTTTTTAAGTTTGATGGGTGGAATCCGCATATGTGCCTAAAATTCGATACTTGTATTTAGCCAGCAAGTCCCCATACATTTGGCAAACAAAGGTTTTTATGAATTCCGCACCATTATAACCTTTTTTTTATAAATGTCATTGACAATTGATGCCCTCGCTGGACACATTTAACCATTCAAGCTGAATTATGAGATTGTGGGTAAAATGTGCTCTTAATTTCTAGATCTTCCTTAGGCTTAACTTAGGGTACAGCAGTTTTGCCAAACTTGAATTCACTGAAAAATAAGTTTGCCAGACTTGAATTCACTGAAAAATTGGACACATTTCATGCAGGGACAAGATATTTGAAATATTTATTTTCCAATGCTATAGAATATCAGAACCTGAAATTTTCTTCTGGTGCTAAGAGTCAGAAATAATTATCAATATACAAGTCAAAGTAAAATACCTATCGTGCATTTTTGAGCTTCAAATCATTTGAAAATTTTTTGATAAATAATTATGATTGATACTGCCTGCAGATATATGAGATTGAAAAATTAAGGAAAAACGCTTCATGCTGGGTTTCAATTCATTCATGATTTTTCACATTATTCTAGTGTGCGGTTATAAGAGATCATTCTAATTAGTGCTTATAGGTTCTATCTAATTATCAACATGTTATGGATAAATGTTTGATCCTGTGTTGTTTGTTGACGAATTTGATGAGAACTAACATTTTCTCGGTCTTTTTCCCAAAATTTTTTTGCATCTTCATAAAAATTTCGACTTTTATGAGATTAAAACATTTAGAGTGTAGAAATTTTTTCCCATTAGAAGATCAAAATTCTTGGTCGCTTGCCTAGTTTTTGAATTCTGATTTGTCCAACTGAAAATTTATTAAATTCACTGAGAAATCAAACCTTCTATCCGGAAATAAAAAGTAAAAAGATTCATTTTCCAGCGTTCTAGAATATTAAAATCCAGAAAAAATTTTCGGCACTGAGCGCCCAACTAATTACTCTAGTCCAGTCAAACTAATCTTTTTGTTCTGTCTCCAAAACTCGTAAAATTGGGTTTTAAATGCCTAAAACTGACGCAGATCGAATGAAATACAAAAAACTAGTTTGCGATGCTTTTTCTAATAAATCTAAGCAAATTTACTGATTTTAGTGAGCAACCAAAAATGTATCTGTGCAATCAAAATTTTTCCTCAAGTTTCACATTGCAACCATCATTTTTTTCTCAAATGGGGTGTTTTGAGGAAAAAGATTTCGAAATGAGGAAAAAAATTTTGGGTATGGTTCTCATTGAGGAAAAATTTTCGAGGAATTCAAAACTGAAAAGATGCGTTTTGATGGACTTAGAAGAGTCAAAATCTTCTGGACCCTTGCGCCAGTCATGGGTATAATCTTGACTATTTTCTATCAGGCCGGCCTTTAGCATATCTACTTGGACCTACTAATTAATACTCAACAGTTTCCATCAATCAAGTTAGCTAGCTTGTTTCCTTTTCTAATTGTTACAGTTCATTATGTCGCCCAAATGTGAGATTTTTCATCAATTCTCTCAATTTTTCTCTCGATGCTGGGAATTTTTTAAATGTTTGCAACCTGAACTTTTGCATTTATTGAAGATGGAAATTGAAGACATCATTCTAGTCTGCGATTTTAGAACTTCTGTTCATGAATATCTGTTGAAGAGATTTATTTTCCAGCATTTTAGAATATAAAACCCAAAAATTTTTCTGGCACTTTGCGCCGGAATGGAGAATTAATTACAGTTCATCAGTTTGATTTTAATTTATTTCTCAAGGTTGTGAAGGTTCATTTTCCAGCGTTTTAGAAAGTGAAAATCAAAAAAAAATTTTGGCGCTCTGCGCCAGACCAAGAGCTAAATAAAATTAGATGATTCTAATTGGAACCACCGAAATGTCAATAGAGTGGATATATTTCTGAGAACTCTATCATTAACATGCTTCACCTGCTCCTGTAGAACACCAATATATCTTTCATGAGCTCATTTTTAACTTTTAACTGAAATTTAACTGAAGAAAAAAAGTTTGGGTCTGGTTCTCATGTGGAAAAAATCTTGGAGAAAAAAAACGGTGATTGCAACCTGGCCTGTGCAAAAAAACCATGCCGATCAGTGTTTTTTTGTGTGCCACAACATGGTTTTTGGCACAAAAAAATTTGGAATGGCACAAAAAATTTTGAGCGTTTGTGCCAATCAGCACAAATTTTTTGGCTGGTCAAACATTAAATTTTCTTGATTTTTAGACGTTTTAGGGGCTTAAAATGCAAACAAATTTTCAGCGCTTTGCCCCGAATCAATGAATATAATATTTCCTATCCATATAAATTTGACCCGAATGCAAACGATCTCTTTTCAAACAATGTATTAGTATCGTTGCAGCAAACTTTATAGGCTATCAAGACTGATGAGTGAAAAAAAAAATTCTGAATATTCTTTCTTCATTCAGTCAGATTCGGATTTAAAACTGAAATTCTTACTTTTTGTGTTTGATAGATTCAAATAGAAAAATTGATATCATTGATAATGGTACAATGTTTCGATCAAAAATTAACACTATTTTCGACTTTATTTTCTCTATTCTTCACATGGTTGTTAAATATACATAACATAGATATTCGTTTGTACTTTGAAGTCGGATATTGAATCAATTTGAACTTCCTGCACAATTCTAGAGCTATTTAAATTGTCTCAGAATTCCATTTCTTTTTGGGTGTTGCACAGTTTTTTCTTTTCTCCCTGGCATGGTTAGCTGAGAAATAGGTTGGGCAATGGGCACCACTGTTTTTTTTGTCCCAAATCGTGCTTTTTCGGGAAAAAAAATTCGGAAAAAAGAAAAAAATTTTGGGCTCTTTCCCCATTTGGGGAAGACAATTTTGGTGATCGGATACAGAAAAGATGCATTTTGGTTCATTTTAGTAGGTCATAATCTCAAAATTTTCCGGGGCTTCGCGCCGATTATAGCTTTAATAATAATTATAATGCATTACTTAGCTCAGGCGCGGCTTTTAGCATGTCTACCGTTATTTATCATATAATCTATAATAGTTTTCATCATCTTGAACGTATTATCTCATGTTTTCATTGGTAATCTTCAATATTTTATGATATTTAATGAAGATCCACATTTTTTCCTTTGGAGGAAAATCAATACGTCAAGTCTCTAAGCGTTTTGATGCAATTATTTCTTTTCTAACGTGAAATCAATTCAAACGCTTCATGGAAATATCTTTCGGAAATTTATACTCTGCTCACTCATATATTTTCGATCAAGTATGAGAGTTTACAAATAAATTATACTGGTTTTAAAATTTTTCAAGTAAAATTCTCGAAATTACGACTTTTAAACACAAAATTCAAATCTAATTCTTGAAACAAATGTTCGGAAAATTGATTTTCTAGCATTGCAGAATATCAATACCCAAAAAATATTTCCGGCGCTTTGCGCCGGAAAGATTAATATCCCTTTTGGATTCTCACTTGTCATCATAGAGGACTTAATCATCGATTTCTCATGTATAATTCAAAGTCATTATGCTTTTGGATAGTTTGCTTGAGAGTTTGTTCCAAAGCTTGTAGATTAAACATTGAACTCGAAAATTTCAATTTTTTCCTCGATTTTAATGAATTAACGGGTCTGAAAACACCGCCGGAAAGATTACTATCTTTTTTGGGCTTTCACTTGTCATCATAGAGGACCTCACCTCACCATCGATTTCTTGTGTAATTCAAGTCAATTATGCACTTGGATAGTTTGCTAGAAAATTTGTTCAACAATGCTTGTAGATTAGGCTTTAAAGTCGAACATTTCAAGTTTTTCTTCAATTTTAATGAATTAACTTCTCTAAAAACACCGGAAGGCCTGAAAAAGCTCAAAAACAGTGCGATAAAGCGCCTGAGAGCATTTTTAAGCCAAAAAACGAGGATTTTAAGACGAAAAAATTTTTTTCCACACGTGGAAAAAAAATTTGACCCCTTTCCACATTTGTGGAAAAAAGTTCGTGGAAAAAAACAGTGTGTATATGCATAAAAAACGAAAAAACCAAGAATTTTCAAAAGTCGTATTACAGTAGACGCAGTATAACCCAATAATTGCTACTAAAGGAGCGGAATAAACATGCGCATCAGTCATTCGTGCAACTTAAAAAATTCGAATTGTTCCAATTCAGAAAAATGATCATTTTTTTGTATCTGAAGTAACTTCAAACTTGTTAATGACAAATCAAAACTTTCATTTCAAATCTACTCAAAAATCAGTAATTATTCAACTAATTCAATTATTTTGAGTTACCCCAACACACTTGTCATACTTGAGTGAACCCATGAACTTTTTTACAGTACTGTTAATGAAATGTGTAACGTTACTCTTTTGCACAACATTATAGCATTTTAATGTATAACATTACCAGTATAACATCTTATGTTATACAGGAAATCATAAGATCTATATTGACCTTATGATGACGTACGAGGATCCTATGCTATACAGGTAATCATAAGATCTATGTTGATCTTATGACCATCTTATCATATACCATGTACCGTTTTATGTCTTACCACAAAAAATATCCTGAAATTTACTGATAGCAAGCAGAGAATTAAAAAATGTGCTACAGCCTTTTCCATAATGATGTCTTTCATTAATTAGATACTTGTTTTTTGTGTGTAGAAAACTACCTGAAGCGGTAGCGCATAAGATCTATATAGACGTCAATTTTTCATACAACAATTTTTTCTACCATTAACAGTTTTTAACAGTATTTATCAACCTTTCCAAAGCCCATCCTATAGAATAATGCACACAAAATTTTTATCAAAAAAAAATTATTGGTCTATATAAACCATATGTGCTACCATCGTCCACATAAGATCGGCGTATCCTTATATAAGCCTATATAAGCTTATGTTATACCTAATGCACTACGAGACCTTATACACTACCCTATACTTGCTTATAAGTACTCGAAATCCTGGGAAGTGTCGCGATAAGAGTGATTCTCAAAGGATCGGACTCTAGTGTGACGTGTTAAATTATAAGCAAAAAAAATTAATAATTAAATAATAAGTAAAATTTTTATTCGTTCAAGTATGATCAATACTCTTGTATTGACAAGAAGCATATAGAAAAAGGAGTGAAGAAAATGGAACTGTTGAACTGAGTCTTTTTTCGTACCAGCCGAATAGAGCGTACACGCCTTTCCGGTTTGACTTTTATCATTTGCATTTCTTCAAGGAGCATACAGAGTAATATTTACCCCGGCATCATCTCTCAATACTGAATCGTCCACATCTATGTGATTTGGCAGTAACTTTTAGTACCTAGTAAACTGGGGCTCGCGATGCTCGCATTTTTAAAGAGATACACAAATTATATGTCGAAAAATCCTGACAGCATTCATTTCGCATAAATATAAAAATTCTCATTCCTACACACTGTTTTTTTTGTACAACACCCCTTTGTACTTGTACAAAGATTGAAGTCAAAAGTCTTTGTACATTTTAATTTTTCTTTGTTCAAAAAAATTTTCGTTTCGTAAATACTTTTTAGTAATCCTGATAGTATCAGTCAGTTCCATAATCAGCTACGTGCGTGCATGAAAAAACAAAACACACAACTGGAGGAAACAGTCGATTTACACTGATGTATTGCTCGAATTTCGAACATCAGGATTCTATTTTGTATGCAGCTACGACGACAACATTGGCAATATCTCGAGACTGACGTTCATCGTTCCTCCTGGAGGAAAATATCTTTGTACATGTACAAAGATTGTCAAAATTTTTCTTCGTACCAGGGAAAAAATCTTTGTAGAGTACAAAAAAACAACTATGTTCCTACACATTCCAAAGTTTTGAATTTTTACATTTTTTGGCGTTTTTCGGTCTGTACATGTGTATCGGAATATCACAGCTCAGAAAAGACTTTACTCTGAAGCCGAATGTTCATTGCATGTAGAAGATCATGTTCTATATGCAGGCATGAAAAACTTTTTCTAGTGCTTTTCACCTTTTATTCCATTTAAAGTACCAAAACCGAAGTTGAGATTAACCGAAAAAGTCCAATGGAGCCCTCTTTGGGCACCTTCCCATAGGATGCCGTAGAATTTTTTCTTGATTTCTGTAGCCACTAGTGTCTGAAGAATAATAAGATAAAATTCCTCGGCATCATGGTTGAAGCTATTCTGGAGTGCCTATAAACAGGATTTTTTTAATTTGTTGCTTCTCATTTTCGACAGTTTAAACTTCCTGGCAGTGCAAAATGTTCGTTTGTGAAACAATTAGTACGTCATACTATAGTCTTTTTTCAAATGCCTGTAACCGAAAAATATAAAATTAAGTATACATTGCTTGTTCAATTACCGGGCGTGGGCACATTATACTGTATTACAGGAAAAACGCATTAATTGGAGGCTATTTGTTAGGAAAAAAGTTAGTTGGAGAGGAGAAAAAAATTTTCGCCTCATTTAACGAAAAAATTTGGGATTTAAGATCGTGATACAATTGGTGTGCTTTGGAAAGGTGAAATCTCAAAATCCGGCGCATCGCCCCTCAATGCTGGTCATTTGCTTAGCTTTTTCTCGCAGAGCCAATATTTTGTTAGCCATGCAAAAAATTTTTTTGAACATTTCTCGCATCGAACGGGAGTTATTTTCAAAAGAATTATCAAGTTAAGTTGAGAGTTTAGTCACTGTTTACAGCCGCCTGTTAATCGATTCCCAACATACAGTCAACAACAATATTATCTCGCCACAAAATTCTGCATAGCATTTTTGCGTTACAAGCATTTGGAAAGAAACAGACTACAGTCTGTTACTTTATTTGATAATTCTATAATACAGAAAATAAACGTATCACGTGTGCTTAGACAGGGGCCCTCTGGAAAATGCAATGATTTCTGAGAAATTTTCATACTATGCCTTCAGAGCATGTGCAGCTCCCAAAACGGTATAAAAATTTTGACGAAAATTTGATCGATACTGTAAAAATGCATTAGCTATAAAATAAGGCAATAAAATTTTGCGGCATCCGATGGGAAGGTGCTCAGGAGCACCTATAAACAAAAATTTTCCTAATTTTGACAGCTCATTTTTGACACTACTCTTGAATATGCAAAAATTTACATTAAACATTACATCAAAAGATACCTTATTTTCGGGCCAACCGAAATAGCCTACTACAGCATGCGCCACAGCTAAAGAGGATCGTTTATTGATTCAGTTATTTACTCGGCTAATGAACAAAATATACATTTTAAATCTCAATCATGCATATATGTACATATACGATAACTTCGTGTATTATTTTTGTCATATTTGTATATTTTTAAATATGCTAATGAAACACATTGTACATTTTGCACAAAGCCAAAGGAAAAGCATGATTTTTATTTGCAAGAGTTCGCAGGACAACTTGTTTCTTCCTCTTCATGATATTTCAAAAGCTGAGTTGTGGGGATGACACACACTAGTAAGTTCGCTATACGTTCGACATGGTTAAAAAACAACGATTAAATGACAATTTTATCTGGGGTTGCAAAACTTGCAAGTCACAGAAATCAATTTGAACTGCATCGATTTTTTATGGGACCCGATTACCATTAGACACTGCTTTAATGATCTTCTATTTATTTAGAAACGATTATCCTGCATATTTGGCTCATCGATTAATCAGGAAAAGAGTTACATATGACACTATATCAGAGTGGTATGAAAAATTTCGTGACATTCGCACAAAGATTATGCTAAGAAACCTGTTGAAATTTACATCAGACGTCCTTATTAGCCAACAGGAAACTGCAGTAGAAATAGATGAGTCCTTTTTTGGAAAAAAGCAAAAAATGACCTTAGTATTTCGGATAGTGGAACGAAGTGGTACACAATGCATTCTTGGAATTGTTCCAACAAATTCAAGAGAAGTCTTGCTAATCCAGAAATACATATGGAATGAGGTTACAATATATCACGATGGTCTGGCCACTTATGCTAATTTAGATACATATGGATACAATCATAAAGTCATGTGCCATAATAAGGAATTCGTGACTGAGGATGACATTCATACAAATACCATAGAAGGCTTGTGGGGACTCGTCAAACAGAGGATATCGAGAATGCATGGATTAAAAACAATGGAACACTTAGCTGCTCATTTGGACGAATTTTCATTTCGTCAAAATTATAAAGATAATAATGATTCGATTTGAAAATTTTTTGTGAACTCATTAACAGACTTATGATTTTACATGCACTAAAATGTTTGTTTTACATTGCACCGGAATTTTTTTTTATTTTTCCTAAATTTTTTGTGAATTGTTTTATTTTTTCTTTGCCTTCAAAAATAGTTATTTGATTTGATTCTTGTGTAGATTATCGGAATCAGGTAATTATGCACTGTATGATTCTAAGCTTGTTACTCTTTACTTTCTATTGGCGGCCTTTTCTATTGGCAATATTAATGATTCAGCCTACTTTAGCACATTAGCCACATTAGCCCATGCGCCAGACCCATTATTTATAACACACTGCATTAGCCACACTAGCCCATTGGCCACATTAGCCCATTAGACACATTAGCCCATTGGCCATGTTAGCCCATTGGCCACATTGGCCACATTAGCCCATTGGCCACATTAGCCCATTAGCCACATTAGCCCATTAGCTACATTAGACCATTGGCCACATAAGCCCGTTGGCCACATAAGCCCATTAGACACATTAGCCCATTGGCCACGTTAGCCCATTGGCCACATTGGCCACATAAGCCCATTAGCCACATTAGCCCATTGGCCATGTTAGCCCATTGGCCACATTAGCCCATTGGCCACATTGGGCCATTGGCCACATTAGCCCAATGGCGACATAAGCCCATTGGCCCCATTAGCCATATTAGCCCATACGCCAGACCCATTATTTATAACACACTGCATTAGCCACACTAGCCCATTGGCCACATTAGCCCGTTAGACACATTAGCCCATTGGCCACATTAGCCCATTGGCCACATTAGCCCATTGGCCACATTAGCCCGTTGGCCACATATGCCCATTAGCCACATTAGCCCATTGGCTACATTAGACCATTGGCCACATAAGCCTATTATCCACATTAGCCCATTGGCTACATTAGACCATTGGCCACATAAGCCCATTAGCCACATTAGCCCATTGGCCACGTTAGCCCATTGGCGACATTAGCCCATTGGCCACATTGGGCCATTGGCCACATTAGCCCATTGGCCACATTAGCCCATTGGCCACATAAGCCCATTAGCCCATTAGCTACATTAGACCATTGGCCACATAAGCCCATTAGCCACATTAGCCCATTGGCCACGTTAGCCCATTGGCCACATTATCCCATTGGCCACATTGGCCACATTAGCCCATTGGCCACACTAGCCGGTGGGCCACATAAGCCCATTAGCCACATTAGCCCATTGGCTACATTAGACCATTGACCACATAAGCCCATTATCCACATTAGCCCATTGGCCACGTTAGCCCATTGGCCACATTAGCCTATTGGCCACATTAGCCCAATGACCACATAAGCCCATTGGCCACATTAGCCCATTAGCCATATTAGCCCATTGGCTACATTGGGCCATTGGCCACATTAGCCCATTGGCCACATTAGCCCGTTGGCCACATAAGCCCATTAGCCACATTAGCCCATTGGCTACATTAGATTATTGGCCACATAAGCCCATTAGACACATTAGCCCATTGGCCACATTAGCCTGTTGGCCACATAAGCCGATTAGCCACATTAGCCTATTGGCTACATTAGACCATTGGCCACATAAGCCCATTATCCACATTAGCCCATTGGCCACGTTAGCCCATTAGCGACATTAGCCCATTGGCCACATGGGGCCATTGGCCACATTAGCCCATTGGCCACATTAGCCCATTGGCCAAATTATCCCATTGGCCACATTGGCCACATTAGCCCATTGGCCACATTAGCCCACTAGCCACATTAGCCCTTTGGCCACATAAGCCCATTAGCCACATTAGCCCATTGGCTACATTAGACCATTGACCACATAAGCCCATTATCCACATTAGCCCATTGGCCACGTTAGCCCATTGGCCACATTAGCCTATTGGCCACATTAGCCCAATGACCACATAAGCCTATTGGCCACATTAGCCCATTAGCCATATTAGCCCATTGGCCACATTAGCCCATTGGCCACATTAGCCCATTGGCCACATAAGCCCATTAGCCACATTGGCCCATTGGCTACATTAGACCATTGGCCACATAAGCCCATTAGACACATTAGCCCATTGGCCACATTAGCCTGTTGGCCACTTAAGCCCATTAGCCACATTAGCCCATTGGCTACATTAGACCATTGGCCACATAAGCCCATTAGCCACATTAGCCCATTGGCCACATTAGCCCATTGGCGACATTAGCCTATTGGCCACATTAGCCCATTGGCCACATTAGCCCATTGGCCACATTTGCCCATTGGCCATGTTAGCCCTTTGCCACATTAGCCCATTGGGCCATTGGCCACATTAGCCCAATGACCACATAAGCCCATTGGCCACATTAGCCCATTAGCTATATTAGCCCTTTGGCCACATTAGCCCATTGGCCACATTGGGCCATTGGCCACATTAGCCCATTGGCCACATAAGCCCATTGGCTACATTAGACCATTGGCCACATAAGCCCATTAGCCACATTAGCCCATTGGCCACATTAGCCTATTGGCGACATTAGCCCATTGGCCACATTAGCCCATTGGCCACATTAGCCCATTGGCCACATTTGCCCATTGGCCATGTTAGCCCTTTGCCACATTAGCCCATTGGGCCATTGGCCACATTAGCCCAATGACCACATAAGCCTATTGGCCACATTAGCCCATTAGCTATATTAGCCCATTGGCCACATTGGGCCATTGGCCACATTAGCCCATTGGCCACATTAGCCCATTGGCCACATAAGCCCATTGGCTACATTAGACCATTGGCCACATAAGCCCATTAGACACATTAGCCAGGTTAGCCCATTGGCCACATTAGCCCATTGGTCATATAAGCCCATTAGCCACATTAGCCCATTGGCTACATTAGACCATTGGCCACATAAGCCCATTAGCCACATTAGCCCATTGGCCACATTAGCCCATTAGCTATATTAGCCCATTGGCCACATTAGCCCATTGGCCACATTGGGCCATTGGCCACATTAGCCCATTGGCCACATAAGCCCATTGGCTACATTAGACCATTGGCCACATAAGCCCATTAGCCACATTAGCCCATTGGCCACATTAGCCCATTGGCGACATTAGCCCATTGGCCACATTAGCCCATTGGCCACATTTGCCCATTGGCCATGTTAGCCCTTTGCCACATTAGCCCATTAGCTATATTAGCCCATTGGCCACATTAGCCCATTGGCCACATTGGGCCATTGGCCACATTAGCCCATTGGCCACATTAGCCCATTGGCCACATAAGCCCATTGGCTACATTAGACCATTGGCCACATAAGCCCATTAGACACATTAGCCAGGTTAGCCCATTGGCCACATTAGCCCATTGGTCATATAAGCCCATTAGCCACATTAGCCCATTGGCTACATTAGACCATTGGCCACATAAGCCCATTAGCCCATTGGCCACGTTAGCCCATTGGCCACATTGGGCCATTGGCCACATTAGCCCAATGGCCACATAAGCCCATTGGCCACATTAGCCCATTGGCCATATTAGCCCATTGGCCACATTAGCCCACTAAGCCACATTGGCCTAATTCATAAGCACATTTAGCCTAATAGCCAAGCTAATATTTTTGAATCTGTATACAAAACACAGTAGTAGGCTATTCAGGTTGGGCCTTATTTTCTCTTGTGTAAAACGAATATTCATTAATCGGATCCGATCCTGGAATATCACTTGGCTAGCACTGGAAAATGCCAAAAATACAATTTTCAAAATTTGGCATGCTGTAGCAGTGTGAATTTTCATTTTCAAGCGAAATGAATGATACCATGAACCTCAGCGCACGAAAATACCCAAAATATCTCATTTTGAGATAAAATTAATTTTCTCAAGGTTGAACCTCTCAGCAATCGTGTCTTAAAAACATACGAGTACGGCAAAACAAGTAAAAAACAGTCTCGAAACAGTCGTTGCTTTCAATCAATGAAAGCATCTTAGAAACGGGAAGTTTTTGGACTTTCCAGATTCCTAACAATTTCAGCAGTAAAAGATGACCATCGAAATCCAAAAACAAGGTGCTTGAAATCACAAAATGAAATTTAAAAAACAACAAGACGAGTCATATGAAAAATTCATAGAAGCAATAAAATTATTGCGAAAATACGATAAAACGTCCATTAAATTAGAAATTCCTGGTTTCCCCAGTCCAACCAAAAATTCGCGGTCGCTACGAACCCTGTTTAAATAGGTATATTTCAACTTGTAGTGTTGTGAACCACACACACAAACGGACACTTGAATTTTCATATAATAGGTTGGGGTCTGTTGAGTGCAATATTCATATGAGCTAATTCAAGGGAAACCGGTTGATACACATCGCACAACGCTTCTTTGAAATTAACGGACTACCCTGCTTGTTTTCGTTCCAATGTGACTTGAAAATTCTCCCTAACAAAAGTCAACGGTCTATCAATTTTATTTCACGAAAATGATTTACACCTTTGTATAAACTTATCGGTCTGAGGAACAGAAGTTCGCTCGAAATACAGTATACAAATAAATATAGCATATGTAAGTACATGTTAGATTTAGCGAAAAAATTCAGTTCGTACACAAAATTTTGGCGCAAAAAAACGTAAATTGAGCCGGATATCAGCGGCGAACAATAATAAATACAGCCAAGTTACAGCCACCATACCCAAGAGAAACACTTTCAGAAATCTGATTCCAACAGAGAAAATTTGATACTCTATTCTAGTTTCCATAGAAATTACTGTGAATCTATTCTCAAGTATATCATGCCATCAAAAAAACTTTGGTTATGAGTCTAAGCTGGCTAAAAAGCAAACAAAATTACTTGGATTCGATATACCACCGACACCTAAATTTATCTACAATTCGGCAAAAAATTCGCGATCGACGCCCGGAACGTAACTATTTTTAGAAACTAGAAAGTGACTCATAAATCGTATAGCACATTTCTTTCAAATGACAGGCGCATCGACAACAAGCAAAAGTAGGTTCAATTTGACACAAAACTTTTATTTAATGCAAAGCTCTGTACTGTAGCAAAATGCTCAATTTCTTCATAACAATGTGAAGTCCAAAATTATAAATAATTGTTTTCATCGACTGCTGATTTGAATAGAATTGGATCATACACGGGCAAAGCCTACCACTATCCTACGGCTCCGTTGGCCAGATTACACAAAGGGATTTAAGGAATTTAAAGCCAAGTGTATAATTCAGACGAGCAAGCGCTTGTGATCTGACATCAAAAGAAGACCAAAATGATGTTATATAGCCAGCTTATTTTGATCAAGTTTTGAATCGTCCTCAACTTTATGATAAAATTAGATACATTTCCTGCCATGTCTCTGCTGATATGATGGCGCAACCATATTCAATAAACCAATCAAACCTTGATTTGAAGCTTAGAACAAGGGGGATTACGCAGCTGTCATGAGCGCTGCAGGCCAGAAATAGAACTTTTGCCTATGTATGAATCGACATCAAAGAGAAATTAAAGGACATTTTCTTTTGTTCTTTCTACCGTTTAAGAATAGAAATTTTTTTCATCCATTACAATTATTAATTTTGCAATTTTTTCCGTGTTGAACTTACTTTCATGGGATCGCTGCATCGATCATTTTAAAATAAATGAAGCTTATTTTCACACAACATCACGCCTTTCAATAAGCGTATCCCGTCGCTTGTTGTTGTTGTTGATCCACATTACCGTTCGGATATTGAGCGGCGCCACCATTAGTCAAAAAGCTAGAATAATCTTGATGCTGCTGTTGCTGCACATCCTGATCGGTGGTGGTCATCGGTTGAGGAACAAAATAGTTTCTACTATTGGCCGAGTAGACGCCGGGCGTTGCGGCCGCCGAAGGGTCGGCGACTATCGGCGATTGTGCGACGGGCAGGCAAGGCGGAGGCGGATCGTTCGGGCTATTTTGTATGACACCGAAAGAATTTATAGTAGCGTATCTTCGACCTGAAACATATACTCCAATCCAAATTTTGTCGAGGCGACTTACACAGTTTTCAACATTATGACGAAAAAAATGTTTCGCAAGATCTACATTGCAGTAGTCAATATTGTTTATCGTATGTTTCGTACACATGCCTGCATCAAACTTTCAATGATATCCAATATTCACATGCATACCGTCAAACAAAATTTCGGACCAATGAAGCAAAAATGAATCGAACAGATCAAGACGATTTTGGCCGAGTCCATAGTTTGGGAAACCCTGTTTCGAGCATAAAGAACACATTTCTGCTATACCTAATAATTTACTTGACCATTCGACAGATTTTTTCGACTCCAAATCCAAGAACTATTTCAGTTTACAACTGAATTGTTGAAGACGAAAGATATTTGGCTTTCGATAGGGAACAAGTAAAATCCGGAGCCCATTTCGCTTAAAATTTCCAAAAATTCGAAAGGATCAAATAATAGGTAAAAAATAGAGTTGTCCCGGGGCAGACATTTTAGCCGGGGCCGAAGCAGACATATAACATATTAACATATACGTCATGGTATCATACTTCATGTGTCATTCATCAAAAAATTTTTAAGCCGATTCTTTTTCTTTTCATTTCATGTCATCTATAATACTGCATTGATTGATAGGTTAGAAAGGGTTTAATCCTTGTAGACAAAAAAATTAACTTTTTAAGATGACTGTTATTACTAAGTATGAGGAAACTCATTCCCCAAAACTCAAGAAACTGCATTGCACACATACCTGCACAACTTCTATCGATTCATCCGCAGGGCTTTTTTAGCACGGTGCTAATGGAACCAGGGCCGAGCTAATGGAAATTTTTGGATGTTAGCATGCGTGCTAATGACTAGAAGGGAGAAATTGTTGAATAAAGCTGGAGAAGAAAGTTGGAGATATCGCAAAATTGTGGTGAAAAATCGAAAATGATCATCTTCACAAATAACAATTTCGTTCCTTCTCTTCGTCACTTCTGCATAGTGAATAACTGTGGCTCGAATCTGAATGCGCTTCAGCTCTAACTTCTTGGACACTACTTGGATAATTTGAAAACAGCTCTTTTGACATGTATGCTGAAGTTTAAGCCAATCACTAACAGTGAGTAGCGAATATAATTGTACGTTTTCTGAAAAAATCAATCGAGAAGCTGTATTGAAGTTGAAGTGCAGTTCCAGATACAATGTAAACATGTAAACTTTTATCCAAATAGAACGTAAAATTAACAATTCCTAAAAGTATCACTGTCAAACTAACTGCTGAATATTTGCTTGTCAGATTTTAAACTTCAATTCTCTTACAAATCGAGCTAGAAATACTAGCTTTGTGTAGTCTTGCCCCGAGCCGGGGCAACCCTAGCCCCGGTTCGGGGCTAGTGCATTTATCAATATTCAGTCTGTCATGAGCAATGACAGAAGTTTCAGCTGATTAAAAATTTTCATTTTGAGTTTTCCTAATTTTCAAAGATTTTCAAATTTTGGCGGCCAGTGTTCGACTCAAAACTGATTCAATTTTTGCTGTTTCTATACCATGGATTTTTTAAATTCCTCAACACGTCAGCCCAATGTCTAACTCTGCTTTCAGTTACTACATACAATTAATATGCAAGTGTAGGCCTCAGAAATTACATTACAACTGAGTTCTTCAGAGAAAAACTTTTAAAAAATACCATTCATGCACATAGGGAGAGTGCAGGTGGTAAATCCTCCGCCATGTGACCTTGGGTGTCCCCTAGCCCACAAAAAATCGTCAATACCCCACTGAACTTTTTCGAAGGCAGTTTTTTAAAATTATTTTTTGCGTATTTTGTATGAAAAACACGCTTCTTTTGGTTTTCGGCACACCCATCCCTATCGATGAAGAGCCCGAGTACCCAAAAATTGTTGCCATGCATGTCTGAACTTCACTGGTTGCTGAGATAAGGAACTTTTAAACAGCATTCGATATTATTTTCGACGACAACCTGTTGTACAAAGATACTGTTCAAAATTTGATTAGGTATTTTTATGATTACATCAAACCAGTGGGAGTGCCATAAGGGCCGCCGATCATATCCATAGAAAAGCATGTACAATTCTGTTCTTCGCTAGAAATTATTGAAAACTTTTTGACCCAGTTTTCTTATTTTTTTATTATGCGGAAGCGTTGCACTATTTCTTCAACAGACCATCTCACTGAACTTGAGTTAATGACCTACAAGATGTCCCTAACCTACAAGATGTCAGTTTTCACACGGAAAATTAATGACCATTTACTCATCGAAGAATAACCGACTATAATAGACTATGTATATGCAATGAAAACTTGAAATTGAAGAATAATGGGCAGGCTTTTTTAAAGTCATTTTAGGGGTCTGGGCCCCTAAAAGTTTGGAAATGGCTCCTAAAATTTTAGGCCTAGGGGCCATTTTGGCTCCTAAAATTTTGACTTATTCATATATATTATGGTGAATTGTAGTTATTTTCATTCAATGTTAGATTTAAAGTACGTGTTTTACAGGTTCTAAAATCATTATTCGGGCGCATCGCGCCGGATCTCATTATATAATTTTTCAAATTACTCTATGCACTGTTTTTCTACAAATTAAACTTTCAGGGGAAAAAATTCTCGACAAAGGGAAAAAATATGAGGGTTCGCTTCGCATTGAAAAAATGAATTTTGGTGCCTTTAAGAGATCAAAATCTCAATTTTTCCATTTTTTATAACTATTATTTTAAATATGAAGCAGAGTTTAAATTCATGATCATGATGGAGGTGATTTTCATAAATTTCAAGTTTAAATTGAATTTGTCAAACTTATGAAAGCGTGGAAATATTTTTTAGTTCGTAAATGATTTATATATACATGTTTTCGAACCATGTATGTTTATCGAATAAATTATCCTTAAATTATTTTTCTAGCATTTTAGAGTGTCAAAATCTAAAAAAAATTTCGTTGCGTAGCGCTGGAAAGATATAGAAAACAAGAGAACAATAAGAACAGGATCTGGATTTTCAAAACCCTATACTTTTGAGTCAGAAGGAAATAAACTCAAGTGCTACCTTGGAAGAAGGTGCATAAAAAATTTCTTTGCACAAAGATTTCTCGGCCGATCGTTGTACATGTAGAAAGAAGCCTGTAACCAAAAACGCGAGTTGAAAATCAAATTTTGAACAGTAATTTTTTTCTAACTCGAATCAACTGATTGAATATATATATATATAATTTAATTATATAGTACGTTCCACAGTGCGTACATGCCCGTTTTTCGATATTCTTCAATTAAAAATTTTTGGCTCCCAAAATTTCAATTTGGCCCCTAAAAATTTAGGAGCCATTTGGCTCCTAGTTTTCAAACCAAAAAAAGCCTGATAACGGGTTTTTAAAAATTCCACTTACCGTAGCCGGCAAGACGATTTGTGGGCCTCGCCGGAGCTAAAGTCGCTACCGCTGGCCGGGTTGGAGCGGAAGGGAGCGTGGGCGCGACGGTGGCTACAGGGGTGTACTGCTGATGATGCTGAGCGGCGAAATTAGGGTGAGCTGGCGTTGGGAACGGTTCATGTATTTCTTTTAAGGGAAAAAACTTTATAGAAATTTAAAAAAAACCAAATTCAGTCTTCTTTCATTTCTTCATTTATTTATTTTCATTTTATTTTTTTATGAGCATAACGAATGATCTAAATCAGATTAATTTTAACTTACTGAGTGCAAAAAAATGTAAAAACTTACGCAATGATGCACTACTTCCAGCCGCACTGGGCGGCGGAGGAGGCGGCGGCTCTTCGTTACTTGTACCGTCCGTGTTGACCCATTTTCCCGTCTTTTCGTCCCAGACGATCTAAAATTTATTATCATTCGTTATTCATGATAACAGACGAAACTATGTACACATAAAACTTACCGCTTTATTTTTATCGTCCGGTAATATCATTTCGTTGGCATCTTTGGGCAAAAATTTCTTGACTACGCCGCCCAATTTTTCGCCGAGCCAGCTCTTGAATGCAAAAACCAAAAAAACTAATTTCCATGAAAACAAAGACAAATGTAGAACAACAATAGCTACCCCCAGAGGTCCCCAAGGTCAAATCATTCAGGTACAGGTAAAATTGAGTTGAAGATTCGCGGTGGTAATATAGCTAAATGTCCACTAAACACTTCATTTTATCTCAAAATTAGGCACCCAGTGATCAATTTTTAAGATTTTAGGTAGAGGTAATACTCCCTCATACCCGTCCCTATGGGGTTGTCTGGCTACCCTCGAGATTTAATAGTTTTTGTACAAGATAAATTTGAATTCGAGTAGAAGATTATTTGATTCTAATTGGAATAGTATAATCTAACTTTTTAACTTCTGCGTGCTTTGGAGTTTTACTAATTTTAAATCATTGAAAATTATATTTATTGTGCTTGAATCCGTGAAATGAGAAAGTAACCGTTCTTGGATGAAGGTCAATTGTACAGCGCAAAAAACGCAGATTATCTGTCTAGATTATGCAATATAAGAAATCATTTTTGCGAAAAAAGTAATGATTATGCGACTCGCGTTTTGGGATATTCCGCTATGAGTAGTACATAGTAATTCGGTTCAAATTTCGAAGAATCGGAACTTTTCCAACGATTATCAACGATAATTAAGAGTTTCTCATAAGACATGAACTATCAAAACCGACAAATATGTAACTGCGTTTACATTTCGCGTCAAAAATTTCATCTATGAGAATTTTTGTCAGATTCAACGTATAATCTATGTGCGAAAAATTTATCAAAAAACTTGATGGAATGGTAATTTTGAAAAATTGGGTGCAGCCAGGGTGCAGCCAGGAAAAAAAAAATCCATATAATTTTCATTTCTAAAAGGAATGGTAATTATTATAACTTCATTTTGTTTCCAATTATGACTAACTTTATTTCTCTTTGATGCGTCCAACTTCGATTCTTGCTTCAAATTTCCCGTCGCCACCGTTTTATGCCGATCATTATTCGCCGTTTGCGATTGAGCAGCGGCAGATGGCGGCGTCGCCGTAAAAACGCTATCATTCAGTTCGCTGGGCGGCGATGCCGTAGTCAAAAAATTTTGCCTTTCGGTGAAAAACTGAGTTGGCGCTGCGGATGCTTTTGTGACGTTTTGATGCTGCTCTGTCGAAAAGAGCTCGGGCGAATGTTCATAATTCTGCTGCTGAGGCGGTTCATAAACGATCGTCTTTATTTGGCCATCAGTAAAATATTGATTTGCATCGTAATTATAATTATGTTGTTCTACTGAAACATGAAACGAATGAATAAATACCAGAATAAAAAACATAGATGTGAAATTGAAAACAGTTTAATACAACATGACAGATAACACGGAGTGCATTTAAATGTGATAGAAATGTGATGCCTGAAAAACTTAGAGTCCGCAAAGTCGACTACAGAAAAAGATTAAAATGCTGATTTGTACCATTATCAATCAGCTACATCAAGTAATATAGAAACATGAAATGGGGACTTCAAGACTAACAAGTGAAACCTGCGTTGAATAATGCAAAGTCAATCAAAATAATATGGGAAATATCTCAGTGTCCAAATCTTAGTCACTTTGGTTCGATAATTATATAAATTCAAAAGCACTGTTTCTTTAAGGGATTCCAAAAACGACTAAAAACGCTGAAATTTTTACAAATGGAACACGTTTTAGACTGGATCGGTACTTCAAGGACCTACAATAACAAGTCCGCATAGCCAGAGGCGGTAAACTGTCATCTTTTTTTCTGAATGAACATTTTTTCGGTTCTCATGGGCAGAGGTCCCCAAGGTCAGATGTTTCATGTGGGGGTAGAGTTGAAAATTAGTGGTGTAGCTGAATGTCCACTAAACACGTCATTTTATCTCAAAATTAGGCAACCAGTGATCTGTTTTAAGGACTTTAATTCCCTTCCCTGTGGGACAGTCTGCTTATAGGTATTTTTCGATTCTCGTGACTCTACTCTGAATGGAGGAAAAACAGTATACCAAGTTTTGAAATAGACCGGCCTGAGTACTTTCAGGCGTAGTAAAATTTATCATGCTTTGACGAAACTAATGTTCGTTCAAAAATAGCTACAAAACTGGTAATATTGCTGACATCATCGACCCACGGTAAATGATTTTCAAGACCCAAGGTAATAAACCCTGTAACCTCTTGCTATGTTAGTGTATGGGTCATGACAAAAATCGTTGATTATACATTTGAATATATGATGTATTTACTGCTACTTCGTCATTGGAAACCAAAGTTCCAACAACGAAAAAACAATAAGCTCCCGTATATTCTACGCTTCATGTATAGCCACGTTGTGAACAACAAAACACAAAATGGTAAAGTTGAAGCAAAGTAAATCAATTGTCAAGATCAGAAAGTGTAAGAAAAGTTGGACTCAATTAACTTCAATAAATTTCAAAATGATAAACGCGTTGAAAAGGCGCTCGACATGTCTGAATAGTTAAAAATGTTAAATCTTTTCATCAGTTCACAAATTTTCCTGGTTAAAATTACAGTTCATGTATATATACGTAATGAAAATAGGTAAATATGGTTCGACAAAACATGAAGTCAATGGACAATGGGTTCAACTGGATGGATCTGGGTAACAGATGAAGCAAGCTTCGTTACGAGATGAACTAATTCCCAGCACTTCGTCCTGGAGTTCATTTTATCAAATAAGTGTCAGTAACAACATACTAAAAATGAATATTTTAATTGCACGAGTTTGATATTAAATTAAGCTTTATCACATGCCAAATGTAGGCATTAAGAAAAGCTTGAAAATGATTTTTGCTTGCACTTTGTCCACCTTTGGTGAGATAAAATGATCTACACATCTTGATGTCCTCCACTATTTGCCTCAGCAACTACGAAAACAGTTAGGAATCAAATAGTCTTCGAGGCTGGCTGATACCAGCGTGAACCAACAGAATTTCTCCAGATATGGAAATGACATAATTCAACAGCACACGAACTCCAAAAAAGTTACAATATAATTGATTTGAAACATTATTAGGTACCGTAATTGTTTGATTCACCACTTCTCTATCGCAAACCCAAAAAATGGAAAGTTAAAAACAATCGTTCATTAGGACTATCATTAGTAGTTTCGCCCAGAGGTTTCAGGAATAAAAATCACATACATACCTATAGGCGCCACTGGATGTTCCGTAGAAACGGGTGTCGATTCTGCAATAGGTTTTGAAATTGGTTTCAAAGAACTCGATTGACCGTCAAACCAATCACTCGTTTGACCCGGCGTTATAGCTTGACTAGTCGATGCAGCGACATTTTGATGCATCGTCGTCAAGGGTGAAACACCGGGAGTTTTCGGCGGTGCATCCTGATTGATGGAAGTGAAAGGCGACGATACGTAATTGCCGTAAGGCGTTTCCGCAGCGATTAATTTTTGTTGAGCGGTAGTGTCGAAACTTTGTCTTTTTTGAAGCGGAATTTGAGAGTAAGGTTGACCGTTTTCTTCTTCCTTGTTGGGTGCGCCGATGAAAAATGACTTCCGATGATGTTGTTCGTGTTGGTCATTGTGTGGAAGTGATTGCACTTCGTTTGAAGCTTCGGGCGCATTTTTGACCAGTTCCGTTTGAGTCTCAGATTTTTCATTCTTGAAAAGCAAGGAAATTTCAAGCTTCATTCGGAAGGTTGAGCGTAAAATTATCGGATCAAATTACAGATCCTTGATACTGCTGAGTATACATGCGAATAAATATCACACAATTAAAATATGTGTTAAACAAACGGATAGGTTGGTTTTTAAACAGTGAGTAATAATAAGTGATTTAAAGGAAACAGAAATTTATCAGAGAGAACTTGAAGTATTTGATTAATTTAAGAGATTCTCAGATTACGTAAGACCAATTTAAGATATGATACATACCACACTGTCATGGTTGCGAGTTTGTATTAATGTTTGAATATGGAGACAAGTGAAAATCTGCCCTACCTCACACTGACAGGTTCATATTTCATCTATACATGGACTAAATCGAAGGTACATATCATATCGATGGACCGTGACCGAACATTAGAGCGCAAGGACATTTGACCGCAGGGACATGAGACAGCAGGAAAATAGAGCGCAGAGACGTTAGAGCACAGGACAATAGAGTGCAGGGACATTAGAGCGCAGCGACATTAGAATGCATTGAAGAAAACATATTGTTTCGAACGGACGTTCCCTGGTCTGTACTGAACGCGAATTTTAAACTGTTGTTTTTGAACATAAAAAAGGAATAGTAAGCAAGCAGCTTTATCTAAAAAGCTGACAAAGTTTTCCTGTAAACTGCGTATATTATTCTGAATGCGAAATAGAAATTTAAGATGAATTCAAAAATAAAATGAAACAATTTGATTCAAAGGTTTAACGGTCAAATATTTGCAATTTTTGGCATCTCTTTCGAAATTTTTGTGTGAAAAATGTGCATATCCTATCTTAGTACTAACTTCTCGAACAACCGTTGATTCCAACGCTTATCTTTTCAAAAAGTGTTTTTACAAACGGAGACAGCTAATTTTGATTTTTGACAAGCAATAAACCCGACGAAATTGTGTGCGATAATAGATTAGAGGCGTATGTCATGTGAGCGACTGAATAAAAATCTAGAAAGAAAGAATACGAGTAATGAGAAAGTGGACGAGCAATGATATACAAAGAATAAAACAGAAAAAATGAAAACAAAGAGAAAAAAGATATTATTAAAGAATGAGAGATGAAAAAAATTAAGTATGACGAAATAAGAAAAAGAGAAAAACAACAAAAGATGGGAAAAATACTCTGTGGTAGAAAAATGAATTGACCTGAACTTCTTCAGAATTATATAGAAATGTGAAGAATCCGTATTTTTGAGCTAAAATATGGTTATTTTTCAAATTATTTCATTCTCGGTGCTATTATTATTATTTTCAATTCTATATTTTGCTTTGATCTAATATTTCTGTGCTCTATTGTCCTGCGCTTTAATGTCTTTCCGCTCTATTGTTCCTGCGCTCTAATATCCGCGCTTTAATGTTCAAATGCATTGGTACCCGATGAACATTTTGAAGAAATTCAACATTGAACTCACTTTATGACTTCCGGCGATAGCATTCCTCAAATCAACGATCCATTGTGGCAGTAAATTTATTTGATCGTAATTGGTGTTGAAATCGAAGACGTGTAATTTAGATGCCAAGAAATGCACGATATTCGTTGTATTCAAATCGTAATTATCGGGGTTCTGTAGAACTGCCCGTCCAATTGCCGACAAGTACTTATAAGCGCTTTCGCCGTTCCCCATTTCCAATATCATTTGAACATAATGCAGTTTTTGCCGCTGAAGGAATCACAAAAATCTACATGCGTAAAAAGAAATATTTTTATTTAATTATCGGTTCACTTGTAAAGTGTGCAGGAAACTTTGACGCCCCTCGATAGAAAAATGAGCCAGTCCAATAGCGTACTCGTATATTTCGGTCATTTGATAGCGATCGATGGTGAACAATTCTTTACATCGGGTTCTAAAGCGAGTGGAAATTAGTACAATGCAGTATTTGCTAACTGTTCCAGAAATGACACGTTGATTTGAAAGACACGGCATCGGCAAAAAGACATCTCCATACGCAGGTTTTGTTCGAGTGCATTATTTTCGATATATGCATGTTAGTCAGGAAGTTATTTTCCTATCAGGCACAATAAGATTCTGTAATTACGAACGTTGTCATCTTTCTAACTCTATGAAGTTTATAGTAAAGAGAAAGTTCTTCATCAAAACTTCGAGGTTGTTTTCTCAACGAAATTCCGTACTTATGATTAGCTTACTCGTTATGAGCTCCTAATAAAACAATCAAACGTCGACTGCTTTCCGTGGTTGTATTTTCCTCAGGCGGAGTAGAGAAGACGTTCCATCGTTGTAGCATATGGCAACATAAATAACAAAACTGAGCAGCGTACGTACGCCCATCGTCCATCAAAGTGTGACCCAGCCTTAAGACGCTGTCCAATTCACGACGCAGAGCCGCTTCATCAGTTGGCATGCCGTTGAAAAGACTCAAATTGGACAAAATCATGGCTAAATGCGGTCGCCAATCGGACCACTTGTCGTCGGATAATCTCTGGAAATGGAACACTGATACTAGAGGAAACATCAACTTCGAGAATATATCATCTCATAATTAGCAATAGAAAAAACGTTCTGTTCTTAATTTTATAATATGGAAAATATTGACATTTTAAAAATTCATGAATGAATGTAACGAATAAACGAAAATTTGCTGGACACTATCACAAAAATTTTGCATGTAAAATCGGTTAATATAAAGATGTGCGACGTTTACCGTGACAGCGGCTGGAGTTACACCGGACATCATCTGATATAATGTTTGTAATGGATCTGTCAAAGGCAACGAATTTGCGAATCTGAACAAATGTTCGTTTAAAATCTTCATCCGAAATTCCCGAAGCTTGATTATAAAGATTAGTTATGGCATTTCATGGGGTTTGAGAAAATTTGTCAAGAAATGACAGATCGCGAAACACAGTAAAGAACTCTCAGTCGCATCACCTAATCATAACATTGGTATGGGTTCTTTGATCCATCTTCATGGCTAAGAATAAGGCGTGGCCCCACAATTTATGCCTAATGGCCCATTCGAGTGCTTCCTATAATAAAAAATTATTGACTCTATTGAAAATTGGAAATAAAAACTGGACAAGAACGAAAATTACTCAAAATTGTAAGGTGATCGAGTGGTTGTCAGCAAGGATTGTTTGCTTCTTTTCAACTATTTTTGTTCGTTCTCTAATTGAGATTGACATCGCCAAAAATTAAAGATTTTACATGTCACTTCCAAAATTGCAGATGAATGACCCACAAATTTTCAATATGTTGCTCATTTTATCAAAACTTACTTTTTTACCACCGTAAAACAACAGCTCCCTAAAACGTTGCTCAATACGGTCCACAGTTTGCGTTGAAGTGTTCACCAACGCGTGATCAAATTTGATAATACCGTCCATGGAATATTTTTCCCCATCGTCGACATAACGTTGATCACGTTCTTCCACAAGGTCTATTCTCTCAACTTCGGTCATCCCCGTACAATCGTCACAGTCCAAACCATCCATTAGTAAACGTGATAAATCTGGGCCGGTAATATTCTGAACAAAAAATCATCTTAAACGTAGATTACGTTGAAGCAGTAAGCTCGCAGAGCTTGGTTTTCAGCAATTTTAAAGACGTGACGAAATTTAATGGTACATAGGGGCTAGTTTTCCAACATTTTCGCAATTTACACACCAATAAAAAGGAGTCAATGAATAATGGATAAGAGTAAAACAGAATTTACTCCATTTTGCCTAATCAATACGATCAACGTATTCCAAATCAAAATCAAACTTTCTCGGTCCATGATCGACAGATCGTTTTTGCATTGTCCAATTTTTCGATTACAAAATTGAATTAACGCATTTTTATTGGTTGATGACGGACACAAAGGACCTGGAAACGCATCCATTTTCTCCAAATCGCTGTCTAATTTAGGGTCGCGACCACTTTTAATCATTTGTCGAATTTGACGAATTTCTATTGTCGATTGAAACAACGATCCATGGTGATATCGAGCAGAGGATTTTTGAACTTCCGAATCGATATTAGCATTGATCATAATAAGGTGGCCATTTGCGCCAAACCGAGCCAAACAATGAGGCACAGAATGTTTGTAGGGCACTGCAAAATTGTTTCAATTTTTTCGCATGAAACTTTTACATGTCTGCAACAACTTGGGGACAAAAGTAAATCCAGACACAGTAAGCAATGAAAGAGAGGATGTGACATTTTTGACAAAATTCTTCGAAATTTATAGCTGAAAGAAAGATTCGCCTGTTATTATTACATACCTTGTGAGTGAAATCCCTCTGTGACGCTGACGTTACTTATGTCGGCGCTTCTATCGCTTTCGATACTAAAACATAAAATTGTAGAAGCATTAAATTGTATTCTTAGCCGGCCTCGAAACACAGCAGATTAACCATACAACTAAATACGGCTGGTTTTCTAATCTGAGGATTCCTTCATATAAAATACTGCGCTCTTGAGGTATACAACGTTTCGAGACCAACTCGAACTGAGACAACTTAGAAAAACTAACATTAGCAAAAAAAAAGCACAAGGACTAAAACCGTGCGGGTCTACAATAAGATTTAGGGCGACGAAGCACTAACACCGTATTTTTTGAAAGCCCCTACACAAAACTTACTTAGGCTTTTGGTTATTAATGGCCGCCGACCTTCAAAATGAGAATTAAAAGCACGAAATGTGAGGGTATCTTTCACCAAGTTACAATAAGCTTCACACTTTCATGCGATGCTTTCAAAAGTTGTACAATTTTTTGCGCATTCTATTGTAGTAATCAAATAAATGTCGAAACTTACCCGCTAATAGTAACAGATAATTGAGACGCCTTTTCGTCGTCCTGCATCAAACGCCGTTGTTGTTGGGTTATCATAAACGTGTCAGTTTTGCTTTTAGTCATTTCTGATTTCATTTTCGACGATTTTTGACCGGATTCTCTCGAAATTTCGTTTCTGGCTGACGCACGACTCGACATCGCCGAATCATTCAACATGGATTGCTGCTGCTGCTGCTCCAACCACATCTGGTGTAGTTGCTCGTAGGTTGGATAATAGCCGTGGTGGCAATAAAATTCATAGAGAAACTTTTGCCAAGCCGGATCCGCTGTTGAATGAAGTAAAACGACTTTCAGTCAAGAATTAACTAAGACTAGACAATAAGAAACACAAAATTTTTTTTATAATGCAGTTTCCAGTTTTTTACAAGTTAGCACGTTGATTGTTACTAAAATTAGCGAAAAGTTTTTTACGCAGTGTTTCATCAAGGCCATATAAAAATTCGATTCCATTCAAAATAGTTTCATTTTATAGTACACAATTTTGCAGGTCTACAGCATAAAAATTTTCGTGAGACCAACAATAAAATTTTGAAATATGAATTTACTACATGTATGCAAAGTCAGAAAATGAAAATGCATAATTTGCGCTTAGAAATATATTTACCATGTTTATCGAATGCCTCAAGAGCATAAGGAGCCGCAAAAATTGCTTTATAGACAGTTTTATTCACATACGTAAGAAAAACGAATTCAGTAAGGTAGGGTAGGACATACAAGTACTACTGAACATATACGCAATCATGACGTGACATTTCAAATTGTTCGGAATAGACTTATGCATCACAACTGTGAATATTTAACTATACTGGATTAGTCAGAAACAGTTTTCAGATCACAAAACTAATAAATGGCCGTCAACTAACCCCAGAATTAAAAAATGCGGCTAAAGTTGAAGGCGTCAAAAATAGACACTTTTTCTGAAATGGATAAAGATGACAGATAGAATACGGCCAACTCATTACTAATATACATAAGAATGAACAGCAAGTGATTATTAGGCATTATGAAGTAATGAGAATCGAAAGACACTAATCTAATCAGTCACCATTATTAATTCCGCGTAGCGCCAGGAAATTTCGATATTTAGAGTTCTACAAAACAGAAATGCTCTAAAATGATGAAAAGCATCAGGGCACGGTTTTTCGGAGCGCACTTTAGGAAAGTCACACTTCCGCATATAGTGTCGCATAGCGCGAAAATGTGACTTTTTCCTAAGGTGCGCTTCGAAAAAGCGGGCCCTGAGTTTTCACAATCATATTGGCTCCATGGAAAAGTTCATTTGAAGCCATAAGCAACTCCATGGCTCTGTGGCCCACAAAAGCATGGCCCTTCTATCGTCTAATAATAATAATAACTCACCCATCAAATGGCTGTGATCGTTTCTAGGCGGATAATTATTATCGTACTGTCTGAAAGATTCGCGCCTATGACCCCTCCTATTATAACGGTATTCGTCGTAATAATCGTTTTCCAAATCGTCACTATCTTCACTATTGTCACTTTCGTAATCGAAGTGACGATTACGTCGCGATCCCGAGTATTTATTATAGGATATACGTTCGCTTTTTGTAGACCTGCAAACAGCAACATAAATTCACGGATCGAAGCACACATGGACGTGGAGGGGAGAGCCCGGCAACTATCCCCGGGAATCAGTCACACCTGGAAGTTGCTAGCGCAGAGACAAACTAAATTACTATTAGATAAAAACAGTCACACTTGTATGGGTGTGGCACACCTGGGCATTGGGGATATGGTAGGCGTATTACCCCTACCAGGCCTGACGGATGCTCATCTACTACATCCTTTGATTTTAGGCAGATAAGCAACCCAGAAGCTGCTCAACTTGCACTTTTCTGACAGGAGCCATATTACTACCAAAGGATTTTAACGGTTAAAATTTTCTTTGCTTGGATTTTTTTAGACAAAACTAGTTGAAAATGATTTAACCCTGACAAAATCCCAGTCCACTACAGTGTTTTTTTTTGTACATGACCCATTTGCACATGTACAAACGAGTAGGCAATTTTCATTTGTACATATTTGTACAATGAAAATATTAGTTTTTTAAGCGATTTTGTTTGGGTACACACCTGACAATAAGCCTTTCGGCTTTCGATGTCGATTACACGAAGCCAAGTAAATATTTTTAGCCACGTCGGGTTGAATTTGTAACGAGTAGCCATATTATTATCAGGTCAGTTCAAAGTAAAATAACAGATTTCTATAAAAAGGAGTGCATGAGTAAGTCATATTTAGCACCTGAAAAAGTGAGCAAAATTGCTTGGTGGGAAGAATTTTAAAAAAAATTTCCCCACTTGATATCTGAAGAATTGCGGGTGAGGTAAAAACTAATAAAAATTGACAACGACAACAAAGTTAAACCTACTGATTTATCTAAGTACTTCAATTCAATTAAGACTCAATTTATTATTTCCATCCAAAAAATTCCAAAATTTTCAATATTTGGAAAATCATAAAATTTATACCACAGTAATAAGGCGCGGTTCACAACATGCAGCACAGTTCCTCTGAGACAAGCGGAAATCTCAATTTTTGTTACAAATTTCGGCAAAATTTTGGATTCTTCTCGTTTGTACATGTACAAATGACGACTCAAAGTTCATTTGCCGCTAGAAATTTTCATTTGCCGACGGCAAAAAAAACACCCTCAGGTTGACTGACCATGCACAGATGTGAACTTAAGGGTCAAATTGTTAATTTTTCGGCGCTTTGCAATTTTTAATGAATTATTAGACAACAATTACTATTATTTTAACCATTTTCAGACTTTTAAGTCAAGAATTTGATTTTTTTGCCTTCAAGGACTCTCACCGTAAGTTGTGGCCAACCGATGACCCCAATAAAAAACCTGTCTGACTCTTCAGGATACCTAGGAGTCTTCCCAATGATTCAATAACCTCGCAGAAATTTTCGACTAGAGCCCAGTGCACGACTTTTTTTGCACTCTGCAAAAAAAGTCAAAAAAGTTTTTTGAACGTATACGAACTTTTTCTGTATACCCAAATGATAGAGTAAAAATAATATTCGAACAAATAGCTAGGTAATATAGAAGTATTTTCTACCGTAACATACAATATTAGCATTAAATAAGGTGCAAAAAGCTGAAGAGTTAACTATCATCTTCAAATACCACCCAAAATTATGTTGTCGTACAAAATATAGTGTCGTTATTTTGTTCCTTTGAAAGTCGCTCCGTATTTTTTTAGATTCTGACATTCCGAACCGCTGGAAAATTAATTTAAGGATAACTTATTTAATGAGCATCAGGTTCAAATTTTCTGCGCAAAATTTAACAATACTCACATACTTTCATATGTTTGAAAAACTTCAAGTTTAACTTGAAATTTCTGGAAATCACTTCCATGATGGATATAAATTCAAACTCGGCTCCATGTTTAAAATTATGGTTGCAAAAATTGAGATTTTGACCTCCCAAATGCACCAAAATTTATCTTTTCCATGTCAAACCTCCATATTTTCCCCCTTTTTCGAAATCCTTTCCCCCAAAAAGTTTGATTTGTTGAAAAACAGTAAATAGATCAATCCGAAGAATTATAGAATGAAAACCGAGCGCCGGAACATTTCCTATGTTTTCTGATTTTAGAGCCTGAAAAACATTTTAAATCTAAAATTGAATGAAAATAAGTATAGTTCACTAAAATATAAATATGTGAATCAAATTTTTAGGATCTAAAATGGCTTCTAGACATAAATTTTTAGCAGCCATTTCCAAATCTTTAGTGGTCCAGCCCAGACCACTCCATGGAGAGCGGTATGAAGGGGTATTACATCCATCTGAAACACCAAAAATTGATCACTGGTTGCCTAATTTTCAGACAAAATGACGCGTTTAGTAGACATTTAGCTACACTACCCTACCTAAAAAATTTGACCTTGGGGCTCTGCCCAGGCTCCTAAAATGACTAAAAAACCTGTTTCAATATGAGGAAGATTAGTAAAGAATAGCATCATATTCGGTAATGAAATGACTCGATACCTAATTTTTATGCTAAACAAACTAGTATCGTGTGTTTTGCTTCAGCTGTCCAATGTCGTTCATAAAAATTCTTAGAATTGGATTTCAATGGAAATGAGAATTTCAGCCGACAAAAAGGTCTTGTTCGTTATTCTTATTGATTTGAGTTGTATATAGAAGCATCTTAGTTGAAAAACTTATTCTTTACCTGTTATCATTGAAATCGTATTCACTATTTCTCGACTTCGCCCTCCGACGACTATGAAACCTAGTATCGTCGACGGGTGATTCGTATTCTCGCCTATATTCTTCTTCTTCGTCTCGCTTTTCTCCCACTTTTTTCGATCGAGTAGAAGCTCCGTCGCCATCTTTCAAACTTGGTCGCCGTCGACCGATCAAATCGTCGTCGGCGTTAAAATTTCTTTCGCTTTTTGTTTCAAGATTATTATGCGACGACAGTTTTTTCTCAGGCCCTTCTTTGAGCGTTCGATTTTGAATATTATTCAGCGGAAGTAAAATAAGTGGTACTATCTTGCCGCCGGTGACGACGGGAACAGGAGCTTGATTCTGGGATACGGGCGCTTGAGCAAGCTTTTGGTTGGCGATGGACGAGTCGGCCGATTCGGGGCGCTCTTCGTCCAAGCGATCCTACATAATAGAAAAACACTTGTCGACAAACGAAGTATTCAGGGCAGGAAATTCACAGAATTCAAAAAGAAGCTGGAATCCTACACGCACATAGAGAGGGGTAGCAGGCGGTAAACACTCTTACCTGAGACCCAGGAGACCCTGTCTGGCGCAAAAAAATGCACAAAAACCCCTGCTTGAACTTTTTGAGGGACATTTTTTTGATAACTTTTATGCATATTGCGTATGATAAACAAGGACCCTCCTCCCTGTAAAATTCTTGCCTTGCATGTCTAGCTGGAATATTGACTTTAAATCATACATGTAACGGAGCCCCGAGGTCTGGGGGGGGGGGTTGGACGACTTTTTTGGGCTGGGGGTCAGTAATTCCCAAAATTTTGGGGGGAGGGGTCTAACAAGAAAAAAAATCGAATTTTTTTCACGAAAAAAGTTCCAAAAATAGTAATTTTTTCTAAAAAGACCGAAAAAATGTATTCATGGCGCGGAGCGCCCAGAAAATTTACATTTTTGACCATTTTTTGTTCAAAAATTGACATTTTTCAACAAAAAATTAACATTTTTCAGTATTTTTCCGACCAAAAGTATGGGGGTTCTTACGGCTACCATATGGCTAGCCATAGGATTGGAAAATCCTGGTGGGTGCGGTCGCCCAATAGCTAGCCATATGGTCGACGATTTCGTGGGGGGGGGGGGGTGTTCCCATAGCACTTCCCCCCCAATTACATGTATGCTTTAAATTGAATTGTTTGAAATAAGCCGACCAAACTTTTTCAGGTTAATTTTCATATTTTTAAATTGTTTGAGCAATGACTTCGTTGTAATGCTCTCAGATTGGTTGGCTGACATACATTACTTATTTGATTCCCAACTTCGTTCATTCTGTCTTTCTTTCGTTGCCTATTCTGCTTTCTTTGCTTCCATTCAAGTATCTCTAACATTTTTCTGTCCAAAAATTATCATTCAAATTTGCCCGAGTCACTGACAGCCACCAACCCAAAAACCGATACTTACGGGACCGAGCTCTGGATCCAAGATATCCGACTCTTTGTTCTATATCCGAATCTGATCACTAAAATTTTCTAGATCCGGATCCGTGTAGTCAAAAAATTTTTTTAGAGTACATACTTAATTAGGCCAACAAAATTTATCAGTTTTTCAATTTTGTATACGCCATTACGTGACGTGGAGCTTTTTTCTTTCACAATTCTTTCAAATCAACTGAAAAAACTCACGTTGACCGGGCTTAACAGCGAAACGTTGAGTCGAGCGAATATCTCTTGTGATTTTCGCGTCGCTTCCCGAAATCTTTTATGCAAATTTTCACGGCGATTCCGAGTCAAATTTCCAGATGTTGACGGCTGACTCACATCGATTGTTTTTTCCAAGTTTTCACGCGATACTTGTTTCACTGTAGCTCTAGTCGCATGAAATAACGTAGGCTCTGATTTGATCATCGAAGACGATTGTTCGTCTTAAAAATCATTATAAAAACTTCGTATCCAAAGTATCCTTCATCGAAAAAGTTTTTTTTTAATCAGACAAACATTTTTGACTCCGTACAAAGATTTTTTCGGGTTTCTTTCGCAATGTATCTAATAAAATAATATAAGTATTGGCTATTCCTTCAGTTTTCCCGAATGGCTATCCAGAATTTCCGGGTTCGAAAACTTCCCCGAAAAGCCATGTTTTCAGCTTTTTAAGTAAGTCAATTAGTATTTGGGCATACGTGCTGGCCTGTTCTTGCGAAAAAAACCAATTTTCTATTCAGTTATACTTGTCAATGCAAGGAATCATCCTAATACCAATGACTGTTACAGATTTTCAAATGTTAAATCGACATCAGGATCTGTCGAATACTCTATTGTCAACACAGACAGCACTAAGCGGCATTGAAAAGCAGATAGGGACAGAGCACCCCATGGCAGGGGGCATGAAGGTATTATGCCGGTCTTACATTTGAAAATTTATTTACTACCCCGGTGAAAACAGCTCACTATTACAAAAAAATTTGGGAAACCTCATTCTCAGTAGGGTATAGTAACTTGTAGCAGAATATCATTTTACATATAATTGGGAGAAAATATAATGTTATGTAAATATGTGATTGTGATTTATAAGACAAAAAGGTAATCTCAAAAAATCGCCCCATAAGGAAGGAAAAAATCATGTTCTTGAAATTTTTCCTCCTCATCCTCTTCTTTTTTTCCGCCACTGCGTTTGGTCTTTTTGTGCATATGGCAGAGCACCCCATGGGGGTATGGGGGCAGACAACCCCATGGGGAGGGATATGAGGGGGTATCAACCCTGCCTAAAGTCTTCAACATTGATCACTGGTTGCCTAATTTTGAGACAAAATGACGCGTTTAGTGGACATTTACCTACACTACCCCCGAAAATTTTCAATTTTACCCCTACCTGAAAAATTTGACCTTGGGGACCTCTGATGGGGGGTATTACCCCGGTCTTAGATTTGGAAATTCATTTACTACCCCCGTAAAAACGGCTCACTATAGCAAAAAATTTTGATAGACCTCATCCTCTCCTCAGTAAGTTATAGTAATTCGAGAAAAATTGCACAATGAGTGCTTAAGAGGAATTACTCACTGGTCTTTTTGATACATTTACTGAGCAGATGATAATATGAAGGTATGTAACTTCTGTGCCATATAGCGATTTTTAAGAAAGGATATCAGCACATTAATATATACTACTTGTAGAAAATCATTATATATATATATAATTGGGAGATCAAATAATGAGTTATGTAAATATGATTTATCAAAAAAATCGCCCCTTGGGAAGAAAAACATTATGTTCTTAAAATTCTTCCTCGTCATCCTCTCCTTTCCGTTTTCCCGCTTCTGCGTTGGGTCCTCTGTGTGCATATGGTTATATTTCTCCACCCAAGCTGTGGCATACTTTCCTGCTATGAGTTGAGACATCCGAGGTCCGTTGACGCGGATCAGGAGTGGTACCTGATTCAAACTCGTGATTCAGAATCAAATGTAGTTAATGACACTAAAGCCACATTCGGCATCAGCGCTTCCAATTGGAAGCACCGAACACTTATCAGTGATGGAATGAGCTCATACTCCTGATGATGCTGGTTCAAATAATGTTTTCAAAAGTATGTTGTGCCTGATTCTTGAAATGTGCAGGAATCATACCGGTTCAAATTACGTTTTTAAAAATACTTTGCGTCCGATCTTTGAAATGTGCAGAAATCAGTTCTTTAGTACCTCCATCTTGCATCATTGGGAAGAGAAAAATTGGGCTGAAACAGTGGTAAAACTTCGAGTGTTGCATGAGTATTTGAATTGAAAACGTTTTTGACCGTAAAAAATGTAAAGCAATGGCGATATTCATGTTTTGTAAGTGAGACTTGTTTTATGGTGAAAGTGCACACACACCACCCCCACCGCGACAAAGAAGAGAGCAAAAGAAGATCATGGTGCGCGCGGAATAGGAAAAGCATTAACGATTCTATCCCTAAATCAATTTTTGACTTTGGGGAGCACTGGTTCGGCATATAGCAGTGAACAGTGTATTTGCTTGCAGATTATGAAAAACTGTAGATGGAACTGTAAACTATTCGACTTCAAACAAATTGGAAACAGTCTCTTTTTAGGACACCTGTTACAAAGATTTCAGTAGACAGAAAATTTGTTCAAGATTCGATTATCAAAAGTCTTACCAAAAGCAGACTGCTTTACAGCTGAGCTTGACGAAGATTCTTGCGAACTGGATATCTTTCTAGCGTTAATTGTGCCCAATAAGTTGCAACTCTCGACAGTTTGTTTGACGGAAGAGGAGCCGACATTTTCGCTCTAAAAAAACCTTCTAATTGGGACAAAACGTACCGTAATGCCATGATTAAAGGTCTAAACCGAACTGAGTCACAAAAGTTCACGCTAAAAGCTTTGACAATTATCAACTGTAGAATTCCTCATCAGTATCTGGCAAATAAATAATACATCAAAACTGCATCAACAAAATACGCGTTTCAATCACCTTGAGATATGATTTTCAAGTTCAAACAACGAAAAGTTAAACCATGGACTTGCTAAACGATTCTATGAAATTACATAATTCGATTCCAGACCGAATTTTACTGCCAAAAGCACCAATAAACTTATGTTGTTGAACACCAGGTTTGAAATTGTTTACCTGGAAGCTCAAATGCGAACAAGGCGTCACTAAATCTGGAGCCGGTTGAGCATTCATGCTAGCCGAAGAACTAGCAATGTCATTAACATAGCCAGTGGCTTCACTTGAGTGACCGTCATCCCGTACGTCAAATTTGGATGTCACGAGGTCGAATTCAATAGTGTTTTGCTGCTGGTTACTGGAACTTGATCCGGGTACAGGTTCCGGTGCGGTTGAAACTTCATTTCCGGTGATAAGATTAACATCGGCTTCAATGAAAAACGGAAGCTGCATTTACATTTGAATTAGATCAAAGGGAAATCAAAGATTTTACGTCGACAACAAACACTTAAACCAAAAAACAACTTTATGTATCATGGCGGTAGATTTAAATTTTTATGTTAAAATAACTGGCAAAACCTAGGGTTTTTATCAGTTGCATCAAGTTGACCGCTATCGTCATTACCAAACTGAAATGATGAATTTTAGGTTGAGCTCCAGAATTTTTTGCGGAATACTAAATTGTCAGAAATTTCGGGAGTGAGAGATTTCGATTAACATCAGAATGAGTGGTATGGGAAATTATCCATTCGACGTCATGATAGCCATGAAATATTGCTTTTCTAGCATTAAACTGTTTCATAAATAAAATAAATTACCTCTCGGCAGCTCTCGCGGAACGGGTTGACTGAACCATTGATTAGGGTCTGCAGTGGCGGCATTGCGCAGCAAGGGTAAATCGGCTTCGGCACAATATTTCTCTTCGTTTTCTTCTATATCGTCAGCCATGTCGTTCCAGTCGTCGTTCCACGCGTTGGGGGAGTGCGATGCAGCGACGGCGACCGCTGCTTCGAGTATGTTGGTGGAAAGATCGGGATTCGATGGCTGTAGTTGCGGTTGATAATCGTTCGGAATATTGTTGATCTGATTATGAACACCGTCATTATGAGGAGGAATATTATTAAACATGTCGGCTTCGGCTAACTGATCTTGGTACGCATAGTTCGAAGTTAAATCCTCGTTGGAGAATGCTCTATGATGAGCGTCGTTGAGTGCATCAGCAGCAGATGGACACGCCGAGGGCGGCGTTTGTTGCGGGTCTTCGATAACATAGGCATTTTGATCGTTAACTATATTTAAATAGTTCCAGTCGGAATTGCATTGATTCCACGAATATGTTGCCATTTAACTTATAAATAAATTCTAAAGTGTTAAAGAAGGAAATTGACATTTCTCTCGATATGAAAGTGGTAACGCCATGTAATGTTTTTCTTCGCCAAATCGGTGTTTTTGACGAAAAGTATCTGGAATGGAAATGCGAAAAAATGTGGACTCTTTCGCAAAATGGCGAAAAAATTTGGAATTTCTAAGTCTAGACGCATTCTAATGTATTTTAGACGGTCAAAACTAGTGATGTTACTCGGATATTTTTGGACATCCGGATATCCGGTCATATATATGTGACGAAATCGGCTTGTGTTTACTGTTTTTAAATTTTATGAAAACTAAGTTCCTGAAACTTTTTTGATTCATGATGATGATGATGACAGATATTCAAAATTTTCCTATTTCTAATTATTTTAGAGAGAAAAAATAAGAAAATAATCATCAGAAAAGTTAGAATCAAAAACTAAACTTTGAATATCAATGGTTAGTGAACTTCTGACTGTTATTGTGTTAGTGATTGAGGAACGACACATACCTTTAATTGGAGGGGGATTGGGGGACCCCCCAACTTGGCCAATCGTGTACCCAACTGCCCGCTCAGACTTAGGAAAATTAGGAAAAATTGAAAAAGTGCCTTTTTTCGGAAAATTTTCAGGTTTTTCGACCCCCCCCCCTCAACTGGTCGGACCTTTTACAGGTATCAAACGATCCTAGACTTCCTGAGAACCGCGCTCAGGGCCGCTCACTCTAAAATCAATAAATTGACGCGATTTAATCGGAAAAACTACCAAAACTTTTTCTTCCCGTATTTCATTCGGATCGCATCGGTTTTAGGCTTTAAGAACCCAATTTTTGGAGTTTTGAAGAGAAAATGAAAATGTTGGTAGTAACTCGTTCGGCGCCTAGCGCCAAAATTTTTTTTTGGATTTTGATATCCTAGATTGCTGGAAAATGAATCTTTTCAACTTTTATTTCCAAGACAGAAGGTTTAATTTTTCAGGGGGCACAATAAATTTTCAGTCGGGCAAACTACAGTTCAAAAACTAGGGGAAGGCAAACAAGAACTTCGATTCTTCAACCAGCAAGAATTTCTACTTGGACTCAAAATGTTCTGATCACACAAATGTTAGAATATTTTCAAAGATCGCAAAAAAATTTTCAGGAAAATAACGGAGAAAAATCTTGTTTTTCGTTAAATTCGCCAAAAACAACACAGGATCAAATATTATTAATCCATAATAAGTTGATGAATAAGCATTAACTAGAATGAAATTTTCTAACCGCACACTAGAAATTAAATAATATAGGAAAATTATGAATGAATTTAAATTCGGCGCCAAGCGCCGCAAAATTTTCACTATTTGCCATTACGCATACCCGAAATTTTGGGGGAGGGGGTCGAAAAAAGTCTTCCAAAAAATTTTCCCCAAAAAAGGCACTTTTTTGCCAATTTTTTCAAGTCTGGGAGGGGTTGGTGGGTTGGCCAAGTCGGAGTTTTCAGTATGTTTCTAGTAGAAAAAAATTTTTTGTGCCATTGGCACAAATTTTCTCGGCTTCTTGTGCCAATTGGCACAAAAGTCCGTGCACAAAAAAAACACGCTGACGCCGAGAAAATTACACGTTTTCAGCTCCTAAAATGACTAATAATCAAGGAAATTCAGCCTTCGACCAGTCAAAAAATTTGTGCCAAATGGCACAAACGCCCAAAATGTTTTGTGCCATTCCAAATTCTCTGTGCCAAGAACCATGTTTCCGGCCAGGAAAATATGAATATTTTACAGTAAACACCTGCAACGTATCTTCTACGGATTATATCGATAGACAGAAACCCTTGGTTACTTGTTATCTAAAAGGCATACTACGATGCCACTCCGCGACTACAGATTTGAGCTTATAGGGTCATTTAAACTTTCTTTTTCCGACAGAATAGAATGCAATCGACAAGACGTATCCGAATGAAAGGCAAATTTTCATTCCGATCTATTCGGTTGTAGGTTATCGTCGGTCGTTTTCCACAATATTGCAGTTATCTTTGGAGTTTTAGCCTAATGCTGTTGACGATCTATTCAAGGCAAGTATAAATGACCCTTATATCCTACCGGTATGTGGATAGTGTGATTGTATTATCAGCATGTTTTACAGATTATCTGTTGAGACATAAAAAGACCCATATTACTGTGAATCAAGAAATTAAAAGTCTAGCAGGCAGCGCACTGCTTTTTTTCCACATTTGCCATACCTGTACTTGGGGGGGGGGGGGGGGGGGTCGGGGGCACCGTTTTTTTTTTCCTCAAATGGGGTGTTTTGAGGAAAAAAATTTCGAAATGAGGAAAAAAATTTTGGGTATGGTTCTCATTGAGGAAAAAATTTTGGGGAATTCAAAACCGAAAAGATGCGTTTTGGTGGACTTAAAAGGGTCAAAATCTCAAAATTTTCCGGCGCTTCGCGCCGGTCATGGGTATAATCTTAGCTATTTTCTATCAGGCGCGGCCGTTAGCATATCTACTTCGACTTACTAAATAATGTTCAACAGTTTCCATCAATCAAATTAGCTCCTTTCATTTTCTAATCGTTAACAGTCCATTATGTCGCCCAAAATTGAGATTTTTCATCAATTCTCTCAATTTTTCCCAGTGTTTTTTTTGTGCCAAAACATGGTTTTTGGCACAAGAAAATTTGGAATGGCACAAAAAAATTTGGAATGGCACAAAAAATTTTGAGCGTTTGTGCCAATTGGCACAAATTTTTTGGCTGGTCAAACATTGAATTTTCTTGATTTTTAGACGTTTTAGGGGCTGAAAATGCAAAAAATTTTCGGCGCTTCGCGCCGAATCAATGAATATAATATTTCCTATTCGTATATTTGACCCGAACGCAAACGATTTCTTTTCGAACAGTGTATTAGTATCGTTGCAGCAAACTTTATAGGCTGTCAAGACTGATGAGTGAAAAAAATTCTGAATATTCTCTCTTCATTCAGTCAGATTCGGATTTAAAACTGAAATTCTTACTTTTTGTGTTTGATTGATTCAAATAGAAAAATCGATATCGGTGATAATGGTTCAATGTTTCGATCGAAAATTAATACTATTTTCGACTTTATTTTCTCTATTCTTTACATGGTTGTTAAATATACATAACAATGATATTCGTTCGTAGTCGAAAATTGAATCAATTTGAACTTCCTGAACAATTCTAGAGCTATTTAAATTGTCTCAGCATTCCATTTCTTTTTGGGATTTCGTGAACTATTTTGTTGCACAGTTTTTTTTTCTCACTGACATGGTTAGATGAAAAATAGGTTGGGCACGATTTTTACAAAAAAATTAATGCGTTAAACGTTAAATTTTTATCAAACTTTTGGCCTAAAACTTTTCCGCAGTTTTCATTCATGTCTCTAGCAAAAAAAATTTTTTGTGCCATTGGCACAATTTTTTTTGGCCTCTTGTGCCAATTGGCACAAATGTCCGTGCACAAAAAAAAATCGCTGATTTTTCCTCTCGATGCTTGGAAGTTTTTAAACGTTTGCAACCTGGACTTTTGCGTTTATTGAAGATGGAAATTGAAGACATCATTCTAGACTGCGATTTTAGAACTTCTATTCATAAATATCTGTTGGAGAGATTTATTTTCTAGCGTTTTAGAATATAAAAACCCGAAAATTTTCCCGGCGCTTCGCGCCGGAATGGGGAACAAATTACAGTTCATCAGTTTGATTTTTATCTATTTCTCAACGTTGTGAAGGTTCATTTTCCAGCGTTTTAGAAAGTGAAAATCCAAAAAATTTTTCGGCGCTCTGCGCCGGACCAAGAGCTAAATAAAATTAGATGATTCTAATCGGAACCACCAAAATGTCAATAGAGTGGATAAATTCTCGAGAACTCTATCGTTAACATGCTTCACCTGCTCCTGTAGAACACCAATATATTCTTCATGAGCTCATTTTTAACAAACATAACCAGAATTTTCTCAATTTTTTCCTCATTTTTGTAGATTTCTGACTCCGAATACATCAAAATGCTTGGGTATGCTCTTAAAATGCATAAAAAAGCATCCGTAGCCACATTATAAGCGTTTTTGAAAATGAGGAAAATTTTTGGAAAATGAGGAAAAAAATTTTGGGTCCGGTTCTCATGTGGAAAAAATCTTCGAGGAAAAAAAAACGGTGGTCGGGGGGGGGACCCCCCCCCAACTCGGCCAACCCAGTATCCAAAATCATTTACCCCCCCCCAACCCCCCCCCCCCCCAGTTGAGAAAAAATTAAAAAAATTTGCCAAAAAGTGTATGTTTTTTGGCCTTTTTTGGGAAAAATTTCGACTTTTTCCTACCCCACGTAAATTCATCAGCGGACAAATTGAAATTCGTTATACCGTTGCTACAGTAATAGTGAATTAGAAAATATTTCGGTTAATCACATATATCTCAGGAAAGAAACAACCAATTTCAGCGTACGATAGTGAATCTTGCATAATTATCAGTGTTTTTTTTGTGTGCCAAAACATGGTTTTTGGCACAAAAAAAATTTGGAATGGCACAAAAAATTTTGAGCGTTTGTGCCAATTGGCACAAATTTTTTGGCTGGTCAAACATTAAATTTCCTTGATTTTTAGACGTTTTAGGGGCTGAAAATGCAAAAAATTTTCGGCGCTTCGCGCCGAATCAATGAATATAATATTTCCCATTCGTATATTTGACCCGAACGCAAACGATTTCTCTTCGAACAGTGTATTAGTATCGTTGCAGCAAACTTTATAGGCTGTCAAGACTGATGAGTGAAAAGAAATTCCGAATATTCTCTCTTCATTCAGTCAGATTCAGATTCAAAACTGAAATTCTTTTTGTGTTTGATTGATTCAAATAGAAAAGTCGATATTGTTGATATTTACAATGTTTACAATGTTTCGACCGAAAATGTTTCATGTTACAATGTTTCGATCGAAAATTAACACGATTTTCTACTTGATTTTCTCCAGTCTTTACATGGTTGTTAAATATACATAACATAGATATTCGTTCGTAGTCGAAAATTGAATCAATTTGAACTTCCTGAACAATTCTAGAGCTATTTAAATCGTCTCAGCATTCCATTTCTTTTTGGGATTTCGTGAACTATTTTGTTGCACAGTTTTTTCTTTTCTCACTGACATGGTTAGCTGAAAAATAGGTTGGGCACGATTTTTACAAAAAATTAATGCGTTAAACGTCAACTTTTTATCAAACTTTTGGCTTAAAACTTTTCCGCAGTTTTCAGTATGTCTCCAGCGAAAAAAAATTTTTGTGCCATTGGCACAAATTTTTTTGGCCCCTTGTGCCAATTGGCACAATTGTCCGTGCACAAAAAAAAACGCTGATAATTATCAATTGTCTTCAACATAGCGTTGGGACATTTTGATATCACTCGCATTTTTTCATTTCGGTATCATAGTTTACTGTAGCCAAGAATTTCGAATACCGCCTTGATAGTTACGAAACTTTTCAGAGCGGATTTTCTCATTTGGTGTAAACCAGGTTACGTTTCACTGAACTCTATCACACGAAACATAGATTTTCTGATAGGAAAAAGAATGCTGATTCTGAATCTACTTTTGTTTTTTACGATGTGTAGTATATTTAGAGCTAATGTTCCAGAATACGAACTATTCAATTATCCCGTGAATCGACGTGACCCCCCCCCCCGAAATTTCGGATTTACCCCCCCCCCCCCCCAAACTGGTCGGAGGTCTTACAGGTATGATTTGCACTCAGTGTTTTTTTTGTGCCAAAACATGGTTTTTGGCACAAAAAAATTTGGGATGGCACAAAAAATTTTGAGCATTTGTGCCAATTGGCACAAAATTTTTGGCTGGTCAAACATTACATTTCCTTTGATTTTTAGACGTTCTGGGGCTGAAAATGCAAAAAAATTTCGGCGCTTCGCGCCGGGTCAACGAGAATAGTATTTTCTATTCGTATATTTGACCCCAACGCGAACGATTTCTCTTCGAACAGTGTATTGGTATCGTTGCAGTAAACTTTATAGGCTGTCAATGACTGATGAATGAGAAGAAATTCTGAATATTCTCTGTTCATTCAGTCAGATTCGGATTTAAAAGTGAAATTCTTAGTTTTTGTGTTTGATTGATTCAAATAGAAAAATCGATGTCGTTGGTAATGGTCTAGGGTATCAAATCTAATTTTTAAATGTTTCAACTCAAATATAAATGAATTGAAAATCAGGGCATTTAAAACTTATGTTGCCATCAAAAGACTACCTTTTCGGCAATAGTCGACGATTATATTCGTAAAAACTAGCCGAATTAAAAGAGCCTGACTGCCCTTTTAATTCGCTTAGTGTTCCCTGTTCAGAGGAGATGCATTTTTATGCATTATAAAAAAATAGTAAAAATTTTCCGGCGCTGCGCGCCGGATTTCAATTATTTAATAATTTTTCTATATTATTCCAGTGCAGAAAATGTCATTCTAGCTAATGCAGCCTTTAATTATCAACATACCTGTACTTGGGGGGTTGGGGCCCCCCCCCAACTTGGCCAATCCAGTACCCAAAATCATTTACCCCCCCAACCCCCCCCCCCAGTTGGGAAAAAATTAAAAAAATTTGCCAAAAAGTGTATGTTTTTTGGCCTTTTTTGGGAAAAATTTCGACTTTTTATCTATTTCTCTGGAAAAATGTTCTGTTTTGCATCTTGGGAGTAATAACCCCAAAGTTGAGTATTATATAAACGATTTTCTGATTCCTACTGTTTCAGAGATGAAGGATCTTGGTGTTATGTTCAATGAAAAATTGTCAGCAACTGCCCATTGTAATTATGTGGTTAAAAAAGCATCTAGGGTGGCAAATTTGATTTTAAAATGTTTCCACTCTAACTTCAATGAATTAAAAATCAGGGCTTTTAAATCCTATGTTCTCCCTATCCTGGAATATGGTTCACCACTCTGGAATCCTTGTCTGGTTGGGGATACTAAATTGGTAGAAAAAGTTCAACGAAGGTTTACAAAAAGACTTTTTGGATATAAAGATTTAAGCTATAAGGAGCGCCTCCACAAATCTGGCCTTGATCACCTTGCATTTAGACGTACGTGTATCGACCTATCTTACATGTTCTTAATTTTGAAATTTAAAGTTATTCCACCCGACTTATTTTTCACTTTGAGTCCATTCAATTATCGCGCGTCTAACTTATTTAAATTGTATAAATCGAAATATAACTCTAATGCTTTAAAACATGATTTTTGCTCGCGAAATATTGATGTTTGGAATTCACTACCCAATGATATCATTCGTTCGAACAATATGCCCTGTTTTAGGTCTAAATTGAGTCGTTTTTTAAAGCTCAATTTGCACGTGCTTTTGTCACATCCATGAGCTTTTCTGTATTAGTTGCATTTACTCGTGTATTTATTCGCATTTAATAAATTTCTTTCTTTCTTTCTTTCTTTTTCCTACCCCCCCCCAAAATTTCGGATTTACCCCCCCCCCCCAACTGGTCGGAGGTCTTACAGGTATGATTATCAATATATTATGGGTAAATGTTTAATCCTGCATGTTTTTTGGCCAATTTAGCGAAAATGAAGATTTTTCTTGGTTTCCCAATTTTTTTGCGATCTTTAAAAAGATTTTGGCGTTTGTGCGATTAGAACATTTTGAGTTTAAGTTGAAATTCTTGATGGTCGAAGAATCGAAATTCTTGGTTGCTTTCCTCTAGAATTGTGGTCCGCCCGACTGAAAATTTTTTGAATTGACTGAAAAATGTAACCTTCTGTCTTGGAAATAAAGGTTGAAAAGATTTATTTTCTAGTGTTTTAGAATATCAAAATCTTGGAACAATTTTCGGCGCTACGCGCCGAACAAGTTACTCATACAATCTTTTCATTTTTTTGAATGAAATACAAGACTAGCTTTTTGTGGTTTTTCTGATAAAATTAAGGTAATTTATTGATCTTAGAATGGGCAACCTATAAAAATTTATCTGTGCAACCAAAATTTTCCCCAGGTTGCACATTGCAACCTGGCCTGTGCAAAAAAAACCCTGGTTGCCATACTGGCATTTTCGATGCCAGATCTGGCACTGTTTGGAATGATCTGGCATCAGTCTGGCAGTATTCAAATGTGGCACTAATTCCGGCATAATTTCCTGATTTTTGGCATAATTTTGGCACTATTTGAAAATGTTTCTACCGGCCTTAGGCATACCCTATCCAAGATTTTTAAAAAAGGGGGGAATTTTCCAAAATTTTTTTAGGATTTAGTGAATAAAAAAAAATCATTTTTGCAGTAAAGACGACTTATTTTCAGTTAGTTTATGTGTGTTTAGATTAGTGGCTAAATTCTATGTTTGACGAAAAGTATGTAAATAAATAATTTAATTTAGAAATGTATAAGTACAATGATATTGCCAAAAATTTTTATTAAAAAAAATATTATGGGGGGGGGGGGAATTGTCCCCCTTTCCCTCCTCTAAATACGGGCCTGGCTATAAGTCACTGTTTTTTCCCCTGTGCCTTTTATCCAAACGGAAAAAGCTTTCAAAAATTTATTTCCACATTATCCCCTTGACGTTTTTCGTTTAAAAATGCTCATAGACGCTTTATTTAAGTGTTTCTGATCTCTTTCAAACCTTCTGATGTTTTTAGAGCCGCAAATTTATTAAAATTGAGGAAAAAATTGAAATTTTCAAGTTTGAAGTCTAATTTACAAGCATTGTGGAACAAATTTTCCAGAAAACAATCCACGAGCATAATGACTTTGCATGAAGTAATAAATTGACGGTTACTCATCTATAATGACAAGTGAGATTTCAAAAGAGATTTTTTGACAATTTGGCTATTGACATTCTGGGGCGCTGGAAAATCAATTTTCGGAACATATTTCGAGAATTGAATTCGAATTTTCTGTTCAAAATTCGTAATTTCTAGGAAAAATTTCAAAACCAGTAATTTATTTGTAAACTCTCATGAACTCCCAGAAAGCACGATTTGGGAAAAACAGTGGCTTGCCTATAGTGACACTTACTCCGAAGTTGATTTTATGAGCCTTGTTGACATTTAAACATTCAGATCTTGTGCAAATTATTAAATAATGTTTTTATTGTGATATTACTTTTGTGATTTTTATGTTTAGAACGAGGTTTCGTCTCGTTATGTTTAGCATCGGAAATCTGGCATTATTCTGGCATTCGTTTGAAATCGATCTGGCATTTTTCTGGCAAAATTTGATTTGGCAACACTTGGCGGCATCAGAGCAGGGTTTTTTTTGCGCACAGCAAAGCAACCAGATTTCGGGTGTACAACCAAATTTTTCCGGCGAAGTTGCACAGTACAACTTGGGGCCTGATTGCTCTTTTGATTAGCTTATAGGATTTTTTGTCCGGAGATGCGTTTTTAGGCGTCGCAAATGGAAAGTATACTGAAAATTTTCCGGCGCTTTGCGCCGAATTTCAATTATTCATAATTTTCCTATATTATTCTATTTCTAGTGTGCGGTTAGAAAATTTCATTCTAGCTAACGCTTACATATTATAGTTTTTATTCATCTACTTATTATGGATTAATATTTGATCCTGTTTTTCACGAATTTGACTCGGCTATTTTCCCAAAATCTTTTTTGCGATCTTTAAAAAGATTTTAACTTGTGTTAATAGTATGAAGTCCAAGTAGAAATTCTTGCTGGCTGAAGAATCCAAATTTTTTGTTGCTTGCCTAGTTTTTGAATTGTAGATTGCCCGACTGAAAATTCGTTGAATTCACTGAAAAATCAAACTTTCTGTCTAGGGAATAAAAGTGACGTAATACCCCCCTCATACTCCTTCCCATGGGGCACTAGTGTATGAAGTCAGGGTTTTTCAAACCTTCTATTTGGGCCAAAAATAGAGCTAAAATGCTGGAAATGGCTTTCTTCAGCGTTTCTCAATAAAATCTGTCGGATAGTACCCGTTTTGTCATCTGAAAGGCCGATTTAGCGAAAAGCCAATGATAAACTGATTTACAACCAAATCAACAAATTTGAGAGCATCGTAAACATACATGATCTTGGGGTGGTTGGAGGATATCAGCCCCAAACAGACTGCTTTTTGACACCATGCAGAATTTTTGATAACCTCTGCAAATTCCACACCCAGTAGGTTTTTAGGCATCTCAGAGCCATCACAAACCTTTCTTAATTGAAGATAAGTGTCTCCTACTGCATATTCGTAAGACTAGTGTTGTATGTGCATGACTGGTGTTTAAGTCTACGCTCTCGCGAAGTCTGTCTTCCGAGAGATTTTAGCTGCTCGACATGTGTATGATCGTGAAGCATTGTTTTTGTTTTTCCTGGGTCAATTCTCAACACGAGTATTTTGTACTCTTTGTATATAAAGAATTGTGCAAATGTGTGCTCTCACTCTGCGAAAAAACATGCGGGAATTTTTTCAAATCAATTTTCTCTCAATAGATCATAATAGTGTTTTGTTTGATCTTTTATTTCTTTATGATGTCTTCTTGTTTGACGATTTATGGTAACAATTTACTGTTTTTTCAGCATTCACCATGTATTAACGGTCTTTAATTACGTATCGAGTTATGGTCAGTGAAACGTCGGCTACTCAAAACGGTTTTTGTAGCGGAAAAATGGGGGAATATGAACACGACGAGGTCCCCATGCGAAAACGACATCGGATCGTGCTAAAAGAAGATAAAAATCATTTTATAGACGAAGTAATTTGATCGGGGCTGTTAATCTGATCGCATCAATGTCATAAAAGACCAAATTGAACCTACAAATGAGCTTTTATAGAAAATAAATTTCGAAATTAAGTCGATCGACAAAATTTTTAAGCGATATTTTCAACGCAGTGAATTTCACAATTAAAGAAAGTTGTGGTGTGTTACTTCAAACAACTCCAAAGTTTTCATAAAATATTCGAATTCAAATCGATCATAATTTGGGTTGAAACCTGCTGGAGTGTTAACCTTGAAAAGGCCCTATAATGAAAATTGTTGCAGGATAGCAACTGTTCCGATACAGTTGACACCTTGCAGCCTCTTTGCACGTGCCGCGTACCGGATACAATAAATGTTATCGATTCCGTTGGAATTTGGAATAAATGTCAAGCTCAGGATACCATAAACAATCAGGTAAAGTCAGTGGTTTTTTCTACGTCATCGTCGTGTTTCTCGATATTCAGGATATTTTGTGCTGCAATACCGTTGCCGATCGTTTACTGGCCAGACCGCACGTTCGCGTCACGTTCCGTCCATTTTGCGAATATCATTGGCAAAAAATGCACGATCATTTTTGTTGTCCGATCTGCGGTGTTTTTTGCATCGAGGTAGAACTGAAGCGCGTTCTTACGCTTATTCTCTTGTCCTGTTATTTCCGCTTATTTCCAGGGTAGATTTTTCATTTGTCAAGAAACTGATGACATGCATTTATTCCACGAAAGTTGCGGCCAAGATGCGATTGATTGTCCTCACTGCGGCGGCAAAAATTTCGCGCTAATGGACATTGATGCGAACGCAGCTCACAAAAGGGTTTGTTTGTCTTATTATGAGATATATTGCGATACATACACATCATACATGTGCATGGTACCAGTTTCAGGGCGGGGATAAATCTCAAAATTGTTGGGTAGCAAATTTTTTTCCTAATTTTATAAAAGTACAGTTTATTTAGGATACCAACATGATGTTCAGTTATTTCTACTGACTGTCACTTTTAATGTTCAGTGTGAATATCGATTTGTCAATAATGTGGTCGTCTAATAAACAGATTGTTATTTGTCAATAACAACCTGTTTAATTAGACAACCACAAACAACTTGCAACCACTCATACATGCACACAGGGTATGAATTTACCCTATCATAAAGAAATAGGTAGAAATTTCCTATAGGCCAAAAATTTGGCAAAAGATTAGATTACAAAAAAAGATCAATTTAAAACACAGGTTATGATTAATGTCAGCAAACAACTTTGTTGAGTAATTATCGGTACAAAAGGCGATAAAATTTCATTTCAGAGTAAAAAAAATTACTACTGATTTCCGGAAAAAAATTACTAAAGGACCAATTTTGGTCATTTTCTATACCCTGGGACCCCTGACCAAGTGCATGTATGCAACCACTAATTGTACAGCTGAAGACTGGTTGGCTAAAATTGACCAACAGTAAATCCATGACCTAAGGCCCAGCCTGGGATAATCCACGGGCTCTCCCCCCTATGTGCATGTATGGTACACATTTGGAAAAATTGCTTCAGGAATCTTTCCAAAAATCTTTAGTCATAATGGCCAGCCAGCCATAGTATGGCTACCCTCAGGTTTGCTAATCATATGGCTAGCCATAGGGATTTAATCAATCCTTTTGGGCGGAACCTCTCAGAAATGTTAATTTTTTCAGCGCTTCGCCTCATAAATAACTTTTTATGATTATTTGGAGAACGATTACATTTCAATGTACCGTCCTTCGGACACTTTAGATGAAAAATTCTAAATTTTTTTTATGACATTCTCCCCTAGTTTTATTAAATCTGTATTTAATTTTGTTTTTATTAATATTCGATATCCTTCAGGAAAAAGCCAAGCTGACCTTGAGTCGTTCATCATCACTTGTTGCCTTGTTGCAGCCTGATATTGAGAAAATACGACAGAAAAATAGTGAAAAACAACTATACAATCTATCGTTAAGTAAGATAATGGAGAATAGATCTAAATTCTGCGGTTTCATCTTCAATTTGTTCTAGTTAAGCTGGCTGAGAGTGAAACTAAAGAAAGTTTATCCAAAGCGATAGAATTGGCGAAGAAGCAGTGAGCTCTTTTTCTGTATACTCCCGTATTTCTCAATTTTTTATGTACCTTAATCGTTGGAAGTTTATATGAGATTTGTCAATGGAAGCGTCGAAAATGAAGCTTCCAACAAAACGGTACACCTAAAGGATCTGTAGTGCCTCAGATAGTGTGAAGCAGACTACCCCATGGGGAGGGGTATAAGGGTCTTTAAAAGTCTTAAAAATTGAGCACTGGTTGGCTAATCCCAAGCCAAAATGAAGTATTTAGTGGACATTTAGCTTACACTACTCCCGAAAAGTATCAACTTAACCCCTACATGAAAAATCTGACCTTGGGGACCTCTGGTGTGAAGCTAGAGTGTTCGACTTTCTCCACCTTAGAATTTCATGTCTATGTTACATACATACGTATACAGTGCCGTGAGCTGTGCTGATTCTACTAATCTGCATTTTTATCTCAATGTTTATTCCATTTCCTAGCAGTGTTCTGCTTTTACAGTATAATGCTACTGTAAAAACGATGTAGCACCAATGAAAACCTAACGATACGTAGAAGTTTACTCCTAGAATAGCTCCGAAATTCCAAGGTTTAGATTCTACTAGCTCCAAACATCCTCATGCAGAATTCCATCTTTACACTTTACTCGTTATATTTACGAGATGGCCTGTCTTGAGTAGTAACAGTGAGTGAAAGTACTGTTTCCATTAAATATTTCAAGTTTTTTAAAATTCTCAAAACTGCTAAATCGAGGGCTACAGAATGATCCAAATGTCGTTAATATTCTTGATCCGTTTGGATTTGAACTTTCCTGTAATACTTTCCTTTCAATTTATCGAATTTTTTGAAATCTATCAAAAACTTTTATAGCTACACAAATTAAGGGCTTTGCATTAAATAATCGACCAATTTGTAAATTCTGAACATGCATGAGATTTTGACATTCGGGTAATTTTTCCACGGAAGCCAAGAAACGGAACCTCACGTCTGTTTGTTAATGTAAAGTGGATAGGGTAAGTTCTGTAATGAACGTTTCTTTGGATCACCGTGTACATACCGTCGTTTAGTCGGGATTTTTCGTAACTTGTATTATGTACATGTTTGTAAGCTTCGAATATTTTGCAGATTATTGGATGGAGAGGTGAAAGTTCATCACTTCATTGACGCAGTAATGAAAAATCACGTGGCAATGGTTACGTTATGCTTAGGTAAGACTATGATTCAATGGTGCATAGAATTGCCAGTGACTATAAAACAAATTGAAATTTTCATCAGATAACTTCATTTCCAATGTTTGATTTCTCTTGTAGGAAAAGGTATTGCACCGAATACAAAAATCGTTACAAAGCGATACGGCGATTCGAAAAACGTCCAACAAGCGTTGCATATTGCATGCACAAAAGATTATCGTGCTCTAGCGTATCTCTTGCTCCAGGTTCATAATCAAGCGTGTTTCATTCCACATGTTTTCTAAATCTTTTTTTAGTTTGGCGCCGATGTCAATGCCTTGGATTCAGACAATTGTACCCCCTTAATGAACGCCGTTATTAATAATAACATGCAATTAGTCGAACTTTTATTATATTATAAAGCGCGTACTGACATAAGCGTGAGTATTTTGCAGTTTCTATACGTCGCTTCTCACCATGAAAGATACTGAATAGGGCACAGTTTTATTTTTCGATTTATGATGATAAAATTGTTTAGGAAAAGTTCTCTGGAATTTGATTTATTTTGAGCATCTTAATTATAATCCATCGGGCGATAGTGTCTCCACCAACCGGTCGATGGCCGACACTTTTATATCGCTGATGGTCGATAATGTTCGATTTTTCACCACAATTATTGCGCTATCCGATTTTGTAGTATTTACAATGATGTTTTCTTCCGATTTATTTTGACACAAAAATTTGAATATTACTCTGTATATAAACAAAACTTCATCCTTTTTTACAGTGAATCGTTTTACAATATTGGTATATGATTGGTAATTTTCAGCCATCACGTACTCAATTGGTGTTCTAAAAATTGGTCAATCCCAGTAATTTATGCTGAACTATTTGACCATTAACATTATTTAGAAAGTTGCTTAATGGTTTGAATAACTACATGGAGCATACGGTAAAGAATTGGAAGTGTCCCGATAAGGCGGGAAATTTAAGTCAGTAAACGCACCTATGCAGAAATGTAGGCTGATAGTAAGTTTTCTGCAATCGGTCGTTCACTAATTGAAGTATTCCTCTTGACCAATTTGCCAAGTTTCAAATATAATTTTCCTCCAAAAACTAATAACAACTCCGATGCACATGCATACAAAGTTGAGAGTTATTGTCCTACTATGGCCTATCCTAAAAGCATGTTGGTTCCTAAAATGCATGCTCATAAGGCTGTTGTCTTACTTCTGTAGAAGTTTTGTTAACCGTGCTTTTTCAGGACAGAAGCGGTAATACGGCTTTACATTTCGCGGCGGTTCAAGGACAGGCTGAAATTATCCAATCGTTATTGGTGTATTGTAAAAATCTTGAACGTATCAGTAGTACAAACGGCATCAAATATTCGTTTCTCGAGGAAGAGGCGGAAGGCGGAGAAGATCATTCTCTCATAAATTCCAAGGTGGTGAAACTTTCTCAACAATCACGTTGTAACTATGATTTTATATGTTCCCCGTTGAAATCTCCGTTTCTTGTCAGGTTAATTATCATTGGCCAATTTTCTCTTCATGAACAATTTCTTTCTCGTGCCTTTCTTAATATATTCGATTATTTTAGGATCAAGGTGGTTGGACACCATTGATGTGGGCCGCAGAACATGGTAAAGCGGCTGCTCTTGAAAAGTTACTCGCTGCGGGTGCTCAAATGAATATCGAAGATAATGTTTGTCTGTTTGAACTTTAGCATGAGCTTCGTGACATTTGCAACACAATTTTACAGGAAAAAAATTTAGCCCTTCATTGGGCTTGTATGTCAAAAGTCGATAAGATCGTAAAACCGATCGTCAAAGCTTCCAAATTAGAAGAAATTAACGCTGTTAATATTTTCGGCGATACTCCGCTGATTATTGCCTGTAAAAAACAATTCAGGAAAATGTTCGAGTAAGATCTGATCAATGTAAAAATGATCAAGTTGATTTATTTCTACCGTTATGAGACCTTCTGGCAGGAAAATCAATGCGTTTGCATGTTTTTCATTTTCAGTTTTTAAATCTGTTCTTCAGGTGTTTATTGGAAAATGGAGCCGATTATACTATTCAAAATAAGCAAGGTGCGACTGCCATCGACATATGTCGAGATATCGGCGATCAATTCGCAGTAAGCATGATCGAAGCGAAAATATCTCAGGCTAAGGAAAAACTATTAGCGCATAACGGGCAGCAAAAATATTCTGAATCGAATAGGAATTATGTCATTTGCAGGTAAGCGGAAGTTTTCATCCAGTTTTCTGATAACGTATATTTCTTTAAATTGTAGATTTCATTTTAAGATTTTATCCAAAGGAATAACAACTAACGTTATGCCGATTTCTAGTGTTGTATAAATCTCTGAAATTTTATGCAGCAAAAACTCTGTGATCGTTTTCATTATAAAGCAGGCTAATAACGTATAATTTTGTCGGGAAATTAAATGCCACTTTTTGAATATTCTTTTCTTGAAAATTTTCAATTTCATCGTCACTTCCAAACAACATTTTTAAGAGATCTATCCAATGGCAAAGAAATTTATCCCGTTCGCGTAGTAAATGAATTCGATGACGAAAGAACGCCTTCAAATTTTCGATATTTGAACGTCCGATACGAGGATTCAAATTGCAATTTCAATAAAGCGGGTCTATTGGAATTAGTAAGCTAGCTGTAAAATCTTGATCATGACTGACGCAACACTGGCCGGATTTTACTTACGAATTTTTCGAACGTTGCTGTCAAATTTATAAGATTCGGTCGTTCTTAGAGTTGTAAATGTCATGGAGACGACTGTGGTGCATTCAACGAAAGTTTATGCAAATGTAAATTACGAAACGGCCCATGTACTTTTTATTACGACATAGACGGTACCCTGATGACCAATTATCACAACGAAGGCAAGACTGTCGTCATTGACGAGTGTACACCGTATTGCGTCTGTCCGCCCACTTGTACAAATCGAGTTGCTCAACACGGAATGAAGTGAGTCAGATTTTGAAAATGTTCTGAATTATTTTTACTGGGCATTTATCGGGCCAGAGAATATCGGGTTGGGTGGGGTCAGGCAGTCAAAATAATAGGTCAGATCACAAACCTTTGACCCGATTCGTAGCATATTGGGTCACGGGTCAAAAAATGTTTGTTATTTTCATAAAGTAGAACACAAGCCCATACTCGCCATGTGACGTGTTTGTATATTATTCAGTTGTTTAGTTTAAATAGATATTGGAAATGACTCATCTTATCGCTTTTGAATACCAACAACTGCTGTTTTCCATACACTTGTTCAAATGAACAAAATCATTCTCTTTTTGGAGGCAACAAATGGAAGTCAAATGTTTTATGATCATTGAAAATAGATCAGAAAATATCTTAAATAATAGCTAAATATGATTAAGGGCCGATTTAATCAAAGCGACTTACGCTGCAGCTTTAGTTGTAGTTTAACTCTGTTTGCTAGACCACTGTCGTTAAGGTGCAGCTCAGCTGCAGCTTAACTTATGCATACAAACAAAAACATATTAATAAAAATAAGCTGCAGCTGAGCTTCACCTTAGCGCCATTGTTATAACACACAGAGTTAGGTTACAGCTCAGATGCAAACAACGAAAAGTGATCTAAGATTTACATTTGCCTCGTGAATAATCACAGGCAAGGCTGATTAATGCAAGAATTGCCATGGAAAATAGGATATCATCGACCATTGGCCGATGGTCAAAAAAGTCAGTGATTATTTTTCTAATTTTTATCGCCCAAAAAACGTATTCTTCACTCAACCTGAATTAGTAAAACATGTCCGTATCATAATTATGATTCGAGCAAGATAAATGTAACTACTTTGTGCTAATTCATAGTTTCTTTTTTGCCAACTTTTCTCCACCGTCCGCTGATTCATGTTGCGAGACTTAAGGTGCGTTTATACTTCAACGGGTCTCCGTCACGGATCCGTGGCGGATACCCACTAGCCAAGCACCATTCATCATCTAACCACGCCTCTTTTTAACGAATGTTTAGACCTTCCGTTTACTTGACGGATCATTTGACTTCTTCATATAATCATTTGAAATGGATATTGTTATTGATTTTTAAGTATTTTTTTAAACTTCGTTTTTTAGCCGCCATTCCACTCCTGTTTACTAAAACTAACTTAATTTTAATCAAATTTTAACTAATCTATTAAATTAGCCTTCATCTTTTCTAATTAAATAAGGTGGGACGCAATAAATTGTTCGTTCTTGTTTTAATCGATTTAATTCGTTAATCATGTTTAACATAATCAGCAGTTTTAATTTACGTTTTTTACGTTTTAAATTATTTCTAACATCCATTTTTGATTAATCAATTTAATTTAATCGAAATTTAGAAAGAATTTAAAAATTTAAATTTTATCCTCTGAATTTAAAATTTTATTTAAAATTTAAATTTGAAAAAAAATTTATTTAAAATTAGAATTTAAAAAAATTTATTTAAAATTAGAATTTTAAAAAATTTAAATTTTAAAAAATTTAAATTAAAAAAAAATTTTAATTAATTTTAAAATTTAATTTTAAATTTTAAAAATTCTAAAAAGAAATTTAAAAAATTTTTTTTAAATAATTTAGAAAAATTTTTTAACAAATTAAAAAAATTTTGAAATTTAAAAATTTTTAAAATCTAGAAATTTAAGATTTAAAAGTTTAAAAAATTCAGAAATTTAAAATTTAAAAATTTAAAAGATTCAGAAATTTGAAAATTAAAAAAATTAGAAATTTAAATTTACAAGAAAAAATAAATTATTTAATCGAAATTTAAATCGCCAGAAATAATTTTACGCGACGATGAATAACATTAGTTTAGACAAACTGATTTAATAAAATCAGAATCTAAAAAAGACAAAAAATATATATTTCAAGACTGACATTCACACTATAACTCCCGACCACCACTCCTAAACTGAATTTTCCTATTGAATTTCACTAAAGAGACCACATTTACAACATATCGTGGTATTTAAAACGAGTTTCAATCAAATTTGGGGCAAATATCAGTTCAAAAACAGAACAAAATCGACTTGTCCGTCATGGACGACCACTCCTAGCTGAGTATTCCCAGTGAATTTCACTAAACCTCAACGAAAAAAAGTTCAACATGTTCTATATAGATTAGAAAGCGTGATTTAACTACCTCCTTATGGAGGTAGTGAAATCGTCGGTGACGAAATTGTTACCATGGCACGGGTGCCTGGTGTCACGATTCATCATTTCGGTGAGGTCAAAGACATTTATGTGTGAGGTCCAACAGCTATGGTTGACGAGCTGTTGGAATCTAAAATGTATAGATTTCGTTCCTTTCGCGGTTGATGTATTTTACATCTACTGACTTTCGTTTTAGGTTTAGACTGGAAATTCGACGGACTAAAAGTCGAGGTTGGGGTCTATTCACCACGTGCAACATTCCCGCTAGGCGTTTCGTTTGCGAGTGAGTAGGATCTTGCCGCCATGTATTATCTTACTTTTGTTTAGTTATGAAAAATGTTCAATATTTCTAACGCAATATATTCGAAAAAAATTTGCAGGTACACTGGAAAAGTTGTATTAGACCAATCGATGACGCAATTCAGCGACGATACATATCTATTTGAACTTGTAAATTTGGCGGATCAGACTGTAAGTTTATTGACTTTGGAACGAAGCATATTTGAAAGGAAGAATTTGAATCACTACTTATTTATCGAATGCAATGTTTTCCTCTAAAAATTTGTATTCCAGTGTTTTACTTTAATGGAAACATTCAAATTCAATAATTATTGTCGAGTCTAGTAACGTGAGGATTCTCATTCTTCTACAATATTGTTTTGTTTTGGAACTAATTCATGTAATGCTTGTGTATGCCATTTTTTGATCCGAATTATCGATCAGTTTATTCCGAAAATAGATGAAGCTGATATATACCTCTTTTCTGCATTGCAAAAAAGTCATTAATTTTTTATTTCAAGGTTGAGCTTCAGTCGTGTATATTTAAGTTGTGGCTTTTTTATCACAGCAGTTGATCATGATAATCTTAATTTTGTTTTTCAGACGGAAATATACTCAATTGATGCCAAAGATTGCGGTAACGTTGCCCGATTTATAAATCATTCCTGCGAGCCAAACTTATCACCCATCAACGTTACTTGGGATATGAACGATCCCCGTTGTCCTCACATTTGCTTCTTTTCGAACAAAGCTATCAAGAGAGGCGAAGAATTGTGGTAATTTTTTGCAAAGTCGCAAATATTCAGACGCATGCTCAAAATCCACATCTCGAAATAAACTGCAAAACTAAAAACTGGCTGAAGTAAAAATTTCGGAATTCTAGATCTAGACTTTGAAAAAGTCTGTATATTGTACCTGAAAAAATTCAAGAAGTTTCTTTCGGGTTTTCTTCCACCAAGGAATAGACTAAGACTTTTTTACTATTTTAGATTTTTTTCTTTCCTTAGCTTTGATTATGGCGAAAAGTTTTGGCTTGTAAAAGGCGAAAAATTTGAATGTAAATGTGGTTCAACCAAATGTCAATATAGTGGCGAAAATTTGGAAAAATTTTTACAACGCGTTAATCGGCCGCTTGTATCTAAGGAAGCCTCGATTGCGCAAGTCGAATTCGTGTAATTAATCTCAGCCAGGTTTCAAATCCAAAGCAATGTTCGTAATTCGTTAAATCTCGTGACGTTTTTTTTTATAAAAAATCATTTCTCTGCATGTTTAATGTTTATGCAGGTTATTATTGGTAAGTACCCCAATTTTAAAATCTAGAACGGATAATTATATTTTGAATGGGTAAATCATCAAATTTAGATTTTTAATAAGCAAATCATCAAAAATTCAATATATATTTTTAGATCTAATCCTGCAGATCATTTTGTGAATGTTGTATATTCATTTGTATGTGTTACGTAAAATTTTTTAACAAATTTCGAAAAACGGGAATATTTTTTTGTCTTTGTCACTTCGCCTTATTCGCTTGATTTTAATAATTTGTTAATGGAATTTCGGAATTTTATTTTTCGAGAAGTATACTCTTGGATCAGAGGCATTGACTTTATCCCTTCGAAGCTCCGTATGTGTTCCCTGAGTTTATCCTTTTCAGCAGCATTCCGATATCACACATTCATAGCTCCTTGAAAGGAGTGTTGACTGCAGCAATTTATCCAACAGTTTTGACCCTACGATGCAAGTTTGTCGTTTATTAATTGATTTCAATGAATTGTTTTGCTCTCTGAGGCTTATTTAAAAATGGATAAACAATGTACCTATAATAGCCGTATGTTCGGGTTTTAAATAGATTTTTGATGGCTTGAACAATTCAGGCGGGCAGAATCAGTCTAAAATCAGTTACTAGACTCCAGGCACCACTCGACACAGATTGGTGTCTGGAAAAATGCAGATCGATCTACAACAAGCAATTCGAAAACGAATAGAACTTTAAATGAAGACTAGTGATCCTATATGTCTACATAACAAACTGAGTTTGGGCGGTCGTTACTCAATCCAACTGAATTAGTTCTGTTTTGACTTAATTTTTGAATGACCAAATTTTACGAGAAATCAAGGAGATTTATTTCACAATCATGGTGCGGAAAAAATCCGGTAACATCGCCAAATATTGTGATACAAAACATGCAGCCTTTTGTGGTTAACCTGGCTATGCATGCGTTCGAAAAATTTTCGAGTACTCCTGTTTTAGACCGTTTCTGAAGCTGCATGTGCATTTAGGTCTAAAAATTTCAGTAGCTATAGAGAATTCTTCGCCTCTCATTCCTGAAGAAGTTTTAAACTTTAACGACCATCAGATCTGAAGATATTCTCAGAGAAGTGAGACGTGAAACAGGGTATCCCAACACTTATTTGACAGTTGTGGCTGATGTGTTGCATCAGCAGAGTTATATTTTGGCCAAATCATTTTTTCATGTGAAACTCATCTAATGGCATCTTTCTCACTACAACGGCAATATCAGTTCATGAGAACGTGTTTACACCTAATCTGCATATTAATAATTTGTACATTTTCATATCTCCATGGTAAGTTACGTGAGCAACAACGCAACCAACTGTATTTCGAATCCTGAACGTTTTTTTTTTTCAAAAATGTCATGAAAAATACACCAGGAATAAAATTGCAACAAAAAAATCCATTCGACCAATTTCCGAGTGCATAGCCAAAGCTAAAAACGGTTACATACCTTTGTTTATGTACAAAATTTCAGAGTTGTCCGAGATTCGTCTATCTGGCATTTCAATATAAAAAAGAATAGTTTTTAGAGGACAACCGTCGAAAGTTCGCTTCTCTTAACTAACATCCTTAAAATCAAAATTCAAGTACATTGACCTTAGAAGAAAATTGACATTTTATGTAAAAAAAATCAGGTGTTATGGAAAGACGTAGTACAAAATATTGGATCAGTGTTACGAGTGAATAGTCGCAAAAACATGACATTGAAATTGGTTACAAAATCATCCTTCACCGATTATAATATGATCATTGCTCGATTTGTGTCACCATTTTTAACTTCCCAGCGATTCTTTGTCGAACATGTATTCTCCCAAACCATTGCCGACCCGTTTCAAATTTGTTATGTGGCAACTGATGGCTTTGATCGATTCGACTTGTTCCCGTAAAAATTCTTCTTGAAAATGAATTAGATCTTGTAAATCAGAGTTGAAGATACAATAGACTGAAGAAATGAAATCTGGGAGAGGAATCGAAAGCTTTTATATTTGATGTGAAGAAAACGTTAAAATATTGGACATTGTTTAGATTTGGAAAATTTTTTCAAATGAAATACATCACGATAGAAGTGTCGGTGCTCGTTTGCACCAGATCAGAGGTTATTACGATGTATAACAAGTATAATAGTAGCATTTTGATCAACTGTATAAATTAGAAGTAATGTCATAAAGTTATAAGTATTTCGCATGAATGAAAACTCATGGAGATCACTTAATTTACCAGACATTTAGCAGATTAGGAAATTGTTATCTCCAAAAATCTTGCCGAGTAGCAAAGTTTTTCAAATGCAACTTGATTTCAATTCATAGCTCATAGTGTACATGAGAACAATGCTTCGAAATGCTTTTTCACCACGAGAAATCTACGTAGTGGAGTATCAGATACACACTGAAAACAATGAACCTCAAGATTTTGGTGCACGTAGGCATTTGATATAGTCTTTTTCCTGAAATGATTTTAAATAATGAAAGTAGACTCTGACAGGCCTCTGACACGGAAACAATAGAAGATGCGTTTCGTGCAAGCGGCCCCAGGCTGAGGATGTTTGAATCAAAAAACTTTCACGGAATCCAGCCTTCCTGACAGAGTCTCCGAAAAAAAAAATTTGCGTGCAAAGATTCATTCTCTCAGAAGTCCAATAAAAATCCAATTGAGTTTTCTGCACCGTTCAAAAACTCGGTTGCAATGAAAATTCAACATTATTTCCTCTATCCATTTCAAGGTGATCCAGAATTCCATGTACCTTAGATCCAAGATTGGTTTGACAGCTGAGAAATATGAATAGGCTGTTTGCAGAAAGTCCAATCCAGAAGTGGAAAAATCCTAGGATTTTTGTCGCCGACAAACAGCGATAATCGACGACCGCACTTCCGAATTGGGCTTTAAGCTCATTTAAATAAATTGGGCCAAAAGTGACAAGCGTTATACTTTCCTAAGACGAGTCAGGTGTAGACATGCTTCTTTCTTAACATCCTTAAATTCTCATCAAGCCTAATTCGCATATTAAAATTTTTTCAGACATTCCGCAACTTTTTGCCAGATTCGAATCCTCTTGAAAAGATCATAATGACGAAATCCAGACTATAAATCAAAATTTCCAAATTACCTTCGATGAAATCAGTGAAATGTGGATCGGAATGACGAGCGCCGACGACGTGCATTTCCAGCAACGAAGCATTAACGGCTTTTTCCAATTCCAAAGCTTGTTGCATGGCGTCCAGAGGCGATCCCCATTCGTCGCGGACCGGTTTTTGAATGTCTTTCAAGACCAAACGGCCCCCGCGTTTGTTTTGAAATTCCATAAGCTGTTCAAAACATTAGTAGTGAAAAGGCAAGTTTTAAGCTAAGAGTTTACCGTGTTTTACTGAGACAATTCCTTGTCTCGAAAAATTTTTAGAATTAGAAGAAATAAATACTGCGTTTTGAATCGAGAATTTTCTTTCCTTAAAAATGGCTCATTTTGAAACAGAATTGAACTTAAAATTGAAATATCGAAGAATATTACCAAAAAAATATTTCTCTTGTTGGTCCTGAAATACGTATCAACAAGAAATAGAGGAAGCAACAAAGAACCAAAATTTAGAGAAATGTTAATTCGAAAAAAACAAAAACGAAATTCTAGAAATTCCGAATGGAAAAACGTTTCTCTGTGTCATAGTTGCGAAGAATTCCACTGTCAGCTTCACTTCCTGATACAGTATAATCACGTCAGAAAAGCATTTAGCTGGCAGTCCAGGTCCGAAATTTCGCAATTACTTGTACATGCGAGACATGGATCAATAGAGAAATTGACAGACGTGTAGAATATCTCTTGAAATACGAGGTTCGAAAATCAGGACACGAATTCTTCTCTAAAGCATTTCTCTCTTGATTTGCAACTGCACCTATTTTGTTCTGTAGTAACTTGTGATTTTTATGATAAATATCAACTTTGAAATCGTGAAAAATGGCGTGACGTCAGCAATTATGTGTGATGAAACAGTGATCTACCTGAATAATTCTCGGGAATATTTTTTCACTTAATCTGTAACTACTCACTGTAGTTTTAGTTTGCGATTAAGCACGACACTAAATGTAGACAGCCGAAATATAGAGATTTTAAAAAATTGACATCTATACGAAATACGCATTTTGAAATGAGAGTTATGAAAACTATGGTCTGCTTTTTATGAAATGCTTCCTGATAGAGAAGTGACACAAATCAGTACTGTCGTTAAAATCGTTTACATATTGTAAAACTTTTCAATCGAATAATTGTTAAAGGTTAGGTCAGTATGCTCACAAATTTCCAGTCCTACGTGATATATTGTTTATCAGAAAATCGCAAAAATCTGAATTACTACTTGCTTTCCACTTTCATTATTTGGAAGACAACTATAAAACAGTAACAGACTATAGGCGTGATGTCAGGACGGTATGCAGGCATAAACTGTCAATTCAAGAAACTTTTTCTATCTATAACTTCATTGTTTTTCCTGCTAGCGTAATTTCATGACATAAATCATATATCGAATTTCAAACAGAAACATTCCATGAAATTGACGTGTACTCTAGCTTATCGAATGTGATCAAATTTTCGACACCAGGTATGAAGTCAGCAAGATGTATGCTACGGTCTACAGTACGATATCATAAAAAAATTATTCGAAGTATTTTTGAATTATCTACACCCCACTTTATCTTCCAAATTTAGTGTTTCGCGGCTGTTGAACTCATAGAATACTTGGAAATGGGATAACTTATGCAGTATTGCTACAGTAAGCATCCATCACTCCATTTTCACATTTAGCAAAAACATGAATAATAAATATCTGTTATAAATTTTCATTAGCTTGCACCGGTAATTTTTTAAATAAAATTTTTACAAACTGGCCGACCCCCGAATTCTGAAAAATATTTTCCAATGTTTCATACGAAGATTGATCCGCCAGTCTCACCTTCTTTGCGTGATCCCTTTCTTCGTCGCTCATTTTTTTGAAAAATTCGTAAAAATTGTGCAAAGCTACGTCGTCTCGATCGAAATAGAAAGCCATGGACAAATAAGTGTAGCTGGCGTGCAATTCCATATTGATTTGCTTGTTGATGCTAATTTCGCAATCTTGGTGATAATTTTGGCGACAAAGCGAAACGGAAGCCATGTTTAAAGTTGATAAGAAAAGAACGAACTAAATACGAAGTAAAAATATGAAAACGTTGATCAACGATGGGAAAGATAAATTTTTAAAAAAAATTTTAGGTTCAATTCAAAAAAAAAAAAATTCATTTTAGAAACAAATTTCAACACACTAAATTGGTTTTTTACTCATGCAGAATTTGTGACATTCCCAAGTTATTCTAATAATCATGGGTAAAAATAGGCGAAATTCTAGTATGATGGCATACTATTTTCACAGGGAATTATCCAATTTGTCGAATGAAAAATCTTTCCCTCATAACACGTTTATGCCTGAAAAACAAAGCATTTTATCTACTTTTTTGTTATCTGATAGGAGAAATTGGGGCGAAAAATCATGCGCTCTGAAAGACAGGGTGTCTCATAGAACACTCGATTTATTACATGAATTATTGCTTCAATACATGGTTTGTACATCATGGACAAAAACTGCCCGATTTTCACATGACGTCAAACTTATGATGAAAATATTTCGGTTCCTTCTAGAATACTAAATTTAGCGTATACAATCATACAGATTGTGTCGCATTTTTACTGCCATTCCGAGCCCGAAAGTGTCAAAAAAGCTTGCAATTTTTAGGAACTGTAATTTTGACGATATGATTTTCAAAATTTTCTTAGAAAAAAAGATATTTCAAGAGCCTTGATATAATGATATCAATATAACCAATTGATATGGCTCAAAAACAGACTATAGTTATTTTTGCTAATGAGTGCTTCAAGACTAAAAGAAAAACTGAAAAACACACAAAAAGTAAAAAAACAAATGCAATTAAGATTGTTATTGGCAAAAGTTCTAGTACTAGTACAATTTTGTCCACTCTTATTATTTTCTATAGTAGTCATATATGATATTCAGTTGATAATACAGAAATGGAAGTAATGTTGCTTAATTCCGCTAATTTCATCGTAAGATTACTAATATTAGTATTAGTACTACCAATAATAAGCTTTATATTACATATTTAGGAACAGAATCCATATAAGCTGTGATGCGCACTGACTCATCATGTTTCACACACATTTCGTAAAGCAGATCGTAATCGAGAAACTTTTGATTCACCATGAAAGATAGAAACGTAACTTTTGACGTTTTAGAACGATAATGTCAGAAAAATGGTTCAATAATGAAATAAATTTTATTCACCACCGGTTAGTAAATATTAAGAGAACACCAAGAAAATCACGAGTTATGCAAAAAGCAATGCACGAATATAAACAATCGTACAATAAATCTTATTTGGGCAAAATAAAATTGGCAAGCCATGCGGCATTGATGTGAAATCCAGTACACGAATCAACCCGACAGAATCCGGCCAGAGTTTCTTCGTAAGTTGGCGGTGCTGCAAAAAATATTTCTGAACGACTGATTAAAGTATAGTTCAACGAGGAAAATGTCATATGATCAACGTACGAGTAAAAAGGGCAAAAATCCCGAAAGAACGTAAAAATATGAAAATACTTGCGTGTTACCAAAAATTTTCGAAAATTTTGCTACTGACATGGTTTCTTGATGTTTTTTTTCACTGTGATCATGTGAAATGTGTTCATGTGAAAAAAAACCTCAAGTCTTTTTCCATTTGATAGATATATGAATTTACCGCGCTTATTAATTTCAAATTTCTAAAGTCAAGTCTATACAAAATTTACTGTAGATTGTCTACTCAAAGTACCTGATATAAGCAGAAGAATGGAATCGCAAAAAGGCGCCAAAGGAAGACATTTATAATCATTTTTACTCTCAAATTGAGTGTCTTAAATATATTCGTTTCACAGAAAAATTCGGAAAGATTAACAAGAGAACTTGGAGCGTATCACTGTTTTGGCTGAACGAACAAAACAAAAAACAACAGCCGAAAAAAATTGCAAGAGCGAAAATAAAACAAAACGATTAAGATGAAATTTTAAAAAATGATAGCAATGCAGAACGTTCGAAAAAAGATTGCTGCAAACGACATGACACGAAAGAAAATAGGAAATAAATGATACGTAGAAAAAAGAGAAACGGAGAAAATTAGCTATAAAAACGAAAACTAATGTTATGAATAGCAACAGAAGAATACGTAAGAAATAAGAAACAGCGATTTGAAAAAGAAAGAAGCGATGAAAAAAGAATAAAACAAGAAGAATGAAAAAAAGAAAATAGCATTAAAATGACAACGGAAATAAAGCCGACTTACGAATATTCATTGCGAAATTGTCGTAAGCCGGCGGCGCCTCCGTCCGCGTGTTCCAGTTCTCCGAAAAATACCGCGTCTTCCCAATCAACGGTACGGTCCCGATGGTCAGCGGTATTTCCGTACAAAAGATGACCATGTCGGCCCCTATCGTCAATTCCACTTTCAAAGCGTACCGTACGTCCAATACGGCGTCCAAACAAAAATTGGGCACCACGGCCGGCACGTACAAATTGGAAAATTTGCATACATGTTCAATTTTTTTACTTTTCAAACCAACTTTGGTATCGTCGGTGCAGGAGCCTAATTTTTTGTAAATTTCTTTCATTTTGTAGTCTGGTTTGTCGGAAAAACAAGTTACGATTTGATTCAAGTGTAATTTCGTCTTTTTGACTGTCAAAAATGGGCTATCGTTTTTAAGCCGGATTTCCATTTCGATCCGTTCGCCGGGCACGTAGCCCGTTTTCGGAGTGGAAATTTTCACTTGCAAAGTCGAAGAACATTTGTTGCCCATCGTTTTGGGCGAAAATAATTTCATTTTCGTATAGTATTTTTGGTAAGGCGAATTGGACAAATTTCGAACGAAACTATTTTCGTACGGTTGATCTAAAAGCGATTGATTTATCGAATTTAAATCCAAAGGTTTCACTACGCAAAAAACGGATTTCCGAGAAACGCGGATATTATCTTGGCAATCGGCCAAACAAATTTTCACCGAATATCTAATCCGACCTGGCGAATATTGGGCCTCGAAGGATGTCGGAATTTCGAACGGTAAATTATAGGAAAATTGAAATTCGTGACGACCAGGCGTGAGCTTAATCGATTTTTGTACAATGTTTTCCTTTTTTGGGTTTGCCGGCCAAATGAGTGATTTTTGGTCGAAGAAGATCGATTCCGAGGAATGGGCGTTTCCTATAAATGTAAATAAAATTGGAAACTTCAATTCAAAATGAAACACACGTGAAAGTTGAAATTCTGAAAAATTTGGAATCAGTCGGAGTCGGGATTCTGGAACATGGAATCCGGAATCACATCCCAAACTCAAGATTTTAAATTCTAATTTTCAGCTCGAAAACCAGCTCGATAAAACTTTGCATTATAGTCCGTTTTTCCTTACATGCTTCTTGATATTAAAAACGGAAAGCTAGTATACACTATTCCATATTTTTGCGATTTTCTGCTGGAACCATATGTTACAAAGAACTACGAATTGGTGAACATATCCTACTAACCGTTAGGAATTTTTAAGTGAAATATCTTACTGTAAAAACTGCGTCAGAAATAGCATACACGAGTCCTCCGTAGATTCGGGGATCAAGATCTCAAACGCAGACTGATTAATCAAAAATACAAAATAAAGATCAATCGAATTTTAATAGCTCACAACACTAATCTATTTTTATGTAAATCCTTTTAATTTTCAGTTCTCAACTAAATTTGTAGTTTTCCAGTGATCTGTCTAAAAAAATTTTCAGTGATCAGCCTAAAATTTTTATTCCTCACAAATTTACCGATTCTTCTCAAGTTTGTTCAAAAATGAATGGAAATATCACAATACTGGATGATTTCATTTTTAGGCTAATTAAAACAATTTGCAGATTTCGGAAAGAAATATAATTCTAGCGCATGATTTTAGGGTACATTTTACCACGAAATGCAAAAAAAATTCAGATTTGCTTTTGGGAAGGTCGTTTTTCCGGACCGCCCAATCTTTGGGAGTCATTATTCTTTTTAACCTCCTGAGTCTCAGCAGAATCTTCTGAAAAGGAATGTCATGTTTACAGAAAGAAAATCAAGCATTTTACCCGGAATATCATTTTCCATCCATAAAACCCGAGCCGAACCCGAAAATAAAGCATAGATTTTTTCGCACCAGCCTAGTTCTCCGTTCAATTTCAAAACTGCTCGACCGGTCACTTTTTGACCAGGTCTATAAACCGCCCAATGATCGTCGAAATTTATATAAAAGTCGTCGATTTTACCCATATACTTGGGGCATTTTTAAAAAAGCGAGAAAGCAGCTTTTTTCAATTAACCACATTCTAAAAAAAGAAATCGATGAACTAATTACATTCATGTTAGTGTTGCAGTGGTTTTTGAAGGAATGCTATCCCTAAATTTTGGCATTTTTAACCGATAGAGAGCGAACAGCTGACTAGAAACTTTGAATGATGACGAAATCATTTTTGGGGTCTACGGCAATAGATTAACAAGAAAAAAGCACTTTCAGCAAAATAGTATAGGCAATATTCTACCACACAACCACAGCTGCACTGAAGTGTGTATGATAAAGACTTATGAGAGGATATGGTAAAAACTGGTTTGGTGGCAGGGCACAAAAAATGGCGTCGATATTTGTACAATAAAAAACTGGATCAGGTTGATCTTGTCATAGAAAATTCTGAAAACTATAGGAAGTGACGTGAAAAATGAAAAGTTATAACTTAGTCCGAAGTACAGATATACATCCACAAAATCACTATAAAAAGCTTACGATACAAATTTCATAACCAATCGACAATGATTTGAGTCCAAAATCAGTGAACTCAACACAAATGTGACTTATCAGCGAAGATTTCTCTAAGTTGTCGCTTTTGTACCAACTCAGAAATTCAAGAATGATTTGCACCAAAACAGAAGTATAGGAGTTCATTCAAGCAAGCAAGGTCGCAGCAAAATTTCTATTCAAAGTTACGGCTAGCTCATTGACTCTAGTCAAGAAATTTCCTCTTCGTGATGCCGATTCCTACTTGATCATCTTTTTCAACCATGGACTGCTCCATCCGATTTGAGGCTGCGTTTGCCGATATTTCGACCTCTGCATTTTCAAAGATTAGAAAGAACCAACCGTTTTTGGGATGAATTAAAAAACCGATTGTTTACGCAGTAAATTTTTTGAAAATGAGTAAAAATAAAGATTGTCTATTTTTTAGTAGATGCGGCGAATGTTCTGCTCGATGACGGACCCTTATAGACAGCATTTGAGGAACTTTTTTTTATGATATTGGAAGAATAGACTGACCTTTTCCGGATTTTCTCAGACGACAGTAATTATTTTCCGATCATCATTAGGTATGCGATTGTTAAATTTACTCGTAATGTATCCGTACATTCGCTGCATCAATCATTCAAAAAAATCGGATACCGTATTATCCGCTTGCGTTATAAAAAAATAAAAAAGTTATATAATGTGTTTAGTTGAACTATCGACAGTAGGATAGCCTGATGAGATCAAACAAATTCATTTACCCAGGCTCAACAACTCTGCACATAATTCAATCAAGAAAACATATATATATTTTAACCCTTATTAAAGCATATTTTACAGTAGATCTCAACGAAATCTATCAATCCAATTGCAACATTTTGACACAAAAATTTGTATTTATCTCGAAGAAATCTATTCTAGTTGAGGTTGGACCTCTTAACCCTTCGAACATAGGTGTGAGCTCAAGATCAACAAATTTCTCATGTAAAGGTAATTATTTTTCAAAGACATGTTATAAAGTTAAGGCGTAAATAATCGACATCATAATCATTCCAATGGAGAATCCAATAATTAAAGCTATTTTGATTTGAAATCCGGCAAAATTAATATTGAACTTTCGTTTTGGTTTCCGTATGTAGATCGGCTGATGAGAATGTATAATTTTGTTCTTCTCCAAAGCTCTATCTTCGATGATTCTACTGATTTCCCGAGAAATGTGCTGATGCGAAAATACGTGATTAGCAGTTATGTTTGGCGTATTACTGCTCCGACGAAAATCAAGAGCTAAAAAAAGAGATTTAACGAAATCTAAATTTATTAGTATGCGTGATGCAGATGATCGATAAGTACAATTCAGAAAATGAGTTATATCGAATTTATTGTGCATTTTGTCGACTGAAAAGCTACAAGCTATGGTCATTTGTAGAAGTATTCTCGAAATTTTTCCAGTTTTCTGCTTATTGTGATGACGAGGATCTTACTTTCCACAAACGGAAGTAAGGCATGCTCTAAATCTTGTTCACTGATCCGGTTCACTTGCGTCCCGTTGAATAATAGCTGAAAAAAGATGCAGCGACCCCTATAAAATATGGAACTTGGCAGCCAAAATTTGAATACCATATTATTTTGGCTATCGTCCATATTGAACGACGTTTCGAAAAGGAGGGTCGTAAAATTTTGGAAATCGAATTTTGGCAATTTCAAGAAAAGTTCTTTACTCCACAAAGATCGTACGTCGAAAATGAGATCGATAGGAACTTGAAGAAAAAACTAAAATCAGAAGTTTGAGCAGGTAAGTCCAATTTTTCAGGATGCGATCTTTAGAAAGTTATAAAAAAGTACAATTTCGGAATGAAATTGAGCGTTTAAAAAATACATTAATTGAAAATTAAATCGAATAGTCTAAATTTTTTGCAAAAAATTACGGTAATAATTTAGAAGCTGGCAAAGTAAAGTGATATGGATGCTTCTATTTAAGCTCGACGACGGTGAGGTTTCGATTTCGCTCGACAATATTTTGGCCAGAATAGCTTTGTTTCTGCGCGTAAAAGCAGTACTAACGCGGCTAATTTCGTCGCGATATTCTTTCTAGAATAAAAAAATACATCATTTCGTTCCTTTCGTTCTATCTTGATTTCCTTTTATTTTTTATTTTTTCGCTTCCATTTCTTTTTTCTCCATTCTATTTTTTCATGACTGTGTGATTTCTGACGTCATCTCCGAATATTTCTTACTTTTTTGCTCTTGTTTGCGCAGGGACCATAATTACACTAAAATTTGCGTAAGTATAGTCTACAGTGATAAGTTCGTACCGGATCTCAGCAACAGGGAAAGATGAGACATGCATAGATTCATATGAGCATTACAACAATTACCGCTAGGAGAAGCGTTCATTTCTAATTCCTTATGAACTTTAATGAAGTTCTGAACTTTTATGAAGTTCAAGAGCTTACAGATCAAAAATCACGCGAGATGTGTGAGAAATTTTTCTTATGTCAACTCGAATGTAAATTGCCACTTTTCTGTACTTGTTGTAGTTCCTGTGATATTATTATTTTTTAGAGTTTGGCCAAGCAACTTTCGATTGTCTAGCATATTTATTCACACATCAGTGTGAAGAAGACCTATAGGCAAAAAATCAGTGCGACATTACTATTGTTGGTGTGAGCTATCGAATGCACAATAACATTTAATTTTATTTTTAGAATTTATTAGAATTTAGAATTATGGAATGTATACTTGAAAATACTTCCTCTTGATAACTCATATTACCTCAAAAATATGTTTTTTTTAAACTTTAGAGAAACAAGTGATATTTCAGGTATTAGAGTCTATAAAATGTTTCTCAACTACCATGTGTCTTCATTTCACAACAGAGATGCGCAACTGTAAATTCCTAAAACAGCGTATGCAAATGAGGTTTCAACACTATAAGTAAATGACCTGAATATAACAGAATTATTCAAATTTTAAAATGGCACACCATTTATCATGATTTGCTTCAATTCTATTGTAAAAACAGGTTTCGTCTGAATTTTCCAACGCACGTTCAGTATTGATTTTATGTTTTTCGTCGACTCATTCTGTTCATGTGAAAAAATACTAGATTTGTCAGGAAACAGTTTAGTTTTTACAATGCTCACTGATTGCATGTGAAAACATAATGTTTCCTCTAAGTTGCTGAGATATGCAATGCTTGGCCAGAGACTAAAACTTGATATTATCCAATTTGACCAATGTTTCATCATTCTATCATAAGCTGGATGTGTGAATATCAAAAGGGACAGCTTAGCTTTTTTTGTGGAACAACGTTGTGTGTTTTTCAAGGCCAGTCTCAAAACTTTTCGATAACTCCTATCATACAATTTCAAATTTTTCAGACATTTGAGAGATTACAGCAGGAAAGCAGTGCTCAAGTCTGTTTTTCACTGCAATGTGAAAGATCAGTTGAGTACGCTCACAGATTTTCAGTCCTATGTGACACATTAGCAGCGAATTTCGAAGATATGGGATAATACTTGCTTTCGAGTTTTATTATTTAGAAGTACTTCAAGAAAAACAGAGCGTAACTATCAATGTTGCCAAATGCGACTTTTCATCTGGAGGTCAGGCATAGGTAAACCCAGATTCCTTATTAGAGTAATTCAAGTTTCAGTTTAAACAGAATTACCAGGTAAAAGTGACTGGTGTAAAAATATTTAATTGATATGAGCTATGGAATGCACGATTCACACTGAACACATTCCAGATTGTTGGCATGTCTATTCCACACCGATGTGATAGGGTTTGTGGGTTTCCGATCTTACCTAGACAGTGTTTGGCCCAACTCAGAAAATGACTTTTCAAGACGAACAGGAATATTTTTCTTCGAAATGCACCAAATTCGGTATCAATCGATAGTTATTGTTGAGATGTATTCAAAAAATACGTTTTAAAATGATGTTCCTTAATTTTTGACTAAGCTTTGGGTGCTTATAATCGGTTCAAAATTTGGTTGACTTGTTCAGGAACCGGTTTAAACAAAAAGACTTAAGCTTCAACTGAGCTGCAGCTCAAGCTGAGGCGCAACTCTTTATGTTACGACATTACCGTAAATGTGCAGCTTAGTTACAGCTTGATGCAGCTAAGCTGCATCTTAAGGTTAACGGTATAATATACAGAGTTAAGCAGGAGCTTAAGCTGAAACTTGGCTGGAGCGTCTCTTTGATGAAACCGGCCCAGATTGTCTTCGCTGCTGGATTGTCACTGCTTTTTTCACAAAGCACGTATTTCTGTAACATTAGTTGCTCATCGTTTTTCGTCCAAAAATAGTGCTCAACTCACAATACGGGCAGAACTTTCGCAAATGTGGCATTCGACTTCACGGCCAATATAAGCGAAAAAATTTGAAATCATCTGCCTGGCCACGAAGTCTAATTTATCGTCGAATCGATCCGGCAAAAGAATGATATGATTTTCTAATCTAAAATTAAGAATATTTTTCGATCGTTCGTCTTTTATTAAATCTTTGTGGCGCCAATCTTCGTGCTTCGGACTATTAACGTTGTGGTTTTTGGGCGAATTATCGACGTTGCCGTCGTTGGCGTGTAATTTTTTGGGATTTAATATCAAATTTTTCATACCATCCAGCGAAATTTGCGACCAAGAATTGTGGACCAATGTGTGGTGGTGGTTGTGGTGCGTCATGTTTTTACGGGTGTCGGTAGTAATTTTCTCGTTTTTTGACACGAAAAATGATGAAAATGTACAATATTTTTAGAGTTCGTGCCGGTCGTGGGCGTATATTTCTGTGCCAATTCTGAGGTGAAAAAACAGTCATATAGATCGTATTTTCTAATATTCGGATACATGGTCGAAAAAAACGGTCCGTCAAAAAATTTTACAATACTCCAGTCACACAATCTGGGGTCAAGTTCATTAGATAGCCTATCTATTCTAGGTTATCACCGCAAAATTTCATACCATGATCTTCAGAACACTATGGTCTGTATTCATGCATAGTAAATTACTGCTTTTCCATATCTATTTTGCTACATCTTGTCAAAATTAATTAAGCATCAGTGTTCAAGTACTGCTCAGTGCAAGAATGCTTTACCACCAATGGAAACTGCTTTCAATAAACACTAAACATCTAATTTCTGAATTATATTCAATAATTTTTATAATCATGAGCAAACACACTGTTTCCAGAAAAAAATTACATATTTCTAAATTTTCAAAATGTTTTCAAATCAAACATGCTGAATGATCCGAAATTTGTTTCAGAACTGCCCATATTATGATCAAGGACAGCATTTTACTTCAGAGATGAACTACTCGGCGGCAGTATTATCTCCTACATTTGCCGATGTTTTTAGGAATCTGTCGATGAAGAAAAATCGCTAACGAAAATGCTCAAAAATGAGTCGTTTTGCTTCAAGCCATATCTGTGATGCTGGAGTAATTTAGCTACTGAACACAAAAAAACCAAAACCTTGTATGTGCACGAATTATTGTATAGTAGCGTTTAAAGGCGGCCCTTTTTTGGGCTACACTGTGGTATATTCATGGTCAAAAATATTCGATTTCTTCACTTACAGCCTTTATAATTCTTATTCAAAGCAGTGTATCATGATGGAGGGAACTTTACTGCCAACACATTTCATCTTTTTTTCTAGCTTAACTCATGGTTTAAAATCGAAAATAGTGCTGCGTTTGCCTTTTAACCTAAAATCTAAAAACGATATACCTTCCGGACTATTATGGACAGAATGAGGTGACAAAGGATGAATTACGGTAAGCAAGAACTGTTCACCATTCATTTGGAAATGATCGATGAAGCGGGCAGAGTTTCGGCAAACGCAGCTTTGCTTGAGACCAGGAAATAAATTAGGTAATTTTAAAATGATAAAAATGAGTGACGATCAAGGACCCTGTATGATGAAGAAAAAATTTATTGATTAGAATCAACGAGTGGATAAGAGTTTGGCTATGATGTCGTTGTATCGATCATTTCAAAATGAGTGGAGTGCAGGTTGCTGCACGGGAGCAGAAAACATCTAGATGGTCGGGCATGGCCTAGGATCTCAAGAATGTGAGAGCCGCCCCGTCCATCAATAATCAATGTAATTAATCAAATTTTATGTGTAAAAGTGCTATTCTACTCAAACAAAATGTGATGTTTGTCTACACAAATCATAGTGCTTCGACCTAGTCTTTTCAAGCGTGGATTCGAACGATAACATCATCGAGTGAATATTCAAAGCTTCAATATAATTTCTACTCAACTTTTTAAAAGTGAAATCAAGCTGAGATGTTCATACCGTTGCTGTGCTACTTATTTTACAATCCAGAAACCTTTCACTGTTCAAACAAAGTCAAAAAATGAGCAACGAGTCAGCTATTCTACGTGGAAGAACAAAGTTCCTGCCTTTTTTGTATAGGCCACGACTTCCTGGGCCCATTAATGCCTGTAATATTGGCCTACCAAACTTATTTCTAGCTTCCAGACCACAGCAATTCGATATAGGATAATGTCAAGTTGATGCTATGGAAAAGTCTTAACATCCATCTCAGCAGAATTTCCATCAAGCATCTGTTTAACACCAACTTTCGCCTGAAAAGAGTCAACTCTCGTTACTTCCACTCAATTATACTTACTATAACACACAGAACTATAAGTGGAAATTTCTCGGTCTTATTGCCAAACCGTCTGAGCCGCCCCTTCACTGAAAATGCCGACTTAACTAATCCTGACCGCACAAAAAACTCATATGAAGCGAGTTGTGCTTTGTTGTCTTGCTCGTTTTTTCCCATTTTGCAATTACGAGATTTGTGACGTGAAACTCATTGTTGTTCGAAGGAATGGGAAAAATGAGAAATTTTATTGCGCCTCAGTAACTTCTCCATCGGTGAAAATCCCCCAACTTTGGCATGGTATAATAGATATTTGGGATCAGTATAACTAGTCTCGTGAAGTAATAATTTTCGACGATTCTTCACCAGATTCAGAAAATTATGACCCACACACGTACCCCCCAGCGAACTGTAATAAATTTCCGCGTAGATTATCACCCACTACGGCTCTCGGTCTAAGCTTGAAAGAAAATCTTGACCAAAAATACATTTCAAATGATGCTTAATTCCAGTACCATTGCATGAGGACGTCGATGTGGTTTATGAAGTTCATGCTCTAACATTGCAACTGTTTTCTCTGTTTTGTTTTCTTAAGTTTTCTCTGGGCCATTCTTGAAGTAGATTGACGAAAATTTTCTCATGGAACATATACCGCTGTAGAATGTTTAAAAATTTCGAGCATTTCATGCTTTTGTCGTTTTCTTTAAATCATGATTATAGCCTGTTTTCCTTGAAATGTTTGAGAATAATAAATGTGGAAAGCAAGTTACTGTTTTATGTTTTTACGATTTTCCACAGAATTATATGTCACATAACAATCCTTTGCTTGAAAATGGGAATATGGAAAAAATTAGCACCGTCGTCTAAATCGTTTCCATATACCTTTTACGATAGAGTTCATGTAACATATACTCAAGCAGAAAATCGTAGAAACATAAATTAGTACTTGCTTTTCACTGTTATTATTTACATGCATTTCAAGAAAAGATAACTTTGAAAAGATAAAAAAGACTTTGGGTAAACAGTTCCAATGACATCACTAATTTTTGTCATTCTCCTAAAGTTCAATTCAGAAGTGCAGTCGCCGACTGTCGGCGACAAAAATCCTAGGATTTTTTTACTTTTGAATTGGGCTTAAATATTTTATAAAAAACACTATAGAAATTTGTGCAAAACTTGCTCACAGTTTGTTCTTTATGAAATTCGTGTAAATCGGAAAATGACACAAAACTTTCACAACAGGATTTTTTCCCCAAAAATTATTAAAGGTCAGTTGTGTATGTTCCCAAATTTGCAGTTCTATGTGACATATAGTTGATCAGAAAATTGTATAGATATAAAATAATACTCGCTTTCCTCTGTTATTTACAGGCATTTCGAGAAAAACAGACTATAGTCATTGGAAAAATAGCGACAGTATACAATGTGCTTCGATGAAATACCTTCTTTTGATAGCGTTTGAAATTTAAGGACATTTTAAGAATTCAACAACAGTCAAATGCGTAAAAAAATGCGTAAAAAATACATAAAGATCTGTCCAAAAAGAGAAAGTCACGACGGCGATAAGGCAAACCATTCATTCTTGGAAGCGCATACCACTACAAGAAAAACTTTCATGATTTCAAATGAAGCAAAAAAATCATCATCAAACAAACGCGGTATCGCGCAGTTTTTTCAACAAAAAATTTTCAACCAAACGGGCCAATAAAACTCATATTTATTTTAGGAGGAAAAAACTGGAATTTCTAAAGCCTTCACTTTCGCACCCAATTAGTTGCTTTTTCGTCACCGGTTTTCTAGTGGAAATTCAATTTTATAGAAAAGTTTTCCGTCACTGTAACGCAAAAACCGTTACAAAATACAAAACTAATATTCCAAGCCTTAAGTACATCGATGAGACATTAATGTCATATTTTCTTTCGTGTCCTCCAATACATTTATAATTTTGCTGTTCATTATAATACAGAATCGTTTATTATTACAAAAATAAACGCAGAAAAACTAAAACGTATGAAAGTATGTTCAGACTGTAATTTAGGATCGAAAATATTGTTGTACGTATTCTTTGATCTCAACATCACAAACCTTACAACGCCCAGACAGTTGTGTCCCGATACCTCGACTGTCCCGTTATCTCGACCGTCCTGTTTCCTCGACTGTCCCGTTACCTCGACTAATGTGCAGAACTCCCGTTACGTCGAATAATGAATTTTTATCACAAATGAATTTTTTGCTCTATCCCGTTCCCTCGACTGTGCTATGCATGATATGAATTAAACTTTGACGTTGGACAAATTTAACTTTGATGATAATTTTACCATTCTGCACTTATTCCCTTGATTTGTCAACGAAATTTAACCCATGTGTGCATAAAATCACATTTTGCTTTTTGAATCGTGTACATCATAATACAATTAATGCACCATATTTTTAAAATCTTATGACATCAAAACCAGAATCCTCAAAAACTTTTACTCCAAATATCAATTTGCATATTTATCTAACTTTTGTTCTTCCTTTTTAGTCCCCGAGCTTATCACAATTTCTAAACTGATAACAATCAGTCGTTGTTCTATTAGCCAATCTAAGAGATTTATTTTTCTGGAAAAGGTAGAAATGATTTGGCTGACCCGTACTTTCGCATTTTAATAAATCAGTTCTGCTGTATTTTGTATGGATAAACGTTCTTTGACCATAATATTTCAAATGGACAAAAGTTCAAGTACAACCTTCTGGTCAGTTCACAAAAAGTACGAACAATCAGGCGTAATTTCTTACCAAATATTCATGGCGTAATCATTTGAGGAAAGCTCGTGAGGAAAATGATACATTTTGTAAGTTTCACTTTGTTATTTTTTTGTGACGTCAGAACATAGTCGAGGCAACGGGTCAGTTGCAGTTATAGAATTTTTAATATTTTATATACGACATTAGTCGAGGTAACGGAATAGTCGAGGTAACAGGACAGACAAGGTAACGGGACACAATCGACTACTATTACCTCGACTAATGTTATAAAAAATAAAAATTCCCGTAACATGTTAGACCACTGCTTTCTAATAAATCGTACTGTGAATATTCCAAACGAACAATTCCATAAGTTTATCACCGCCGTACCGACACAGGCACGACTTCTGTGAATTCAAATCTGTAGTTTTCAGACCCATGATGCTTTGTGCCTAACAAACTTATTTCTCGTCTGTGCAAAATTTGATAAAAAGAAAGCCCAATTTGATGCATGCGATCGTTGTGGCGAGCTTCAAACTTAAAAAACACCGTTTGACTCCTAATGTTTCATTTTTCTGGAACTCAGTTTGAAAATTTTATAAATAATTTTCAGTTATCCAATGTAGTTTTTTCAAGAAATGATATAGATGAACATGGAGTCTCACTTTGTCATAAATCACAGAATACGCAACAATAGGTCAGTTGAGCAAAAAAGCTGAATACAATGCGCTGTACGTAATCCATTTTTTCAAATGATCCTTGAAGAAACGAATTTTCGCATTCCGTCATTCACAGAATACGTTGTACGTTCCGCATAATTTGGTCGCTGTACTTACAGACGAAGATGATGCAAAAATCTTTTCAGCTATTTGAAATGCGCTATGTGACATACGATATAGCTGAAAATCTTCAAATTCTGAAACAATTTTGCTTTCCACTGTTGTTATTTGAAAGTATTTCAAGAACATAGGACTATAATTAGCTATTTTTATTTGTTGTACTTCACGCATATGCTTTCTGTATCATCACTTTCGACATTTTCAGTAAAAAGAACATCTTTTACCTTTTCTGCAACCATTTTTTACTTTTGCACCTCTTTTCCTGCCTCTGTTTTTCTCTCTTGTTAATAGTGAATTTTTATTATTTCTTTATATTCTCTTTTACACAACTACTACAACCTCAGAAAATGATTGGGGAAATTATGTGATTTTTCTACATTGTGTCTTTGCATATGGCTGATCGCAAAGCCAATTTCTTATGATCTCTGGCCGCCTTTTGTTATAATGCTAGATCCGGGGAATGGTCGACAAGGCAGTGGCTCGCCTTCTTCCGAAAGAGACTATTCCAAGTAAATACGATATTCTGATCTTCGATTAGGAAGTTGCTGTTCGTGTGACTTGAATAATCGACATTTTTTCGCGCTTTGATAGGCAAATGGTAAAGAATATGCATGCCACCTATAGTAATACGTGGTAGTTGGTCCTATTTCATACTGTTCCTATCAAAACGTCGTAATAGTTTGTTCTTTAAATGCTTCCAAACTGAGAAGTAACAAAAATTAGTATTTGGGAGGAAGCACGTTTCCACAATGCTACCTCAGTAAGATTTTTTACTCAGAAAAGTGCTAAGGGTTAGTTGAGAATGCTCGCAAACTTAGAGACTTAAGTAGGGTTCAGCCGAGAGTCGTGAAAATAGGGAATAGTACTTGTTTTTACTTTTATTCGATTCAGAAACAACGAACTATAGACTATACAATATGTCACTGAAATGGTCGAAATGTTACATACAGGATATCATTGCACTTCAGAGACTATCGAACTTTTTAGAGTTTTTAGTGTGTCAAGTATATTCGGTATGTACGGTGCTGCTCATAAGTTTTACACATTTTGTAGAGTTCGATTTTCCGAAAAACATTGATCAACTTTGAATCACGTTAATTCAATGAATACTCAACCGATTACGCTATGCTAGTAGCTTGAGTAGAAATCAAGTACATTTTGTTCAATTTTTTAGCTTACGTTCATAATTCTTGCGCCATTGAAATCAGGATAAAAAACCATTGTACTTTGTTTTCGATAAAATGCTTCTAAATCGAAAATGACCAAACTCAGCGCCGTCGTCAAAATCGTTAACACAAAGCTTTTACAGCGAGGTTTTTTACTCAAAAAATTGTTTAACGTTATTTGAACATTCTCTTAAATTTTGAGTCCTTTGTGATCTATGGGTTAGCAGAATGTCCTAAGAATATGAAATTCTATTTGCTTTCTACTTACCCCATTTAGAAGCATTTCAAGAAGAACACTCTGTAGGTCGGTCAATCAGCATTTAATAGTCGAAAAATACTTTCAAAAGATAAAAAAAGTTGGTAGTTCTTTATTATTTGATAGAGATCCGTAAAACAAATTCACAACAATACACATTACTGTGTAGGAAAGTGAATAAGCTACCAAACGATGGCAAGCAAATCGGTTTAGTATTCATTGAATAAACATACTTGAAGTTGATCAATTTTTTCGGAAAATCGAAAAAAGCGTCTTAGCTTTTGAGCCGCACTGTAGGTATAAGCCCCTTAAAGTGCATAAATGCCGATTACAGTTCTTTCATCAATTCCTCTGGTTTTAGAGAACCAGTGTACGTATATAATGTTACACAGGTATAGAAGTCTTCCCGGTACCGTTCTATCCCAACTTGGTGTCCGTCCTAACCTAACGTCCGTCCTAAATTGGCGTCTGTCCTAACTTGGCGTCCAATGCTATATTAGAGGTTAAATATAGAAATCTCAACTTGGCGTCCGTCTCAACTTGGCATCCAGTGTTGAAGGAAAATATGATACTTATGAATGTGATATCTGCAGGCTGAAGATCATAAATCGCTGCTTTTGAAATACACTCAAAAGGAACAATTGCCTAAAACCGAAGTAAAATTACTCAGTTTCAGGGTTTCTGTTCTTGGAGAAATGACGATTTACACGATTTCGGCTAAGGGGAACATCCCTTCTACTTCTACTACTAATACATTGTTACTATTACCACTACTTTCACTACTTATACTACTAACTAAATTTCCTCTTTTTAGTATTCCTACAAAAAATTAGCGAAGCCAACTTCGGGAGCCGCGAAATTCAGGAATTGTTCAAGCTGTTGGCTGATTGGCGTTCCCAAAAGGTCAGAGTTTTCCTGATCACAGTTAACAACTGCGCCTTCAACTTTTTGAACAAAGAAATCCTGCGTGAGCCGTCTCAATACAAAGTTTTGATGGGCCACATGGTTATCAATTCCTACGAAGCCGCGATTGATCGCGTTGCGCCCGCTGTAGCCCAGTTGGATCCACCGTTCTTTTCCTCCAAGGTTTTTTTCCACATGAGAACCGGACCCAAAATTTTGTTAATTTTCCACAAATTTTCCACATTTTTAAAAACGTTTATAATGTGACTATGGAGCTTTTTTATGCATTTTAGGAGCATACCCAAGCATTTTGCTGTATTTGGAGTCAGAAACCTGCAAAAATCAGGAAAAAAGTTGAGCTTCCAACTTTTGAAGCAAAAATTGGACATTTTTTAAATTTTTTCACTAGAAAATTCATATTTTTATCGAAAATTGGTTGAAAATGTAGACTTTTTTAGTAGAAAATGAACATTTTTGGCGGGCAACGCTCAAGAATGTTCAATTTTTCTAGCAAAAAATTGCTATTTTCGCTTTAAAAAAGTCGAAAATGAACTTTCATTGTAGAAAATTGGCATTTTTCGCAACTTTCAAGCAAAAATTAAAACGATGATGAGAGCGCATTTTTTGTAGGAAAAAAGTCATTTCTAGAAAAAAAAACTGTCAGAATCTCGATTTTTTTCTATAGAAAATCCTCAAAAGTAATCAATTTTTCTAGCAAAAAATTGTAATTTTTCCTTGAAAAAAAAGAAAATGAACATTTTTTGTGTAGAAAATTGGTATTTTTCACAAATTTTCAAGCAAAAATTAAACATTGTTTAAAATTTTTAGCTACGAAAATTGCAAAGTTTAAATTTGTCTGGTGTGGCCGATTACGAAGGCGTTGATTTTTTCAACGAATTGAGAAATTTTGAATCGAAGTACCATTTCAATCGACGGTCAAAGATTTACGTTCTCAAGTCATACGGGAAGCTTGTATGACGATCGGGTGAGAAAGTTTGCTAGATTTTTGGAACTTTTTTCCAAAAAATGATTAAAAAATGAAAAAACAGAAAACATTGAAAAAAATAAATAAAAAAAATTGAAAACAAAATAAAAAATCTAAACAAAAAAAAACAAAAATTGAAAAAAATTTATTTAAGGAAAAATGCATTTTTAATCTTAATTTTAATCTTTTAATTTCTTTACCATGCTTTCACTTAAAAAGTTTTCAAATGTAATTTTTCGGCGACATACATAAAATGACAATCGATGCCTTTCAGCGTACTTTGTTTTAGGAAATCAAACATTTTCGGGATTTTTTATCCTACGAAAAGTATCATCGCAATGCGGTTGTAACGACCAGATTTCTGTGAGGTACTTTACTTGGACCAATCGGTCGATACGGCGGGGCAAATAACGGGGCGGGGGCGCGGGCGTACGATTACAATACAACAACGGGGATCGACGGTCGCTTGAACGTCGACAAAACGCGCTTTGAATTAAAATACGGACGGGGGCCTCGGTTTAAATGCTTTCGAATAGTCGGCCGCTTGCAAATGTATAAAGACGGGGCGAGCGCGGAAAAACACAAGAATAAGAATCAGAATCCGAAAAAAGATGAAAATCACGCTTTGCTTCTTCTTTTATACGGCGATTCTGGCCACTCCCTGGACGCTGCGGGAGGTCGAGCTTCTGTCCATCTTCTTCCGCCAATCGTCGTTTCCGGCTACGCTTTTTATGCTTTCTTGGTTACGCCTCTCTAACGCTTTTCTGGTACCGTATGCTTTCTGTGCTTTGCTTGCTTTCTACGGTGGGCTTGGCCACGCCTTTGTGCTTCTGTGCATGCTTCCTGTATCGGTTTCTCTGTATACACACATTTTGTGGGGCCGCCGCTACTGTTATACTTGAGACTACTGTACGGCGGGGCTTCTACGTATTTTACTGTGTGCAGGTGTTGTTTACGATTTTTACGGGGGATTACGGTAGCTGTGGAATGTGTAGTTTAGTGTAGGTTCTAGGGGAACAGCTGCCGTTTGTGCAAATTAATTAGGGCATCCTAATTGGGCTACCGGGGTGTGAACGGATCAAAATAAAGTACTTCACGTAATTTTGTAGGAATGTTTGGGTGTGAATCCCAGACATCCTTGAGACGATAAAATGTGAAAATAAAATAATATCTAATAAATGTCTATTACATACAGTATGCTACATGTTTACAGTACTGCTTTAGCAGGTACGTTACATTTCCCTCCTTCCGGAGTTGAACGTCCTCGTTCAAGGCTTTCGAGGTTGAGGAGGGGTGGGGGTAGATTCGATAGTTGCTTTCCGAGGGTAGAAAGGGGTTGTCTCGTTTACATGCACCGTAAATGTAATATTCTTATGGGGGTGTTTGAGTGTAACGTTGGGGTACATGAAATTCGTAACTGTATAGGGCCCGTTTTGGCGAGGGAGGAATTTGGGAGTCAACCCTTGTTTACACGAATGATTTTTATAAAGAATAAGATCACCTGCCTTGTAATGTATGTTCTGAGCATGCTTGTTATACTGACGGGTATAGTGGGCTTGGGCTTTTTGCAAACTTTTCTGCACGGTTGAGAGTGCTTCTGTAAAATGTGATTTTACACGAAGGGCGTAATCGTCTAAATCAACCATGTAGGACGTGGGGAAAAAATTTAAAGCTGCATCTGATGGCAGATTAGCTTGTCTACCGTGGAGTAATTCAAATGGGGGATAGGATGTGCTATCATTTTTATGGATGTTGATCGAAAAAACGGCATAGGGCAGATAAGTATCCCAATCAGTGTGATTTGAATTGATGTACATGCGGATACGGGTGGCTAGGGTTTGGTTGCAACGCTCAACTTCTCCATTGGCAATGGGATGATATGGGGTAGTGTGAATTTTCTGAGTATTGCATAAACTGGTGATCCGTGAGAAAAGATCGGATACGAAATCGGTGCCACGATCACAATGGATGATTTTTGGGGACCCATGACGACAAACAATTTTGGTTACGAATAGCTTGGCAATAGTGGCTGCAGTGATGTCAGGGGTCGGGAATGCCTCTACATACTTTGTGAAATAATCGATGAAAACGACAATGAATCGGTTACCGTCTTCAGTGAGGGGTAATGGTCCCATGCAATCAACACCAACTCGATCAAATGGGCCAGTTGGCTGAATTGGTACCAAGTTTGCATGTACTTTGTGTCTAAGAGCTTTCTGTGTCTGGCATGGGTGGCAAGTTTTGCAGTAACGTTTGATATCACGGCTCATTTGGGGCCAAAAATATTTCTGTCTGAGCAAGTGTAAAGTTTTCCGGGCCGCAAAATGACCTGTGAATTTGCTGTCATGATGTGAGGCGATGAGATGCTGGACTTGCGACTTGGGAATGTATAGTTTTGCCTGTTTGTCGACTATACGGAAGAGAATGTTTTGATGCACTGCAAATTTGATAAGGGTAAGGGGGTGTTTTTGGGCGATTTTTGCTAAAATACTTTTGACAAGTGGATCAGTGCGTTGGAGTTCGGCAAAGTTTTTCTGTTGCTCTTCTTGTTCAGTTGCTTCGGCTTCCAAAACTGAATTGATAGTTGATATTTCGGGGCGGGTTTCTAATTGCTCAATATCAAAGGATTGCTTTGCTGTTTGTGAGGGGAATCGAGAAACTGCATCTGCGTTGCGGTTAGCAGTGCCTTTCTTAGGGCGAATGTCTAGCTGAATACCAGAGAGGGCTAATCCCCAACGGGCAATGCGAGGGGACGGGTTTTCCTTTTGTAAGACTGCCTGAACTGCTGTGTGGTCAGTGTGTACAATAACATGTTGCTGGAAAAGATAAGGGCGGAAATACTTGACAAATTCGACTACTGCAAGGGTTTCCAGCTCAGTGATCGGGTAGTTGCGTTCTGCGGGTTTCAATGTGCGGCTCCCAAAAGCAATGGGGCGATCCTGACCTTTACTATCTAGCTGACTGAGAATGGCGCCGATTCCGAGTTTTGAGGCGTCAGTTTGCAGAATAAACGGTTTTGTGAAATCGGGATGCTGCAGTATTGGGGCATGGATGAGTAATTCTTTGAGCTTAGTGAATGCATTTTGCTGTTCAGGGCCCCAGGAAAATTCGGAATTCTTTTTGAGTAGCGATGTGAGTGGGCTAGAAACTTGGGAGCAATTTGGGATGAATCTGCGATAATATGAGGGTAGGCCAAGGAATGACTTAACTTCTTTTGAGCTTTTGGGTGTGGGTATGTCATAAATGGCCTGTACCTTATGGGGATCTGGTGAAATGCCTTGCTGGGAAATGACGTGGCCTAAGTATTGGACTTGGGGCTGGCAGAATTTGCATTTTTGTATGTTTAGCTTAAGGCCTGCTTGTGAGAATCGGGCAAGAATAGTGTCTAAACGTTCCAGCATTTGGGCATGGGAGTCTGCGAATACCAAAACATCGTCGAGATACACAAGGCATGTGTTCCATTGCAGACCCGAAAGAATAACATCCATCAACCTTTGGAATGTGGCTGGGGCATTGGTGAGTCCAAAAGGGAGGTAATTGAATTGATACTGGCCGGCTGAGCAATTAAAGGCCGTTTTTTCTCTGTCTGCTTGTGCTATGGGAATGGAATAATATGCATTGGATTGGTCAAGGGAGGTGAAATATTTCATTCCACGGAGGGTGTCTAGAATTTCGTCTATCCGGGGCAAGGGGTAGGTATCTTTTTTGGTGACTTTGTTGAGGCCTCTAAAATCAATGCATAAACGATGGCCTCCGTCTTTTTTGGGAACTAAAACTGTGTTGGTACACCATGGGGAATTGCTTTGGCTTATGACACCTGCTGCTGCGAGTTGCTCAACTTCTGCTTGTATGATTTGCTTTTCTTTTGGGGAAGTCCGATAAAGTTGTCTACGTACGGGTTGGGAGCCATTGGTGTCAATTGTATGTGAAACGAGGGTGGTTCTACCTACATCCATTTTGGATTTAGCATATAATGTAGGGTACTTTGATAGGGCGCGTAGGAGTTGCGTTTTCTCGGTTTCTGTGAGGTCACTGGAGGTCAAATTGACGTTTTCTTTTAACCATGTGAATGTATCAAAACGGTTGGGCTGGTTTTGCGTTGAAGGGGTTAGATTAGCGGGAGCATTTTGTTTTGGGATGTAACATGAGACTGTACCAATGCATGTTCCAGGATAAAGAATTTGGACTGTTTCTTGTGTGTTTAAGACGGATATGCGTATGCGACTGTTTTGATTTTCAGAGATGCAAGCTGCGAAATGGACTTTAGAGTTCTGTTTGGGTTTCGGCGTGAATTCAAGCTGTTTGACCTGTAAGTACGATTTGGGCAAGGGGACAGTAAATTCGGTTACTGTACGGGGTGGTAATTCTAATTTCTCATCCAAATAAGTTCCACCACGAGTTGAAAGGGGGCTATATTCTAGGCCATCACAAGGTAGTATAACATTGCCAAATTTGACCTGTGATTTTTGATTGTTGATAGTGTATTCCGAAAATCGACTGAGAAAGTTTTTGCCTAGAAGGATATCTGCTGTGCAATCTTTTTGGACATGGACCATGATTGTTTCCTGGATTGTTTGGGCTGTTACTGTGACAAAAGTGGTTCCTACAAAGTGAATCGGGAGATTATTTGCTGCTTTTGCTTGGACTAGCGGGGGTTTCATGTCTAACTGTAGGATTTGAGCGATTCGGGAATCAATGAGTGAGTAAACTGCACCAGTGTCAATCATGCCTTTTGTCATTAATTTGCCGTTAAGTGTGATTGGAATATGAGGGGTATGTTTCTCAGGTAGGTTTTGGGGTGGCTTATTTGATGCAGATTGCTGAATTTGATTAATGAGTTCGATTGCAGGAGTTCGGGGGGTATCAATATCGACAAGGACATATTTCTGCTGTGTTTGTGCCCCACGACGATTAGCTAATTCTAAGAGAGCATGGCCGAATGATGGGGGAATGGTCTCATGTAAATGTCTGTTGTTTGAAGGTATTTCGTATGCATGTTCGTTTGTGGCATGATGCTTTGGAGAGGGGAAATATTTTCGAAGAACGAGAAACAAATAAAAGACACCTGCAATAACTACAGTAATAACGGCGAGATTGATAATGATTTGCAGGGGTCCTTTGAGTAAATTGTTTAATCCGTCTGTGAGACTTTGGGTGGTACCGGTTATTACATGTTCTATGCCTTGACCGGCGCCAGAGAGTGTATTTCCGAGTGCTTGACCAGTGCCTGAGATCATGTTGTAAACTGTATCGGAATTGAGAGACATTTGGGTGGTGTAATTGACGAGTTTTTTGACAATGTTTTCGAGTGTGTGAGTTTTGTAAATGTATTGTTTCAAAAAGAGTAAGTTGGTTGAAATAGTTGCAAGTTGATCATGAAAAATGGCGGGTGTATTAAAATGGAAAAGGGAAAAATTTTGGTTCCAGACGATTTCTAAAGGTAAATTTGTGACATGCGGGGATCCTGTTTCACTGACCCATGTATTATTCTGTTTGTAAAGGGCTACATGCATGTGATGGCAGTCAACGGTTTGTGAGAAAGGGGTCAAATCGTTGCCTCCTGGATTTGAAAACATGAGTTCAGTTCCTACGAGAATGGGCAAAAGTTTGTAGCATGTTTGGTTGATTTTGTGGTTGTAAAAGATTTTAGATGCATTTACTTGTTTACAGGGCCAGACTGTGAGGGCTTCTCCTGTGAATTCTGCTATGATGTCGGTTCGCTGTAGGAATGCACGCGCTCCAAGGGTTGCATCAAGACGTAAAATTTGCCATACGAGATCAAGGTGACGCTGTGCCTGTCTGCATAATTCATTCCATACATTTTTGAAATTTTGAATTTCGAATTCCTGTATTTTGTCTGCTAGATAGTTTAGTTTTGCATTGATGGGTTCAAAATCATCAAAATCGTATAGTGTAGTATGAGTTTCGTTGGTTTTTGGGGTTAAAAATGCATTACGATGTGGGGTGCTTTTGTCTAATTGTACAATAATGCCTTGTTCGGTTAGAATGCTGTCTTGGATTTCTGGGCAATTGGGGTTCGAAAAAACTGTATTTTTAACCGAGAATGCACCTTGTAGCTCTTCTATTATCATGTGGGTTGGCGTGAGTTTTATGGGATGTGTATTTTTGTATTCGAAGGGGCATAAGTTTTCAAATGCTGTTTCATTCCAGATAATGGATCCGTCGGCTGTGACACAATGACCTGATGTCGGTTTGCATGACCCTAGGTCGCCTAATGTACCTGTCATAGATTTTCCATTCCAAGATGCTATTTGTCCTATTTCTATGATGACGTTAGTGACCGAGGTACAATGGTCTGTACAACACCATGTGTATTCTACGCTTAGGGAGTTATTTGTTGACCAAAATCCTGGTTGGGTTTCGTATAATTTTTGACCGTTGTGTTCTTTGTCTATAACGATTGCCTTACAAACATGTGGGGTTAGATTTTGCATTTCGGTTTGGTCGAAGACAATACCTTTTGATCCAAAAAATCCTGTATTAGTACAAATTTTGCGTTTGCGAACACTGCATTTGTATGCGTCTGTAATGTGGGGCTTAGTGGAGGGGATATAGATTTTTCCGAATGTTTGTACGGGTTTGTCTACTGTGGAAGGGGGCATGCATGATACAAGTTTTGGTATGCTGACTGAGTGACCGCTCAATGAAGTTCCACACATCTGAAATTGGGCACTACACGATGTGGGGATTATTATACAAAGAAAAATACAATACAATGGCCAATGTAGTGTTTTAGTGGAGGCGGCGGGGTACTGTGTTTTTTCTTTCTGGCCGGTTTGGCGTGGCGGCTCTTGGTGTTGTTCGGTTTTGGGTTGAGGGGGTGGCCGGTTTGAAATCTGAACGGTCTGTAAAATTTTAGAAGTTGAGTTATGGGATGGGGTTTGGACTTGCTTACTTGTGGGGGTCGGTAGAAGCGTTTGGCGGGGGCGGAATTGGTAGGGTTCAGGGGTCAGGCCATGGAGAAGGGATAACAAGTTGCGGCCTGTTTTCGACGGGGTTTCGGGGGCGGTGGGCGGCGTTGTGTCTTGCTTTCGGGGGATCTTGTAGCCTACGGGGATGGTGGGCGGCGATTTTTCGGTTTTTTCAGCTTCAGGCGTGGGGGGTGGTGACATGGCGCACCAATCGGGTACGTCCAGATCAAGGACGTATTCGTCACTACGGCGGTGGGTGTTGGGCATGATAGTTCCTAAAGTAGTCTGAGGGCCATTAGTTATGGCGGGTAGTTTTGAGTAAAATGCGGGGTCGTCAATGTCCATGAGGGGTTGGGGTTGCCTATACTCAATGCAATTTTGAATATTACGACTCTGCTGATTTGGACAATACCTGCTTGTATGACCTCTCTGCTTGCATATAAAACATTGAAAATTGGAGTGGGGTTTTGAAGGGCAGTTATCTGATCTATGTCCTGTTTGGGAGCAGTGGATGCATGGGCTTTTACAATCACGTGTACTGTGATTATTACGGAAACAGATTTCACATGATTTTCGGGTGCCTACTGATTTACAATTACGAGCTACGTGTCCGATTTGTCCACACTGGAAGCATGTGGGTTGCCTGGGGGTGGTATTGTTCCTGTAAGCATTATTCCTGCTGAAAGTATTGTTACTGAAATTGTTGTAGCTACTTTGTTGTGGGGGTTGAGGTTTTTGTTTGATCTGCAACTGTAAATCTTTTACTTGTTGTTCTAACTGATGCAAAAGATCCTGTTGGTCTGTATTTTTGGTTAGGGAAAAGATGGGTTCGGGTTTTGGGGGTATGAAGGGAAGGACGTTAGATTTTAACTCATTTCTAAGAATTTGCTGTTCAATGTAAGCTGCTTCGTCTGACATTTCTTTTAGAGTTGCGAACCTTCTATACTTAATTGCTTCCCTGATTTCGTTTTGCATGCCTTCTACAAAGAGGGGTTTTATGATCATTTCTCGTGCGTCTGTATTAAAATTAGGGTAGGCGAGGGTTGCGAGATGTTCTAGATCAAATAAGAATTCCGTTACTGTTTCTGAACGCTTTTGTTTTCTTTCGCGTAAGAATTGTTGATGTAGCTCATTATCTCTATTGTTTGGGAAAAATGCCTGTAATGCGACTTTATACTGCTCGTATGTGTGGGGAGGGTTTTCGGAATTTGCTAAACTTTTGAATTTTGCTAACGCGGCTCCTCCTAAATGAATTTCTAAACATGCCAACTTTAACTGTACGTCTGTATCTTTCATGCCTTGGAGTGCCATGAATTGTTCTAATCTTTTGTTCCATTCACCAAAATGTTGGGTCACGCCGCCCGTGAATACTGTAGGTTTCGCGTAGAAATTGTTTGCCATGTTATTACGAATGTTTGCTGTTCTTAGATCGTCTATTAGGGTAGGGTTTACTGTATTCTGATTCAATTGTGTGCGTAGGGTACGAAAATGTTCTGAAAATAAATCGTTTATCTGTTCTCTAACGATTTCTCCTAAATGATCTTGCGTTTGGTGGGTCATTCTTGGTTTACGATGGGATTTCTGCTTAAATGCTTCAATTTTTGCTTCACGCTGTATTCGTTTAAATGTATCGCTTAATGTCTCGTTGGAGGGGATTTCCAGTTTGCTTAATACGAATACCGTCTTACTGTAGGAAATGATTACTACTGTATTATCTAATGCTTCTAAATGCCCGGATAAGAGTACACCTAATTGGGGGCAGGGAGTTCCACTGGTTAACGTAACGGTACGGTCACCAAAATATGTAACGACCAGATTTCTGTGAGGTACTTTACTTGGACCAATCGGTCGATACGGCGGGGCAAATAACGGGGCGGGGGCGCGGGCGTACGATTACAATACAACAACGGGGATCGACGGTCGCTTGAACGTCGACAAAACGCGCTTTGAATTAAAATACGGACGGGGGCCTCGGTTTAAATGCTTTCGAATAGTCGGCCGCTTGCAAATGTATAAAGACGGGGCGAGCGCGGAAAAACACAAGAATAAGAATCAGAATCCGAAAAAAGATGAAAATCACGCTTTGCTTCTTCTTTTATACGGCGATTCTGGCCACTCCCTGGACGCTGCGGGAGGTCGAGCTTCTGTCCATCTTCTTCCGCCAATCATCGTTTCCGGCTACGCTTTTTATGCTTTCTTGGTTACGCCTCTCTAACACTTTTCTGGTACCGTATGCTTTCTGTGCTTTGCTTGCTTTCTACGGTGGGCTTGGCCACGCCTTTGTGCTTCTGTGCATGCTTCCTGTATCGGTTTCTCTGTATACACACGTTTTGTGGGGCCGCCGCTACTGTTATACTTGAGACTACTGTACGGCGGGGCTTCTACATATTTTACTGTGTGCAGGTGTTGTTTACGATTTTTACGGGGGATTACGGTAGCTGTGGAATGTGTAGTTTAGTGTAGGTTCTAGGGGAACAGCTGCCGTTTGTGCAAATTAATTAGGGCATCCTAATTGGGCTACCGGGGTGTGAACGGATCAAAATAAAGTACTTCACGTAATTTTGTAGGAATGTTTGGGTGTGAATCCCAGACATCCTTGAGACGATAAAATGTGAAAATAAAATAATATCTAATAAATGTCTATTACATACAGTATGCTACATGTTTACAGTACTGCTTTAGCAGGTACGTTACACGGTCAGTACGGAAACGCGATCGTCGATCAGTGGACCAGCTCCTCACACCCTTGAAGCCGTTTGCGAAACCCTGTCTGCATTACTATTCAAATAACTAAAGTATGCTGGCTCGAAATTTAGAACGAAGTAAATTTTCATTTTCCAAAGTTAATCTTTTGCCTCTTTATTATACATGTAATTGGGGGAAGTGCTATGGGAACCCCTACCCCCCAGAAATCGTCGACCATGGCTAGCCATTGAGCGACCCACCCCAGGATTTTCCAATTCAATGGCTAGCCATGTGGTAGCCGTAAGAACCCCCATACTTTAGGTCGGAAAAATACTGAAAATGTCAATTTTTTAAATGAAAAATGTCAATTTTTGAACGAAAAATGGTCAAAAGGTTTCTCGGCGCTTCGCGCCATGAATACACTTTTTTCGGTCCTTCTAGAAAAATAATTACTATTTTTGAACTATTTTTCGGACTTTTTTCGTGAAAAAATTGAATTTTTTTTCCTGAGACCCCTCCGCCCAAAATTTCGGGGATCACTGTACCCCCTACCAGACCTCAGAGCCCCGTTACATGTATGTTCTTTATCAAGTTGTTCAGAAGTACTGTATTTTTAGGAATGGAAAGAGCGATTGGAACAAGTGAGAAACACTCAAATACAAATTACAGCACTGAACATATGATCGCGCCTGGACTGTCGTGCAAAAATGCTAATTGTGAGTTTTGTGTCGACGCTGGTATATAGAATAACATTTTTATTCAAATTTTATTGCTTGTACATTTTATACAATAGCATCTCGCGAATAAACAATATTCACTTAAAAACTATTTCGGTGAAAAAATCGGTTTCTAGCTTTTGAACACAGTCTCCATAAAAAATTAACCCTAAACTTTTCACACAGAGTTGCGTGAGTAAAAAAAATTCCTACACGAGTCCAAAAAGTTCACAGAAAACGAGTTTTGAAAAAGATTGCTTGGAAACTCTGGCTAGGATACAACTAACTTTGTCCCGTCTACACTTGAAAAATACATATCACAGTACAGTATGAATGGTTCTTTAGATTAACAAGTTAATCTTTCGTCTAAAAGGAGGAACAACATAGAATGCTCACATTTTTGTTCTCGCTGCTCCAGCAAAAGCATTTGCTACGCGCTTTTGCGCGCGCATTTGTTCCTAATTTGATTCACGCACGCGCCTGCACGCGCTCTCCCTCGCGTGGAGTATAAATGGGCCTTAAGAAACCAAACACATGGCACTAATCTAAGGGAAAACGCCAGCGTGACATCAATTTAACGTTACGAAAGGAAAAAATCACATAAAATGCTAATTAAGCCCAAGAATAAGCTATTTTCACCATGAATTAACAGTTAAATATTGCCGAAAAGCTGTGACCTTCGCACGAAGGGCAGCTCTAGCTCGAGCCTTCGCGTTACACAGTAAATGAAGGTCGAACCTTCGATGAAGGTCGTACCTTCGTTTCAAGTACCGGAAGGTTGCAGCGAAGGTCGAACCTACCCGCGAAGGTCGAATCTTCGTCGAAGGTAACAGTTGTGCAACCGGGCCCTGACCCTCAGCAGATTTTTATTGACCCCCAGCAGATACTTGCTGACCCCCAGCAGATTTGGCTAAACTAGCTATGATTGAGAAGTTGACGAAGGAAAATGAGCAAGAGAGAAGAGAAAGTCGTCATAAAAATGGAAATGATGCTGTAGTTTAACAATTTTTCTAAACAAAGCATACTTGATTCCAAAGGAGTAAGATTAAAACTTCAAAAAGTGCTGTCTAAGCAAATTATTTCTCATATCTGACTAATATAGTTGTGAAAATATGCTGTTTGGACGTTAGAAGACCTTTCTAAGACCTTTTTTTCATTATCAGGAACGAAAAAAATTTTGTATTCCACCCCCTGTCCTGGCTGACCTCCAGCAGAATTTCTATACTGTGCATGTATGGTGATAAGGAGCAAAAAATAAAGTCAGCTGTAAAAGACATCTTTATGAAACCGACTTAAAAAATTGACTTTAAAAAGTCGAGTTTTTCTAAGTCGGCCTTAGCGCTAAGCGCTTTAGCGCTCTTCTCTGATAGGTGGCTCATGCAAAATTTTGTGAAGTTCCACATTGATTATCTGCGAAAAAATTATAGAACTCTTCCTACCAACGAAACGCCAACAAAAACCTGAACAAGTCAGAATACTAGTTTTTTACAATAAATATACGGCATGATCATCGGTTTTTGTCTATACAAATAAAATTATATTCGAGGAATCGATAATTGTCGAATCTTTTGACGGGCTCATGGCCAATTCGCCCATATAAACAATGCAATCATCGATCAACACCTGAATCGAGACACCGCGTCTTTAGAAGAAAATTTTGAAATCAAAGATATTGAGAAGAGACTTCCTAACTGACGTCAACCTACATATTTCTATGTCTGCTTATTCCGGAGTGACTGATGCAGCGGTCCATGAAATTAAGTTCAACATGGGAAAACTGTAGTCTGTTTTTTAAATGTTTTTAAATTGATAAATAACAAAAATTAGCACAGTCGTCAAAATCGTACGAAGCTTTTACGGTAGTATTTTTCATGAAAAAATTGTTAAAGTTTTGTTGACTAAGCTAAAAAATTTCCTGCATGACGCATAGTTCAGCAAAAAAAATAGTAAAAATATAAAGTCGTGGTTGGTTTCCAGTGGTAAGCGCATAGACATGATGTTTTCCTACGATTTTGGTTACGGATTATCGTGAAGAAATTTTTCGTTTTTGTACAGTACAAAGTTTTCCACTACGAGTATGTGGAAATTGCGTGTAAAATTGCACCTAGTTTTTGGTTTTCGCTGCATCTGTCATTTTTCAAAAGTCACACAATTTTAAAAAGAAGTGCTCAATGTACTGGATTTCGATTGCAAGAGACAACATTTATGAGAAAGATATTCATTTTTACATCGATATTTTCCTATCCTTTAAGTTCACAATTGAAGAAAATTTATTACCCTGAAGTTTTTGACGCCCCTTGTCGGTGTTTTTCTATAATTCCAAAACAAAATCCTTTTGACCAATGTCGGTTCATCGAATATCACGTAAATTTTATTGATCTACGAGAAATGATAAAAACAGTTGTAGCAGCAGGCACTCTTTCATACATGAGTCACTTGACTTTTTACTTTATCATTCAATAGAGGCGAAAGCCAACAATGGTCTTCGGAACAGCTAAAACTTTGGCTATCGATCAAATTTTCGCCGATTCGTTGGTCATTTTTAACGTGAGGCAATACATTAATACTCTCTGGATAGGCCACAAGGTCTATGAAAGCGAAGAATAAATCAATCATTATCACATGATTTTGTAAGTTGGCGCTGCAAAGGTATGTCAAGAAATGGTTCCGAAAATGCAGGAGTCATAGGCGTTCCGCCGCAAGAAGCAGCTTGAATCGTTCGGTTCTATGCAAAGAATTTCACACGCATTCCGAGAACACTTTACTAAGGAATCAGAGAAGAAACATTTGATTTTTTTCGTTGAGACTTGAAAAACGAGTGCAAAATTTACAAAACGCGCGTCTCGACGACTTATGAAATAAATCAGGTTTTATGTCGCCATATTCAAGATGTCGGAAATGAAAAAAATTAAGTTAAATTCTCACATGCGATGAGATCAATTTGTAATTTGACTTGAAGAAAGGGAATCATTTTATCCCTTCAATTAGGTTCAAAAGGAAATCGCCTCGATTAAGGTGCAAATTACAATAAAAGTAATCCAAATTTATGACACCATCGGTTGTTCTCTTGTTATTCTCCGCCTGCTCGGGAACCCGACAAAAATGGAAATGTTTTCCCGAAATTTATGCATTTGCTTGAAGAACGTGCATTTTCGATATACTATCTGGAAAAGGTCGAGAAATATAATTTCTTGTAAAAAAAGTCACTTAGCTGATAGCATTGTCCGGGTGAAATAACCTCCCTCGTTACACATCCCGTAGAAGCCAGTGATGACACTGCTTTGAAAATTATAGGAGTAGAATTGGCTCTTTTCAAAAAATTTTGACCGAGTTGATCGGTCGCCCATTTTAATTTTTTTTTATGGAATTCTTTTTAATCAAGTTGCACTTGATTTCGTGCGTGGGATATTGCAATCGCGTGCGCGATTTTTACTTGATTTTTTCTCTACATCTTGAATATTGCCACGTAAAACTTGATTTATGAAGTGTGAATTTCGATGAATCTTCGGGAAATTCCTACACGTTTTTCAAGTTTCGCAATCGTTGTTTCAGGTTACGACGAAAAAATCAAACAACCCGATGACTGCAGTCAAAACTTGTCATTTTTTGTTTTTTCCTCCATGTCTTTTTTACACTTTTGAGCTTATTTTCCGCTGAATGACGGTCGTCCGAAATCTCGAACTCAGGGCAACGCCCGATCGGCCGTAGTCCCCAAGATAAACTTCCACGAGCTCGAGCTGATCAACACAGAATACAAAAACATAGACAAAATAGGTATGGAATCGGCATGTTTTTTCGAACTGTGAAACAATTTGTTTGTTTCTTGCTACTTCCATCATTGAATTATTCACATCCGAAATTGAAGGAGGAACGCATGTCTCTGTGGCTTACTTTTCTTCTGCAACTTTATCTCTCGCTCATTTTCGTCGAAAAACTGCACGCCATTCAAACCGACGTAAAATTCGTCGCCCCAAGTCGATAGAATTTGTATTTGATAGATAACTAAAGAATATAGCGGTCGATTAGTAAGACAAGGAAATTTTTTTCCATCCTCCGGGTAGCTGATGGAATTAATGGGTGACACCTGAGACGACGTTAATGATATAACTCATAGCATAGTCGTAGAACAGAGATCTTTGACGTCGGAAATTTCCAATAGGGGACTTATCACAAGCCAATAAACTTACAGCCTCCATTCCCGGACTTTCGGCCATATTCCGATTTCAATAGATCGTTAAATAAGATTTCTTGGCCAAACGAGAATAAGGTGTTGCCGGGTGCTTTTCTCAGCAGGAAATTTCTGGTCACTAATTTACGGTCGGCAAGGATGTTGACTAGTTTCGCCTTGAAAATGGGGTACGAAATTCTTTCAAGAATGACAAATAACGAATCAGTTGAAAATTATAGTAAGTTCCTATAATTTGCATATTCGGATGGATCTGTCGATTGATGCCAAAAATTCAAGGATTTGAAAAAACTAAATTTCCCTCATCGTTAGTCTCTTCTCAACTACCCAAACTATTACCCCTGCAAAAGACATTTGCAAACTGTCGTTATAATTCCAAATCCTCAAACCGATCAAATCCAGCGATTTTGCAAGAGAAATTTCCAACACGATGCTGGATTTCTTGTCCCAATTTGTCAGCCACATGTCTTTCTCGTTGGTCGTTAAATTTTTGCCGTTCAGAAGCCTGTAATTTGTAAACGTGGAAATTGGGAGGCTTTGGAACGCCCTAAAATTTCGCCATTGAATAATCGAGATTCAATAGACTTTAGCATGACGCAAACTTTTGTTGTTGAATTTGGAGTCCGCTGGTGATGTGCATAATGTGTGTGACCTAGAGTTCTTGTGTTTCCCACGGAATACATGCCGTTGGGGAGAAGAAGGTATAATACATATCGCTAGTCATGTCGTGATCTCCCTCAAGATTTGCCAGTCATATGACTAAAATGGGCTACCCCTGGTAACCCCCATCTTGGTGGAAAATGATCATTTTTGGGCCATAAATACATTTTAGGATTTTTTGGGCGAAAAAATCGAATTTCCTTCTTCAATGACCCCCTAAAATTTCGGGCAATCGATAACCCCATCCAATGAAAGTTCGTCTGAAAACCCGCAGACCTTGGGGCTCCGTAACGTGTAAGATGAATGGGAACTCCGAAAATCCTAAAAGGCCTAGTTTTAAGGGGACACATTTGCGTGACTAAATTTTTAAGTTTGAGTCTCAATCCTAATGCCTGTGTCTTGTGACCGCTGAGATGTCCTGGAATCTCAGTCACGTGATCAATTTTTTACTGTCTTGATTGGACTTGGACTTAATCCCGATACTAGGGTTTAGCTTTCCAAATAAGTCACCACTTGGCTATTACCTATCTATATTTTTGGAGGACGATGCGCCAATTGAGGAAATTGAAAATGGTGTCAAAAAAGCGACGTTCCCATCGGCCAACAAAAGTTCCACTCCCGTTAACCCCAGACATCCTTGAATACCCCAATTGTCCAGAATTTCCACAGTAATGCCTGTCAATAAAAATAATTATAATAACTAAAGTATAGTAGAAAGAAACATTCACTTTGACAGGAAAATGTCGGCAGTGATGTGAATGAGTTGGTCGTCGATTCCCGTCTTCTGTTTACCCCTTTTGGAGTTTTCTAAAAAAGGGATTATTAGTGTGTAAACTTGTTTTTAGAGAAAAGCTGTACACTGCCTGTTGAAGGTCGCAGCCTATTATATAAGGTTACTGTATCCATTTCGTCGAAAACTTGATCATTTTCGTCTAAATTACTATCATTGGCGACAATTTTTTCCAATATTTCTTCGTCTGTCGTCAGAAGAATGATCTGAGCGAATAGAGTGCAATTGCACTTGTCTTCAAAAAAGATTTAACCACAACAACGCAGGTTGTCGTAAGCCCATTAATTTCTAGTGCCTAAGGCTATACTGTTCATACAGGATATTTTAACGTCATAAATTTTGCATATCATATTATCCTCTTGTAGTTAAATATGTAAACAAAATCTCACTTCTCCGACCATTTTTTCCAAATCACCCGAAAAAATCAAATCTTCGTCGAAATAGACGTCCAAGTTCTTAATTCCGCGATTCGAATAAACACGGGATTTACTGTAATTCTAAAATCGAAAAAATTTATAGTCCTTGGAGCACCCGGCTTTGCAGATCGGAATAATTAATGTCCCAATTACCCATATTCTAATCATAGCTAATTTAGTTCGATTAGTAAGCGTCACGCTGATAAGAACACAAAGATTTTTTGCGTCTCGCATTCTTTTGGACCATAAATGTTTCTCGTCCGTTGTCTTGTAACAACCGTCGAATAGCTTTTCGGTAGCCGAATTTTCGTCTAAACGGAGGTTTTGGAAATTTTCTCGGTCGCAATCGAAAACTTGCACCGTTTGAACTGCGATACAGGAAAAATTACGTATTATTACCGTAAACCGCAAAACCATTGTTTCAATGTTCCTACCTGGTATTAATGATGCAACAATGCTGCAAGATACATGTACAGTAATTGGTTTCGGAAGGAACCGTCATTGAACTTTACTAGTTAGGTGTGAAGTAAGGTTTCCAAGGTTCTACGAACGCAAACATGCTGGTGTAAAGTTATTCCATGAATTTTTCTATCGACGACCTGCAGCGCATAGTTGTAAAAGTATTTACAATTTTGGTCATCGAGTGGTGAGTTGTTGTGAACTAAGGCATTCTCACTTTACCACTTTTCACTGCAGGCCAAAATTATCACTTTCATCTGCACGGAACTAGTGTAAAGCATAACTTTTTGATTGTTGTCTTTGTGTCAAGTAAGAAATAAGTAAAGTTGGAGAAAAGCAGCCCTATCGCGGTCAAGAAAGACGCGACAAAATAGGTTACAAACAGGACCTAAAATAAACATTACAATGTTCAAGAGCGAGATGCCTTGTGTAAATCAGAAGGAAAACCGATTTCAGCATGCTGTACAATAAAATGTTAATGTAGTGTAATCACCAGTGTAAAAATAAAGTTCTGAAGAGTTATGTAAGTAGACTAATACTTCTTTCTAAATGGTGCACATCTCAACATAATACCTCGTTCACTTCAAGTTCACAGTAAGCTTTAGTAATTCAAACTCACCCGAAACTGGCTGACCTTGAAAATCGAAAATTTCTATGCCGTTCAAACCTATACACTCTAAATCGCCCCAATTTGACTTTAGAACGAAAGTCAAAATCCGACCCTCGGGTAATTCGGGTATCTGGAACGGTGTTTCGCTGTAAAATTTTGAGGATTAATAGCTACAGCCTGCGACGGAAAGTTTTCAGTATGAAGAATGCTTACTTTTCAATTTGTTGACCGTTCATTCTTGACTCCGATCGAAATCCTCAAAAATTTGAGGAAAGAAAATCTTTTAAGGGCACCCTGTTGCCATGGAAACCATAAAATGTACCACGAATCAATTTTCTAAAGGGCCGCAAAAATGATGGACGTTACCGAACAAATTTCGATGTCACAGTCAATCACGAACTGTTCATGTTGATTTATTCGCCTCAGATGTAATGTAATTTTTCAAGATAAACAAATACGATTAATTAAATCACAAGAAATCTCCTCCAACTCAAATTTTATGAATTTTATGTCAACATTTTTTGTTTACAATATAAATTTTATTTCATATTGTTAAGGTTAGGAAACTTGAATTTACACAGGTGCCCGATTTCGCCTTTCCAATATTTGATACGAATATGTAAGTCTGTGGGATAACTGCCGTAGATGATTCAATCGTGCATGATCCTACATTCCAGAGATTCAACTTTATGGCGTTGCTCCAGAGAAATGCATTTGTTCATGATTTCAATATCAATATCAGTTTAGAAAGGAAATATAATTTTATTGATGCCATTTTTAATCACAGGATTACAGAATACAACAAGAAAACCGAAAATAGCGTAAAAACGGAATATCACTTGATCATTCGAAAAAAGCACTGAAATAATCAACGAAAAAACGAATATGATTCATCAAAAATGTACACAATATAAAAAACAAGTCAAACCCCTCAAACTTCAGTCTCGTCCAAATCGCTTTCGCCGAACAGGGCGCAGGGCCTCCTATTTTGATGGGACGAAACGGCTATTTTATCCTTAGCCCCGTAGCCGTTGTTTTGACGCCCGTTATGTTGATGATGGTAGCCGTTGGTCGCACGGAAGGACGATTTTTCTATACCCAAAGCTGTACTCCTTTGCTTAGTGTTCCGTTCGAACGGGGCCGGCGCCGTCGCCGCCGCTGCTGCTGTCGCGAACGACTGGGGCGAAACGGGTCCGTAAGGGGCGTTTCTTTGGGCGGCCGATATGTAGACCGGTCCGGGAGCGATGTTCTCCATTGATCTGAAACGTGGAAAATTTACTATGACAGGGTAGTATATCGTCAAATGTAAAAAATGAACTGGAACGAAAAAAGTCGGGTTTGTATTTTAACGACGGAAGATCTCCAAGTGTAAATTCTGAAGTGCATTCGGAAGCCCACAGTAACCCGAATAAAGTTACACTGATACTGAAATTTGCATAAACGTGCTGAGGAATCAGGACTATAGCTATACTTGATCACAGAAATTAAAACGGATATGAACAAGTGAAAAATCAGCCTAAATAAAACTCGCTGACACAAGAAAAGTTTTTTTGCGGGATCTGATTTCGTACCCTGTGAGCTCTTGAACTTCATCAAAGTTCAAACTGAATTTTTCGTAGGATATTAGAGATACAACGCTTTGTCTAATGAACACTATCGTAAAATGCTTACAATTATCCAGCATTACTCTAGTTGCTGATGCCAAGTACTCAAATGCACCATAGCATGTTCAATTTCAGAATTTACACTTTGAAACCTTTCGTTGCCATTTTACGAGAAACTTTAAAAACATCATTAACCCTTTTCCACATTTATTCATCAGTTGTAGCTCTGGGTTTGCAATGATTTATAATGAAATGATTTGCCAATCCATATAAATTTTACTTTAAATAAATATAGGAAGACAAACGGTCAGTGTTAATGATCATGATTCAAAAAGTTGTGGTGGTTTCATAGGCCCATTTTTGGTCTACCTAGAAAAAAGAAAACCGACTTTTGTTTTCTTCTGGAGAAGCCTTCAGTCTCCGGGACTTGAGTAACATAGGGGAGTCACGTTTTACTAACCTTAAAATGGATTTCAAAACCGATTTAGTATCTTCGTCCTTATTTTTTTGCGCGTTGGCTTGCTTGATCTCCTTCCTTTTACTATTCGGAACCGATCGACTCCTTTCGAATCGCCTATTATTCGCTTGACCGTCGTAAATTTCTTGACCGTTATCGTCGATAAAATCGCCGGCGTCGTAAAACCCATTTTTCGACGGCGCTTCAATGTCGACAGCGGCGAAATTTTTTCGCTCTGAAACGGGCGTTTCGGGGACGTCTTCGATTTCGGCTATGATGCTGACGCTTAAAACGAATTTTTGTTCCGGGTCGTAGAGTCGGCACAATTTAATCAAATTTGGGTCTTTTTTGGAGTCGACCATTTCGTCGACAGTATAGAAATTAAGATACGGGGCGGGGAAACGGGACAAAGCTAGCCAACCACCGTCGATGTATTTACGAGCCAAAAATGGGCTACTAAAATATAAAGAGAAATATAGGACAAAACAAATAAAAAACAAGCAGTAACAAAAACAAAAAAACGAAAGGTTAACATAAACAAAAACAGAATCAAGAGACATACACAAGACCCATGATAAAAAGTCAATCCGGAAACTGCAAAGAAATGTATAAATAAACTATAAAAGCCAAAAATCAAAAAACAGCAAAAAATACGCACGAAAAAGCAAGAACGAAGAGGCATAAAAATGAGTAAAGGAACATTATAAGGAAATTATAACAAAGAAATTTAGACATAAGATGGAGTCACAAACAGAAAATACAAAATTAGACGTTCAACATTAAATACGGCAGTGTCAAGCCGAAAAAAGAAACCAAAACCAAACTAAAATACAAAAAACTAACACATAGTATAAAAATAAAAAAAATACACAAACAGAAATACAGAAGATGCCAATAGATGAAATGAAACTGACAATAAGAAGTAAAACAAAAATAAAAAGAAAAAAATAGAAGAAAAAAGAAATGAAGAAACAGGTAAAGACAACATAAGGATGGAAACAGTACGAAATCAGTATCGTACAGCAAGCACTAAACAAGATAATCAAATGTTCGAATTTTTCAAAAATGAAATATAAAAAGGAATAATAAGAACGCACAAAAAATTAAGACTGAAAAAATGAAGATTTAAACGATGAAATTTGTAAAATACTACCAGAGCGAAATTATAAAAACGGAAAACATTAATTAAAATACAGAGTGGTCCAAAAATACGGCCCTCCAAGTTGTATGTCGGTCAGACAAGCTGCATTGTTCCAGTTTTGTTCATCTACTCTAATTTCTCACCTCGTGACTTCATAACGGTACCCCACGAGCTATAGTTATTAATACTGAATCACTGCTTTTTGATGCTGACTTTAACTTAATTTTTCAAAATTCAGTCATGTTTGGGTATTAGAATGTGAATCTACTGTAAAAACGCCTTAACTGCAATTTTTAATTTAGATAATGAGGAGAAAAAGCACTGTTTCTAGCAGAATTTACAAGTTTCTAAAATTATATTTCTCGGCTTGTGAGCTGCAGAACGATTTGAAAGCGAATCGCAATCAAATTTTTATACATAAACATCTAATTGAGCGTTAATCCGAAAAAGAACTCTTCATCTGTATTTTTTGTCGAATTTGTTGATTTTTCTGGAATTTATCAAAAAGCTGTTCATTAAAAACCACAGAAATGTTATTGCTTTAAGCAATACCAACCTATCTGTGATTGTCCAATATGCATGAAATTCTGTAAAATTATATCATATGAATTTTTTTATCGAGCGCAAAAAACCCTAATCTCAGATCAGCTATGGTTACTAAAAGGTAAGACTTTTTGGTGAGCCGCTTTTTTGACCGACCTGCAGAATACTGAAGAGAATAAAATGTGTAATAAACACCCAGAGAAAACACTAACGTAATAAAGAACAAACAGAAGCAAAAACGTAGCGAAATGACTGAGTGAAACAAACACAAACAGAATAGAAACAAATGAACAACGGTATTAAGAAAAGAACAGAAAAAACGACAAAATAGAATTCATAAATGAAAAACTGAAACATGAGAACAGAAAAGAAGCATAAAAACATAAATAATAGAACTATATATATAGAATGGATTTTCACACTAAAAAACTGTTCTAAAATCAAAAAGAAAATTACAAAAAGATGACCAAAAAAAATAAAACTCACTTGAATCTGAAGTTCACTGAACCTTTGCCTCTGTTACTGTAGCCTCGCATGGCTACGTTGGACATTTGCCGTTGTGCTTCTGGATCCAATCTAGTTTTGACTATGACGCCTTTGCATAGAGTGCTGATGCGGGCGAAATTGCACCTTTTTTCTTTGTGCACGGGCCATTCTTGCTTGCGGCACGTCCGGCTACAGTAATACGTGTAGCAATAGTGGCAACTGACGTATCTTTGCCTGGCGTCCCAAATGTGACGAGTTTTTTCGCAGTTAGAGCAACGAACGAATAAATTTTCGTCCTAAAAATATTTTCGAATTTCGGAAAAATTATGCTAGCGAGAAAAAATGACAGTAAATGAATAGTAATATCGAAACTGTTTCATAGAGCTTTCAATTTTCGTTCCTAACAATATCCCAATTAGTTAGGGTAGTATCTTTCGCTTGAAACTTTGAGCAAAGAGCTGCAGTAAGACGTGAACAATGCTCATTTACAGTAGATCGTCGTTTCTAATGCCAAACCAACCAACGCTTCAGTCACTGCTGAGCCAGGCCAGATTCGTGAATCGTTCATTATGAAGCATATCGTGAATTTTTTAGGAAATCAAATCCATTTACATGGTGGATAGGAATTTGAAAAATGATTACTTTTATTTTTTCGTTTATCATCAGTCACAATAGTCAGTTTTTCGTGAAATGTTTTTTATTATAAAAGTTGAAAACAAGTACTATTTGACAATTTTACAATTTTCTGCTAAACTATGGTCAAATTGGACTGGAAACTTGTGATTTTGTAATAAAAAATTATACAGTGAAAACTTTATATAAACGATTTTGACGGCAGTACTCATTTTGATCATGTTTCTACTCACAAGCATTTCATAAAAAGTGACCGCACAGTGATTCACCTTACGGTTACTGTAAATTAATGCACAAGGTATATTTGGTATAAATTAAGATACTATACCCTTCCTCCATTCTGATCAGAAAATCAGGAGCCTTAGATATTGATCACGTGAAAAAATTTCATGATATAGGCATGGAACATGAAAATCTATAGTTTAAAATGAAAATTCCTAGATTTTTTGATGTCAAAAATAATGCAACAGATTCCAAGTTAATGTTTTTTGCATGAATGCTTTAATTCCAGATATGCAAAATGAGAAGATTAGATAGTAATTTTTTGGTCAGCCAGATCGAATCAATTCCGTTATGTCATTTAGGGTAATTTTTAAAAATCATGGCAGCCTAACTATTGCTGATCTCCGACAGAATCACGGCTGTTCCCACCAACGTGAAAACAGAAATTATTTAGAAATTAGTCTTTTTGCAAAGCTAGTGGATATGGACTTTAACAATGATCAAATCCAAATTTTTGGTGACCATCCATTTGATCTTAAGATTGAAAAGCTCAATTGTCGAGTTCCAGTAAGCCACTGCTCTTTTGTATTATATTTTTCAAAGTCGTCTTTAATTTAGGGGATATGTGGAATTTAATTGATTCCAAACTCATCTTTTTGCATGAATGCTATTAGGGATATTTGAAACCCGACATTATGCCCCTATGCGTGTCATTTAAGTACTTTGAGGAAATTTTTGACACACCACATATTTTTTTGAGCAGAATCAAAGCTCATTCGATACACAATATGACAAAAACTTTTTGGAAATCAGAATTTTTCGCACAACTATCATCACAGTGGTTGGGCATTCTAAAAATTAATTCCAACTTTCTTTTTATTACCAGAATTCACTCAATCTATGATAATTCGTATAAAAGTTACTCTGAAAAATGAATACCTTTTGTGAAAATTAAGCTCCTGTGTCATTTTAGGACTGTAGATCTGATCACAAGAGAACGGTTAATTGCAGATACAGATTAATTGAATATATTCCACAAATCAGAAATTGAACTCGGAGAAATGAAGAAATTGAAACGAAATCTGCTATATGCACCACTGATTTCTTTGTACCAATGTTGGAATCATAAATAATTTTTAACCGCAACGACTTTCAAAATCGGAAAATTTAATGAGTTAAATAATTCAATTTTTTCTTCCAATGATTATCGAATTTTCAAAATTCAAAATTTATTGTGCTAATTTTTTTCGAATGCTACCTGAGAGAAAATTTTGCATTATCTTTCTTCGGCAGTTATATAAGAACTGAAATCAACTGTGTGCATTCTTTCAAGAGGAATTAGTGTTAGGTATGGAAAGTAAGTTATAGACAGTTATGGTAGATTTTTTATTTACTCAGACTCAGCACTACAGTCGATTTCTTTTTAAATAGGTCTCGAAATACCAAAAAATCCAATGAAATCTGTGAGTAGGTGATAATCATGCATCAAAAGCCAATATTTTCACAGAAAATTTGAGAAAAAAGGTAGCTGCTTACAGAGGTTGCTTTTTATATGCAGTAGCATATTTTTTTCCTTTCAGAACTCATTTGGAAAAATGAACTATAGGTTTTACATCAGTCTTTTTGAAGAACAAAAATTTTTTCCTGATAATTTTTGGAAACAGTGGTTTATAACTGATTAACATATCGCCGACTTCAAGAACTTGAATAATTTAAACTTGAAAAACTTTACCTCTAACAATGCTTCGGCTCTCTCAGGATGTTTGCGACATTCCTTCATCAAAGAACTATCTTTAGAAAAGATTCCGCAATGTTTCGACGTAGATTTCCCGTTGGTCATCGAAATTTGGCCGATATTGTTCAACGACGAAGTCGACTCGTTCAATTCGCTGATTTTTTTTTGACCGTAGGTCGGCAAATTCAACAATTTGTCCAAAACTTCCTCCAAAGTTCCGACTCCGCTGGCCGTCATTGGCCGTTTCTTTTTTCCTGAAAATTTAAACCAGTTGAAAAGTAACAATGGTCAGCCGATATTCAGTAATGAATTTTGTGAAGATTATTTGTAGACGTCAAAATTCAAAAATGGCGTCAGAAAAATAAGTGAAACTTGAAGTACTGCACATAGTCAGTACGTCATGCGGTAGCATGAGCTTCATGATTTGCAATGCATATTTGCTGACGTCAAAATTTTATCCTCGAGTAATGTAGAAATTACTTTCAGTCGTCAAAATCTAAAACTAGTTCAAGCTAAAACACAATCTTGTTAAGGCTCCTACCACAACATGTTCGTCAGAACTTCCAAGACATGTTGTCAACACCAAACAAAAATCCTTTGCAAAAACGGCGAAAATTATAGTTTAGACAATGGAGAATCCATCACACAACAGTAGCAGTGGAATTTTGGACTCCAGACTTGTACGAGCGATATACTTGCCGATAAATAAGCACTCCTACAGTACCTTATCAACTCGAGTGTAAAGTTTAAACTGTCGTAATTTTTGCAAATCGAGTTTTGCCAAAATACCCCTCAACAATTAAACTGTTGTACTTAGAAGATACACATTCGCACTAATAACATACAAGCTGTGACAGCCCAAAAACTTTTCTGATGAAAAGATCGCAGTTCGAAGGAAAAACAAATTCGGTTCGCGTGTGAATTTCCAACCGGTTTTCATCATAGACTAATTTTTGGAAACCCAGCACATTAGCCGCAGATCAATGACTTGTAGCAAAGAAAAAACAAGTATTCTACTGTAATCAGTCATGCAAATGAGGTCGTTAATTTCAATGTTTACTTTGAGTCAGCGTGGTAAAAATGCACAAATGAATTATGACCATTAGAGGGAAAATCAATGAAATGTGCCTTCTAAAAATTTCGTAGCAATTCTACTCAGAAATTTAGACTAGTTATTAACAGTAAGATTTCCTGCTAAGTGTGGACGATCTTTCGACTTTCACAACTCGGTCCAAAATTAAGATATAAAAATCAAATGTATAATTTTGGATAGAACTCAAAAACATTCATCGATTGGTGCTAAATTATCTGTGAATTACCTTCGTTTACCGTCGATCAATACCATACATGCACAGTATAGGAATTCTGCTAGAGGTCAGCCAGGATCAAAGGGGTGGGATAGAAATTCTCTTTTGTTTCTTGATAGTCTTCTAACATCAGAGCATCATATGCTTCAGTCTATATTAGTTAAATATATGAAACTCGCTGTCAGCACTTTTTAAAATTTCAACGTTAGCCCTTTGGAATCAAGTAGGTATACTTCATTTAGAAAAACCGTTCAGCCACAGTATCATTTTCATTTTTATGGCGACTTTCACTTCTTTCTTGCTCATTTTCCTCCATAATTCTTTTCGATCAATGCTGGGAAGCCTGTTGAGGTTAGCAAGAATCTTCTGACGATCAATCAAAATCTGCTGGGGGTCAATACCCCTAAACCTCCCCCCACGTGTATGTATGATCAATACTGATTTGTATTCGAAATGCTACAGAAATCTGAACCAGTAAAAAATCCTTACCAATACCTTCATCGTCGAGGAAAGCATCGCCAACCTCGATGACTACACTCCTCCGCATGCCTGGCATATTCCAGCTGGCTGGCACGTTCGACACGGTCCATCCGTCGATTTTTCGATGATCGCCAGATTCGGCCGAATCGTAACTACTGTTCATTTTATGGGACGTTGAATCGAAAGAATCGTCGTGCCTGTCGTATCTAAGAAAAGTAGGCGATTCAAAATCAAAACACGTTTCAATTTTGTCGCACAAAATATGATCAATAAGTAACGGATTTAAGCTACAGTATACTGCCGATTCCAACGGGAATTATAGCAAGTTTTCAAAGAATACGAAAGTCATTTGTTGGAATTCATCTCTTTTTAACGTGTGGAAACAAAAATTTGCATATTGACTCTACTACAGTAACCCATATCGTACCTACCTTATTGCATCGAACTTTTGCTCGCTAATTTGCACAGTTTTTTTGTCGCCGTTTTGCGTCGGCGTCGTATATTTCGTCTTTTCAGAAATTTGCAACTTCGTGTACAGTGGTTGATCACCGTTTGCCTGCGATTGCGAAAAAGACGACGGTCGTACTGTAGCGATTGGTATATGATTTTGACCGTAGGAAGGTACGCGCGATAAAACTGACGCTTGAGTTGACGTAGGGTAAATTTTGTCGTCGTCATCGGCTACAGTATTCTGAAGTGAATAATTTGCATGCAATTGAACTCTGATCTTCCAAGTAAACTCCCATGTGTTTGATCCAAATTCAAAATGTTTCGGACTAAGAAAAATCGACTCCGACTCCACATTTTTTGATATCCACACATCTTTCAGTTTGAGATCTCGATTTTCTTTCGGTACAGATTCTGCGTTTCAAGGAATTCTAAAAATTCTATTGTCTGTTTTTCTTGAAATGCTTCTAAATAATGAAAGTGGAAAGCAAGTAGTATTTCAGATTTTCTCGATTTGCTCATGAACAATATATCGTATAGGACTGGAAACTTGAGAGCACACTGATCTAACCTCTACCAATTTTTCGGATAAAAAATTTTACACAAAGCTCTTACGTAAACCATTTTGACGACAGTACTTATTTGTGTCACTTTTCTATTTAGAAGCATTTTATAAAAAATAGACGATACATATTTAATCTTACCAGATTTACTCGACTCTTCCTCATTTCTTCAATTTCATCTTTATATTTGTCGAAAAAATTTCTAGGCAGCTTAACGGGCGATGAAGACGAAGATGACGACGATTTTTCCATTTTTCGATCGACGTCGTCGACGTTTTGCCGACCGTCATTTTTCTTCGGCGACTTTACCGTTGTAGCCATCAGTGATTTTACCATTGTCGTCGTCGGTGATTTTACCGGTGTCGTCGTCGGCGATTCCCCTCTCATCGTCGTCGTTGCCGCCGACGTCGAAAATTTGGGCGTTCTATAATTCAAAGCTGCCAAAACTTGATCGTCGAATTTACCACCGCGGCTTTTAATGGCGGCTGCGGAATCGTCACCATTTTGTCGTTGGCGTTTAGTTATGGTAGATGTGGAAGTTTCTTCGACGACTTGCGAAACGGTGGTGGTCGTGGTCGTGGTTTCCGTTTGACGTAAGAAACCGCGATTGGCGGGGATGATTTGGGGCGACCTGGAAGGAAGGTTGAACTTTCAGGGAATGACTAGAGAATTGGGTGAAGATCGGACAAAAGTAAGTCGGTCCTAAACGCTGGGATACAGACTGGTGTAGTTTTACAGTAAAATGCACAATTCGTTCATTGAAATCCGCATGTTAGTGGTAAGGTAAAATACAATGTGCTTTTTCCGTGAAATTACAAAAATCAGTGCTGTCGTCAAAACGTTTGCAACAAAATTTTTTACTTGAAAAATACTTGAAGGCTTGTTGATTTAAATCAAGTTCTCTATACAATATAGTGTATTGTTCGGCAAGAAATCGTAAAAATATGAAATTGAGCTTGCTTCCTTGTCTTATTATTTAGAAGAATTTCAAGATGAACAGATTTGTGATCACTGTAAAACATTTTCTACACATGAAAATCCGCGGCACGAATTCGGTACTTCTTCTTTGAGCAGTCTATTCCCACAATCAACTGCGAGCTTTTCCACGTGTGCGATATATTGCAAATTTCTAGCCATTGAAGAGCTTAGATCATATGAAGCTAGGTCAAATATATTGCAATATATAAAAATTTAAATTTTACTGAATTTTCCTCAAATTTTCTAGATTTTCTCAACTCAGTCTAGATCAATGTTACTCAAAGATTAACGCAGTGAAATTTTATGTGAAGGAGACTGTAACACATAATTTGTCTATTTTTTCCGAGATGCTCGCATAATTCGACGAAACTGAATGCAACTATTATGAACAATCTGTGAACAAAGGTTATCAAACTTTGAGTCAGGTATGATCAGGATTCAAAATGATCCAGCAATCTTCAACAGCAGATATTTAAAAAACTGAATCAAACTTTCTCGATAATATTGTTTTGGTCATAACCAAAATTACTGTAGTACTTAATTGAGACTTGGAAGTCAAGGCATCTGCTATACATTTTCTATTTGCTGTTTGTATGTCATTATGGCTGCTTCACGAAGTCAGTCATTGAAGTTTATACTTAGATTGCTGGATTCCACATGGTTTCAAGAGATTGGCGGGATTAAAACGATTTGGTTCAGCCAGTAACAAGACATGAAAACAGATTGGTTGGATGCAGTGAATGTGAACTGTCTTTTTCTCGTCTGGCTGCCATGGATGTTGTTTGATCAATTGTTGAAGAATTTTCTAATGGGCTGCCATAGGGATTTGAGGCGAATTTCTTCTAGTGATTTTCCTTGATGAACAGTGCACTTAGCATTAAATAATGGTGTTCATTCTGAATTCCTCATTCTGAATATTATGTTCACTGCTACAACTATAAATAGGATGACAAAATAAATCTAAAACAAATTGGTAGTAATTTTTTACGTTTAGTTTGATTAACGTCTGCTAAAGTTGGTCAAGCAATATTTTTCGTTTATTTCTGATTTTTCTCGTGAAAAGCATATACGGATATCAGATGCTCTGGAAATATGAGGTTCGATTTAATTCTACCGAATGCCGCGTTGTTGTGTCAAACAAAAATTTGTCGATGGTAAAAATTTATATTTTTTCAATTTCATCACATGTTGCAGTGGATATAAAAGTCCAGAAAAGCGCTGCTCCAGTCGTTTGGATGCCACATTTAAACATTGTCATTCTAAAAAATTCATGAAAAATTGTCAGAAAATGCCTACGACTCCAATGATAATTTGAAGTAAAAACGTTCTTTAAATGACATGTAAAACTAAGGATTGATTTAAATATGCTAAAATTGGTCTGGTACATGTTTTGGTAAAATAAGGTCCGATTTTATAGCGCCAATCCCAAGTGGTAATAAAAAGTGAAAACTGGTCATGTAAAAATTTTTTTAAACTTTTGTTGCACACTGTATTAAAACTAGCATTTGGATGTTGCCAAAAGGCTGTTCAATCTATTATTGATTTAAAAAATCGCACTTGAAAATCTTCAAAATTGTGAAATATACAAGTGATAATATGGTTCGCATATGCGAAATTTGAACCTTTTACACCGCGATGACTCAGTGAAAAATTTGTATGTGCAAAATGCTTATCAGATTCGAAATCAGCGTAAAAAGCTTCGCAATATATCTTCAAACGACAAAAAACAAATTTTTGACCTATCCTCACTCAGGGTGATCCTTACAGAAATTGACTCTTACATACGAGTGAAGTGAAGAATTTGTCAGCAGGTAAGCGTGACTGAAAAGTGTTATTAATCTCAGTAAGGAAACTACAGTAATTAAGCTACTTAGAAAGCCGAAAGTACTTTATACAAATCTGAATTCTTGTCGAATCTACGAACAAAATGTGGACTGCCCTTGAGATTTGTATGTCCGAATTGCACCTATAGGCATTAGTAGGAGCTTCTTCAATCATTACCTCATATCCGAATTGTATGGCGCCATTCTGGCCTCAGAAGGCGTCAGGGACGATGTATCATATTTATCCACATGATGTTTTTTCGTATCATCTCTGGTCACTCCCGACGACGATGCCTCTACTTTAGCGCCGTACGTCCACGGATTGGCGTATCTGGTATGTTCAGACGGACGGCTGGCCACGCTGCTGGGAGCCCTGGACGACGATTTTCGACCGCCCGGGCCTTGAAAAGCCGACGACATAATCTCGTCGAAAGTGGGCGCCGGCGAAGACGACTCCCGGGGGCTGGGAGGGAAGCCCAAGGCGCTGTAACGCTGCTGCTGCTGCTGGTCGTACCAATCGGGAGTTTGAATTTTTTCCGTCGATTTCATGAAACGTTGCAATAATAATTCGTGATCGGCAATTTTGGGTGGCGCCGCGGCCGCCGACTCGTCGCCTAAAACTTTTTTCAATTGATTTTCGGGCGGTTCGATTTCTTGGCGGGCTTTTTGGTCGGCTAAATAGTCGACGCTACGGGCGCGGGCGCGGCTGTCGGAATTTTGGGGTTCGAAGTCCGAGGGTTGGCCTTTGGCTTTGCGTTTGACTTGGGCTAGATTTTTCATGCGGCTGCGGCTGTCTCTGTCTTGTTCATTGTCATTTGGCTGCAAAATGGGAGGAGTGGTCGAAAAGAATCCAATAAATGACAAAATAGGAAGTTGTAAGTTAAACTATCAAACTTTTTTATGACCTGATTACACGTACGAGTACAACACTTCTTTATTTCATATCAAAATTATTGTTCAATAACCGTCTGCTGTAAGTTTCAACTTTGATATAAAACAGTGGGTTTCCCTATTTTTAGGTTTTTTCCAAAAATGTCGATGGAAATCTAAATTTGAATAAGAAGGTTGAAAATCTCTATTATAAAAATTTAATTCAATCGAATCAGAGCTAAGGAAGATATGGAACGTTTTAAAGGACTAACGATCAAATTTCAAGCACTGGAAATTCTGCCAAAAAAGGTATATTTGATTGTTGTTCATTTTACTTTTTTTCACTGTTAATTTTACTAAAAGAGCATTATGAAAGCATCTGCTCCTCTGATAATCTTTGCATTTAGCCGATAAGTTGGTGTTTGAAGGAAAATGAAAAAACGTTGCTGTAAATCATTAAAACTGCCCATTCACTGTAATTAACAGAATGAACTTATCTCACAAAAAACTACAGTAGATAGACTGCTTGGAAAGTTTGAAAATTAAGTTCAAATGGTTGAAGTTATACGTATATATAAGATCTTACTTGAACATGTGCTTTTGCGGAAGTTGAGTGAAAGGCATTTTTCAGATCTTTCTAACGTCAAAATAACTTTCTTCGTTTCAGATCTTCGTTCAATTATGGCCAAGAAGCTCATGTTAGTGTGCTATGTTACAGTAAGGGAAACAAACATCATGATTCGACTCTCTCTTGGCTAAAAAAAATTCGAACGACCTAAAGCTAAGCTAAGCCAATGACACTTTAATTCAAAAGGCAACAGTTGAAAAGCTAACATTGGAATTAGACTTGAACATTTCAAATTCATCAATTTTTTGGAAGCAAAACTCACCGGGAAGACTTGATCCAAATCAGTTTCTTGCAAAAATCGATCCTCCCGCCTGTCGTCGAAATTCGTTTCCATGGATTCTAAACACCCCGTACTCATTCCTTTACCGTACAGCGTATGGTGGTCGACGCCGCCGTCAGTATCTTTGCCTAAGGCGAACATAGACCGTTTCTTGTACGGTTCCCAAAGGCGTTCGGCTCTCCGCACGATTTTTTCGTATTCTCTATCGTAGAGGGAGTTGCCAGGGTCGTGGTAGATAGGTCGAATGTCCGAGGCCTAAAAAGACAAAATTTTCAAGAATTTTGCCGAGATCTGAAACTTTAATCTAATGGGATAACTGGATGACTATCGAAAATCCGGACGTGTATTTTTTTAGAGTCGAATCTTTCATGTAGAATCCAAAACAGGTTTGATTTTTGACAGCTAAAATTTTAAAGCTGGACAGATTAATCAAAGCAATTTCTCCTGGAAATCAATCAGATCAATGTTTCTGATCGTTAGATTTCCACTTAACCTCGGGCATCCAATATCCGATCGAAATCCAAGCTGACTTTCTAAGGTTTTTAGATCCACCTGATTTCCAATTAGAATCAAAAGACGGAGAAGAGGCAACGAAGAAAATTCGATCTTATAGCCAGTCTCCAATCTTGGTTCAAATTGAGTGTTATCCGATCAAACTCATATTTTGGAAACCAAAACTGTCCGTCTGTTAAAATCTAAACTTCCTAGATCAGTTTAATCTAGAAAGTTAGATTTAACGTCAGCAGGATAATGAAATACGAAAAACTGATGTTTTTTTTCTGATTCTCACAATTCAAAGGAGAAATAAAGAACTTGAAGTACGAAAACTAACCTTCAGTGAATGCAGACTTCCATTTTTTCCCAAAAATTCTAAATAAGGCCCTCGTGGCGCCTCTGGCAATCGTATATGTTCGATAGAAACGTTGAATTTCTTTTGAAACTCTTCTGGATTTTTGTACAAATCGGATACGCTAGCTTTTGATTCTAAATACTCCTTTTTGGCTTTATCGATCTTGGCTTTGTATCGATTTCTTCTAGAATTTTTCAATTCTGCGTTCATTTCTTCTACGGATTTCATGTATTGTTCTCGAATTTCTTTCGCCAAACTAGCCGCTTTAGGGTCGTCATTTTTTCCATTTGGTAGCAAGTTTTCTTTTTCCATAATTTTTCTGCGCAAAAAAATTCGAATCACACAGCCGGCTTTGTGGAAAGAACTGAAAAAATCTTACCTGAATTCTTCGTCAGTCAAATTAACGGAATTTTTCCAACGCAGCAAATGTTGTTGACTGTCGGGTGAATTTTCCGGTAAATTGGACCAAAAATCTAAATTTCTTTGGGTCAAAACCGGTTGTTGTTCTTCTTTTGTACCACTTTTTGCTGACGCTTCAGTGCTTCTTTTGTCTGAAAAATTTTGCTTTTTGAGACAATTTTGATTCAACTGTTTGCTGTTCTCCTAAACTACAATGTATTGTTCACGTTTCCTGTTCGACATTATATGCACTTTACCCAAAAATCGATCGTTAATGTTCAGTTTTTGAAATCCTGCCGACCCCTCGCACAGCAGCTTACTGTAGATTTTTTTGCTGAGTCATTAAACTTGCGAGTCCATATCAACAAAGCCAGTTAAAATTTTGGAGTAAAAAAGTTTATAGTAATAATGTTGTATAACGAAATTTCTTATTTCTGGCTAGCATACAAGACTGTTCGTGCAATTTAACAAATTGTACGAAGTGTGAAATATAAGAAATTTCCACAGAAATTGTTCGTTGTATAATGTTGGAGTCAATTGATTTTGAACTCGAATCCGAAACGTTGAAAATATTAGAATAGTGGTTTCTGTACTTCGGTACTGGATGTAGCCTGTCTACTGTAACTTTTTTGCGACAAGGACCATCGCAAAAGCGACATGATTAGTGTTCATTGACAATAAGCACCTGCTTTTTAGTAACAAAATTTCATTTTTATGAAAGCAGAATTTTCTTTTTACGGCTGTAGTTATTCTCTCGCTGGTAGAAAACAAAATTTATAAATTCAACGGCGCTAAAAGTATTCATCCAGTGTTGAGAAACCTCCGATTTTTTAAATTTTTGTAAAATTCAGCAGTAGAAGTTTTATTTTTTTAGGAATTTAATTTCAAATTAAACTCCTCAATACGTTGAACTTTTTTCCAAAATTTTCAAATAATCAAGGTTCAAAGTGGACAATGTCAATGGTTTGACTATTTTTGGTGGTCAAGTATATAAGCACATCTGCTTACTTCTTTCCAGTCAGGTCATTTCTTAAACCATCTTAGAACGAGATACATCAGTTCCAAATTAATCTTATCAATTCGAATTCATAACTTGATAAATCGATCACTAGAAAATGATGAAATATTTTTTACCTGACGTCTTTTGAATCAATTTCAACAATCTTTCGCTTCCAGCGTGCTGCGGACCGATGGTCAAGGGCATATTATCGGTGGTCGAAATTCTATTTGAAGGTGAATTATCTTTTGGTTTCGAATTTTCGTACAAAGATGAAGAAAACTTCGTATCCATGGATGTCCTATCGTCAATAATAATTTGCCTGAACAAAAGACAGTACAATTCACAAAAGTACTGCTGAAAGTACGGTCTATTCTTGAAGTGCAAGCATGGTTTTGAAGTCACTTTGCTGACGCCATATTCGCGTAATAATAAAGGAGTCGAAGTAGGGTCTACCCTAACTTAATCAGACTGTATTTTTCTATCGAATAGTGTAAATTCAATTTTATTAGTTTGAGTTTATGGTTAATTTTTCCAGATTTTTCAGAAGCACAGTTTCCCAGTGTCTTACTGTTATAAAATGTACCAATTTGGTTGAAAAAGCATCCTTAAAATATATGTCGACAGGCCCCGTTTCACTGTAGCTAACTTGATGTCATCTACAGCATCACGTGCGGTAAAAAATAATTCATCGAATATGCTTTACTTAAATTTAACTGTAGTTTGTGAAGGCATCAAAATATGTGCTTGAAAATCAACTGAAATGACTCAAAAAGTAGCAAATTTTCGCAACAAAAATGAAAATGCCTATATTAAAAATTGGTCTAAATCCGTCTACGTTTGCACCATTCGACAGAAAATCATTTACTGATTACCAAGCTAAAACTTTGCCTAAATTGAAGCCTTAGAACGAAAATTACTGAGAAAAAAGCAGAGAAAAGTATGTACCAGAAAAACGTGTGCAAAAGTACTTTATTCAACTTGGAAAAATAAAATTTACATCGCTCATTAAAAAATTGCACTTAAATTAAGGTGGTTTAAATCAAATCGGAATTGATCAATTACTCTTAACATCATAATTGGAGTAGAGAGGTTTGACCATATATTTCTTATCGTAGGATTATTATAATGAGAAATGGGCGACTACTTTTTTTCTAAAATCGGGCTATCGTACCCGGCTGAACCGGATTCGTCGTCCGACGTGGCTTGAGCGACATTCGAGGCCATCGCCGTCGTTGTCGGTCCGATTTGGTCCAACGCTGGCGTTGAAGTGTAGGTCAAATTTTCGCGACTGCACCGCGACAAGTCCCGACCGGCCGCCCTAACTGTGGACGACACGACCAAAGAAACTTTGCCCCGTTTAGACGGATCGGCTACGGTCATGTCGACCACTTGGCTGACCTTAGAGGCGGCGTCGGCCGTCGCCTGGGCCAACGCCACGTACGGATTGTCCGATACGGCGTTAGCGCTGGCGGCAGCTATCAAACTGGTCATTTCTCTACCGGCCGGGTCTTTGATGACCGCCTGGAACGAAAAATGAAAAATTTACATAAATTACAAAGAAGACAAATACCACGAATTGAAACAAAAATTGAATGTTTCAATTAAAATAAATGCCAAAATTTTTCGAACAAACCGACTGGAATCCGGGGGAGGACTGATTGCTCAAAAAGTCTAACCGAAAGCCTTATATCATACAGTAAGCAAAAACATATACAAAATTTTGTGCGCTCAATCTTGAAACCATTGTTACGTTCTACATGTAAGAATTTTTCGCTGATGTCAAATTTTGGAGACAAACGTGATCATCAGTTGATAAAATAGAAACAAAATTTTAAAAAATTAAGGAAATCGATCGAAAAAGATCAAATTTACCAACACCGACAATCGATCGAGCGTTTTTATTGATGTAATAGTGTCCCAAAAATTGAATTGGTGCTTCACTAATGGATACCATTCCTGTATTACGGATGAAATTGTTTGAAGTTTACCGACTGTTCATTACCGTGTGATAATGCACGCAATGAGCATAGCAAAAAAGCGAGTTTACTGTAAGGAATCTGCACAAGTTGTGATATGTAACCAAAAGAAAGCTAAGGTAGATGAAGCTACTAATTCAGACTTTTTTGCATGACCCTGCATACACTACAAAATATGCCTCGATTGAGACGAGCTGATCTAGATGAAATGATGTAAATGAATGATTTTTATACGTAAAGTAAACATTGGAATCGAAAAGTTGAAAATCTGATAAAAATAGAAGAGTGAATCAAAAGCAAGGTCGAAAATTTTGAAATTAAGAACAAATAGCCAAGAATTACGTACAACTAAGGATGTAAATTTCTCAGGATTTATATAGCCAAAATTATGTAAAATTTAATTGTAAAGACGGCATCAAGTGGCAATTGCGACACTGTGGATGGATGCGTTTTTCAGGTACCAAGAATTCATCCATTTGATTTCAGAAGAGATATTATTTGCGATTAAGAATAGCATTCTGGAGGAAAATTTTTCAAAATTTATGAAAAACATGCACTAGGGTTGAACAAATGAAGCTTACAGTATAGAAATAAGTCAGTACAAACACGTTCTGCTCGCTACGTATAGCTCTACTGCAGTTTTTCGCCATACTCGCAATTACAGCTGACTAAGAAATATGATACAATTAAATATTGATCTGTTTCTTTTTAGCTGCAGACGGTCATTCTGCGTATTTATCGTGAGCTCAATTGAGTGTTCTCGATAAAATTGATAATTTAAAAGGGTAATAATGCACAATGAATCTCATCAAATCTTAAAAAATCATAAAATCAGTATTTCCACTATGAGCATGTTCAAAGTCCGAAAATTGAATGAAAATCCTGACGCGAGTGAAAAAATGGAATCTAGTTACTGTAATATCTGTTTTTAGGCATCGACATATCATTTTTTTCATGTTTCCTGGACCATAATTTACAGTAATAACACATGGAATGTAGACATCCAGTATTTGTTTTGCGAAAGTCAATGACGCCTTTTTATCTCCTAAAGCATACTTTGTAGCCTGTATTCGATTAACTCAAAATTTTCACAGTCATGACATCCATTGAGTAAAACCAGTTTCCCTATTTTTACGTCGCTCACATTCTTCGATCCATGTACCACGAAATGTGCTATGTTTATCATACAGAAAAACGTGACGATGACTCATCAATCAACATTTTTTACAGATACCTGCTGATCTTCTATAAAAAACGCTGCATTTTTTACAGTAACGCGTTTTTCCGTTTTTCCCCGCTTACTCTAGACGTCGCCGTCGCGATGACCAAACGGCTGCCGCCACCGGGTGATTTGGGAGCCATTGAATCGTTCACAGCCTGGCGGCTGTTTCGCCAGCGGTGGTGGCCATTGTTGTTGTTGCGATTATTAATCGCGGCGATTTCTTCCATATCGCTTTCGCCGCTGCTAAAACTCCAATCGGAATAGACGTCTGATAAACGGGCGATTTTCGAACGATCGGTTATATTTTCCAACGATTGTTGTTGGCGGATTTCGGCCAATAATAACTTTTTCGCGTTGACCTAAAAAATGAAAGCTGTAACCATGTATATTGGCATGGGGTTTGTGGGATTTTCCAGAAACTGATGACCTCATTTATGATTGAATTTGTGATGGAAATTTTTCGATGTCAAAAGTCAGCAAATTTAATGTAAATCGACAGACCTCGTTGAAATCTTCACAAAAATATTGTTAGATTTGTTATATTTCTATTTTTGGCTGAGCTAAGGACGGTATGAATTGTCAAAAATTCATCTGACCACCCTTAGATTTTCCTTGCTCCTTACTGGTCAACTTATTTGTAACTTCCATGTTAGATCTAACGACAATTTTACACATGGTGCGCTTTTGTTGTCTGAACCATTTTTAGGAATAAGTAAATTTTTGTAGGGTTATGAGTACATCAGATGAAACATAGACAACGTAATCACGAAAAATCGATTAAATTACAATAAATTTTATAAAAATAGTCAATTTTTCTTGAAATTCTTCTTCATAAAAATATCACTATTTTTTATTTCCGCGATTTTCTGCTAAACCGTACACATATCGCATTAGAATTGCAAGTTTGTGAGCACACTGACCAACAATTCAAAATTTTTAGTGAAAAATCTTACAATAAAATCTTTATGTAAACGTTTTTTACAACACACTGATTTGGCTAGTTATTTAATTTTGTCGTTTTTCATAAATAAAATGCATATTTTACGAAAAATTCAATCTCAACTCTACTTTTTATGGAATCAGAATGCATGAGCCAGAATGCATGCAAACATACATGTAACCGGGGGGAAGTGCCATAGGAACCTCTCCCCAGAAATCGTCGACCATAGGGCTAGAGATCAGATTGTTATCCATATGTTAGTAGAGATCCCCATACTCTTGGTCGGAAAAATACCGAAAGTGAAAATTTTTTGATAGAAAATGATCATTTTTCAACAAAAAATTGTCGAAAATGTCACTTTTCTCGGCGCTTCGCACCATAAATATATTTTTCCGATTCTTCTAGGCAAAAATAATTTTTTGAACCATTTATTCGGACTTTTTGCTTGGACAATCTATGACCCTCCGTTCCAAAAAAGTCGCTTGAAACCCCAGACCCCGGGGCTCCATTATACGTATGGTCACAAAACTAGTTTATCTATTGCAGCTCTGCTCTACAAGAAAATACGAAAAAAATGTCATCGTTCGACCAAATTGCTCAGATTTTGATCGACCAGCTGAAATGTCTGCCTACAACTAATCACATTTGTTCCAATGTAGTATGTTCTTGAATTTAGAATCGGGCAACAACTATTCATCAATGTTTCTAGAAAATTTGATTTTCATAAAAATCCAGGTACGAAGTAAGTTATTCTCATTTTGTCACTTGTTCTTTTTGATCCATGTTAGAATAATACCAATGAAATTTTGAAACAAAATTGATACGTAAAGTCGGAAAACAGCATCTGAATGTCCACCGCAACAAAAGAAGTGTTGCCAGTTTATTTCCCATAGACTTCCTAAGAAAATACCTTGGAATGTCGAAAAAATACATTTTCGTGATACCTTCTTGAAAGACTAAGCATCATATTGTGGAGGAACAACTCACGAATTCATTGCCGATCTCATGCACGAAAAGCAGTTACAGTAAACCCTACTTTTTCAACAGAAAATCTACAGATTTGTGCATCGTTCTTTTTAGAATATTAGGAAAATAAGATATAGGGTGTTGTCATTTTTAGAGTATGAACTAATAGAGCAATTAGAAAGGGATTTCTACCATCTTAATCAAAATATAATGCTCCATCAAATCAAATTAATTTGGGTTTATTTTGGAGCGTGTTCTTTGATAATGTACTTTCGCAAAAAAAATTCGACTGAAAAAACAAACTTCAAGCTTTCGTTGACAACTTGTGTTTTCATGTTGCTAACTTGTGTTTTCATGTTGCTATATCGGAATAATTTTTAGAATCACATTCGCCAGAAAAGTAAGCATCAAATAAACATTATTTCAAACTAAATGATGTCCGAAAAGTTTTCAAAATCAGTGCCGTAAAGCGACCTTATAAAGCTGTGAAATGACGGATTTTCGAAATTGGCAGCAAAACACATGCATCTAATTGCGGAAATAGGACCAGAAACCATTGTAAATACTATAAAATTTGCACCAATCGATAGAAAATTACTTCAAGCACAAGATGTAATCGGAATCGATGCTTTTTTGCTTATCAAGCATCTTTTCGACGAGAAAAAACGTGAAAATATTTCTTAAGAGCCAGAAAATACGTAATATTACTTTCGGGACACCCTGTACTTTTCACCAATATAACTAACCTTTTGAGCCAACTTTTTCGCAGGACCGGCTACAGTAGAACAGGCAACAATTGCTTTTGGCTGAGACGTAGACGGAACGTATTTTTGCTCCGATTTTTCCTTTATCGACGTGAATTCTTCGTCTAATATAACAAGATGACAAAAGTCGAAACAACTTTCAACACAGTAGATATTGGAATGGATCAAAATCTTACCCAAATTTTTCACACTGCCGCCACTGTTTTTATTTTCGACAGTGAAATTTTCCTGTTTTCGGGTGCTGTGAGAAACTGTATCTATATGTCGCCCGTCGTCAGTAGCGCAATTTTCCGCGACGCCACCAGATATCGACCGTTTGTAGGGCAAATAATGACCGGTTTCTTCTGTAAGTTGTGCACAGGTAAATTTTTCTATGTTATGGATCTATACTACAGAAAAACTACAGTATCTTACATTTTTCTCTTATTCAAGGCCGAAATTTTTGTTGGGGATAATTATCCGGGTTTTTATGATCACACAGAGAGTGGGTTGTTGTGGTCACAACAATAATGGGATCAAGGGGTCAAGTTTATAAAAATGACCATTAGGCTACAACACTTGGCGATCGGCCAAGTGGAATGGAATGGGGTGGAATAAACGGCTGTTTTTACGAGTTGGTCGACTAACATGTTAATTTTCTTGTGAAATATTCATGAATAGCGAGTTTGTAATAGAAAATTCGTGATTCACGAACCAGAATACAATAGCCAGGTTGTGCCTTCTAGTGCTAATATGCAATCATGCGTTACTTTAGGAACACGATTAGCATCTGATTATGATGCTAAAAGTAAGTGAGCATGTACAACAGATTGAAGGAAAAATTCTAGCGAAACGGCTTTCTATCAAAAAATCTTGGGATTTTTTCCAACTCAAGAAATTTCACCTCGAAAAATCACAGATTTCAGATATATTATTTTTAAAATGATCACATAATCTGGACACGCTAAACTTATTCATTCCGAAAAATCAACTGTTCTAAAAATCATGTGCAACGGTAAACAGAAAACGTGCCAGGTTTTCAATGTATGAGCGCAATGTCAAAGTTACTCTGCTTTGTTGCACTAGTTTCATTATTCAGAGAATGATCAGAGACAATAGAAGAACATGAAACGGAATTCACAATGTTTTTGATAACAGCGAATGATATGCAATCCATTCATCAAAAACGGATTTTAAATAAAAATTCAGAAAAAAATGATTGTCCTACATCACAGTGATTCAGTTTCTTCTTTAACTTTGATCAAAATTCTATCGCGGCAGAATTTCAAAAAACTACGAATTCTACTTTAAAAAAATAGTAGACTCGCGCATTCAGCTATTATCAAGCGGTCAATAAATTACTAGAATTTCTAGAAATTCTGCCATTCGGCATGGATGAACTTTTCAAATTAAAACGAATTATATGCCATAATTTGACCATAGTCCGTTTTTCTTGAAATATTTGCCGATATCAAACTAGAAATCAAATATTACTTCATATTTCCTTATTTTATGCGGACAGTTATTGAAATGAAAATTTGTGAGCCTACTGAACTGACACTTTGACAGATTTTTTTTAGTAAAAAATTTTGCAGTAAAAGCTTTGTGTAGACGATTCGACGGACCACATTTATTTTAATCATTTTTGATTTACGAGCATTCATAGAAAAAGAGACTATAAGATCACGAACAAAATGTTCGACATCTAATAATATTGTTCACTGAAATATGTAACTGATCTTTTATCGTGCTAAGATTCGAATAGTTTCTACAGTTTTTACTCAGTGATCACAGTTGAAATGATGAAATTAGAACGCAGTTAAACTTCCTGGCCAGATGATCGGAATACCAACCATGATCATAATTCAACTTAAAAACGCAGAACAGACTTAAAACACGTTGTAATGCAGGGAACATTACTTTAGTCTATGCAGTGAATCGTTAAATCCATCTTATTTGAACAAGAAAGAATTTCCGCAGACTGTAAGTAATGCAAGTTTGTCGACGAAAAAAGTAAACAAACGAAGCCAACTTTCCATTCCGACAAATAAACAAATAAAGTAAATACTATGTACTTACTATTTCAACTATTCACAGGAAAAGGAGGAAATAATTCAAAGTACAAAATGCAGTGTGGCGAGTGAAATTAGAGGATTAATGAAGAGTGTAGTATGAACTTTCGATAGGTTGAAATTTGCGTGTTAATTATGCAAATTAAAACGTACACTAACCTGATTCCCTGGACGACTGTTCGACAATTTTCCCATTTTTGTCTCTTTTGATGATTATTTCGAGGCTTTTTTCGGACGACGAGAGAATTTTTCCGGGAATGGCTTAAGCGAAGGAATATTATGATTCCATGATTTTGTCAAGGGTCAAAGGTTAACGATCGAAAGATATGGAAGAAAGTGGAAAAATCTAGCATTTTCCACAAACTTATGGGTATAGTCATTTTTTAGACGAAATTATATTTCGATGACCCACTTTGATACTGCTCTTCAAATTAGACTCCACTCACACACACTTTGGATGTAAATTGCAAATATTCACCAGACTGAAGTCCATTCCGTAGCCTGTAGGCATGCGACTAAAGTTGCACTAATCTTTTTTGCACATGAGTCATATTTGCACTATAATTTGCATAAACGTGGTCTACAGTGATAAGTTCGCCTACACAGGATCTCAGCAACGGCGAATGTTTAAAGAATGCTGACACCTACATAAACATCGACCGATGCATCGGCCGATTATTAGGTTTTTTGGCCTTCGGCCGACGGGCCTATGGTTTACGGAAAAAACCGATGGCCGATGGTTTTTCACGACTTAAGTCCGTCATTTAGAAATGAATGAGTTTGTACATGGTTACACCAAAATGAAGTATTCTCATTATAAATCAACTTTACGAAGTTTTTTCTACTTGGCCTGGCTGTCTTCTGATTAAGCTATGCGATGTGTACAATGCATCTCAAAAGATTCGCCGAATTTGTACACCAAACCTTTTAACCAAAATGTTTGGAGATGTAAACTGTAGAAAAGTAAGTTATTGGTAAACAGAATGTGACGAATTTTTACTTGTCATTTTCCTTGAAATGTTTTGGCTTCATTCTAGAAAAACAAGGCCAAAGATCTTCCGCCAGCAAAAACATGACATTTTGTATCTCCTTGTGTCATGGATGGAAGCTGACGAACCGCAACCACTCGTATTTGAAAACAAACTCGACGGACAAACTTCTCATTAATCTTCAAATGATGGTGCGTATATCTATGAAAATTTTTTGTTTTTTTGAACACTAAATTTTTGGGATTTGTGTGGTAGATGATCTCTGTCCTTGAACATCCAACATGGAAGCCAAAACATCATTGAGAAAAGTTACAAGTACGAGCAGATTTGTCATATTTAGCTAGAAACCAAAAGCAGTCAAAAATACTTCCAAAAAAGTTAGAGAAGGTAGTGCACAAGAACAAAATTTTAATTAGTGCGGCTGAACTTTTGAGCCGCGCTCTGTCTTGCGGGGCTGTCTGTTGACATAACATTGGAAGTTTGTTCTGTAGGAAACTTAAACTAGGAGTATTTCTGCTCTTCAAGATTATTTCAAAACCAGTGAAACTTCAAGATGTGCCAGGTCTCTTCAGAACCCTTACAGACGAAAAAAAGAAAAAACGAAGAAAGAAACAAAGAATCTAATTAAGTCATCTCTAATTTTCTCCGGTTGGTTGTTGACCCCACACCTGGACAATAGGCCAAGATTAATGCAACTCGGTACCAGATGATAGCAGATGGTTGGAGTACCAGCACCAGAATATGCGTTGTGCCGGACAGTTTTAACATGATTAAAAAATGGAAGAAAGGAAATATAATAAAGTGGACGGCTTATTACTATGGTAAAAACCAATCAACTAGGGAACAAACCAGCCAGCAAACCACCCAGTTAAAACTGAAGCCTGACTTACAGGAAGAAAGTATGTCAAATGCCTCTATACTCCATTCAGTTTGAAATAATCGATGCAGCGAGATCGCAGCCAAACTTCTATTCAAAATTATGGAAAGCTCGTTGACTCTACTCAATGAATTTTTCCTTCATAATATAGGGTCCTAATAATCACTCTTTTCATTTCAAGATTATCAAAATTGATTTCCTGATCTCTAGCAAGGCTGTGTTTGCCGAAACTCCGACCGCTTCATCGATCATTTCAAAATAAATTGAGTATACTACGTTTATTGAATGATTTAAAATGTTATTTTTTATTTTTAACAGGGAATTTCTTGAAAAAATTCTATATTTTGAAAAGGTTTTTTACTTTTTTTACGTTCTATACATTTTATGGCCGATGCATCGACATCGACCGATGGGCAAAAAGTGTCCGTTGATCGATCACTACACGTGCATTATCATGTGATTTAAGACCCTAAAATAGAGTTCATTATAAGAGCCGTCCAGCTCTAATAAGCTATGAAATACACAGTTTTGAACATTGGTGAAGTTCAAGTGCTCACAGATCAAAGATTGTGCAAGACCAGATTTTAAAATCCTTTCTTTTTTTATGTCACCGAACTATATTGAACGCAACTTTCTACTTGTTAATATTTGTTATAGTTAGTCAATTTAGTTTTTTTGTTAGTCAATGTTAGTCAGTCTTTTTAAGTTTTTTTTAGTTAGCCAATGCAGATTTATTCAAATTTCAGTGTAGAGAAGGCCTATGGACAGGAGTGGTTCGCATAACTTTACTCAGGTTGCTATAGACTAATTTCATGAGTAACATTTGGAGACCCTCCCTCGTCAGACTTTTGGAGTGAAAACACTTCCAGACGTAACATGAAAATTATTTGGAAAATGACATCTACGGTAATCATCCATAGCTTGGAAATTTTCTTAGATACATCCGTAAAATTGAACTCCATTGAAGATACCCTCGTTTTACAGTTTAATCAATACACGTAAAATCGGGCACCTGCCCATGAAAATTTTCGCGATTCAATCTTTGCTTTCGAAAATATTGAAGGTTCATTTTTACATGCGGTTATGAGGTTCTCAAAACCTAGAATTTACTGTTGCCAGTTTACATGCATGAATTTCGCGTCTGAAGCCGCATTTATGCTCTACGGCACCGCCACGGCTGCCGTGAACAATCAGACCGTGCCAGGAAAAACAGACGTTAAATATGATTGGCTGCACGGCTCGCGCACTGAAATTCGATTGGTCACGGCTGTCATGACCGAGGCCGTCTCCGTGAAGTATCAGTGCGCCTTTAGATGACAAAATCGTCCGGTGCTAGATCTATCTTGGATACTTTTTTGACGGTTTCAGAAACCTTAAAATTTCCAAAAAGCAATTTTTCTTGAGGTTGAAGCACATTTTTATAGAATTCGATGGTGAAGAGAGATCGGCAGGTTTGACGGCCACATTTCAACAAGTTACAACTGCAAAAAACCTCGCAGCAATTAGGGTATTTGTGTGGTCGACTTCACACTTTTTTGCATTTTAAAACACTCGATCCTAAAAAAAAATTACTGTTTTCAAAAAATATGCTAAATCTTACAAGCTTTCCTTTGTTTCAACATTTCGTAAATGTCGTCGGCCAACGAAATAGAACTACCGGCGCCTTTCGTCGAGGAAAAGCTGGTGTCGGACCCTAAAACGCCGATGGCGCCGCTCTTACTCTCGTTGAATTCGTCGACACCAGATTTCGGAGCATCTTTGTAAACGGCCCTGTACCGTTCGAATCGTCTATTGGCTTTGCGCAAATCGTATTCTGTCATCTTTTTTCGAATCGCCGCGTTTCCGTTACCAGCAGCTATAATATTGAATATGATTCGTTTCAGTCACTACTTAATTCTAGGCATTATGCCATTTTAGCCACATTCGAGCAGTGTGCCACTTTAACCACTAGTGTCACTTTAGCTGCTGAGTCAATAAAGACATCCACTTAGTTTAGTCAATTTAGGTATCAAGTCGTTTCAGGCAGCAGAATCATTTCAGTCATTTCAAAACTAAATAAATTCGGTCAGTATGTCACTGCAGCCTATAAAATCACTTTGGCCATCGAGTTAATTAAGGTTTATGTCATTTGAGCTACTAGTGTCATTTTGGCTACTAGATCAATTCATACGCCGTGTCATTTCGGCAGACAACGTCATCTCATTCATTTCATGCACTATGTCGTTTCAGCCATTATGTTGAGAAACTACGTCATTTCAGCCACCATTGTCATTCCAAGCATGTAGTCAGTTCAGTCATAACTTAAGCCATCAAAGTCCTCCTAAATACTGATCAGTCATTTCAACCACTTTCTCATTTAAGTCACCCAATCACCATACCAATTCAGTCGTCAGGCACCATGTCATTTCCGTTACTGAGCCAAGTCAAGCATCATGTAACTGCAGCCGAGTATTTTAGCTCTCGATTCAATTCATGCACCATTTTATTTCAGCAACCATTCATATTTCAGTCTCAGTCAAAATATCATTTTGTTGAATCACATGTGCTCAATTCACTCAATCATGTGCATCACATCATTTCAAATATCAGTGTTATTTTGACCGCTGAATCAATGCAGGCACAATATAACTTTAGCTGAAAATATCATTTTAGCCTCCAAGTCAGTTAAGACACCATATAATTTCAACTATTTAGGCATCCTGTTACTCCAATCAGTGGTGTTATTTCGACCAGTAAATCAGATTTAAAGCCATTAATTCGAGTTTTAAGTTATAGTCAAAAGCGTCATTTCAGCCACTGAGTCAAATCAGATAATATGATGTCGACATTTCGGTTAAGAAAGTCATTTCAAGTTGTTCATTTTGGCATTGGTCTCGGAATGCAGAGACAATCTGATGAAAGTGACGGCTGTATATGCAGCTTGTTCAGTATTTGCGTAAACCTCTTTTTTCTTCCCGAGGATCATTTAGAAAAAATATACGATAATTCACTCGATAAATTAATGCACCACGTTATGTCAGCCTTCAGTTCATTTTAGTTGTCAAGTTAATCCACGACCCACGCGGTTTCAGATTTTGAATCGGTCCAGTTATCACTTAATTTCAATCATTTTATTGCAGGGTAGATTCAGCCACTATATTACTGAATGGATTACGATCAGTAACAGTGACATAACTTGATAAAAAATTTTTGAAAAGGTTTCAGAGGTCAGAAGATGAAAATATTAACGGCTGAAAGTTTCCAGCGATTGAATTGCGCTCGACCCTGAATTGACACCTTAATTAAGAACATGTGGTGGCTGAATCTAGACACTGGTGGCTGAATAGCTACTGACCCGAATAATTCCAAGTCCTCCTTTTGCACGACGATCGATCGAACATGTTGAACAACTACAGTTTATACTATATTTTTGACTTCTGTCAGAAAGATGAGCGAGATAACTTGTACATATGCAAAAATACACAATCAAGTTTGCACAATAGTGGTGTTTCGTGGAAAAGTTCAAAAAACCGCACATATACAAAAGAGAAACAAGTTTTTCGATTGGGATGTTGCCTTTTCTGGAAAACAGTAAACCATTCTCGCTAGGCTACCAGAACTTGACGAAGGAGAAATGAAGGGCAAAAATGATAGTTTTTATAGTCATACTAGCGCGTGTTTGACGTCATTGGAGCAAAAAATTCTTGAAATCCTAGGATAATTTATAAGTCACCAGCTTGAAAAGTCAAATTCCTTGATCAGCAACTCAGAAATATTTTACCGTACAGTGTCCTAAAGTTCATACACTATACTTAATCGTTGGATGTATTCAGTTATAGTAAAAAGTTCCTTTTTATGTCAAGATTGACAAAGAAACAATAGAAAACGGAAAATTTTACGCACATCTTACAGTAAGAAAGCATTAACATAAAATTTTATGCTTCCAAATTGGTGCCTCCAAGGCATCCATTTATTCTGTGGACCTCGAACCATTGAAGATTATGTTACTTAATTATTCAAGATTATACCTCACATTGTACTGCTCAAAAAATGCCCAATCTGTAATGCAAGACAGTCGTTTTTTCAAACCGTTCGAAAGTCTTTCAGCAAAATTTTGATTGCTGGCAAAAATGGAAAACATATTGCATAGAAATTAAGATGTGATGTCTACAGTCAAAGATACTAAAATTGGCAGCTGCAAGACTAATTATGGTTTTGGTTATTTTCGAAGGTGATAATCACTAGAAACGAGAATGAATCACATAATTTAGACCTTTGGTAGTCAGAAAATGATATATATGTTTTAAAAGTCGAGAAAATGTGCACAGGGTGTCCGGAAATAACTGCTCACGTTCATATCTCCTGAGATAAAATAATTTCGTCCAAGAACTGTTATACCTATCATCCATGATCAATTTAACATTCGATTTTTTTAACAATGAAAGTTTTGCTGCGACTAGGAGTGGTCATTTTGAGAATTCGATCTGCTTTCTTCTGAAATGTATTTTAAAAAATCCAACAAACAACAGCTAATAAATTATATTGAGAAACTTGAATAAATTTTCACCCAAATAATTCAAGACAAAGCGTTCTTAATGCAAAAACATGGAATTATAAAAAGAAGATAATCAAGTAATTTACCATAGTTACCAGCATTTGACATTTCCTGCTCAAGCACTTGAAAAATGCTATAGTATGTTTTTCTTGAAGCGTTTCTATTCCATTTTTTCGATTTTCTGCTAAACTACGTATGTATCACGTAGGACTGAAAATGGACGCTTCACTTTTTATTTTGTTGGACTATATTTGTACTTTTTTTCAGTATTTTTGAGTGAAAAATTCTGTAGTAAGAGATTTGAGTAAACGATTTTCACGACATTTCATTTCATTTTCATTTTCATTTTCAGATTTTCATTTTTCAGTATGGCATTTTACAAAAAAACAGACTATAGTGTAGTGTTCACGAACGATGCGATTTTCCTTTCCAATTTCGGAAAACTTTGCTTCGATTGGGTTCATCCAGGCGACAAAATCAACTCCAAGAAATAAGAATTCGATTTGTTGAAATTAGAATAAAAAATGTGCTAAAATTGATGACAAAAAACTAGTCGAAAGTGCTGGAAACAGTATCCCATGTTGAGTAAAATATGCAATCCGGGAAAGAAGGAGAAAGCTAAAACTTAATCCCTGATTAATACACGGAAAATTTCATCAAAATTAATATAGTTAATTAAAAGTTATCGATCAAAGGCTAGGGGTATTTTTTGGATCACGTGCGCAGCTTGGATCACATTTTCAGTTGAGAAAGATTCTTGAAAGAATGAAGATTTCTTACGAAGCAACCAACTCAAATCGAATCTGATCAAAAAGCATTAGGTGCAGTAAGATTAAGCACTTTTTGAGAAGTCTTTCTTATAAATCGTCTGAAGATTATCCCAGCGGGTTGAAAAACACACACATTATATTCTTACTCACCAGAATTTAGACTAAAGTCTTCAATTCCGTAACTCCTAAGCAAATCTTCGTACTTCTCCAAATAACTGCTAGCCGTTTCTTCGCTAACTAAAGAATCGTCCAAAGCCAAATCGTCGTTGAAACTAGTTTTCGAGAGATTTTCTAAATTTTCTAAAATACTTCGTTGGTCACTTTTCGACGATATTTCTTCCACGGCTCTTAAATATTCCTGTCGACCAACGGTCGAATTTTCGTCCGCTTCTTTTTTCTCCTCTTGTTCGGTCAACAATTCCACAGTTTTAGCAGCAGAAAATAATAGAACGTCGGTCTCGTCGTTGTAGTCTTTGGCTGGGTAAACTCCGTTATTTTGAAAAAGTTGTAGAAAACCGGTTTTTTCACTTTCTGTCGATTCAGTATAATGATAATCAGCGGCCAAAAATTTCCTACGTTGCTCAAAAATTTGCGAAAAAAAATTTTGGCCGTTTTCTTCTACGTCCGTTTTCTTTGTTTCTTTTGCTTTATCGTTATTATCTTCGTCCGTTATGGTAATTGAACTTTCGAATAGATTTTCGCCCAACGAAGAAGAAATAGAGGGCAAATTTAAAGATGAAGAATCGTCGTCGATGTTGGCGAAATTTCTGTAAATAACAATTTGGTAGCACGATATTACCCGATTGAGCTTTTTATGCTAGATTAGTCTTTTTGGAATCGTGCAAATGCGTCATTACGGTTACCATAGGAATAGCATGTTATCAGATAGAAAATTGCAAGCGGAACGTGAGAATTTTTTTTTCAAAAGGAAAACCGATCTTGTCGCTGAGAATTGGAATTTAAAAACACCAAGAAAGCAAATTTTTTCGTGTTTCTAAACAATCGCTTGTGCCATTTCGAGATTTTCTACTACGGAATTGAACCAGTATCATTAGTCAATCATTTTAGGAAACCCATTCATAATAAAAAAAACCCATTCATAAATCCTGAGTTTTTGCCATACACTTCCCAGATTTTCTAACAAACCTGACACTATAGAACCTTGTGAATCGGAAAATAATAAAAAAATCGCTTACACGAAGCTTTGAAGAATTTTTTCTCAAAAATTGTAAGTATACGCACGAATGTTGAGTACTATGTGATATATAGTTTATCAAACAATCAGAAAAATATGAAATAGTACTTGCTTTCTAGAAAGCATAGAAAGGATTTAAATATGCAAATTCGGTGTAAAGACGATCTATGAACTACATAGACGACTTAGGAAACAAGAATCTCACTTTTTATCAATTTCACATCCGTTGTCTGTTGTTGAATTTTGTTAGCAAATTTTCACAATCCCTAGCATGTGCCTACCGCCTTTGTTAGAGGTGCTTTTTGCTTTGCTATTATTTACCGGAAATTTTTAGCCACAAAAGCTTGAAAGTAAGTATTAGAGTCATGGTCAACGTCCTCAACGTCAACGTCAGCGTCAAATGTTGGTTGTATTCCGCTGGAGATCAGAAATTTTCTTAACTAAGAAAGTAATCGTTTTATATAAAATGTTTCTAAAAAAAATAAAAATCAACTATGTCGTCAAAATTGAATACACAAAACATTCACAGTAGGATTTCAAAAATTGTTAAAGGTTCATTGAATAAGCTCACAAATTTTCATCCTCACGCGATGAATGGTTTAGAAAAAAACTGTAAAAAACTAAAATAGTTCTTGCTTTCCACTTTTATAATTTAGAAGCATTTCAAGAAAAACAGACTATAGAAGCGTGAAATCTATCCAGACATACCAACATTATAATCGGGGGGCACTAATGATACACTCCTGAAAATGCATAGGAAAATGTTCTGTTGAGGCCAGAAATGAGTTTTCAACTCTCAGATCTTTATTGTAGGAAAATTTACGAATTTCATCATTTTCAGTTGTGATTACTGAGTTATTAAACAAATAACATTAAAGCACAGCTGGTACGAATTGTGGAATGATAATGAGAAGAAAAATAAATTCAGCTGGAAGCAAGATTAGGGTAGAAGCCTGTTTTTAAGCAGAATCACAGTGGTTACGAAGTCTGGAAAATAAGTGCTGCAGAAAGATTCTTTTCTCCAGAGCATATTGACGATTATATACATTGAAGAATAAGCTTCTCTTTCGTGCAAAAAAATTCTAAACACTCACCCTTTTACCGCTCGAATTTTCTCAAAATAATGAACAGGGCAATAAAAAAATCAAATAAATTGTACCGCATGCTAGAATCAGATCCAATTTTTGTGAAAACTAATGCACTTTCTCTAATGTGAAACAGGTTGATACGTCGTATAGCATGTATGGCTGTATCGTTCTTTGCATGGTATTGGAATGAGATTTCTCGAGAACTGACTCGAAGCTGAGGTTGCTAAGAATAATCGATCAAAAAGTGTTGAAAAAGCACACTAAGGACAAAAGATCGCGGAGTGGAACAATGATATTTTACGATTAAGAAAAATGTACGTCTGCAACACAGAAACACGAGGAGAGGTTGGAGAACGAGCATCAGACCCAACCCTCGGACTATGCTTCTTGATCCTGAGCATTGCACAAGTATGATCCACAATCACGGGCATCGAAGATTCATACCCTTAAAGTTGGTGATTGGAGCTTCATTTGGAGCCAGTTCATAATATCCTCGTCGTAAAACATCTAGAAATATGGGATCAGAAGTTCCAGCAATGCTCAGCTACAGGTTACCAGATTCGGAGTTTGGATATCATCGGAATTCTGACATATTTCAAGTAACCCATTGATACTAAAGGATGAAAATTTCGTTAAAATTGCTTGCAGTGAATACAAATAAGCTCCCTGTTATCAAAGCAAAAAATCTTACAGTCAAGAATTTTTAAGTCGTCAATTAAATCAACTGACGCCAAATGACCCATCAATTTGAGGCGATAGACGCAAAAATTTACACTTAACACCCGTATATAGTCTCAATGAGCGTATCTCAGTATGATATTTACAGGATGTCTTAGCAAGCTGTATGCAAATTTTATGCACAAAGTACGGTAGATAGACATTCAAGGGAAAAAGCAGAGTACACTTTTAATAACAATGTGGAAATCTGGGAGCGAACAAACGAACCAAACAGGAAACCGATGATCAAAAACAATCTAGATAAGCCACAGAGAATCAAGCAATGACAATTCTAATCAGAAAGTCAATTAAATGAAAGTACAAGAGAAAAATCAAATAAGGAACAACAATTCAGCCTATTTGCGCACCAAAAGCAGCCGACAAGGAAATCAACGAACCAGCCAATCAAACATCATGACTGTCTGTTATCAAATAAACTATTGAAGTTTGCCCAGTTATGCTCATTCGGATATTATCGTAAATTCTCAACGAGGAAAACGCAGTGCTTTGTTCTAAAGTTTAAGAAACACGAGAAAACCAAGAGGAGAGGATGCTTCTAATCGGTGAAAGAAACCTTTCTCCGAGGGCTAGACTTTGGTCTGAAACATGAAAAGCCAAATTCCCCAAAATGCAGTTGCGGCTCATGTAACCAGAATTGAGTAAGAAAACTGAAGGGTCTAGTGGTTGAAGTATTTTGTCATGCTAATCACAATGCTGCAAGCTTAATGAAAGTCGATAAAAATTCATCAGATCAAGTAATTTAAAAGGCATCATACACTGCATACATCATACATCATGCATACCCACAGGTTGAAATATCTATATTGAAAAGTAAAAACTATCTACCGATGCAAGCAGTCAAAGAGAAAAATACTTGAACCAGAAGCTTACTTCGAAATTTCAACCTGTGTATCTTGTAATTCCAACAATAACGGCGAAATCCTACTGCTTGTCCTACCGTACGACACTAAATCGTCGGAATTTTCTTCCGATATGGTATCCAAGTAAGTTGGAATCAAACTTTCGACTATAGTAAAATCCGTTGAAAAATGTTCTTCCAGAAGGGAATGTTTCTGGCGTCCGTCGATCGATGATTCTTCGCCGTAGATACAAATATTAGGATTCGAAATATTCGGTAAACAATCGGGCGACGAGATATTATGTAAATTAGTTTGCTGTTGTTGTTGTTGACCTTCTCGTTCGATAGAGTAACAGGATTTATTATTGTTGTCATTAGTAACCAGGGTTACCTCTTTTTGCTTATTAATTACCTTAGCCATGTCCTGATGGTGAAAATCCCAATCGGGAGATATAGTCGGTTGGAGGGGCCGCAGGCTTTCTCCATTTTCAGCTAATGGTAATTTCGAACACTGCTCAGCTAATGCAGTGGTTTCAGCTTGGCCTTGTTTGCATAGATCTGTGTCAATAATGTGCTTTTCGTGCTCTGCTTCAGTTTGTTGGCTAACGTCCAGAAAGGAATGCTCCTTTTGTGAGCATACTGTAGTAGCTATTATTGGGTAGTTTTGATGGAAAATCAATGGTCTGCTGCTGCTGGCTAGCCGATTAACAACACTAGTGGAGGGATTTCCAGGTGCATCGTGATGAGTATTGCTTTGTTGATCAAACATGCTTGTAGTGTATTCTAAATTAGACGTAAATAAAAAAGTTTATAAAATAATGAACTTTGAAACATAAAATAGGGAGTACACATTTTTTAGCCAGGTATTATGTCGAATCAGTATCGATTCATTAATATGTAAATTAAGATCAGATTTCACGTTATTTACATAGAATCGAAAACAGAGGAAAATTAGTAGTTTCATCGAAATCACTTACACGATGGCTTTATCATGAAATTTTTTATTCGAAAAATTGATGAAGATTGATTTAATATGCTCAAAAACTGAAAATTAAAAACACCTCAAGAAACGATTTCACAGAAAATCCTAAAAATATGAAATAGTGCTTGCTTTTCAGTGGCATTATTAGGTACCTAAAAACATTTCAAAGAAAACAGACTTTTAGATAAGAATAGTGTATATCAAATTGGCGATCCGATTGACTGAGCTGATTCTAGACCTGATCTCGGGAAAGATTCCAAAATTTTGACAATGAATCGCAAAATGAACTTTAGGACATATCGTTATAAAAAATCGAAGCCGAAATTACTCAACTTGAACTTAGTTATGCTCATGTCAGGATCCGACTGTAATTCAACATATCCAGATCCGAATCTGATTCGGCTCTGAGGCGTTTTTTGATTGAAAAGCAATTCAATTTGGTATCATTCGATCCGAATCCAGATCCTACGCTGCTAGATTCTCGAATTTTGCAAAGTTGTTAAATTTGATAAAATCTGAGACTTTTGATCGATATTATTGGGCCTGGTGTCTACAACCGTCTTATAAGATTATAATGTTACAGCAATCATTTCCGGTGCTCCTTGCCTATGCCTAAACCCTAACCCCGAATCTAAGCATAAGCCTAGCTTTAAAAAATGATCAAGTTCACCAAGCATTTGCGTGTCATAATGGCTTAAGTTAGACTTAGGGCAGGTTTAGGCGACTTGAGTAAAATCATACGCCCACTGATAATAGTCATGCATTATAGCATAGTATGGTTATGAAATGGGCGAACCAAGAGAAAAATTCAAAAAACTAAAGCGTCATCGACCGTGACTTCTTTCTCGATACAGTAAAACAAGCGACGGATACTGAAATTTCCGGGATTATAAGCGAATCAAAATGATCCGGTAAGAAAATTGTTCAATAAATTATAGTAAAACTATGACTAGGATTGTCAAATATAATTAAGGACCAATTTTACGCTCTCAAATAAAAGTTTCAAGTAACCGTTGAATGTATAAAACTGGAGCAAGAACAACAGATACAAAAATAGCAATCTTTCTAATTAAACTTTTTAATTAGTAGTTTAGAGAGGTGGTATCTAGAAAAATGGAGCAGTGCGCATTCTGAGCTAATTCAAGTCGCCCAACTTCAAAAAACAAAACAACAAAACGGGAAAATGCAACCAAATTTCAGAGGCTAACCTCGAAAAGTACAATTCCTCAAACATTGTATTGGGCACAAAAACTTCACAATACTACTCATGTTTGTTCGACATTGTCATAACAATATGCAGTTTCCGCGAAAGTACGTGAATATAATGTAGGATGTCTTCTTTTCGCGTAAAAATAATTTACTGCGAAAATTCAATAGAAATTTCCACAAAAACTAGATCCTCAGAAAACTATCGACGTACAAAAGATGTAAAATGTGCAAAAAATAAACAGGACACTCGTACGTCTATGAGCTTCAAAAATCGATCAGCAACGAAAAAATTAATTAGCAGGAAAATAGTAACACAATCAGCAATGTGGAAAATAGAAAATGTTGATTATACCCTGAGAATGGCAGCACCTATTTTCTAGTTGATTAGTGAAACAGTATGTAGGAATATCGCAGAGTAGCATCATTCGATTAAGATTTCTCACAATACAACATGAGTTTAATTCGAATTAAGCATGATGGTGCAAAAATACTTATTTGCAAACTTTTTCAACCAATTCTAAGACAAATAAGCCTCAAATTTATAAATGAGGTTGAATAGAGAGTTTATTATTCTGAATTGTTGTTTTCATCGGAATTGGCACGCATTTTACACTCCTAATTTAAGCAAAACTTCTTCCGATTTAACAGAATGGTAAACTTCGAATTCGATATTTTATTCCGACGTTTGTTGAATTTTCTAATTTCTCTCAGTGCAGAGAGGAAAAAGGAAAAAATTAGGTTATTGTACACTTGCTGATCATTTTATGGATTTCGAACACGAAAGAAAATCTGGGACATGAAATTACAGTAATTTTGGAAGAGCACACAAAAAACCAGGACTCTGACGTCCGTTTTGGTTACTGTAATATGACATTATTTCTCGAATCATTCTGTGTCAACTGAAAAACCTAATTTCTGCAATTTTACTTTCTAACTGTGCATTTTTACACCATGAAAAGAATTTCTGCCTGTGTTTGTGTTTCCGGTGACTTACTCTTAATTGTAGCCTCTCCCACGCACCCCGTCTCATTTTTCCGACTTTCTCCAATTTCATCTCTGTCCACGTCAGTGATCCCGGGCCTCAATCTCTGTTCTTTCGTAGACGTTGAAAATAAATACTTGCACGCAAAATACAAAGCCAATATGGCCGCCACCGTTGAAGATAAAAAATTTTCGAATGAATAAAGTGATGGCTGCGAATTTTCGATCATCGTCGATTTTTTTCTCTGATCGTCATTCATTATAGTACGTGATTGATTATCGGAAGTAGAGACTTTGATCAACGATAATTGGCCGCTACGTATCATTTTTCTGAGAGGAAAAAAAGTGAAATACGGTGCAAAAACGGGAAATTATTCAGTTTCACTTTTCCGAATAATATTTTTTGCATTTCCATGGTTGGAAAAACTTTTGTATACTAAGAATAGAAAAGTGCGCATTTTCGCTCGCATGCTTTTCATAACTTTCCAAGGTTAGCTTGCTTAATCTAGTCTATGTCATTTCACATTACGCAATCGTAGAAAAATAAATAAACGTAGCTTGCCAGCACGTACAACTACAGAGCGCATGTCAAATCAGTCTATTTAACTAGAAAATCCTGATTAAAAATCGAGAAAATCAAATCAGAAAAAGAAGAATAGCAACTAAAGATAATATAGAAATATACTTACGTATTAGAAAAGAAAGAGTCAAATGAATAACAAAATATAAAATCAAATGTTAATAAAAATAATGATAAAACATAAAATATAAAAATAAATATAAGTAAGGAAATAATATTAGAATTAATATAAATAAATGGTGCAAAAAAACAAATGCAAATAAAGGTTGAAACGTAGAAAATTAAATGACGTGTAAAAATTAATATAGCATAAAATACGAAGACATAAAATATAATACTTTTTGGAATAATAACCCTTCATCCACTGAGGTAACGTTGTTGTAAGAAGTTTCCATTTATTCATACAGGATTAATAATGTACTTCCGCAACCAAACATAAAGAAAAATAGTTTCATAGATTATTACCACTCATGGTCAGCATTCCTATAATCCATAAAATACCGATTCTAGTGCAAAAGTTGACCACTATCGTAACTTTTCGGGAAATAGTACGAATGACCTTTCAAAATGCGACCAGTGGTCGGTATAGTTGCGAGAATGCCTACCTGTACAGAAATGCGATGGAGACCACGCAGTCTATACGTACTTATGTACAGTTTCCTCGCAGGGTTTTTCGACAAAATATAGAACGTTATGTCGATCTCTTTCCTGCAATTCAAAAATTAATACTTAGATTGGACAAAAAATGAATGCATCAAGGATAAACCTTAATGTATCTTTTTTTGAGTAAAACGTTACCCAGATTTGTATTTTTGATTGTCGGTCCACCTCAGGTAAAGAAGTCGTATGAAAAAGGTTTCTGAAAAAACTGATTTACAATAATAATAATAATAGAAATAATAATAAAAAATAGTAAGAGTTGTACTTTTAATCATACTTGATCAGCGCAAGTGTTCTGCTTGCACGACGTGACTATTAACCTTTTGCTAGGAGGTTAATGTGACTTACACAGTCGCAGGAGTTGAAAAATGAGTTTTCTGATGATAAGTTCATGAACAGCTTTCAAAGTGTATGGATAAAAATAATAAATCATTAAAACAGATGAATTAGGTTTCGAATTGGCAAAAAACTTTCATTTTTGGCGGTACTTTTTGGGAACTATCGACTGAGTGAGATGGTAATATTTTTTGCAAATATTTTTGTCAAAAAAGCTTATCCTTTGGAAGCAAGTGTATAGTTTGTTTTTTACAAAATGCTTCTGAGTCGAAAATTGACAAAAACTGCTTCAATATCAATTACATGAAGCCTCTACTGTAGTATGTTTCAAAAAATAGTCGTTTGCTCGCAAATATGTTGCATTATAAGTTGCACGGTTTTAGTAGAAAATTACAAACATGAGAATAGTGATTGCTTTCAGGTCCCTTACAGAAGCATTTTAAGAAAAAGCAAACTATAATGTAGCTAACGTTATACATCAGTGTTATTCAAAGTTGTACAGATTAAGTTTAGAATTAATCAATAATCAATTTTTGAAGTCATTCTTCTCAAACTCATTGACAATTCAATGCACTTCTGGAAGCAGAAGATGAGGACCAAGTTGAGACTGTCGTCGGAATTGATCAACTTTCCATGAAAGAGTAAAATCATACAACCTGCGTTAAAATTTCGAAATCCGATGTAATCTATACATGAATTTTTAGTTCGACCCACATTGTTTCAAAGCTGTCTCTTATACAATAATATGAATATTTACTTTCTGTCCCTAATTCATTTTGCTTATACTCTAATCCTGGCTGTTTTTTTATAAAATGAATTTAAATTAAAAAATAGAAAAAATTAGTACCGTCACCGAAACCGGTCCCACAAACTTTTTTTAATCATGGCACAATTTTATTTGAGAATAAGCAGAAAGTTCAAATTCATTAAGTCATGCATCGTTTAAACAATTAGTAATTTTTTACTAATTAAATGATGTAATGGACTGTAACAAACGATAAGTTTTATTCGAAAAAACGGGAAAAAGTGCGGTTACTAAAGATACAAATTTAAATTTTTAATTCGAAAAATTTTACCCGTAAATATAGTGAAAGTATTACAAAGTTATGGATACTATCGCCCAAAATCCGTCATGGAGAAACAAACGGGTTGTTCGTTTCCCTCGGGCCGGTCAGGAGACTCGTATTTCGTTTTCTAATGCCCTCATTTCTCAATTAATAGTTTTCAATTTTCGGTTCATTTGAAAAAGAATGAGAAAAACAGAATCTGATAGGTTTGACTGTGTATCGATTGTTCCACCGTACCGTTTTTCCCACCGAATTCGAAGTACGGATGTATCGATTGTCCCGTCTGCACTACACATGAAAATACTCAGGTACAAAAGTTTTCTATTTGAGAAATATATCTTCTGTATTTAGCAATGAGCTTTTCATCGCTAATTAAATATTTAAATAATTAGATAGATCAACTGACACGCGTTCTACCTTATTCGATCCTCATTCCAAAGCCTCATTACAGTATAACTGGAGCATGGTTGTTGGTAGAGACAAGAGATCTTCCAAATGAGTTAGTCTGGTCATTTTCTCTGGGATCAAGTCGATTCTTTAAATTTTGAACAAGTTAAACTCAAAAGGCAGGCCCACCTTCATGTTTCATACCTGAACTCGAACAGTAAATTTTTGCAGCATACAAATAGATTAATACCCTTTTTTCTATTGCTATATATGATTTCTTGAACAATTTTTATGTTTTTTTGAGTACTTAACTGTTTTTTTAACCTGCTGTGCAATAATCTTATAGTTCCCAAAAAACTAATCATTTTGAGCATTGTGACAGTCGAAACATTTTGAGCGCAACTCATCTTTTCAGTTTCCTTTCCTTTTGTTTTTGGGAAATTTTTTGAAATGATTTGAAAACCGCTTTTGCTCATTAGCAACGGATGTGGCTGCGGTAGGGGATGCGCACTAGTTAGCGGATTTGACCCAATCTATAGATTAGCCAGAAAACATTGCCTTGCTCAGTGGATTCGCCGCTAGAACTCCTTCCTTTTGACAGAAACCTGGTAGAACACACTTTAGCTGATTGATCTTTAACTGTACCAGTGATCAGATCAGTTTGAATGTCCCAGCCACGAAAGTTCTGTGCATTTACTTAATCCTCCTTCTGTGATTTAACCATAGAAACTAAAAAGGTCAAAATCTTCTCTTATTTTAGAGAAACAAGAGTCTTATAGCATCTTTTGATTTGAAAGCCAACCATTATACTCAAACCATACTTTGGCTTAATTGTGAAGTATATCTTGACTGCTCTCAGTTCCAGTTTGTTCCTGAAGCTCTCGATTTGTACTTACGAGTCATAAGTTGATAAAATTTCAGTTTATGTTTGGGTGTAGAAAGAGTTAAACAAGAAAAATATTGCTTTTATGCTGTTCCTGAAAGCTCATAAGGCCATCAAAGTCGCAGAGCAGTCCAACTGAATTGCACGTACAAATAATGAGTTAATAGAAACATTTTTTGGTATTCAGTTGTTGCCCGAGAACTGTTCCAAATTAGTGAGGCAAATATCAATTTTTAGCTTGTTAGAACGTCGAAACATAAAAATTAAAAGATTTTTTCCATAATGTACAAAAATGAAAGTCTGTTATTGTGCAAAAAACAGTGCTTCGATGCACATTTCACGGAAACTGTTGAAATCGGATTATCTCGATTGCTATACCTATTATTTCTATCCATCAAAATTTTTTTCTCAAAATACAGTTCTTCCTTACTTTTGCATTACATTTTATTCCTTTTTCACCACCACTAAATTGTCTTTTGGCTTTCTCTTCACAATAGAAGAATAATTGTTTAGGCGATTCTGAGCCGTTAGATCGACTTTACTGTTAAGTCGACCGTTGTTGAAATGAGACTTGGTGTTGGAGTTAAGAAATGTAATAAATGAATTGGTATCAAAATAGACCTAATCAGTCACTCGCTAATTCACCTAATCAGGCCGAAACCTTAGGTAGAATAAGTTTGCAACAGTTCGGCCAGTCTCAAAATCAACAAAGATCACCTGCTTTCGTTCCAAAGAACTGCAGAAGATCAAATAACTCTCTGAGCTCAAGTAACTTCAAACCAGGGGCAAACCTAGAAGTCAGGCCGAGAATTGAGTTGCAAATGTAGACTTGCACGCTGGGTGGCACTCCAGAAATCGGGGGTCTAACCTGCGTTCCCTCCGCTGCGAGAAATCCAATAAATGTCCGGCCGGGGGACGTTGTATTTCAGGCGAACACTCCACACAATATAATAAAATAATATTATAATAAATGGCCTACTGGCCGCCGATTTTCTTCATTATAAAATAAACAAACAATCTAAGAATGACCAAAAACATAGAGGACCGACACTTTTATGCAGGGTGTCTATGCAAATTGGCGTCGACGTGATTTGCGTCGACTTCGGCTATTTCTTCGCAACCTGGAGATAGACTATGTCCATCCCCGACATCCCTCGAGCCTCGAAACTGACCAACGGGAGGTTAAAAAGATTCATAATACGCCGCAATGACAATTTTGGAACCTTTTCAGGCCCTAATACAGTCAAAGCAGTTTTCTGAACCTTTTTGGTCATTCATGCCCCCTTGCGGAAAGCTTTCCGAATGACCACCCTCTTATGTCAAGTCTTTTTACCAGGCATACCGGAATGTCCACAAGGCCGTCCGGGTGTGCTACCTCTTGGTCTGGATGCTGACGGATCGACGACTCCGCGTCGGCTTGACTTTGTTGGCCTACAGGCGAATCCAATTTGACCTGCACCAGGGCCGAGGGTCTTCAGTTGCCGACCATCCCGTGATCTTTCATTTCGTGCCATACGCTGGACGCCAGGGACAGAACATTTATCTGTCTATCTCTTTTGGGTTGCGTGTTTCGCCGTGAAGTCTCCACTTTTTTTCCAACGTTGCCCTCGTCAAAAAATTTTCTATTATATCTAAATAATCTACAAAATATGTACATTAGTACGATTATCACAAAAAATCACAATATCCCGGGCGCATCGATTGAGCAAAAAATAAAAAAAAAGAAAAAATAAGGCGAGATTTAAATGAGATTGAGTGAAAAAATAAATTTTTGTACATGCCCGTTTGGCTACGCGAGGTACGAAAAACAAATAAAAATTTAAAGCACGCAACAATTAAGAAAAAAAATTTTTTTTTTGTATTTTGTATTTTGTATTTTTTTTATATTTTTGTGGTTTTGCCTGATTAGGTGAATTAGCGAGTGACTGATTAGGTCTATTTTGATACCAATTCATTTATTACATTTCTCAACTCCAACAACAAGTCTCATTTCAACAAGTGTCCCAGAAGGTCGATTGTTTCACAAGCTGGACCGCGCCGCAATTTACCATGTCTTTTTTACATAGACCTAAGCCTAAGCCTAAGCCTAAGCCTAAGCCTAAGCCTAAGCCTAAGCCTAAGCCTAAGCCTAAGCCTAAGCCTAAGCCTAAGCCTAAGCCTAAGCCTAAGCCTAAGCCTAAGCCTAAGCCTAAGCCTAAGCCTAAGCCTAAGCCTAAGCCTAAGCCTAAGCCTAAGCCTAAGCCTAAGCCTAAGCCTAAGCCTAAGCCTAAGCCTAAGCCTAAGCCTAAGCCTAAGCCTAAGCCTAAGCCTAAGCCTAAGCCTAAGCCTAAGCCTAAGCCTAAGCCTAAGCCTAAGCCTAAGCCTAAGCCTAAGCCTAAGCCTAAGCCTAAGCCTAAGCCCAATCCCTTGGAGCAATCTGATTTCACAAATTTCGGTTCTTATGCTGTCATTGAATTTGGACCTGTCCGGTTCTAATCGATGTTATCAGTATATGCAACGGCCGATTTACTGAGACAATCGACCTACTGGGAACTTATATGTGTGATAAAATGATGTCTATATCATTGGTCGACCAACAGGGATGGTCGACCTACTGGAATGGTCGATTTTTTGGGACAGTCGACTTACTGGAATGATACTGTTACAGCTAATTACAGTAATGGTTGTCTATGGCTTGTCGTCATTCTTTCAACTTCCTCTTCCAGTCGTCTGGATAGAAAACATAGCGCATACAACAGCCAATATCCATCCGAGGCTTTTAAAAGCTACCTTTTCATTTATTTCCCGACGCCCTTAATGAGGGAAAGGAATCGTTTTCCTTCTCGCACACATTGTAGTTGAAGTACGAACATTAATGTTGCTTCATCATCATCATCATCATCATCAAAAGCTAAAATGTGTTATCTAAATTTTGCATCTCTGCACACACTGTATCGTGACATGTAGGCATAAGTGGCCTAGAAATTTTTCAATGGATGCGTAGGCTCTCTACTGTAAGAAAGTGCAAGGCTAAAAATGAAACTGTCATCATTCCAGCTCTCCAGAATGTTGAACTTTTCTAAAGAGAAGCTAATATTCTAGATTTTGCTCCGACGATGATTGACCATTTTTCCTTTTTACTGGCCGATGGTACAGGAAATATGGTGACGAATCGTTACAGCCTCCTGAGTACGATATATTTTTACTTTTTGCATTTATTGAATCCGGCTGACTAAGGATGAGGAGCTAATTTTTATTTACCACATGTGTGAGCGTGTTATTGAGTTCTGGTTTAGAATAAGGCTCTTGAGGGAAACACTACGTAGAAAAAAACTGTACAAAAACCCACTCAAATTGATTATATGCGAGCTTTTCAATTTCCAATTTTTTTCCTTTTCTGCTTGATTCTTAGGCGTCAAAGTGGAGAATATTTCGACGATGAATTGTATGTGAATCAGCTAATATATGTTATGTTTTTTCGAGAGGAAACCCATTCTTTTATTTTTCTACCACATTATTTTCATTAAGCAAAATTGTCTTTATACTCTATGGCTAACGAATTCATTGGAGCGTACGTAACCTTCACATAGTGACACAAATTTGAAATTTATTAGTACTTTAATTGGAGCGAAATCAATAACTGTTTACGCGAAAATCAATCACAATAAAGCTAATTAAAGTCAAATCAATAATTTTTAATTTTAAGCATAAATTATTTAGTTACATGCGAATCTACTCGCATTATAATGTCTCATCTCCGCGAATTGATTTTCTGTACTATTACCGATGCTATTTGTGTCTTCAGCCACATCGTTCTACTCGTTCAGTTTAGCCAAAGCTCATCCAAAATGGTCATTTTTCGAATTGCTAAGTCCAGCATTCAAAGAACTTTCGCAAAAACAATTTGGATGTATAGCGCTTCGAAGATCTGTAATATGCGTTTGATAGAACAAAGCGCGCTTTTAAATATAATTCCCTAGAAAATTTTCGCATTAGAACCCTCTAATTTCCCTACAATAGAAGTTCACTGGCTACAACTTCCCAGATAAAATTTCACTTGATTAGACAGAGAAAGACCTAAAAACTTGACATATTTAACATTATTCTTACGGAGCTCATCCTTAAAAGGAAAATTTGAAAATTTTGAAAATTCATTCATCTACAATTACTCTGTTTGATAATTTCACATCTCTAAAACGACGCACAGAAAACGGATCATGTGAATTTTTGAATTTAGTTCAAGTATTACTGAGAGAGTACTGAAGAAATTCCTTCTAATTTTGAAAATATTTATGTTTTGCCAAATGGTTATAAAATTTAGCAAAATATTCATCTAATTTATGAAATTGTTCAACTTGAAAGCACGTTGGTGTTGTGTTTGTAAAAAAACCGTTTATCTGATCTTTTCAGATCTTCCACGAAATATGGTGAACTTTCGCGTTTTCCTGTCAACTATTAATGTGCTTCGTCTCGCTTTGTGTTGGCAAATTAACTGACATTCCGTTAAACTTCTTCACTCTTATCTTTTGGAAACATAATTTTCACTTTTTAACTTTTTCTGATTTTATTATACTAATTTAATCTTTATGTGCCTATACTGTTCTATACCGTATCATTTTAGCTTTGAGCCTTTTTTTTCTTTTATTCAATTTGGTTTTTTATTTTTTGCCACTTTATTTTGTCATCATTAATTCCATTTAAACTTTGCTGCAACTACAAACGTTCATTTTCCTTTCTATGATCTTATGTCATTCCAGTTTGCTTCAAAGCTTTTCGTATTCGTGGTCCTTTATATCACCACCCTATTTTGTTTCATATCTTCAAACTCTATTCGATTAAAAATTCTCTGATTCGAGCAAAAGTCTCCACGCTATATTATGTCTATTTTATCTCTTCACAGCCACAGGAAAACTCGAAATTTTCTGTCGGTCGCAATGAAAAAAGTTTTAATGGCGTAAAACGAATCACTTTAGACCCAAAAATTTTCGAATTAATATCCATTTGACTGTGCTCATGCACTCTATAAAACGCATTCTTGAATGATTCAGTGTCAACGAACCAAGAGCAGGTTCATTTCTGTTATACCAAAATTTTAGTAAATAAAAGATATTGCTGCATTATCACATGTAGAACAATTTGTCGTACAATTTCTAGCTTTCCTTCATCTTTAGATCATTTACGAATTGAGTAAGATCGCTTTATGAATGTATGATATTAAAACAGTTATTGTAATTCTATGTCTGAGATTTGAATGTTAGATGACTTTTCTACAGTCTATTTTTTGAGAATGTAACTTGGAACGCAAAAAGATAGCAGATTTTCGCTAAATGATAGAAAACATTTGCAGCGTTCAAAGTTTGCTGTGGGCTTATGCAGTTTTACTATGGCTTAGCTATGTCACACTAACAGTTGTTTCTATGGAGTCACCACATTGAACTGTGGATAGGGTAAGTAGAGTAGTTCTCCCACAAAGGCTACCGAACTTCATAAACTAGAAATTTGAAATATCCGAAAAGTTGTACGAGCAGTAAATCGAAATTTTTCTCTCAGTCCATTAATTTCGCGTTGACGGAATGCTGCAAAATCTTTCAAAAATCGAGGAGATTAGTTGCACTAAGTCCTCCAGCTTTGAGGCTGTAGTTTTGATACTGAAATAACAACACATCTGTAATTTCTTGCTATAAACTTTTATTACCTGCAATAGTCATGTAGTATTTTCATTAACAGTAAATCACTGCTTCTGATACCAGCTTTGCATTATAAACTGAAAATCAGAGACTAACCGTGTTTACTTGACGTCGTGTATTTTGTTTACTAAAAGCAACAGTAACGTTTTTTTGGAAAATGTTTCCCAAGTAATATAACTGTGGCCAGTTTTATCAAAGCGACTTAAGCTCCAGCTGAGCTGCAGATTAACTCTATATGTTGTACCATTGCCGCTAAGGAACAGCTCAGCCGCAGCTTAACTCATACGCACAAAACATATCGGGAAAGTTAAGCTGCATCTTAACGGCAATGGTATAACATATAGTGTTAAGATACAGCTACAACTTAACTGGAGCTTAAGTCTGTTTGACGAAACCGAGTCTGAAAAACAAGCACCGTTTCACATTTTAAATATTTGCTGCTAAACCGCGTGCTACATAATAAGGCTGGGAATTTATGAGCATAATCAACTACTTTAACAATTTTTTGATGTAAAATTTTACAGTAAAAGCTTTGAGTGAACTATTTTTACGGCAGTACTCTCAATTTACGAGCATTTTATAAAAATATGGAAAGCTTATTAAAAGCAATAAACTCGGTCATTGTAGACGTCGGCCAGATGTTATCTTAAATTCAAATCGTAAAGAGATTGGATATATTAATTTTTCGATGATATCTATCTCTTAACTTTGGAAGAGGAATATTCTGCTTACTTGTTTGTTTGAGGTCAACAACTCTATAGGTGTAGGAAAACACTTCTTGAGGGAGATTTACTCCAGTCCTAATGTATGATCGTTCTTTTGATATGAGCCACATTGAAAAAAAAAGATAATTTCTCTGGAAGGATTCATCTGGGATCGGTTGCAGTATCTAAACCTGATTTGGGCTCGATTTGAAATTCTAAACCTCTGCTTTAGCTAAACTCGACGTCGGTTTTTTAATATTTATGAGTTGCAAAAAAATATCGAACTCGGTGTCAGCTGAGGTCTTTCTTAACTCGGAAAAAACGGAGAAACGTATTCATTTTTTGTCACGCAGAAGATGAAATTTCACAGCAATTATGGTTTTGATCTTTCGCACTGTAACTAATATTAAAATGTGTATATGTCCTACTGTAACAACGTTTTCACCAAGAAATAATGAAAAAATTGGTTGTGTACATGTATAGAAAGCATACAGGAGCAGTAACTTTAAGCGATCGTGCCCCAACTCCGCCACCGTACCAACACCGCCACCGTCCCAACTCTACCACTTTCATGTCCCAACACCGCCACCGTCCCAACTCCGCCACTTTCTTGTCCTAACTTTCGCAATCTTTCAAAAAGTTTGTTTTTTGTAACAAAATTTTTTTGTAACTTAACAACATGACATTGCTAATTCATAGGATGGTAAAAACTGATATTATCATTAAAGCAATGAATACACGGTATATCTATATAATCTTCGTTTGTATAGTCGTACTTAACTATACAAACGATTTTGCTGAAATAACCAAAAATAGAACAACAAGCGTGAGACCGGAATTAACTTCATTAGCATATTACCAAAATAACTGTATGCTTTGCACATTAAAATACAAATATACGTGTCTGTTTTCATTTCTTGTTGTCAATTGATTCGAATTTGTGTAATCAAATCATGGGTGACTTTGGTCCTATTGAAAATTTCATGAATCAGGAATTAAAGAGTAATTTAGTGATAATTGCGGCGCTTCTTTCGAAACGAAATTGTTGGATTGAACGGGAACGATTTGATGGCCAGAATAACAGATTATTTAGTGCATCTATTGGGTTAATGTTGAAATTTGCATTCGGAATTGATGAATAAATATGATACATTGACACGGAAAAATTATCACTTATATCTTAAAATATTGTTCATTCATAGATCTGATAAGCACATTTGGTTAAGTTTAACGTGTTACAAAAAATAAACTTTTTGAAAGATTGCGAAAGCTGGGACAAGAAAGTAGCAGGGTTGGGATGGTGGCGGAGTAGGGACGATGGGACGGTGGCGGCGTTTGGATGGTGGCGGTGTTGGGACACGAAAGTGGCGGAGTTGGGACGGTGGCGGTGTTGGACGGTACCCTTTAACCTACTACCACCATGTTCAACTTATCCATTGCGCTAAAACTGAGCTGGAGTTTGAAAAAATGACCAATTTGTATTGCAACTTTCGGGTTTAAACGCTTTAGTTAAACCCGGGCTCGAGTTTAGCCAACTTTATTGCAACTGGTCTTGAAGTTTCGTACCTATGAGCTGCATTAGCATAGTAATTTCGCTTCTAGCCTTCTTATCCTTGTTCAAATCTTTCGTCTCATCTTGAGTAGATGAGTATCGAAAATTTTTCCTTCTCAAAATGCCTCATCTTCGGTTCAATGCTTCCGTCCTCCTGGATAGAAAAAAAACGATGTTTGATTCGACTCCCGTCGTTTTTTGACAGTGGGGGAACGCTACTTCTCTCATTCTTGCCCTCAAAACTTTCCTTTGCCAATTTGATTTCGCCAGAAGAACACCTATAAATGGGTTTATGCACTTCCCTTTAGGTCTAATTAAGGCGAAAAAGTGAGAGTGGAAAGGAGAGTTAGGGCGCATAAAAAAATGTTAATGGTGGTAAAGGTCGCAAAAAAGTCGCTTTTCCAATTTGGTTTCGCAATTATTGAATTTTTTCTCTCGGCTTCTATACAAGATTCATTTTTTCGCATGTCACGTAAAATGCGCCTAGTTTAGTTTTTTCATGTTAAGAGGGGGCTGTTCAAAAGTCATAACATTTCTACTTTATTTGGACATACTGAGGTTGGGTTTGATGAAATTAGTAATCGAATTGACAGCTGGTCAATAGCAATCTGAATAATTGTATGTTTCAGATTATTTACTTTGAAATGGCAGTCAGTCATGACTTCGTTACTGTAAAACCTTCATGTTTAAGTTTCAGGTTATGGGTTTGGTTAATACATTTGAACGTAAAGTTAACACATGGGATTACTGTAGCTTAATTTAGAATCAGATTTCAGAAAAAATAATTCATAGATAAAATATAATTTTTGTATGATAATCGATTGATGGAACACTGTAATTAATATGGATTGAACGTGACTTCATTGTCGTAATCGATCATATGATGAATGCGTATAATTTAGAAGAATACAAGACTATCATAAATAATATGGACCCGCAAATATTACATGGACAAATTAGCAAACAGGGAGACTCCTTTTTCCGGAAGTTCTCCAAACGACAGACGAAGTGGCTGGGCGAAGCAGAATGGAATAACTATCTTGACTGACGATTCTTTTGTTGAGCATGTCTCTTTTTATCAGAATTCTGGGCGAAGTTTAGAGAGAGATTGTTTTTAGAAAGTTCCAGGAATGTTAGGAGGATTCAAGGATGACCTCAAGAAAAGGACAATTCTGTATTTGATACTATACCCTGATTCAAGAGGAGATGGAGTTCAAGAAATGACTTCTATTTTCTTGAGCGAAAGTTGAAGATCAGTATATTCCCGATTTGATCTAGTGGTGTGGGTGACAGTTGGCAAAAATGACGATGTTTCACAAGAATAAGAAAGTTAGGAAGGAATTTTAGGCTTAATTATAGGCTTTGCTATAAAGCATTCAAGAAAATGTTTTGATGAAAATTAATAGTTGAAGTTATATATGAAAATAGAACAGGGTTTATACAGATGAGCCTTTTATCGCTCACAGTAAAGTTAAAGTTGGAGTTCAGATCCTTACAGTAGGCAATTTTCACCGAGTGAAAAACATTGCACTGTAGGAAACGCTGAATGTCATGAGAACGCCGGGTTGGGCGGAGTCGGAAAAAACAATGTTTTGATCCATTTTTGATTTCGATAGAACTGTGTCGAAGCCGCATGTGTTGCTCGGAAAATATGGTTATCGGGCCAGGTTATTGAACAAAATTACCAGTTTACCTATTGACCCTTCGTGGACGAAATGTATTTTCTAGCTACTTGTAATACGCTTTTCTTTCCGACAGAACTTGCAGATATTAAGTTTCATCCTGGTCCGCACCATGCATCGTAAGCCAAAATTTTTATCCAAATAAGCCTCGGGACGTACGCGGCTTCTTTTTTTTATCGAATTGACTCTAGTACAAATTGAAAAAAGAAAATGAAAGAAAATGAAAAGAAGGAAATGAAAAAAAGAAAAAGAAAAGAAAAAAAACGTACGATGCATGGTCAACACCTGTGAACGGATTTGTTTGAATTTTTTGCATTCCGAGGCTCACTTAGAAATTGATTTAGGACAGTTCGGCGCCGCCATTTCGGCGCCTGACATTATAGACTTTCATGTGCAAAAACAACATAAAAAGTCGACAGTAATTTCCTCAGTCATTTTCTGAGGTTGTGGTACTTGGTGTAAAAGCGTATATATAGAAAGCATAAAATGCACGACTAACAAGAGAAAAAATAGGGGCAGGAAAAAAGTTGCAAAAATAAAAAATGGTTGTAAAAGAGGAAAAAGACGTTTTTCTACTGAAAATGTCGAAAATGATGTTATAGAAAGCATATGCATGAAGTGCACCAATATGAAAAAGTAGGTACGCATAGCCTTTTTTTTTCTTGAAATACTTCCAAATAATGGGAGTGGGAAGCAAGTACTATTTCAGACTTTTAAAATTTTCAGTTATACTGTATTTCACATAGCGCCGAAAACCTCTGAGCATTCTCAACCAACTTTCAGCGATTTTTTGAACAAAAAATTTCATAGGCAAAAGATTTTGCTACCGTTTCCAACAGCAGTGGTAATTTTTGTCAATTTTAACTTTACAAGCACTTTATAAAAAACAGACTACAGGTAAAGCAGTTTCATTTCCGTACAGAAAAAAATATCAGACAAAACAATTTATAATCATGGATTCATTTCAAAGTTTTTGCTGTCGTTTTGCGACAGAAAAAATATAAGGTAAAATATAAGATAGAGAAAGAATGAGATGAAAAAAAGAAAGAAAGTAAACGGAAGAAAAAATAAAATAAAAGAAATAAGCTTGGCGTCGAAATGGCTGACGCCGAAATAGCCGGCGCCGAAATGATGGCGCCGAAACGTCCGTTTCGGTTTGATAATGAACAGAGTATAATTATTCTTCTACTATTCTTTCGTTTTTTTTGTATATTTCTATCACATTGCAGTCATTCTTCCTATTTTCTACTAAATAATTCAATCAATAATTTTTTTGATTGCACTATTCGGTGCCAAAGTAAGATTGTCCAAGGCAATTTAAGGTCGACCCCGAAAATTCCTTTACATGAAATGCTTTTAGTCCTTTTTAGAAATTGAATATAAAATTTTCAAATATGTCACATTAAAATAGATGAAGTAACTATAAATCGGTATATTTCAGCATTTCAGCAATTACTAGTACTTTTCGTGATTCCGATCAGGCTGAAAACCTGGGAAATTTTATGTGTCCGTCATTTAAAAATAAATGAACTATAGTTTTTTTTGTATTATTTTTGTCATTGTTTGTGGCTACAGTCTTACAGTAGGCAAATTTTCAGAGTCAAAAGTCGAAATTTTAACCAAACTACCAAATTTTAGAATTGCTGTCAGGCCTAAACTGTTAATAATCAGTCAGTACCTGGACGGTGTTTCGACTACTTATGCATGCATATGCTATGCTCTGTCCCATAGGACTAATGTTTTTTCTGGTCGACTGAGTCCAAAGTCGGCTATTTTTATTGAACTCAGGTCGAGAATGATCACTCCTACCTCAAAAATGTCCCGTAGTGGTAGATAAGGCACCACCCAAAAGTAATCTCATCATTGATTTGGTAATGGGCATAGATTTGTATTTCTATCGCACAATTTGCGACCGAACTTCACATCGCCGTGGGAGGTCAGTGAGGTTTGACCTCACCCAGAACGCGTAACCCCAATACTGTCTTTTCAAAACGGGTAGGAATTTTTTTCAAAAAAGCAATAAATTTTATATCAATCAGTAGATCTTGTCGATATCTATTCAGAAACATGAATTAAAATGCTGTATGTTTCTTCATTTTTGATGGATTTATGGGTGGTTGAAATTTGGCAAAAATTTTCCCCAGATTCTCTCCGCTACGGATGTATGCCCATGCCTATCTTGTAAATTCTAGCCTCTTTTTATTTGTAGGATTTGTTTTTTTACTTCGAATAATTTATGCCACGGTTACTAAATGATTTGTCGTCCATCGAACGCTAAAAAATGAAAAGAATCGAATGATGACCCACCAATTCCCCGAACAGCAATATCTAAATCCTCCGGAAGATGAACCCAAAGCGTCGACAGTTTCGATTCCTCCGAGCACGTTTGGCAAACGGGTGCCGATCGGGAGTAAGTTGAATTTTCTCGTTTTTTTGAAAGAAAATATCAAGTTTTCGAGCGTGGCAACAAGGATTCATTGCTGACAATTGTAGCGGCCACAATTTTCTTGATGGCGTAAAATGCGGTTGTTGCGACATAATACAGTGAAACGTGGCTCTGAAAACGGCTTTTTAGCTTGTACGAGTTCCGAAAGCAGAATTAAGCTCAAATATCATGATAGTTTTTACGCCGTACGCCGTTGGCATCGTTTAACTCTGATTTAAAATTGGTGTGGGATGTTTTTTGGCTCTGATCGAACGTCATTCTCAGTCTTTTATTTGTGTCGAGAGTCATGATACGTCTTTTACTCTATATATTTTAAACATACGAGTTACTCGTAAAAATAGATTTACACTTTTGTAATAAAATTTCCGTAAATTGAGAATGATAAAATTTGTACTGTCGTCAGAATTGTTTGCCCGAAAATCTTACTATAAATTTTTGTATTCGAAGAAAATTTTAAAGGCTATTTGATATTTCGAATCCTATGTAACTTGGTTTAATTGAAAATCGTCAAAATATGAGACAGTTACGTTCCATTTTTGTTATTTGACAGCACATATAGAAATTCTAGTTGAAATGATGCCTATTTGAAAATGTGGCTAGTGTAACGGTGCATCTTGAAGTGCTTCTAAACAAGGAAAGTGGAAAGCAAGTAATATCTCATATTTTGAGGACTTTCTACTAAACCATAGATCACAAAGGACTCAAAATTTGTGAGGCTGTTCAAATAACATTTAATAACTTTTGAGTGAAAAAACAAGCTGTAACAGCTTTGTGTTGACGATTTTGATAACAGCGCTGATTTCGGTCATTTTTCAGTTTAGAAGCATTTTACAAAAAACAGACTATATTTTACCATGGTTTACTGAAAGCACGTAAAAGTATGTCCATGGTTCCACAGTTACAGTCTGTTTTTTATATGTTTCCAAATAGAAAAGTGATACAAATCAGTACTGTCGTCGAAATCGTTTACATAGGGCGCTTACTGTGAATTTTTTTCACTCAAAAAATTGTGAAAGGTTAGTGCAGTATGATCACAAATTACCAGTCCTATATGATATATTCTTTATCAGAAAATCGTCAAAATCTGAAATACTACTTACTTCCCACCTTCATTGTTTAGAAGCATTTCAAAGTCCCACCCTTCCCATGTTTAGGCTTAACAAGGAAACGTTTCAAATGTAAATTCTGCAATTTCAAAAGTTATGGTGCATTCGCTAGTCCACAACAAATACAGTAATTACACAAACCGATTTTTCCCACGAGTCTTTTTTACACAAAAATTTGCATAAATATTCAAAACAACACGGAACTACAAAAGATATAATTAAGTAACTAGCTTGATTTGATAGAACCAAATATTATCAAAAAATACCTCACGTGACGAAAGACGGATTATATTGCTACGAAGTTATAATCTTTCAAATCTCACCGAAATTCAGAACTACGTATTTCAGAATCTATTACAGGTTCATAATTAGTTCCATAGGCATTATTGCAGTTTTCAAGGTGATCTGGGCAAATGCAAGGTATCCATTGTTCACCATATTTGTGTAAATTTTACTGCAAAGAAAGCCTACGGGGTCAGTGTAACATTACTCCATTTCAAATGCTCAGAAGTTTTTACTCTGTGCCGTATGTATGCAAAACATAAGACACATCTATACTTGACGGTATGGCCACGGCCACGGCGGCCGTGACCAATCAGACTGCGCTAGGAAAAACTGAACCTAAATATGATTGGTTGCGCGTCACGTGCACTGAAATTCGATTAGTCGCGGTTGCCGCGGCCGTGGCCGTGCCGTGAAGTATAAATGCGGCTTTATTGTAAATAAGATGCACATGAAAAATGATTGGTGTAAAATTACTGGCGTGGCCATCGTTACATGCGGGATTGGTTACCAAGTTACCAAGTTCATATTATACAACAGCGATCATTAAGATATATGTCTTTTCTGTACTTTTTCATTCACAGTTTTTCAATCCGATCTGGGCTTTTGTAGGCTCTGGATCGGGGAACTATAAAAAAGCTAATTGCGATTTTGCTGGTGCTCCGTAATATGATGTTGACTTTATTGCCCAATATAACGTTCTTGGAGGAGACCACGGGACGAAGTTTTTCATCATCCACTATTCTCAATCGTCCGTCGTTTTTTGCTCCTTTGAAACTTTCTATCCGTTTTAGTAGAGCAGGAGACAACAGTTTATGGCCTTTAATAAAAATGATCATTATTCGAAAGCCGAAGTCTCGTCCGTAGAGCCCCGGGCTCCGTTTTTCGATGACGAGAGATAAGACCCCTTTTTTGTGCGTGGATCTAGCTCGTTCGATGAGAAAGATTAGAGACCGGATTTGGTGCTTCTAGTGGAGCTATCTGTAAGATTTTTTCTTTCTTTTCATTCTTCGCTCAAAGAGCAACGATCTCCTCCATCATTTAGAATGTTTGTTATTTCGGTTTGCTAATCAATCTTGTTTCCGGACTCATCCCATACCCACTAGCACTTTAGCGTACGATTTGCTGTTTTAAGAATGCTCGTTTCCTCAAACTAATCTTCCGCACTATCCTCGGTCGACGTATCATTCTTCATTTTGTTTTTCTGCCATGAGCCAAGTTTAGATACATTAGATGCCTTATTCGGCGACTACTCGAGCTTTCGGATTTTGCAGATGAGTGTCTATCAGTAGGAACAAGGAAGGACACTTCCATGCATGAAATAAGGCTAGAGAGTGCTTTGTTTGTAGCTGATTCTATAGCACATTCAATTCGTCAAACTATAGTCATCTTCGTGGTCAGTAAAATTCCAAAATAGTATAGAACAGAAAATTTTTTAGTTCTATCGATACACTTTCCTGAAAACTGCATAATCCCGCTTGTATTTTCTGGAATTTCTTTCGGGAAACTTTGCTATATCATCTTTTCCTACGGTGTCATGTATTTTCGATTACAGAAATAAAATGAATCTTGCGTCAATCAAAGTTTCTAGCGTTAAAATCTACCTAGACTCTGATGTCGTTACATATAGTGCTCCTTCATTTGCTTTTCAACGTACATTTTCAGATATTAAATCCAGATCTAGCAAAGATTTTTGGGTTAAAGTTTTACAAACTGGACGTCAGTTGTTCATTGACTTCAATTGTATGGCCTGTTTTTATAAAATGTTTGTGAACTGAAAATGACAAAAAACAAGTACTGTCCTCAAAGGTGTTTACCCAAAACTTTTAATGTTGGATTTTTTACCCAAAAAATGGTAAGGCTTAGTTCAGTAGGCTAGCACAACTTTCTAATCCTATTTGACATGTGGTTTAGTAGGAAATAACAAAAATATAAAATAGTACTTGCGTTCCACTCTTGATATTTACAAGCATTTGAAAAAACAGACTATAGTTCTGAAATTTAGAGAAAAGCACATCGTAGACTTATGAGTGTAGTAATTCCCGTGATCACTGACCAGGAATGTAAAAAAGTTTATGAAACGAGTTAATCTTAATTGAAAGTAAGTTTATAATATTCTCATCAAAAACATGTAGAGGTAGTAGTTTTCTCAATGCCCATCTATGGACACTGGATTCGGAGTTGGAATATCGAATGTTTTCACGAGGAATGTTTCATCTCTGCTAACTTTTCGTTAACGCATCGTTGATTCAACATTAAATTTATGGTTTTGTTCCTTTTTCGGAAATGACTGACACTGGAAAATCCACCCATTTGACAGCAACTATGCTAAAATCCATACTGTTCAGGGTTTTGAATGAGTTTTCTTCAGCACAAGGTTTCGTAGAAGTTGTATGCAAAATTTACAAACATAAGGCGTAGATAGACTGCCTAAATAAAAAGCAGACCATTTTAAACGACTGGTTGGAAATCTACGATTAAAATTTTAGATGGAATTTTCTTGTGAAATAGATTATGTTATTGGTCGACTGATACATGTAGAGGGCAGAATCAAAAATTTTCGAAGCATTGTGTAATTCTATGGTTTCTCAACGAACTGAACTTATTTCAAAGTCGTTTTAATTCAAAAGAGAAAATATTAAACTGAAATACTAATTCTATTTCTTTTTTTAATTCAAATTGTAAACGGTATATATGTCAAATCTATGTCAAAAAATTTTCTAAAACCTTTCAATCTTTTCGCCGACCCAATTTTAGAATAAAAAACCATTTTATATTCGAATTTCTTTCTCCCGAGTTCGAATAATATTTCCACTTCGTCATTAATAAGGAAAAAATAATCGATTCTGTTCCTCTAGAAGACATTTGACAATTGTCTTGATACATATTTACCTAGTTTAATCGCAAAAAACCCCAAGCGTTACTTCTTTAGAATTCTTTTTATACGTTGTTGAAATTTTGGAGAAAAATCTTGGTGCTCGGCTTTTTAATAATGTAGCGCCTGCTCCCTAGAAATTTGATATTTCTTACTCTTTCACCATCAGATTGTTAAAGCATTCTATTTCACGTCAAATTTATCAGTTTCAGATAAATTTTTCGATTAAGCTTCATTAAAGTTTATTTATTTGTCGCTTTTTAAATACGATATTCAATATTTTTTTGTTATTATTGCGCGTTCGTGTTTTTTCATCATATTTATAAAAATTTAACATATATTTGGATTCAGGAACTTTCTTAAATTCTGTCGAGGCTGCGGCAAAACCTCGCACTCAGAGACCAGGTTGCTTGAAACTGACGGATATGAAACCAACTGTAAAAGAAACCCTGCAACCTCTTGTGTGAATTATTCAACTACAGAAAATATAAATTTACACACTAATTTGAATATGTGATATTGAATTGTCAAATTATGTTGGTTTTGCAGCAAGTGCAATGTTACAACTTTAAACATTACGTAAAAAAAGATTCTTTGAATCCAGTGAGTGCAATATAGCGTTTTTTAATCGTCTCACTAATGGCGTAAAATCTTCTATGTCCATAGGTACGAAGGAAGTGCTAATTAGAGGAAAACTGTCTGTTACTTTTGTAAGGATAAAGTAGCTTAGTGGTTATTATTCTCCGTTTTTCATCACCTGCGTTCTGCCACGCAGGTTCGATTTTTCTTCCTCCGGCTTTTTTTTGCTGCTCAAGTTTGCATGACTTTGGTATTACTATTTCCAAAGCAACTTTCGGTTTCACAAAGAAAATTACAAATTTTATCAAGCTGACATGATCCTCGCATGATTACCATTCTAAAAAATAGTTGGAATGAAAATTACTTGGATAAAGATTGAGAAAATCTTTGAAATAAATTAATTCCTGCTGATGTATCTGACAGTTCGTATGTTGCTTGTATGCAGCTTAATTTATTTTTGAACTGCATCATTCGAGTCTAGAAAGATCTTGTCTCGGAAACCTAAAATATTTACATTCATGGAAGCGCCAAAGTCAGACTGTAGTCCACTTGGCGGGTGAAGAGGGCGTTAGGAAAAACATTGCTGAAAATACTGTACTCCACTTCTGACATACTTAAAGCTTAAAGTAAAATATAACATATTATGTCGGCCTCCCCCTGAATTCCACTTTTACATAGTTGTCTGATTGCTTGCTGGCAGCAATGTGCTATGACTACGTTACAACGATGGAAAGATTGGACAACAGGTAGATGAGCATTTCTGCCTTTCTCCGAGAAACGATTATTGTTTTTTGAATGTTATATAAATTTAAACTTCCGCAACTAATAAAGTAGAAGAGCATTAAAAACAAAAAACTTGCTTGTGCAAGGAATCGAACCAGCGCGGCGCCCTAACCCATGAAAAATTGACGTTTAATATGATTGGTCAGATGCCACGTGCACTGAAATTTGATTAGTCGTCATGGCCGTGATTGGAATGCGGCTTTATTTTACATTAATCATTTGCCTTTTGAGCAGATTCAAACTGAAATTTGCTTGAATGTAGTGAATTTCGATAAGATGGGGGTGTTCGTTTAATTCATGCTAGATAACAAAAATTAAACCGATAAAATCAATTCAAAGTTTCAATCGTATTACAGTTTTCTACATTGCCACCCAACGCTTCAATGCAATCCTTTCAGTGACGGTGCAACTTTCCAGGCCTTCCTCGTATAAAAGTCGATGGGCGGGTCACTTTGACCCATCGATCGATGATACATATCAATTCTTTTAACGATTCAAATCACTTTCCACGGAGAAGTTTTTTCAATTCTGAAAATAAGTGGTAATTGCTGAGAGAAAAATCTAGAGAATAGGTGGGCGTGGGAGCAATTTTGAGCATAGCTCGGCAATAACCGATTGCATAAAATTGGCAGTCTGAAAGCGTTACTAGTCGATATAGCCGACTGGGAAGCTTTCCTGGCCGTTTTTCTTCCAACACCTGTTGCAGATCCCGAAGTGACCTTGAGTTATACTGAGTATTGGTCATAGCTCCACTCTCCGAGTAATCGATCAAGATGATATCTTCGCGATCCCAGAATACATTAACCACAAATTTGCTGACTGATCGCGTGCTTTTTGCCTTCACTGGTGCGCATTCCTCTTCTCGTCGCCACGGCATCATGGATTGAACCTTGGTCTCAGGATCGCAGTAGGGTAGTGATTTCTTATTGATGCTAATCAGGCGCCTAGCCTATAATCTATTTGGTCAACTGCATGGATCCTTAAAGACAACTTGCACATATCGACTCTGTTCTTCTTCATTTCTGCACCCAACGGTCTAGGCATCGAGCGCGTAAGCCTTGGGCAAGTGCAATATTTCGTGAAAAGTTTCATGAATGTCGCCTGTGCTGATGCCCACTTCAGTGACGATTTCTTGATTGGAAAACTTTCGACAACAATCTCCTCAGCAGCGGCCACAAATTCATTCGAAAATGACGTGACAAGCTAACTGAATCTTTGGTCGCCTTCCAATTAATCTTATCTATTACGAAACATCCGGATACACTTGGTGATTGTTGTCCGCCCAAGTCTACTCTCCCCATATATGGCCTACAAACGACGAGTGATTTATGAAGCTCAACAATTTTTTTCCACATAAAGAAAACTATCAACCGTTGGTTTTTGGCACTTTGTGCCATTTTAAAAAATGTATGTACAATTTGATAAAATGCTGAAAATATTGAAACATAAAAAACAATTTGGTTATTTTGATAATATTAGATAACACTCATCAAAAATTTCATTAACTGGCACGAATTAAATCAACGCCCGGTTGGCACGTAATACATGTAAAAAACAACTACATTTTCATGAAGTATATTTTGAGAAAAGCACTGAAGTCCTAGCTAGAGTCTGTTTTTTATAAATTGCTTCCAAATAGAAAAGTGACACAAATCACTACTGTCGTCAAAATCGTTTACATAAAATTCTTACTGTAAAATTTTTACTCGAAAAATTGGTAAAGGTTAGGTCAGTATGCTCACAAATTTCCAGTCCTTCATGATATATTATTTATCAGAAAATCGCAAAAATCTGAAATCCTACTTGCTTTCCGCTTTCATTATTTGGAAGCATTCCAAGAAAAACAGACTATAGTTTCAGCAGATCGATCTTGTTTCATATGCTGGTGTGTATTTTTTTTATGAGATCTAGATCACGATTCATTATAATTCTGTCTGCACCAGTGAAGGTAATTAAAATAACTGATTTAATGCTCTAATTAACTTGACTATGTGGAATCCATTATTCATAACGGTTATGCTAATTTTGCTATGAAAAAGCCTAGATAAAGAATGAATACTGCAACTTTTCGCAGATCCATGTGGGCCACTGGATACAGCATGTTTTCATACTTAGCGCTAAGGCACCATAAAAAGATGACCATAACATTTTAGTCATAGAGTTTGATGTTGTTTGTAGTCCCATGTGATGCAAATGGAGCTCAGTGCAGAAAAAACTAATTGTTTGGTTCATACAGTGTTCCAATTTCAGTAGTCCATTACTGGTATTGAAAATTCTGATCCGATTTCTAATTTAGTCACCTTTTTTTCATTTTCGAATATTGATAATTTGCCTTGGTAGTGTATGTGAATCTTATCTTCTCGCCATTCTTTACTTTTTGCGCCAAGCTGGCCTTTTTTATGTTAATATCGCCGTTTGTTATTTTTTACACATATTTTGCTTTTTATTTTTGGCGACTTCACCACCGCGTCAGTTTTCTCATTCATGGAAGAACCAACCACTTTTCAACCGTGAAATTTTTTTGACTTGTCAATGTCATTTCACTCTGAAACTCAATTTTTGCCCTGCACCAGCCAAAAAATAATTTTCTCCGTTTTGATACGAGCTCTGTTTATCTCTAAAACAGTAATTTCCTCAATTTCAGTTTTTTCCATGCAATATATAGATTCGTGCCCGATGATAGATTATGTAGATAGGAATTTTTTTTTGTTTCATCAATCAATGCAAGTCTCTCTATCCCGTGACTTTCTAGATTGATAATTTGATCATCCCAAGAACGAAGAGGTAAAGAATGATGGAAAAAATTGTCATTTTTCTTGTCATCCGCATCTTGGCTAGTTTATATCAACTTGATCCTTGTGAAAAAATGATCTTCTTTCTCATGCAAAAATGATCATATCTCAATTTTTGCACATTCTCGTTGAAAAAATATGCCAACAGCCTGTAATTGGCGTAAAATTTTATAACAAAAGATGAATCCTAGGTAACCGTACAACCGTGTGATATCTACAATTTATGCATGCAACTCGTACATGGCGTGAGGATATTCTAGTTTGTTCTTCTTCACTTGGAGACTTTTTTAATTTGGAAAGTTTCACGTTCTTCCATGGTGAAGAAGGTTCCATTTCCTCCTAGACATTAAGCTGCCTTGAGCACAAGAGTTTTCCTTTGGATCTAATTTCATGATGCTGGAATTATACTATTTCAATGTCGGTTTTCTGCATTAAGCACGAATTCTTGATTCTGATGAAAGTCTATCACTTCAATAACTTCTTTGGTAGTACAGAGACAGGGCTGAGATCGGGCTCTGCTCGAACCTAGCAATTTTATTTTTTTGGTGTGTTCAATACGTCTTGAAAATTCTATAGATATTAGAAAAACTAATTTCAGGGTTTCAATATGTTGTTGTGTCGTAAGAAACCTGACTTAAATTCCATCAATTAGCATTACGTGTTTATACACCAGCAAAATGAAAATTTCCAATGCATTATGACAACATACTGCTTTTATCATATTTTTCAGATTTTTGATAGATTCGAGGAGAGTCGATACAGATGCGTCCTTATAGGTGATCATCAAGTTGTTTTATTTCCAGACCTATGACGTCGTTTACTTAACTCATTTTGACTGTTTTTCAGGAATCAGTCTCCCGATGTAGCTTAGACACTAGGGTATAGGATTAAAACAGTTTTTGTGTATTCAATGGGCCAGTTTTTAGTTCAAACTTTCCATCAAACTTTGTGCCCAATCCTTTTGGAGATTTTAGCATATTTCATGCAAAACTTCACTATGCAAATTTCGATTCTGCACACTGTTTAACCAAATTCAATGCTTTTTCTGAAGCCCTAAAGTTCAAGGTTGAGAAGATTGGAAAATTTAGCAGTCAATTTATTGCCACAGATTATGCAAATGGTCTCGAAGCGTTCTTAGCACTACAACCACAACAACTCGATATATATTATCTGAAAGCGTTGGCCATATACCAATATTTACTGCTCCAAGGACATCTCAAGAAGAAGTTTCATGAGTTTTCAAAGCACTTTTCTAGGATTAGTTTTTTTGCTACATCCAACTTTTTTTAGCACTTTCACCTGTCATTCTCGAACATAACAACAACCTTAGTAGAATGTTTATTCTATACTCGATTTCCTCGATGCTTTCAATGGTCAGTCGTTAACGCCGGTTTAGCAGAAATTTAAAGATTAATGTATGTGGCAAAAATAAACGATTTTACGTGGTCTTCTGACATATTCTGAGAAGCTGCCCTTCGTAATTAATGTTTTCGAATAGAGGAGAAAGAAAGTTTTCGAAATAAACATTCCGAATTTTGTTAAAAGGTATTATAAACAAATTTATTGAGTAAGCTCTAGGGTGGAACTGCTAAACTTTTAGAATTCTGGACTACATCGGATATCAATTTCCGACCTACTGACCTGAACTTCTAGTTGCCGTATTCAAAAAATTTCAGAACAACGTCACAGAAGGACGTTTTTTCGGGCAAAAGTAAATCTTGCTGAAAATGTTTATAATTTTAAAGAAGTTTTGACTTCAGACGTTAGCAGTTACGAATTTCGCTCTTGCCTCTCAGTTGAACATAATTTTTAAAGTCTCAGTTCATTGTGAGGTGTAATACCAGATGGTTTCAGTAGACAGGCGAATCATTAACGATACTACGCTGGACGAAAATTGTTTTTTTATTTGCTATTTTTTGCGTTAGAACTTTTCTTGATGTGTGAAATAAATAAAAACCATTCCTCGTAAGCAGGAAAGCTACAGCGGTTTTGTGCCTAATTAAACAATTTCATTAGTTTTCTCACTCCATTACGTTGAAGATGATAAATGGGATGTTCTAGATGCTACATGACTGATTTTGATTGCCATGCTGTGATTATCCTGATCAAATTATAGATGGAGCTTCTGACGTTAATTCAAGACATGTCAATGAACACTGTTTTTGCGATGTTCCCTATACAGTTTTTTCCACCGGTCGAAAAAGTGAACTATGCACTCGTACACACACCTGCATTCAAATCTACTGAAAATAATGATGAATATTTCCTTGGTAAAATTTGGTGTACAATTTTATTGGTAGAATAAAGTTATTTTGAAACTCAATTAAACTTTGCAAAATTCATCATGAAATTCTCAAATCTACGGCCCACTCATTTTCAAATGAGCTTCGAAACGCAAAAATTTCTGAGACGTCCATAAGCAAGTTGTAATCCCAACTGCTACGGTCAATCTCCGAAAAGTGGCGGCCGCGTCCGCAGGTTGCATCTTGTTTCTTTCGAAGTCTTATTTGGTAAGAGGATGAATATAATAGAATACATATTAGCGTTTTTAAAACCACTATCTATCATTTTTTCCCACCCAGTAGATGTGGCTTTGATACTACTCCATGGAATTCGGGGATTATAACGAGTATTTGGGGCTCGGAATAGATTTGTTGCTTTATTTATTTCCAATCCTGTAAGCTTCGTCACTGTTTTGGACTGGTTTTCCGATTTTTGGCTTCGACAATATGCTGCGGTAAATTTTCTACAGTAACTACAAATCTATTCTATATTTTTCACACAATTCTAACACTTCTGTAGCCAATTTTCTTTCCTAATTAGCATCTCCTATCTGATTTCTTACGTTAATGCTAGCCTTTTTTGAAACTTCCTTTTATCGTATGCTCTACTGTGAGAACGGATTCTTTTCTTCGTGTAGTAGAAAATCAACTTCGTGTTTTATGGAAAGTGACGGAGAAAGATGGAAAGAGCAAATTGATAAAAAAATTCATGCTCATTATGTACTGCGTGGAGAAGTAATTTTCCAGATTTTTGCATGAGGAACCAAAATCGATGCCCCAGAAGATCAAGATACCGTCCCAGAAATATACTCCCAAAACGGGACTTGCTATCTTTTGCCCTATAAGCTTATTATTTGCTGCTGCTTCCATTGCAGTGTGTGACTACGCTCAGATGGATTTAACTCTATTTACCTACGCATTTCGAAACAGCTTTGTCAGTCACCATGCATGTGCTTTGTTATGACTGATCTTAAAACTAAAGAACTTCTTTCCGTACCATTTACTGGCCGCTGCTGTCATTAATTTGGTTCTTCCGTTTTAAAATTTATTTCCTTTGCTGAGTTATGTTTTACCGTATGTGTATTGTCTGGGGTAATTATTCTTTGATTTCACCAGGGTTTTTTCTCCTTTCCCGTTTTGTCTGTATGGCGAGTCTTAAAATGGAGTTTTCTAATTTGTTTAGGCTTAAACTTTCTTATAAAGCGTAGAATTATATAGTGTCCTACTTTATTGCTCACACAAACAGATCTTTATCTTCAAAAAGAAAAGTTTAAAATTTGATTTTTACCATGGCATATCTGTGGTATGCTAGCTCAATCCGTCAGCTCTAAAGTCACAGAGGTGGTCAGGCGACTCATTTAATGAACGCGATCATCGATTACCCAAAATTTTTGGAGGGGGTTATTGAAGGAAAGTAATATCGATTTTTTCGTTTAAAAAGTCCGAAAAACTGTTCGAAAAAATGATATTTTTTGTCTAAATAACCATAAGAATATGTAGCTATAACGTTTACTATTTATTTATTACTTGAAAAAATTGACATGTTTGACCGTTTGACTCATTTTTTTAACTTGATTATTTTCTACCAAAAAATTAAAATTTTTCAGTTCATTTCGTTCAAATGGATGTTCCTATGCCTAGCCTATTTCAGACATACCTGTAGCAAAAAGAATTTTTCAAAATATCAAAATTTTTTTTAAATTTTATTTTCCAGATAGAAAACAGAATTTTCAATCATCCAACAAACCCACTGGGAACACCTAGCATGCTTTCTTCCTGTAAATTACAGCCTTCCAACGAAGCAAAATGTAAGATGGCAAAACTTGTAATCAACAAATGGTCAGAAAATCAAGCAGGAAAGAGTCCACCATACTTGGATAAACCTCTTTGGCTCATCTGGCCAGGCCTAAGTATCGTTTGGATGGTTGGTTCATTGGTTGGCATATTCCATGATAACATAATGTCCTTCGTATTATACTTTTTGTTTATTCCTTATTTTAATTATGTTGAAACTTTTCACACAAAACATAATCTGTTGTTGGAAGCTCGTTTATCTGCTGCGGTCATCTCGTACGGACTTACTTCAAACTGGATCTATTGTCAGAGTATGGGGTCGGCAACCAGCTAGCAAATATTGGAGATAACCATACCTACCTTTTTCTCTCTTTTACTTCTTCCTTTTCGTGTTTCTATTTTTTGTTTTTATTTTTCCTTTCTACTCAAATTATAGGCCCCAGAGGGACCTGGGATATCCCTATCTTCGAGTTTGGCGTTTTTTAAGATTTCACTGTTTTTGAAGTAATATTAAACAGCAGACATACTCACAGGCTCGATTCAGAACCAGTGGATCATAGTCCACACCACAGAGCTTTAGAAAGTTCCATATTATCTATAGAATGGCCGTTATTCATAAACTTGCAGCGAAATCTAGTGGTTCAAGGATTCTGAAGTACATAAGTGTAGATCTCTACTAGTTAAAAACTACCTCTTTTTATATAATTCACGGTGAATACGAAATCTTGTAATTTACACGTCATTTGCTGTATGTATTCCAGCAATGGAATGAAAGAAATATTTGATCGACCATTAGCCTTTTATGCAAGCTCTAAAAATTTTTTATTAGAATATTCAATTATTAGAAAGTAAAATTTTTAAACCAATTGATGAGGCTTCTTTATGTGACACATGTCAGAGACACTTAAACTTCATAAAGCTCTCAATCGTCCGGATCTCATTCACCTGGAATGCATCTATAGGTCATTGATAGAATACGAGTACTTCCGATTGCTATGCACCATCAAAACTAACGGAAACTTTCCATACGTCTTTGGAATCACTCAAACTTTGAACCACTGAATCATGGAACCTCTGGACCTCTTGGTTAGGACTAGAGGTAACTCAGTGAAGTTGCTCGTGTACCAATCCTACAATGATGTCAGACTCTAGGTTTGCGAGCTCCGTGAAAACCCAGATAGTTGTGTTGCATCCAGGTCAGAATAATCAGGTGTTTCTAATGTTTGCACGAGATTAGCGGGCAGAATAATCGAAATTACTAATCAGTAACATTTCTTAGACATAACGCCCCTCATTGGACGCCTCAAAAATTCAAGTAAATGTTTATCATCCAGAACCAACTGAAGTTAAATGTCATGTCATATGAAAATCTTTCATAATCTTCATAATTTCATAATCTTTCATAAATATCATGTGTGACTTTGTTGATCGAGTACATGCGTATTTACAAGTATCAATAATATTTATGAAAATGTAGAGTAAAAACGTTTCGTGAAAAAAAGATTGGCACAACATTACTCTAACCGCCCTAGGATTCATTAATTTAGAAATTGGATGCAAATACCCTAGAGCTCAGCATTACTTCATCGAATTAATATTTCATGTTGTTATTTATTTTGCTCCAAGTTAATCAATGAATGCAGGATACTATTCCGTGTCGCTTGCTCATGCATATCTTGATTCTGTTTTGATTTTCTACGTTTCCACTTTTAAAATCTATATCCAAATTATAAATCCATTAATAATTTGCAGTGTGCTTCATGAGACAACCAACGTACTCCATTTTAATGCATATGAACATAGACCATTTGGCCTTATTATGTATGCTTAAAGTTTTCTATCTATTCGGCAAAATATTTCCATTCCAAACTAATTTTTTATCGCACAATTTTTCTACAAACATATCCTGCAGTCAAAAAAGGCTTTTATCAAATTAAATGCACCACTTGATCAAGTTGATACATATTTTTTATTGTATACTATGCATAGTTACGCTCCGATAACTTGCTCCAAGTTTTATGTTTCTACGAAGATATTTTTGTGCATATTGAATAAAGGTTATACTGTTGACTGTTGCTCCCGGTGACCGACAATTTAGGTTTCCTCATTCCATTTTGTAAGCTCTACCGGAAAACTTTCCTTTAGAGAATTTGCTGAAATGGATTGCATTTTTGGTGACGTAGAGATGCAAAAAAATTGCATCTCGATTTTGAGGTCTGTGGTTTAGGGTTTTACCGCCGTTATGGGGATCAATAGAACTCGGGTAATTTAGATTTAATAGTAAGGTATCCTACCTGGCCTATCCTAACGGAAGCGGAGTGTTCGGCAGACCATTGGAACTGAATGTGCTACGAAGTGGTACTTTCGGAAACGAGTAAGATAATGAATACTTCGCTTAACGAAAATATCTTCGTTTTTCCATGACGTCAAATCTGGATGAGCAAGTTCTATTTCCGATTTCTCTGAAAATGCTCTGCTTCACGTTTTGTTCTCGAGAGAATTCCAGAAAAATGCGTTCGTGCTAGACTTGAGTGAGTTCTGTATCGTTATTCATGCATAAAATAGAATTATCATAATTAATCATTAAAAATTGTCATTCGGTTGAAAAGTTATCCAGGTAATTGGACGGTCGTATTTATGAATACCTTTTTCTAAAGATAATGTTCTCGGAAAAATCTGTTTTTTCCACGCGCTAAAGCTGTAGCTCAAATTTCTGAGGTCTTTCGACTAACGAGGTGTAAAAATCAGATATACATATTTTTCCAAGGAGGAACTGTGCTGCAAATGTGATAGGGCAACATTATCTTGAACACAATGCAAACCGTGCATGCTTCAAGGGGTTTCATTCCTGTCGTAAATGCCACATAATCTTCAAAACACATCTCTTACAGATCGAATCCCTATACTTACAAGTCAACCTATAGTCTGTTTTTCTTGAAATGCTTCTAAATAATAAAAGTCGAAAGCTAGTAGTATTTCAGATTTTCACGATTTTCTAATGAATAATACACGATATAGGTCTGAAAATTTCTGAGCATACTAATCTCACCTTTAACAATTTTTCGAGTGAAAAATTTTACGGCAAAAACTCTGTGTAAGCGATTTTGACGACAGTACTCATTTGTATCACTTTTCTATTTGGAAGCATTTTATAAAAAACCGAATATAGGTAATAACACTGTCACAAAACAAAATCGGAGCGGACTTCAAAAACTTAGTGGAAAAACCACTGATATTATAATTTTTTGGCGAAACCTTCGCATAAGACACGTTCAAATATAGTCAGATTAGAGGTTTTCGATTTTTGTGATTGAAAGACCACGCATCGAAAATTTGGACGAATTGTCTGATAATCTTCATAACTCCGTCAAAACAAGATATGACTATGAAATTTTTAGATAGATGTCAACATGCTCTATCGATTCATGCTCGCGGCGGCGTTCATAGCAACAATTTGTCTAGAAGATTTTTGGAAACTTAATTTTGATTCTCAAAGAAAATGACACAGGTACAAGGATGCGATCAACGAATTTCAAATTTTTTGAATGCAACGCAGGAATAATCGTCATGGCTACTGTTTGAAATTTGCACAAAACTAAATTTTCATTGATCCTTGAGTGAGTAATGAATTATTGCATACTTTCAAGAGCAGATGGTGAAACATAGAAATTATTTCACTGTGATGCATCCTTTGGGGTAATATGGCAACATTACTTCTGTTGCAAGCAAATTAATTAACAATCAATAGTTTAATAGTAGCGCAGTTCTACTTCTATTCATTCACTTCATTTTGATGAATAAGTAACCATTCTACATGTTTGAGAAGAAAAATCCAGAACGTACCCTGTGCTTCCTTGTGCCAATTGAGTTGAGTATCGTACATTGGAATAATTCAATATCATTAATTTTTGCATTATGTAAATGTGTCCACGCTCTTCTAGATCATCGTGGTCAGTTTATGGTTCGACCAATTAAGTTTCATTATGTCGAGAATGAGTGGTTTGTATAGAGTTTCGTTCAATGCATGAAAATAATTTCTATACGTATATGTAATGAAGACAAACAGTGGTAATCAGGCCTTGCAAACCATCAGGAAGTTAAGTCTTTTACCACTAATTCGTCTGGCTAGTAAACCTACTCGTTTGCTATAACACTACCCACAGTTCACTCGAATTAATTTGCATAATTTTTAGGCAGCTCTATTTTTAGCTCAGGCTATATTAACTTTTTCCATGCTAAAATATAAGCTCCTGTTATTATTCGCATAAATTACGTTAGCGCTTCATGTATTATATTATCTCGGACGGTTTTATAATATAAGCCCTTTTTGTATATTATGACTTAGGACTCAGGTGGAAAGAGATTAAGCCTTTTTCTCTATAGTAGTAATCGCTTTATATAGATTGTGTCCCCGTCGTTATTTCAATGACTTTTTCAGATACCCTTAAACTTTCGATTGTACTCGGAGTTCAAAGCATTATTTGGTTAGAGCCATAGTCGGGGTTAGACCCCACCCAGGAATTGTTTGAGCTTGTACAGATTGGTGTTTTCATGGAGAGCAAAAATTTTTGGTTTTAAAAGCAATTATGTTGGGTATCATTCGATAGATCCCGTTGAAATCTATCCAAAAACATAATTTAAAACGGTATATCTCCATTTTTGACGGAGTTAAGGTTGCTTAAAGTGGGATTAAAAATTGCTTCGCCTTCCTCAGATTGTCCTCGTTGCTGATGTACGGATGGAAGAAGAATATGTCAATCCCTTAAGGGCTCAATTTGATATTTTTACGATATGATCAGCATACATGTGTGTATGATTTAGAAGTTGATATTGTAAATTATAAAAATATCACAAAAAAATTTGATGAGTTTTTATTCGCGAGGCAGAAAACCAAATTTACTGTAGCTTGTGATTAATCACACAAAAAGTCTTCAATCAGTAACTCTAAAAATATACTCAATAACGGCATGCTTCGCTATTGTCATTTTCCTCTATCACTCGTTTACACTGGTATTTGCACACATTTGCTAAAAACTTGTCTATTAGAACTAGCTGATTTCGAAGAAAAATATTTTGAAATTGATCTTACTTTCTCGATTCGAGCATCTGTTAGTTGAGTCTGGAAGTCTGGAAGTCGCGGTAAAAATTAAGCCTAAAAAATTTTGTATCTTGAATTTAATACTTTAACCAGATGATCACTTGAAGACTAATTTCAAGTATGCTGTGAAATTGCGCTACGCCAAATCCTCGTCAATTCCTACAGTTGTGTGAAAAGTTTACAATGTTAATTTCTTGCCACGACAACATGACCTGATATTTAGAAGACTTATACTGCTATGCATTAAACGTAGTGATCACATTTTTCACTTTCGTCTTGAATTTGAAGCGGGCTAAAGCTCTGAAGGTACAATATAGTAAAGGATTTCTGTATGCTGTTCCGTGCATTTGCAAATTGTTTCACTTCAGAGTGGTGTTGTTGAAAATGAGTTTTTATTAAAGGGCAAAACAAGCATCCTGAAGATTTAAATTTTTTTGCAAGTTTAAAAATCAAGAAGTTTTTCAATGCATCCAATGACAAAATAGCACCCGACACTTTGATACTGCAGACAGTATTTCCCTCTTGTCTTGAGTGTTCAACGTAGGCGAATAAAAAGCGAATAAAAATTAATTGCCATTATTAAAAATGCTGAGTACTTTCAGCAAAAATCTGTTGTTCCTCACACGCATTGAAGGCTTTCGACGTGTATAAATAATTACCAGCTAACACGGTAGAAATGCTGGCAGATCAAAGTAGATTGACGCTTGAAAAAAGGGAAGTACAAAATGCTTTCTTGTTTCCTGAAATTCAATCACATGTACGAGTAATTTTCCTCGTGTTTTTTCTTTCTGGTGCAATGGTAAATAGTTCAAGAAATTCGAGTAGGTTTGAGTGCCGCGTACTACAGTAAACCTTAGAAGATAACTTCTGAAAAACTGAGCCTAGAAATACGATCATTTGTCATAATGAGCCGTCTATTAGTTAGATAATTTTCATACAACATTTTTGCATGAAAATTTAAAACTTAGAAATTTAAATTTTGAATTTTCAGCAGTAGGCGGATCATCCTTTTTGGAAGTTTCTCAAAGTTTATGTTTAGGAAACAAACCATTATTAGTTTTAGTGCTCGAAAATTCACTTTTTTTGAAAAAGATTTCATAATTCTGGACGAATTCGTCTGATCTGCAGGAATGTTCGAGCTGCAAGGTCAACAACTGTTGTACATTGAATCACTAGGCGTGCAACGCTAAACTGTTTGTACTTGATTGTTTCATCAATCGTAATTAAATTTTAAGCATCTAGAAGTTTTGTTTTATTCTTATGTGGGTGAATCATAAATTTTCATTCCAATGTAATGCGTGATTCAACAGAAAAAATATAAAATAGAACGTGCTTCTTTCCGGAATTTCACAATACTATTTGATCTATTTTTTCGGCAATAGAATTATATACCAACGACAGTAAACGATCAACTTCCAATGGTATCACTCAATGATATCAAGAGTGTAAGGAACTCATCAGAGGTGCCTGGAATCAGGGTGCACATGATTATCCTATAATGAAAATATTTTGAAGATTTATGGTACTTCGATTTCAATGTCAAATGCAGATTCTCTGTAAAGTGGGTCAAGTGGATCAGTCGAAAACAAGTCTATCATAAATGCTGACTATTAAATTAGATAGTCTAAATTACTGTTCCAAGTAAATTAGAAATTAACCAGTGGATTTCATTGAAATTTATTCAAAATGTCATATTTTTACGGTTTTATGAAGGGTTAAAGTCTGAATTGATCCCACAATGCTATGGTCGTCTAAGTGGTAGACCATGTTTAACGTCTATATCTAAGGTATAACTGAACGCCAATGGAGTCCTGTCTCTTTCATAAATTTCGCACACGTCATTTTAATCACAATGGATCATTTACATATGCTCTAAAGAACTTTTCCTTCTCACAGATTAGGGTGTAATTATCTTTGTTACTGAAAGCGCCCAACTGACCCTTCCTAATGTGTTTCTACCATTGTCTGCTTGACCATCATCATTTTTACTACATCACTTCTATACGGCAGGTTATTTATTGTATAGACAACCTACAGTATGGTTCGTACATTTTGCTTACATAAGCGATTATTTCGCTAGACAAATTTGCATAAATATTATTCATATATTAACGGTTCGGGAGTTTGGTTATATAACATTCAAACTGCGAGTAGCAAGGAGCTCCTCGAGTTGCTAGATATTGTGTATATACAAAAATAATATACGAAACGGGGAATGTTGAACCCTCAATCGGCCTCAACGCCCAAAGGCAGCCCTTTGGAGGGCTGGAGGCGTAGGATAAGCCTCAATCCGGTTCTATTCCTCGAGCAGGAACGAAAATCCCGGTCGCAATCGTTAGCAAATTATAAATTGAGTTATTACCCGAAAGACGCCGATCGTAAGTTATAGTAGACAGGCATTCCAAAATCCAGGAACTTTGGCGCCACTATTGAAGTTCCAGTGAATGGCGGAGACTGGCCTCGCATCAGAGAAGTGTGCTCGACTTTTATAGTCATACAATATTTTTCCACGATTTTAATTAATCCTAGTTTGTAGTCATTATTATACTGCCGCAACATAGGACTTGATAGTTTTGGACTTTTTCACAAAATCTTTAAGAACAAGAATCGGTATCGGAATCTCGTGAAAACTAGAATCACGCAATATACTGAAATTGTAAGAACAGTTATTGCAGTAGACGTTTAGGCAGTTGAACGAAATTCGAGAAGGAAATATGATTGAATAGAAGTCGGAAAAATATACACAGCCAATGAAATCCACTGATTTGACCTCGCTAGTTTTTATAAAATCTAACAAAGATTTCGAATATATCAAAAGAACAAAATCGGATCGAATAAAAAATAAGTGTTTTTATTTCGACTATATTGCAGCTTTTATTTGAATAATCGATAGTCTGAAATTCTAAAGTCTATAATACCACGTGTTCATATTTCACCCTCGGCTGAGCTGGAGTTGTGTCATCTCATTTGAGCTTTCAGCCATGTGTGGATCCACAAATTCTGCATCTTGATTTTTGCTTAGACTCTAGATTTCGATTGTCAATTTGTACTGTATCAAGAACAATCATGAAGTTAATATATGTCACATGAAAAGATATGAAAACCGTATTTTTTTAGTCGCAGATTATTTTAGCATGATTTTGAGTTATTCATCAAACCTTTCGAAATTGACTTTTCGTACCAATTATCTCATTTCGCATGCATGAGATTGTGCATGCTACAAGCAGAAAAAGTGCAGGAAAAACGTTACAATAGATGTCTACAGGACAGACATGTTATGTAGCATGATATTATTCATAAGAAAATCGCTGGATTCGAAATGTGACTTGCATATTTAGTATAGAAGTCTTTAGTCGACTGAAAGTGAGTCTGCAAATGCGAATACATGATCCAGAATTTGTGACATCTTGAGCCCTAATTCACTTTCACGATTAGCAAAACTTGAAAATCTTCAAAAGTGTAGAAAATAAAATCCAAATTTGTTTCTATTGTTTTTATTGTTCGTTTTGAAAAGTTTTATTATAATTCAAAAGTCATGTGGCCAGTTTCATCAAAGAGACTTAAGTTCTAGCTGAGCTGCAGCTTAAGCTGTAGCTTAAATTTATATGTTATACCATTGCCGTTAAGCTGCAGCTCAGCTGTAGCTTAACTCATGCACACAAAACATATCGAGAAAGTTAAGCTGCAGTTGAGCTGTAGCTTAACTCTGTATGTAATAACATTTTCGTTAAGGTGCAGCTCGTTTGCTAAATTAATTATAAAGTTGGAAAATAGTACAACGCCTTTTCAGCTTTGACCTACAGTGACATACATTGCGATATCATGACAACTTTCAAGTCACAAAACTAGCAAGAAAGCTTGGGCAATCATTTTTACCCACTGATAAACGAGGGTAACCATGATCGTCTAACTAGCTACAGAGCACGGAAACAGTGAGTCGTTCAAAACTAGTTTCATTTATTCCAGTCAAGTAGAAAGAGTTTTCATCCATGCTTGCTGCAACTGTCGCAACCCAATTATCTATGATTTTACAAGTACAACAATCATCTGACATGTAGCCAAAAATTTATTTTGTAGCCGAAACTTACGATGAGGGAATGGGCGTTTGCGGATGGATTTTGACCTTCATATCCATGTTTATCGTTATTTTAACTTTTCCTTTATCCATATGCTTTTGCCTGAAAGTGAGTGTAATTTTTTTAATCAATTTTCACGTTAGTAGCTTCATGATTCCATTGCACAAAATACGTATAATTCCCCAACGGATTGAAAGATCAAAGTTTTTATGTCACACTAAAAAAACTATGGATTTAAAACGGAAGTTCTCAGCATTCAAAATACTTGTTTTGAGACAAAGCTATATTTCTCAGTGTTAGACTCTCGTTTTGCAGAGTATAAAGACTGATATTTAATGAATGTGTGATCCCGAAATGATTCACTACATCAGATTCTGAAAAATTCATGAAACCATCTTTCCTTGACTTTTGGGATTTGACAGGTTGTGCAAGAATACGAACGAGCTGTAATTTTTCGACTTGGAAGATTGATCGGTGGTGGTGCTAGAGGACCAGGTTTCTATTCAGAATTACTCAACAGTGAACATTGACGATTAAAGATCTGTTTCAGGAATATTCTTCGTATTGCCTTGTATCGAAAATTATACGAAAGTTGATTTAAGAACGGTGTCTTTCGATGTTCCGCCTCAAGAAGTGAAAAAAATTTTGTATCCGCAATATTCCGATAAATCGGATGTTTTTTTTTCTTTTTCAGATACTCACTAAAGACAGTGTTACAGTAAGACAATTAAACTTAAGATAATAAACTTCACCGATAGACCACCTTTGTGGGATGTTGATCAGCAAGCAATTCCGATCTAAAAGTTCATGTCTTTCTTAAAATCTTTGATCAAAATTGGATCCATCAAAATTTTAATTGCAATTATATGTTTTGGATATAATCTGATTTGCCACGCGGTGGATTTTTTATCAGTAGATTTATTCTATTTCATGCATTTTTTGGAAATATGTACTTGATTTTTAGAATTCTTCGCAAGTTCAAAGAAAATGGGAGCTGTCCGCTGAAATTGTTGATTTTTACAACCATGATAAATAAAGATATTGAAGCCACACTGTTTGATTCAGTTTTTAGATTTTATACAAAGGTTTTGACAAATTCCGCAAGAACGTATGTTTAAGAAACTGCGTATACAGTGATGATGTTGTATGTCTGTATTTTTCTATGGAATTGAGTTCAAACGATCTAGAAACATGGTTTTGATGTGTTCACCGAAAACTGAAAAATGAATGAATCTGATCAGCATTGGCGGTTTGGTCATCGCTGAAAATTTTCATTTAACTAAAATCATTTTAAGTTCATTTAAAGAAACTACAATCATTCTCACACACTATAAAACCTGACAATGTCCTCGGTAATTATTTCCTTTAATATTTAACTTGCTGATCAATCTTTCAAAAGTGACACTTTGGGATTCTTATCGTACTTTTTCGACAATCCAAATCGATTCGAATTCAGGTAAGCGTCGACGCCGTCGTCTACTATCGAGTGAGTAATGCTACCGTGTCGGTGGCCAACGTGGAAAACGCCCACCATTCGACAAGGCTTTTAGCTCAAACGACCCTTAGGAATATGTTGGGCACGAAAAATTTAGCCGAAATTTTATCCGACCGCGAAACCGTCTCGTCTTGTATGCAAGTCGGTCGTTTTTTACTCCATATAATTTTCCAAATGAACCAGATTTTCCATTTTCGACAGAATATTTTGGACGAAGCGACCGAAAGTTGGGGCATCAAAGTCGAAAGGGTAGAAGTGTAAGTGTTTTTGCTGTAGTTTCTCATAAATTCAAAGGAAAATTCTAATTTGCGTTTTGATCGATTACTTGGCCCGTTTCAGCCACCGAATCATTCACTCCTTTCAAGAAACACACCATCAGATTTTGCTTCATAATTTCTGCTACAGTGAATTATTGGAAAAATTCGCCCTATCAAATAGTATGAAGCTTATTTCGTAGAACATATTTTAAAATAACTTTTAACACCATTTTCAAAGAGAAGCAGTTTTTAAAAAATCGATTCTTTCATCAACAGTTCGTTCAGAGCTATTTTCAACGCTATTTTTCGCCTCTTTTTGTTTCAAAGTGATATTGCTACGATAAAGAATATTTTGAGGGCACGATTTAAAAAGGTATCGAATTATCTACAGTTACCCAGGAAAACTACAAACGTATTTTTGACAAATTTGCTTTTTACAATTCGCTCTAAAGTTGTAAGTATACTTCCAGAAGACATTGTAAAAACTATTTAAAAGTAGAGCTAACGTAGCAAAATTCACATTGTTCGTATAGAATCGTTTTTTCGTTCTGTACTGAAAAGCAAATTAAAACTGCTCTGTTATTCTTTCTTTAGAATCAGGCTGCCGCTTGATTTTTCTCAAATCAGAATGCACATGATTTATTTCCAACTTTTTTTCTTGACTGCGAAATCTTAAAATCACGTGTAGCTTGATTTATTCGTCGACGTCGACAACTTGAATATTTTTTCGTCGACGTCGCCGTAACCGATAACTTGACTATTGCGATGCAAAACTTGAGCTACGGAGCATAAATATGCTGTGCAGAAGAAAATTTCTTCACATTTAATACAAGCAACCATCCCAAATTTCACTGTCAATAACTCCTGACCTTGTTCGAACACAGTAATGAATTCACACAAACAATGCGATTCTCAAAAACTGTTTCCGTGGTCAAACGTCGAGAGTGCGAATCTGTTCATCACACTTATTATTCTCGTTCTGTGAACTTTTTTGTGGTCTGTATGAAAATTTTGATACAATAAATTTGTGTGATTTAATTTCCTATTGTACAAAATTGATTCAATTTTTCAGCAAAGATGTCCGATTGCCTGTTCAGCTTCAGCGTGCCATGGCAGCCGAAGCCGAAGCAACACGAGAAGCCAGGGCGAAAGTTAGCCAGATTTCTATTAAGCATTGCAATTCTCTATTTTTGTTTCAATGTTTTTGCTTTCTCGATTGCTGGGGCCGGTTTCGCTAAGGTGATTTAAGCCCGATCTCGAGATTATCTCGACAGCAAAAAATAAAACCTCTATTTTAGCGGTTTATTAACGGCATGATTATCTCGAGCTTAGACTTAAACCAGATGTTGGGTTTCACTAGAATTTTTCATTTAATCCTGATCCTGACGTTAGTTTCAGTCACACAAAAAAGTTAATCTTCTTATCGAGCAGGTTTCAGACAGAACTTTTATGTTTTTTTGACCGTCAATTGTTGAAAATGAGTTCTTTGTGTTACGGATGGATAGACGACGAATTTTTAAACGAATTTTCCAGGACCGGACGTACCGTTACTATTTTTCAATTTGATACGCACAAATAATGAAAAAATCAATAAATGTAGCAGGGAAAGAATATCAAATATTTTGAATTTTTGGCCACATCTATGGGGTATTTTATTGTGTCCTACCCCGCCGTTACCATTTCATGTAGTACAAGACGTGCACACATATTTCACCTTTTTTCCACATTGTTTTCAAAACAAACATCCCTTTTTGTTTTTTTAATTTTTGCAATTTTTCTAACGTACGTCTTACATATAACTTACTATTTCTGTCTTCGAAATTTTCTCAATGACGTGATTCTACGCGTTTTATTTGTTATGGTCGAGATTATCTCGAGCTCAGGCTTAAACCTCAGGTTCAGCTTATACCGAACCCGTACTTTCTATTGAAACCTAAAAAGGATAAAACCGACGTCGCGCTCAGCTGAAACTGAGTTTCAAGCACTTAGTATCGACGTCTGGAGGATCATCAGTTTCAGTCAGTAGAACTGGCCCCTGTAGTTTGCCAAAGAATCTTGAAACTATAGTCCGCTTTTTAAGCATGCTTGTAAATTGTCAAATTCAAATAAGAATGAAAAAATTAGGACTGATGTCAAAATCGTTTGAATAGAGATTTTACTGTAGAATTTTTTCACTCAAAATATCATTGAAGGTAAATTGAGTAGGCTAACAAATTGAAATGTTAAATAGTACTTGTTTTGATATTTACAAGCATTTCATGGAAAACAGACCATATAATCGGAATCGTAGTAGTAACACTTGAGATAAAAAAGGATTCAAGTTTACTTCATGTGTTATGTTTTGCTGATTTCGAAATTCTTCATAGAGTCTGAATATAGATAGGGATAGAGTAAAAAATACAGAAAGGTCTAGAAAAGTAATCGTTTAAAAACATTATTTTAAAGTAATTACAATAGATAGGTACTATATTACAGTAATTTTATTAAAGTGACTAAGAAAAGTGTAGGTTCCCGTTTTTTTATACTCTGCGACGAAAATTATACGGTCGTAATTCAATTGGCCAAAATTCAGCTGTTCAATTTCATGGATTTTCAAATTTTCAAAAATTTATAAATTTGTACGCGAATCAATAAAATAACTTACTAATTAAAATGAATGCAGACTATTCACAGTCTAGTTTCATGTAATTATGTGGATCAAACTTGAAACAAATTTTGAAAGGACTTGTTACCTGGTACATACAATATTCGACCTTGGTCGGAATCTTGAAGACTCTGGAGTATAAAATAAACTCCAGATTCAAATGAGAATAAAAATTTTGTCTCTCGCTTAGAACAGATGTACTATTTGAGCTAATGGCAGTACACTACAGTAAAGTTTAGAGAAAAGTTTTCGGATTTCGAAAACTTGGTACTGTAAAATACAAAGTAGTAATTTACAGTGATAAATACGCTTGAGAAGTACTGTGACTAAATCTACCAAATTCCTTATCAGTAATTAGTCAAAATTGTTGGAGTCTTTATGTACTGAAGGCCTTTTTCAAATTAGTCTCGTCACGCAGAAATATGCTTATGCGAATGATGAACAATATTTTTTGCCCTAATTGAATGTAGCAGTTATAGGCCAACAAATTGAGAATAAAAGATTTCAGCTTACGATACAGATGTGTTGTCTGCTCATCGATATACAGATAATTTTGCTTTCTGTGGCTCATTTGAAAAGTTTGAAAAAATGTGCTCGTTTCGATGATTTTTTGTTTTGTAAAACCGATTTTCGATTCCGATTCCGATCATCATTAGGTCATCGCAGCCGAAGGCGAACAAAAAGCTAGCCGGGCGTTGAAAGAAGCGGCCGACGTGATATCTCAATCGCCGGCTGCCCTCCAATTGCGTTATTTGCAAACTTTGAATTCAATTTCGGCCGAAAAAAATTCAACCATCATTTTCCCGTTGCCTGTCGATTTGATGGAAGGTTTGATTTCCAGAGGCAGCAACAGTTTATAAATCAAAAATGACGTGGCGAACAACAAATAATACATAATACTGTATTAGGAGATCAAATTTGTTGATTTAAAATTTGTATCATATTATACAGTAATATCAAGTTATAGATATATTTAGAATTGTCCGAAACATAACTTTTTCGATGTCTAGTGGAATGATAGATCTTAATTTATTTCTTGTGATCTTTGTTTTTATTCTGTACCGTTTTTTGTTTCTGTATATTAAACAGTATTTATTGATCTTGCATTTAGCGTTCAAGAAGGAAAAGTTAATAAGTTGTACATTGAAAATTGAGTTTACCATGAAGCTTTTCATACAGAATGCAGCATTGACCTAGATCACATGTGGGTGACCAAAAACTGGTTTCACAACAATCCTATTGCTTGTTTTTCTTGAAATGGTAATTGTCTCACGTTCTGTAAAACTGTGAATTTGCAATTAAATTTAATCCTCGACAATTTTCGCGTAAAAATTCTATCAGTAAAAGCTTTGTGGAAACAATTTTGAGAGCAGACAATTTTTTGTCAATTTTTGATTCAGACACATTTTGAGATTCCAATCCCATCCACCATTTGGAAAAATGGAATATAGTTGACAAGAATATGCATTTCGAACCCGTTGATGCTATGAAATGTGCTGACCGATTTTCGTTCACAATTAATCACAGTTGCGTCAGGTTACGTTATCATATTCTACAGTCTGTTTTTTTCTAAAATGCTTGTGAATTGAAAAATGACACACAGTGGTACTGTCGTTCAAATCATCTAGACAAAGTCTATACTATAAAATTATTTGCTCAAAAAATTAGTTAAAGTTCAACTGAGTATCCTCACAAAGTTGCAGATCTATGTGACACATGGTTTAGCAGAAAACAGATAAAATATGAAATAATACTTGCTTTTCACTCTTATTATTCAGAGGCGTTTATAAAATACCACTAATCGAAGTTCCACTGAATTTCGTATCAAATCTTATGCGTGCCACAAGACACTTCTTGCATTTTGGCCCTTGGGTGTCGGTAAAATTCGATCACGGTCCCGCTTCCGGTCTCAAAACGTACCCGGTCTCGGGAGGTGGGGTTAATTCCCGGTTCCGGTTAGCACGATCTTGGGTTGAAGCTATGCCAGACTGTGACCATGGTTATTTTTAATGTGTAAAATCCGGTTCCAGTTCCGCCCTTAGACCATTGTGAAAGACAGTCTTAACAACGCGGTCTGTAGGATTCCTGTCCAGTTTGAAGGTTGACGTTGACGGTCTAGCTGTGGAATCTGGGAGACCGTGTCAGACCGGGATTGGAATTGACAACCGAGACTGGTGCACCCTGATCCGATTTACCGGTACCCCAGCAAAGTTTCCGGAGTGAGTCATCATGAGGGAAGATCTTCGGGAGTAAAGTCCAAATATCTACACGCTATAGTGCATTCGATAGCATATAGGCGTGCGAATGACGTTACATTAATCGTTTTCCCACGGGTTATATTCACACTAAAATGGTCTACAGGGGCAAGTTGACTTATACTGGATCTCAGCAACATGGCGTATTTAAAAGATGCTGAGACACCTTGATGTTAACCAGATAGTTGTGAGAACTACAATAATATCAATTATAAAAAGCGTTCATCCCTAATAACTCATGATATACAAAACTTTGATTAAGTTCAAAGTTCAAATCAGATCGAAAATAGTTGAAGATTATGGACCAGTTGCACAAGCATCCCCCTCGTGAAAAGAATCCCTCAGCCTACTTGCCGACTTACACTTGAATTACTCGTGAATCGAGAACCGGACATCACTTTCACAGTCGAACAGACCTTAGACATCTGAATCCAATCAAAATTTGAATCGGGAATACTCATGGAGTTCATGTAGTCTAGCAGTCCTTCCACTGACAGATTGCTTGTACCACCGAGTCCAGACAGTTCTCCTGTGAGAAACTTTTCTTTTGTCAGTTAGCTTTATCGAATGCGATTTTCCACTTTTCCATGCATGTTATAGCTCCTGATATCATGTGCATGTGAAGTTTTTATAGTTTAGCCCATTTATGCGAATTTCGGTATAAAGGATGCCCATAGGCACAAATGTTCAGTGTAACTTTACTCGGGTTGCTGTGGGTAGGATTTGCGTATAATTTCAGAATTTACACTTGGAAACCTCCATCGTTAGAACCACAAATTGTAATCATATGAAAGTCTACCTGTACAAAAGTTTTCAATTTGGTACCTGTATGTTTCTGCTGATATTTTTTTCAGTAATTTCTCTTTCACCCTTTTTTCCCTGCCTGTGGTTAACGCATAGTCTCACAGTAACCTTGTGTAAATGAAACTTTCAATGATCCTGACATAGGAGTCAGCCCATTCAGTTCTTGTCTGTGCAATGTTTTTATACTGTACTGGGTACTCCGAGCACTAACAACTTTTCCCGTAATAATTTTCAAAATGTTGTTTGCGATTGGTTATAATAAGAATTCAATGGTGGCTATTATTGGCCTTATAATGGCATCAAAATGTGAAACACCGTTATTAGAAAACACAATGTAACACACAATAATACAGTGATGAGCGAGTTGAGTTTCGGTAGTTTACCTACTACCTTCTTTAGGCTATGAAAATTAGAATAATTTTCAGAAAATCCTTGCTTGCACTGGGGTTGACTCCTGAACTTTGAGATTGTGAATCGCGAGCTGTACACACTGGGCTGTCGGGGCTGATGTTTGCCTGGTTAGATTATCCATTTGAACTGGTGGGCCATTGCATTCCTTAAGGAACTTCCTCAAGAAGGTTCTTTTCCACGTGTGGCCTATTTCAATGCTTTTTGTCCCTATATTGCTGGAACCTGCTGATTTCATCTCCATTGTCTCCCTAATTTTTCTCTTGAAAGTATGCTTTCATGGGCCAGTATATTGGTGTTGTCAAAGCTTGACCTACACCCACACTTTAGACAATGTTCTGCCACTCCATTTCGTTTTTCATTCAGATTCTTCAATGCATTTCTATGTTCTGAGAATCTAGTCTTGAGTGTTCTACCTGTTTCTCCTATGTAGGCTTTTCCACATGGTTCCATGGGGATGGAATACACTACTCCTTGACTTTCCTGCTTGTTTCTGTTTGGGGTTACTTTGCTCAGATGTTTCCTCAGGATATCCCAGGATGTTGCAACTAGTCTGATCTTATACAGCTTGCATATTCTCTTGAGTTTCTGTGTCACCTGACCACTGTATGGTACAATAGCAGTACACTTATACTCAGTGTCTTGCTTATTAGACTTTTTCACAGCCATGGCCTTTTGGATTAAGGTTTTGGGGTATCCATTCCTCTGAAAGGCAGTTTTAATGCTTTCTACCTCTTTTTTGTACTCCTGTTCGCTGAAGCATGTACTTTTGGCCCTTAGGAGCATACCTTTTACTATTGCTATTTTGGTGTTTATTGGATTGTTGGAGTTGAAGTTTAGATATTGGTAAGTGTGTGTTGTTTGTCAGTATACTGTTGTTGTGAAGCCTTGTTCATTCCTAGAGATCAGTACATCGAGGAAGGGTAGCTTACCATTCTGTTCAACTTCCATTGTAAACTTTAAGGCTGGATTCTAATTATTCATATGATCAAGGAAGTCTTTTAGTTTCTCATTGCGGTGTCCCATAGTATGAATGTGTCATCTACATAGTGTAACCATAAGGCTGGCTTGTATTCTGCTGTTGAAAGTGCCAGAGTTTCAAGATTTTCCATGAAGAGATCGCATAGGGCTGGTGAAAGTGGTGAGCCCATTGCCATGCCATCTATTTTCTGGTAGAATTTGTCTTTATACTGAAAGATGGTGCTGTTTATGCAATATTCTGTTAGTTTTACAACTTTATCAATGGTCACTGTTGTTCTATTTGTCGATTGTCAGTCTGCAGGCATATTTATGTAGCTGAAATATTGCATCTTTTATTGGCACACTTATGTGCAAGTTTACAAGTAAACAAGTTTACAGCTTTTCCCGTCCCTACTGGACAAATTCTATGTCGCCATGGAACATGGCTTACTTGGATAGTCTTAACCGGGACACTTCAGATGCGGTGATGGTCAGCGACCTACAATTTTTGACAAAAGTAAGATCTGGTTTGACGAACACATTCCGAAATCACCTACACTAACATTTGTTCGAAGACTCGGCTAAGTAGACTGACAGCAACTGCCATTAACAGGTTATCGAAAACTCATCACAAATAATAGCACCAGGTGGATTCGAACCTGATACCTTGTGGCTGAAAATCTAAAAAGTGTAAGTGCAAAACCATATAAAACTAAAGTAAAATGAAACAAAAGTAGATTATGGGACGAACTTGCGGCGAAGAATCACGAAGCTTACTTTAGAACTGCATCCCTAATCAACAAAAATATTTGTTGAGATTCCAATCCCAGGTGTGCGAGTTTTTTGAAGCTTCTGCTAAATTTTCCACATTTTCTTTCCTCCCAAAAGTTTTGCATAATTTATGTATGCGGAGTTATTTTCAAACCTCGAAAGTGGTGCAATAAAGCACCATCGGGGTTTTCTTAAAAAACCATTTCGAAGTTTATGTATCATGTGTCAGTAGTATGGGGAGTGTGTGTGTGTGTTCCCAATATACTAATTTTAGGTAAACTTTCAATTTTTTCCTTCCAGTATACGCTAGGATCTTTTTAGCCAGCTTTTCATTTAATATGCTTCTACGAATATAACTAACTCAATAAAAATTATGCTCATTTTGCGTGCCTTTGACTGATGGGCACAACGAATATATGTTTATCATTTTACGTGTTTGTTCAACCTGTAGGTCTGTCAAATGTGTTTCAAAACGGCGATAACATATGTCTCACCCAGTGGTTTTTTTCTATTTGTCTACTGGGGAGGATCGCATGTGTTCAAAAACTGTCGATTTAAGATTAATCGATACTAATATTTCATTTATGGTCTGTTTTTTATAAAATTCTGGTCTAAAAAAGTCAAAATTGACAAATATTAGCACTGTCGTCGATATTGTTTACACAAATTTTTGACCATAAAAATTTCTATTCAAAAAAAAATTGAGTATACTCACAGGTTTTCAGCCCTGGACTTTTCACTCTTTATAATTTGGAAGAATTTCAAGAAAAAGAGACTCTAGGTGAGAGTATGACCAAAAAAGTTTTCGGAATAATCCACACGACGGCAAATGTTTTTTGTATTTATGGTGTCGCCTCGGTGTTTATGTCTCAAACTTTCAGCTTCTGTGAGCACTAGACGGACAGCAGACCTTGGATAATGAATCTTCGCCAAAAGTCTATGCTTCACAATGGAAAACTGTAACTAGACGAAGCTAGCTAACTATTTATATATTATTGATGGCATCTTGCATCATGATTCATTGAAGCACGGTGTTTTTCTACAGAAAATATCAAATTTCAAAACAATATTATGTTAAAACTTAAATAAAAATGAAATCTGATTTTCGATGATAAAAAAGAAAAATGGTCATTTGAAACAGTAGCTGAAAAGCCAGATCACTGAATCCACACAGTAGCTGAATCGAACAATGGATGAATCACTAGAGACCCAATCAAACACCATGAACTTTGGTGAATGCATTCACGTGAAAATGTTCATTTCGATTAAATTGACCATTTATGCTTCTGGGCCTTGTGCTGAACAATCAAAATTTTACAGGACCTCAGCCACCATGACAGATTGGACAAGTGGAAAACTACGTTCGATAATGCTTACTGAGACATAAGAAAATAGTCTCTAAGGGAGTATCAAACAATATCGTTGTTTTATCAATGTTGGACAGTTCTTTGATCTGATAAACGGAAAGAATGGATCAATTCGTACTCCAGCTATGTTCACACAGTATTAAAATCGTTTGCACAAAGACACAAACAAGAGTTGTTCACAACTCCTGCATGTGCTGCATTTCTGGACGCTTTCCATCAGATAATTTTTCATTTTTTATATGACATTCGTAATAAATTTCTCAAAGACAATGATTTTTCCTTGATATTTAACTTATTAAAATTTCGCGCTGACAAGCTATCCAGATGACTCGAAGATTCCCTGGTCAGATTTTTGATATTATTCACTTTGTTAGCAGCAAAAGTCAGTCAGACAGAAAATTTGCAACATAGAACGACTTGAATGATTTAATATCATTGCTAAATTTATGATGGGTAATGGCACTGTCGTTATGCTTGGCCACGTGACAATTCTGCCAATTTTCTTTGTGTGATGGCTCGAAGAGAAAAACCCCAAAAACTCACAGTACTTTCGTTTATCAGTAACAAGAAGTAGTATAGCTTGTCATAAAAATCGAATTATAGTCGCTATCGGTGGAAACGGAATTTAATTCTTTCCAGCTTAACTCTAAGCTTTCAAGATTTTTTCATTTTTTCAACCACATTTTCCCTACCAAAAAAAGAGCTCAAATTTTTTCTCCATATTCTCTCATCAATTTATTGATCCTCAGTTTAATTACGCTACATTATTTTCTCAAATATCTTGCTTGTGCTCTTTTCCGAAGAACATTATTTGATATATAATCATTAGCCTCGTTATCGGTAAGCTCCTTGCTTGAATGACTGAATTTTTTTGGCTCAAAATACTGTAATGCTGTTCGAAATCCATAATCTGCTCGTTTTTTAGGTCTAAATTTTTTTTGAGCATAACATATTCATTGGGCTGATGTTCAATCTAATTCAGTATAATTGATTTTCATGTTTCGCGGTTTAGGACATTTTTTTCAACTGGAGGAGCTCGATAAGGTATCGACATGGTCAACGTGGTGATTATTTTACACATTGGAACTTTGTGAATTTCATTACAGAACAGCTTTATCTGCGTTGCATCCACAATACTGCTTACGAAGTGAATTTTTTTGCCCTATACGATTGGTTTTAGATTTGGAATTTTAACTCCAGGATGCAAGCACCTTCGTGTTTTACTGGTTAAATTATACATCAATCGATAGCCTTTGTCAAGACCTATTGATCAGCATGAGTTAAAGTTTTGTATCCTCATTAAAGAGTTATCTGATTTTGATATGAGAACTGATACATTACATAAATTCTTAGTTGCTGATTTATCAATTGTTATTTGTCTGCAGTGAATTAATCATCTCCTGAATTCCTGCTTCAATTTTTTCTTACTATAGTAGGCTATAGTGGGGAAGAAAAGTTTAATTGGAGAAATGTTATGTACCCGACGGATTTGTAGGATTTTCTGTTGATTAAATAGCTTCTTAGAAGTTTGCAGCTGAAACATCTTGCTTCCGGTGTATGTTAGGTGTTCTATACGTCATTAAATGGTCGAGAATCTAATGAAGTTCATTTTGTCGACTTTTTAGATTTGTTAGATTTTTTGCTGATACATAATACATATAAGTAACTGTGGGATTGAACGTAGAATTGTAGAAATTGAACATTGCAAAGACGATTATGTACTTCATTAGCGTAAGACGGAAATTGTCATATTTTAATAGTATCAGTGTTGACAGTAATTCTTCAAATGGTCGCTAATTTTGCCTATGTTTCTGCATAGCGCGTGGAGTGCAGACAGTCAATTATTTCCAAAATTTAAATTAATTTTCGTCGCTAGAGTAAACAGTCTGTCTTTCTTGAATTTTTTGTAGATATAAAAAGTGAAAAGCAAGTACCATTTAAATTTTTTAGCCATTACTGTGCTTGGTATTCACCCATCCTATAAAGGTATTATTTTACAGCTTTAGGGTCATAAACTTCGATAAGCTAACGCCTACGCCTAAACCCGAGTTTAGGCCCAGGTGATATAATTGTGTCAAAAAGTGAACTTGGTGAATGAAGAAATGCCAAGTAAAAGAAATAATCAATGTGGACTGCTAACCTATACATGGACCGACCACTTGAAAGGACTGTAAATTGTCAACTATTGTTAAACTATGCACTTACGACGAAGTGATCCAACTAATAAACTAACAGAGCAATTATCGTAAGAGTAAAATCTGAAATGGCACATGTTAGATGACTCATAATGACGAGTGAGATAACGTTAAACGTTTCGTGTCGGTTCTCTTTACTCTTAAACGTTTCGTGTCGGTTCTCTTTACTCTTAATTTTGCATAAATATAATTTAAAGTGTGATGAATATCAGTGGTTTATTGCGACCATTACTGATGTCTCCAGAATTCCTAGTTGTGTCCATTGCTGTCTTTGGAAAAATTCAGATCAAACAAACATGTCTTAAGTGGAATTGATGTGACATTTCAGAAATTGAACCACTGCATCTTTTTTCATGAATAATCGATAATTATAGAATGATCTCCACGAAATTCTTGCGAACCTGGGGCTAATAGAGATGATTGTCGACTTCAAAGTTATTTCCATGAAGCTGTTGCAGTATTTTTTTACTAGACAAAATGTGCAAGGTTTCACAACAAAGTTCAGCAAGAGACAAACAAAATACTGAATAACATATTTTTCGATTTCTATGCAGATATAAAAGAAATTGAATTTCTTCAAGGCTTCAAAGCACGAAAATTCTACGGTTGATTTATAATGCATGAAAATGTGACCACACGTGACAGTTTACAAGCATTTTAAAATTCTATTTTAGGCTAATTAGCTGATCGATTTCTCTCAACCGGGAAGCAAGCAGCAGGACAATTCTGAAAATTAACACATATAAAACATCAAAAAGAAAGCCCAATTCCATTGATCGTACCCTGTACTGGATCGTTTCTTTTTTATGTCTTCATTGCTTTTATCTTTATCCTGCACGTTATCATCAAATTTGCACTTTCTACACGTTCTTTTTTCATCTTTTTCTCTACGCATGGCTCTTGTTGAAAGCCAATATGAATGATAAATGGTAGCAGCAGAAGAGGCTAAAGCTTATAGCAGTAGGGAATGAAAAAGCGCAAAGAATGATGATACAAGAACCGAAGAGAGAGAGAAAGATAAGGAAAAGAGTAATACGAAAAAACAGGCTCACTTTTCCTTATTCGTTTCCTGAAAACCTGAACACTATAAGCAGCAATAGAGAAGGGAAAGCTCGTATGCAAAATATAGGCCGGGAAAGCTGTTATTACTTTTATTACATTAAAGCAACGCCGGGCACTTCCCCCTTAACCGCATTAACATGGCTGCCTGGCTTTGCATTGAGGATCGAAATTTCATTTTTTGGCTAAAAAACGGCCCCATTTTAGGAGCAGCCGGCAGCAACCCCTTCGCAAAATTACGCAGGTTCAACTTGCTTTTTGGAAAACTTTTTCCCAAAAGAAGAGCAATACACCAGAAAATATGACAAGACTCTTTCTGGTCGATTCTAACGGCTTTTTTTTGACGAGATAAGCTTCATCATTGGCGTCATAAACTTCTCAGTCGGGCAAGAAAGTGTCCCGTTAGTTCAAGTTCCATTTTTGATCGCTATCTCTCCGCAGGGAACGCTCTTGTCAAAAGATTTCCTGGTTTATGACGTCAATTGGCTGGGTGATAATATCGACCAAATTGACCCATTTTCGTGCGCTCAATTTTTATATTTCATTTGTTAGTATAAGGGGTAGGTTTTTGTAACATGTACGCGAATTGATCCCTTAGGAGAATAGTGATTCAGTACAGTAACCGATGCAGATCGGAGGCTCTTTGGTTTGATAATCATAGAACAGAATTTTATACGTCTGAAATTCACAGGCTTATTGCTATAGTGTAATGCAAAATTTTTCAAAGCTGAAATAGTCCATTGAGTTTTGATTGATCGTAGAGCTTTATAGTTAGCCTAGCTATATTTCAATGATGAAATGAAACAGACATTCATATCAAAAACAGTTTTGTACTACGAACAAAAACAGCTCATAGGTAGAGATAAGAAACAAAATCAGAATACTGATTCGACTAGCTGATTTACACTCCAGTAAATGTCCGCAGCTAAGGACGAAATTTCTTGGAGATGGTGGAATTTAGCTAAACTTAATCTCATAGTGATTTAATAAGATATTTTTATCCCGATAACAGAGTTCTAATATTGTACAGGTTGTGTATGTAAAAATAGCAGGTATCTCGAAGGTGATTAAACCTAACTTGAACACATTCGGGTTCTGTAAGGATCGTAAAAAAAGTTTCATGTTCAGTCTAATGAATTTTAAAAGTATCAAATATATCTAGTAAATCTCGCCTAATGAAGGTATTAGAAATTTTCAAAACACTGTATAATGAATTTTCTGTAAAGCACAAGTACCTGTCTCTCACCTCCGATTCCAGAAATTCTCATCTCAATTTCTCAGTTCGGAGCAAATCAAAAAATATTCAAATTTCCAACTGACTGTATGAGTTGAGTATTACTGACAAAATTTTCCCTCGATTTTCAGTGTTGGCAATTTAGGCCATATTCCTGATGGGGTTATTGCATTGTTCAATTGCGCAGCGAATACAGCCTTGCAAATAGTTCAGTTCATTGCTAGTCGAAACACAAGCTATAGTTGCTTTAGAAATTTCCAGAGAAGTATTTCAGCCCAAGTTTTGAACATTAACACAGCTTGCTCTTCCTAAAATGCTTCTAAAAAATTATTGTGAAGCATCCTTTCACATGTCTACTCTTTCTGCTATCACATTTCACATATGGAACTGTAGATTTTTGAGTCCACTCAACTACGTTATATTAATTATGGTTGAAAAATTTTTTCTGTTTTTCTGTCAACGATTCTGACGCCAATTTATTTTTGTTTATTTTTATTTATGACAGATGTATTTCACCATCTGACTTTGGGTCACTGGCTCCTGACATACAAAGTCACAGACAGTTTCAAGATACTTTTGATCGTAACCTATTGTTTGTATGTGCGAAATACGCGCATTGTGTTGCTCCTAAAACGTGCTTGCTAATCTATAGAGATTTATGTTTTGGGATATCATTTTATTTTTTTGGAAGTTTGGCACGCATTGATGAAATGATATTTGAGCTCTGAAATAATCAAGAAGACTAGATCACTCAAAGAAAAACTTCCTTAAAAATTGGTTATTCCTCATAAAGTATTGACGTCAAACGTACTCTCCTCGTCCCACTACGACTCAAATTTCTATGCGAATAAACTGTGTAAAAGCATCATGCATGCCTAACGCATGGCTTCTTAACTCCTGAGCAAATTAAGGTGCATTTTCTTTTAGGGCTGCGCACTTTTTCCCAAGCTTTTTCCCGTTATTTTGCATCACATAGATTCTGTTGACGTCAGAAGCCAATCATTATTTTTTCAATAATGCAAACGAGGGTAAGGCAGTTCTGCATTCTCCATCAGAGTTGAAAATTTGTTCATGCTGAGTAAACAAAATTCAAAACCAAAATTTTATAATGAAAGCCCAAAAAATATGATTTACTACTTGGGGTCGGTTTCACATTTACGTGGTTAAAAGTTAGCATTAGTCAATTTGACCAGTAAACACCTTAAAGGCGTTTTTCATTAAGTAACTGTGGCGAGCTTAACAACACGTTTATTATACATGTCTTGGTCAACTAAGCTATGGTCAAATTGATCCTTGGTTAAATTTTTGCAGTATGGGTACGTAAAAAAACTGATAGTAACAGGTATCAAACATGTTACGAATTCCGTTCATTCAAAAATTATCGGTTTCGGTTCCAGATTAATAAAAAAATTGAAACCTTCGGTTCCAGTTCCTGTTCTTCAAGTTGAGGAACCGATCGGTTCCAATTTCAGTTCCCGTTGATAAAAAATTTAAAATTTTGGTTCCGGTTTCTGTCCTGAGTTGAAGAACCAATCGGTTCTCTCTGGATCCGGTTTCAGTTACCAAATAGGTATAGGATCATGTAGTTTAATTTTTTTACAAAATGTTCTTCATGCATGCTCCATTGGTATATCTAGTATATTTGAGTGCGTTAACAAAAGAAGATTGTCCGCTAATTCAGCTCTTTATTTAACACTCTAGGTCTCACAGAGGTTGTTCCTTGGAACCTATTATTATTGTGAAAAAGCATAACTAATTTTGAAGAATTTTCAGGATGGAAATATCACGTAAATCTAATTGCTATTGGGATTATTTAAGCCCAATTGCAACATATGTGGTACAGAATTGTCAAAAAGGGCGACAATATCAATAACATGAAAAATCAATTGATTAAAATAATAAAGAAATGATAGCCATAGACGATTTACTCTTTCAGCCGAAACTCAGTTTAAAACACTTAATATCGACCTTCGGGATGATCCTCAGTTTCAGTTAGTGAAATCGGCTTCTGGATTTTATGAGATTAACAAAAAATGAAAGAGCAATTTATACTAAACTTGGATGGGCAATCAGCTTCAGAATTCTCTCTTTCCGATAGCCTTGAATTACAAGTTAAAGAGGCTTTACAAAATTAAAATAATAGAGTTATTTTAAAGGTTGGAAGGAAAAATGTCAACCGAAATTGATGAAAATACACAAAAATTTCGTCCACGACCGATACCTTTCAAACACAGTTTAAGCACTGATCACGAAATGCATCCTTCAACTTATTTATCAAGTCATATTTTCTAAGTCATAATATGTCACAACTTGAAAGCTTATGTAATTAAGCCTGATTTTCCAAGAAATATGTACGTTTTGAATGTGTCGCTTTATGAGTAAGAGCGTCATAGTGTCGAAAATTTAGCACTTAGATTCAAATAAATACTCGAAAATTACAAAATCGAAAAAATGATGTGAGCATTTAATCCACAGTTCAAAAAAAGAATACTTTTTGGATCTTCACATGCATAGCGGCTTAAGTAATCTAAAGGCAATGAGTGATCTAGAAACTGAGAAGTTGGACAACGCAAGATTATAGTCAGCTTGGCTGTGATCATTTTAACCCACAGTCATTTCAGCCATAGTCATTTTGGCACACATTCATCAAGGCCATAGTAGTCATTTAAGTCACGGTATGATGTTTATTATAGAAACCATAGATTGGAAGTCATATGTATTGTGAGGAACGTTTTTTACTTTTACTGCAACTTGGTATTAGTTTCCTTTTTTATTGGTTCAGCTAGCTATTTCTCAAATTAATGTTCGTTTTTTATCTCTTTTGCACCTCCCTATTTCATTTCGAATATTACAGGGTATAATTTCAATTATTTTTTTGTGGTAAACCAAAAGCAATTCGTTCAAAATTTTTGGCTTTTTTATTTTGACTCAAAATTCTTCAGAGCTTAGATGGGTAAACTACAGAACCTATTACGAAACCCTTTTTCCATTATTAATATTGACTTCGATTCCAATTCTACTTTTACTCTGGGAGTTTAGTTAATGTTTTACATTCTCTTGGTGCACAAATTTGTGGAGTTTGTTAAGGATGCTTTCAATTTCTTACGTTGTGATCATTTTGCTGACTGAAATTAGCTTCTGGAAATGGAGGTCTGCTAATGAGAATATTCACTTAGCCTTAATAGCACATTTTCGAAATGTTCTTTAAGGAATAAGCTACTCAAATATTAATGGTCAACGACACGTGACTACCAATTTTTGGATTTTTGGAATTAGTGGTTGTATTTACCAGCTAAATCGACTCACCCATAAATTCGAGTCGTCTGCAAATTGTGGAGGAGAATCGAAACCATACATGTAATTGGGGGAAGTGCTATGGGAACCCCCCTCCAGAAATCGTCGACCATATGGCTAGCGATTGGGCGACCGCCCCCCCCAGGATTTTCCAATCCAATGGCTAGCCATATGGTAGCCGTTGGAACCCCCATACTTTTGGTCGGAAAAACTGAAAAATGTCAATTTTTTGATTAAAAATGTCAATTTTTGAACGAAAAATGGTATAAAATAAGAATTTTCTTGGCGCTTCGCGCCATGGATACATTTTTTCGGTCTTTTTAGGGAAAAATTACTATTTTTTGAACTATTTTTCGGATTTTTTCCGTGAAAAAATCGAATTTTTTTCCTTGAGAGACCCCTCCCCCCAAAATTTTGGGAATTACTGACCCCCGGCCCCAAAAAAGTCGCCCAACCCCGCCCCCCATACCTCGGGGCTCCGTTACATGTATGATCGAAACCCACAGATCTCCACACCCAACCTATGTTTCTGGAGTTTGAAATATTTTCGATATAATCTGGCCATGATGATTTTTTCAAGCAAAATTTCGGATTAAATACGATGTTGTTTTTCATGCATTTATCGAAGTATTCTACTGCTTCCAGTGACGACTTCTGACTGATTACTATGACATGGAATGTTTAACAGCTGATAAATGATAGATGCGGGGATCATATGAAAGTACTTCCAGCATGGAAATTTTGTAAGCTAATTACTGTAAGAAACAGAAAAAATTTTATCGTTAATGAGCGGCAAATATAACAGCCGATAATTTCGTTCCATAACCTAATTAAACTGTTAGAATTTCACTCAGGTGTCGACACGGCTCTATCGAAGTCAAAAGCAGGTTGTTTTTTTATGATTGCGATCTTCTAACTATTATGAGGACATTAGGCCTTTTTCTCTTTATTAAATTTTTCGCTGAATGAAAATTGCGTGTCGAATTGAACCAACTTTTTTGGTTGTCGCTACGTCTATCACTTCAAAATAAATGTACTATAGCAAGATTTTACCTGCAGATTCTATGCCTCATTTGGGAAATAATGTCAACATATTTTGTGTACAATTTGTATTCAAAGAATATAATTGACATCATTAGCCATTATTCAGCCTGTTTTCAATCAACGTGCCTACCCACGCTATTCAGAATGACGCCATGTCTAAAATTACCTTATCAATATCTTTATATACTCTAAAAAACATTTCGCCAGAAAATGCTTCGTTACTGTAACCAAAAATATCAGGTTCCCGTTTTTGTATCCTCATGTTTCATCATCATGCTCTCTGGGTCCTATGAGACGATTTTTTTCAATTCTGCAGGGTTAGCAAAGCTAAACAGGATTGAGATATAGGAACGCTAAATAGACAATAGTCAATTTTTTTGGCGTTGATCAAAAATCGGTGCAAAACCTAATGATTTTATATGACACGAATCTGTAGTCTGTTGTTCTTGAAGCACCTGTGAATAATAACGGTAGAAATCACGCACTATTTCATATTTTTAAGACTTTCTGCTAAATCATGTAACATAGAAGTTAAAATTTGTGAGCATACTCAGATGAGCTTTAACAATTTTTTTGAGTAAAAAATTCTATCATGAAAGCTTCGAGGTACTCGCTCATTCTTGTCATCTTTCAATTTTCAAGCATTATATAAAAAAACAGACTATAATGCTCAACTTGGTCATTTTCCGTTCAGAATGTCACATTTTATGCGACTCTCTCATTCACTCATTTACTATACGATGAATCGAACATAGAATTTTACAGTTTATAAACAATGTTGAAACGTTATCAGTAAGATTTAGTGTTTCATTTTTCACAGATATTCTGGTGGCAATCAATCATAAATTCAAAAAAAAGATCCTCCTTGATAAATCGTTCGTAGCTTCTATCAGTGAAGCACTTTTCATGATAATAGAAACATTGTAGACTCCTAGTTACATTTTTTAAAAGAATTATTCTATAGTCCATTTTTAAAGTGAGGCTTGGAACGAAAAAAGACGTTCGGGCAGAGAAGCAACGACCCTACAGTCGTGGACACATTGTTTTCCGCAGACTGAGTGTATGTAGCAGATAAACCAACGACCTGGCAAAAAATGACTTTGTGCGCTCGAGGTTTGTTTGCACAACAGTATTTCTCTAGGTTCTAAAGTGAAACTCATTCTAAAATAGCATTCCTGATTCGAGAAGTGGTGAGACGAACCTGACATAACTTTGCTTTGGGTCACTCTGTATTTTTCAATTTATGAGTTTACTGTATTCGTTGCACATTCTCCCAGTGACAATATAGTTATTCTTGATATCATATCAGGCAATATTTGACTTGTAAGAACTTGTTTCCAATCATAACACTCATTTTGCTTCAAAACACGAAAAATTTTGTATCAATGAGAATCATCCAAAATCACAGTCAAAAGTCATTTCCTTTCATTTTTTGCAGATTTATTAGCTCGATGTTTGGTTTGGTCGACTTCCCATGATTTCATTAGTCTGTATTATGATATGACCTTTGACTTTCTTTTTTACAGAGCTCATTTCATGACTATTCTGTGCGAAAATAACATAGAAAATTATTGATTCCGATGGAATAACTGGCGAAAAGTTCTTCGGCAACCGCCTATTTAGAATACTAAATATTTTTGACGCATTGCCAACATTGGCCTTCGATTGTTAAAATCGAAGATTATATTTTTTCGACACTAAAAATCCTATATTTCGACTAATTAATCAAAAAGGAGCTTAATTAAAGAATATAGAGTTTACGAAAATCCGGCAATTGGCAGCCGCATCAGGATGAAATGAAAAAGCAAAACGTTCGCACTTTCTCTTTGATCGTGTGCACATTTACCTATTTATTGGTCGGAGCAGCCATTTTTGACGCTCTCGAATCGGAATACGAATTGAATCAAAGATCTTTGGTGCAAAAATTGCGGACGGATTTTATACGAAAATATAACGTTTCGGAGATGGATTACGAAGTTTTAGAAAAAATAATCGTCAAATCTATACCGCACAAGGCCGGCTATCAATGGAAATTTACGGGCTCGTTGTTTTTTTGCACGACGGTTATAACCACCATAGGTGAATAAAAAAAGCTTTCGCTTTTCTATCTTTTCAATCAGTGTTTGTAGCATCCACGAGGGTATCTTCAGCTTGAGTACGAAAGTGGTCAAAAAGTTTTGCAACTCTATTTCGTGCCTCAAGAATCTACAAAATAATGTAGTCTCATGAAATAAGTCGAGAGAAAAATCTTCAAGTGTAAATTCTGAATTGCACATGTGATAGTGCACTTGATAATCGACGGCAAACTGGCGAAGGTCTCCTCCGAAATAGTACGATATGGTGCATTCGATAGCCCATAACAAACTGAGTAATGTTATACTATAGTCTGTTTTTCTTGAAATGCTTCTAAATAATAAAAGCGGAAAGCAAGTCGTATTTCAGATTTTCACGATTTTCTGATGAACAATATACCATATAGGCCTGAAAATTTCTGAGCATACTAATCTCGCCTTTAACAATTTTTCGAGTGAAAAATTTTACGGTAAAAACTCTGTGTAAACGGTTTTGACGACAGTACTGATTTGTGTCACTTTTCTATTTGGAAGCATTTTATAAAAAACAGACTATAGTAACTTTTTCCCGTAGGCCTTTTAAAGTAAAATTTGCATAAATATGATAAAATGTTGAAACCTTGCCTACAACCGATCTGCCAAAATTGCAGCAATTTAATGACAAAATATGCATTCGATAGACCTTGGAAACTATATTAATACTCATTTGACCTCAAAATAGTTTCTTCAAAAGCAGTTTCGAATTTAGGTGAAGTTAGAAAAATTACAACTCCGTAGCAATTGAAATCGTCTTTCGTCACATCAGATACTTTTTTGTAGTAGCTGGCTCTATTAAATGCAATTATAGTCCATTTGTCTTGAAATGTTTATTCATATTAAGAGCGTGAAGCAAACACTATTTCATATTTCTTCTACTTCCGGGTATAAAATGCCCTACAGTAAAAGCTTTGTGTAAACGACTTTGAGGGCGGTAGCAATTTCTCGTCGTATTTTAATCTACAAGCATGTTATGAAAAATAACTACAATTACATGTTTACATATTTTGTCATTCCCTGTATCCTGTATAAGCCAAGTTTTTGGTGTTTTACCAAATTATGCAGATTCCGTGTGAAGGAGGCCACGGGAAAAACAGCTAATACAACGTTGCAAAATTTTCTGTGGGCTATCGAATGCACTGTAACATGCTCAAGTTCAGAGTTTACACTTGGTAGCTCTCGCCTTCTTTAAACAGAAATTTTCATAAATTTTCAAAGGTCAGTCAAAACCATCTGCTCACTGATACTACAACCCAAAAACAATATCAAAATGTTTTTCTTCCTAAAGTCTCTTAACCTCAAACGGCATAGACATTTCTAATTTAATAGAAAGTTTTATCTGGGAAAACGTGGTTACTTTACACAAAAAATTATCCCGGATGTAAACAAAAGTATTTCCGTGATTTTATCTTGGAAAAGGTTGTCGACCATAGTGAATTCAATAGATGCGATCACTTTACACAGAAATCATCCGTTGTGTAAACAACTGTATTTCTGCGATTTTTTGGGCAGGGGTTTTCGACTATAGAGAATCCGATGGATGCAGTCACGTCACACAAAAAATTATCCCAAATGTAAACAAACGAATTTTCCCGACTTTTTGGTAAGAGGGATTTCGACCCGGGGGAGGGATTTCAATGGATGCGGTCAAAAAAAAGTTGTTTTGATTCAGTCATTTTATATAACATATCGTATAAAATTCACTCCGTAAGTTTTACTGATCACAAGCTATAAACAAATTTATTCTCTTAATATATAGGTACTCGAAATCAAGTTATCACAAGTGTTTGTTGAAACTATTCAACAAAATAGCATTATTCACAGTTTTTGAATTTACACTGAAATTTGTAAAAACAGCGCTTTTTGTAGGATTGCAGACGGGAAGCAATTTCACCCATCCCAATCGCTCCCGTCCTGCTTTCAAAACAGTCGTGCTGTTTCCGTGGGAGTGCGAATAGAGTGGGGGAGAAGCGGGAACCGGATTTGGCGCAAACCCCTGATATTGACATTGCTGAATCAGGAGCTTTTTAATGACTCTGTATGCTTTACTCTGTTGCCTTATTTGCTTATGGTGCCCGATGTCTGTACCCAAGGCCCAGTTGCACTAAGGGGTCTAAGCTCGAGCCCAAGATAATTTCGAAAAAAAGGCGACTCGGTTTCATCTCAAATTTGGTATAATCTCAATATCAGGATTATAACGAGCTCAATTATCCCCAGCCCTAGCTGTCGGGTTGCACTAACATTTTCGCATAATTTTTTAAATCTCTAAAGCAAATAAACATAAAAGTGTTTGCAATTCCCAAACTCGAACTAAAACCTCAATATTAGTTAATCCTGAAGTGAGTATTGTTTATGCACTGGAAGGTAATAATCTCGGCATTGCGATTAGTTCAAACTGAGGATCAGCAATTTAATACCGATGATAGAATCATCCTCATGTTGGGTTAGTGCAACCGACCTCAGGTTTCTTTATAGTTCTGAAAATGACTATAATGTGCCTCCCTCGCTATTTTTCGGCTAGAGTAAGAGGCAGGAGCTTTGAATCGGTCGGGAGTTAGAATGCTATTGGTTTACCATTACTATACATTTGAGGAAAGTCAGCCATGGGCAGCACTGCGTATAATTTTCATATAAAAAAATTTTACTGTAGTTGATGCCAGGGGAAGGACAAAATGCACGATGCTGCGGAATATACTTTTTCACAGACGGAAAATTTTCTAATGAGAAAGAATGAAAACCCAATAACAGAAAACTGAATTTTTTCCAACTTTAACCCAAGTTCTCAAAAATATAGTTCATTCCTTTTTCTAGCTTGGCAACTATCCAAGCGAGTATATTCTTCTTTTTTCTGCCCCATCGGGGCATTTTCTAATAAACTAGTATATGTCTATTTTTGACTGAATTACATGTGTTTTAATTTCAATATCGATTTTATTCGCCATCATTATCTAGTAAGGACGTAATAGAACTTTTTTCCGACGACTTTATTTTAGACCTACTACGATCTATAGATGGATCTTTTGTGACTTATTTCAGTTGATATCGCTGAGAGGACTATTTTTTCGTTATTTACATAAACATCCAGGATGAGCAAAAATGTTTCGATCCAGTTGCTGATATAGACATTTCTATATGTTTATTTGCTTGTTTTACTTGACTATTTTTCCTATAATTTTTTATTTTTATGATCTGCTCATCTGTGACTCTGATTTTTTCATCAAATTATATTTTTATATCGTTTAATTTTTATTTGAATTTTCAAGCATATTGTTGTGGCTATCTTAAGATCAGTTCTTATTACTGCTCGGCGAGCAAACTTACCCCGAGCATGCTCGCCGAGCATACTCAGTGAGCTTTTCCGAGCGCAGCTTCGAGCATGCTCGAAGTTGGTTCATACTTACGAGCAAATTTTCCCCTAAAATGCATACTTATGAATATTTTTTTCCATGTTTGAACTATAAAATCATTATCTTGAATATTTAGTTACTCCTGAATTTGTTTGAAGGCATGGTGTTTTTTCCTAAGGTAATTGTAATCAGGTGATTAAACTTTCCATAGGAATTATTTTCCACGAACAAGTTCAAGATGTTCAAATTATTCCTCATCTGATAATTTTTTCGAATAGATGTGGCAAAAGCTTCACATCAAAAACTGAAATCTCACAAATAAATCTAGCGATTAGGGATATTATCGGACCTTTTGACCCGGTATGCTGCCCGATACTACTTGATATTTTCTGACCCAACCCGACCCGACCCAAAAGGGGAAAAAGACTCTTTACCCGGCTCGACCCGTTATCCAGGATGTCTCTGTGCTTTCAGGGTCACAGGTCGGAGAATTCAGTTGATCATTTTCACCGTTAGAAGAAAAAAACAAAATTTTATTCTACATTCGAGATTAAAGTTCAGTCATTATTAAATATATATTTCAAAAATAGAATATTCTCGGCAGTTTTTCCATTAAGCTAGTGAACGAGAGTATTGAATGATCGATGTATTAGCGTCGCCTGATAATTGAATTTTTAAGCATCGGCCGACGGCTTTTTGGGCGAGCTATGATCGATATAATATCCTGTTTTCTATGGAATTCTTTCAATAATCAGCCTTGAATGTGATTATTTACTACCCAAGTGTAAATAGGTCACTTTTGGATATTTCTGACTACAGAAACGTTGAACGTAATGACAATAAAATTTTTTCCTTCAATGCATTATGACGCAATGGGTGGTGAACAATTTTTAGCCTTCACCTGCTAAAAAAGCTTGCGTTAAAATTGCTCAATTTCCCTAATTTATGTATAATTATCCAATAATATCATGTTAAAAGCAATGATATCCTGTCAACATTTTTTTGAGATAAAATACTGCTTCAAATTGAGTGTTCCGACAAGGAATGAAATTTGAGTCTTAGAAAGTACAAACATGAACTAAAAATCATATTCATTAATAAAACTATAAAGCAAAGCACATTTTTACGACTTTCTGTTGGCCAATGTAGGACCGGATTGTGTGTTTACTCAACGAAGCTTTGACAACATTCGGACCAAAAAGTTCTACAGTGAAACCTTCGTGTAAACAATGTGGTACCGATGTTGGCCATCTTCCATTTACAAACATTTAATAAAAAAGGGACAAAAATTAGTCTTCTACCTGAGAAAAAGTTTTCAAGGAGCAGTTTTTGAGATTAAGCGAAAAAATGAATTTCTAGAAAGATATTTTTTCCGCAGCATTTCTCAAAACAGCAACTGGTATTTAAAAATAATAAAATGAGTCGTTTGTCATTTTCAATGCTTATTTACACAAAAAATTGTGTAACTGGCGGGTATGTGCTTGTGTTACACATTAAGAACTGAACATGATTTTATTTTACCCTTGACTTAGTTTGCTATGAATCGGGTCAGAGGTCTCTGATGACTCGGTATTTTTACTGCCTGACTCGACCTGACCCAATATTCACTGGATCAATACGTCCCCACCATCATCGATCAGAGCACGCAGCTCAATTTTAAACTATACATATCACAATATGAATCACAATGATACGTGCACATGGGGGTTTGGGGAGGTCTTGGTCAGCAAGAATCTTGGAGATTCTTGCTGACCTCCAGCAGATTCTACTACCAGCATTGATCAAGAAGATGATGAAGGAAAATTGCTGTAGTTTGACGGTTTTTCTGAAGCAAGCAGGACAAGCGAATATTTCCACATATTTGACTAATTTAGATGTAAGAATTTGTTGGATGGATGTTAGAAAACGTTTCTTATGATAAAAAGGAAAGAAAAAAATTCTATCCCACTCCCTGTCCTGGCTGACCCCAGCAGAATTTCGATGCATGGTCACAATTATAAAATTTCGCCTCGGTCGTGCTCACATTTTTTAATTTTGAAATAAATTAGCTCAGCCTGGAACGTGCCTAAAAAAAATTTTTCTAATACCCCGAGCATGCTCGGCAAACAAATTTTTTGTGCTCGGGGTTCTGCTTGTCGACCAAATATTTGCTCGCCAAGCAACGAGTGGAAGTATGGACCGGATTTTAGGTATGTAGTGTTTGTCCTGGTGTGACTCGTATCCCCGAATTTCGTACTTACTTTTTATTAGTCTTATTTCTTATCTTTCTTATCGCTGCAATACTTTATTTCCGAAGTTCTTTTTTCTCTATATGTCTCTTTATTTATGGCAACGATTGTGTTTTTTCCCTTTCAAATTTTTTACTCCGTTTAAATGCATCTCTTTTCGAAATTGACTCAATTTTCTTGCATAATCTTTAAGAAGAACACCTTCTAATCATTCATTTTTCTTGTTGTTTCTACTTACGTCATTTTTCGAACGGTGGAATGAAAAGCAAAAAACCATTCCCCATTCTTTGAGTACATATTTTTGGAAAGGATATTCCGGAAAACGCCCGTCTAAAAAATACGTCTGCTAAGCTTAATTAACGAGCAAAAGGCGGAAATATCATAAAAATGAGCGATTATACAAAAAAGTAACTTTAAATTGAATGAATTTTATGAAAATTTATTTGAAAAATCAGACATATTTGGAAACTTGATGCTATATTACAGCACGACAAAATTAAAGAATGATTTTTTAGATTTTGGAACGTTAAAAATACATTTTTGAAGTCAGCAAGATTTAACTCAACATATTTAAAAGTAAAAAAAATTATAGAAAAGCTAAAATTGCGGTGCATCTAATGACGTCAAGTCATTCTTTTCCCATTGATTTATGAATGCGAAAAGTATTCTGGTGGTCTTCCATCTAAAATCATCCTTGTAAAATTTATTTTAAAATCATGGAAGTAAGATTTTGCGTTACACTTCTCAGGTTTCTCTATGGATTTTTCGTCTGATTTCGAAGTATTACATAGGATCCCATTATTTTGGTTTTTTGATTTCTTGCAGAAACATTTCGACATTGGGTAGCAAAATCAATAGCTAAAGCAACAACAAATCAGGATCTATGATATTTGTGTTCTGATTGATCATTGATCAAAATTCGGGAGATTTGATGACAAAAACATGTTAACCTGATGATTTTCAAAAACTCGATTTTTCGTAACCAGTCATCTGCATGAAAGCAGCTCAGAAGTTTACTGGCGTTTTCATTATTTGAAAAGCATTTCTGAAGATAATATTTTAGCCATTACAATTATCAATGGACGATGAAGGAATTTATACAAAAGAGCACGGCAGTTTACAGTAAATGGTTGAAAAAGTGACTGTAATAACTGATTTGTTGAATTTCCTCCATGAACTGTTACGTGGAATCGCAAGGATTTTTTCCAGGGCTTGTGACATGACATAAATTTTACGTAACTTCTTTCTTGTTTACGTATAGTTGTGAAAAATGCATAGAATTCCAAAAAAAATCGGAACACAGATTGCTACACTAATGCGGAATTTGGGTTGTGTCCCGTTACCTCGAACATCCATTACCGAGAACGTCCCATTACCTCGAACATACCGTTGGCTCGAATAATGATGTGTAGTAGGTGTAATTATAAAACACCGACACTATCAATATCCCGTTATATCAAATAATGATTGGAGGCGAATATGAAAATTCTGTGTAATATCAAAATTTCATTTCCACGTTTTTTAAGCTTAGGCTAAGGCTTAGACCTAAGCTTAGGCTTAGGCTCAGCCTGAGGCTTAGGCTAAAGCTTAAGTTCAGCTTAAGCTCATGCTTAAGCTCAGTTTTAGACTTAGGATTAGACATAAGCTCGAGCTCAGACTTAATTGTGCATTCGAGGTAACGGTATGCTTAGTATAAAATTCTCTTGAAGGAAAATAACATTGTTCGATGTAATGGGAATCTCATGCGTTATTCGAGGTAACGACACATTCGAATTAACGGGTCACAATCGGAATTTTTTTCTGGAATATTTTTTTAGAACTTTCCCTGATTGTGTCTTCAAGTGTGTAGGCAATCTTTTTACCAGGGGCCGGTTTCTCGAAGCTCCCGAACTTAATTCGTCAGCGAAATTGAAAAATCGTTGACGAAATTTCCGAACTTCGTTGGCGGAATTTTTTTTGGTGTTTCCCGAAGAAAGTTTCTTTGACGAGATTTCGCTGATGAAATGTTCAGTTCGTTGACGAAATTTTCCAATTTTTTCCACGAAATGTAGCTTTGGTTTCTCAAAGCTCCCTTAATATTTTCCTGTCAAAATTTCTAGCTCGTTGACGAAAAAATAACTAAATAGGTTCGAATCTCTCTAACTGTTCACAACAGCCGTTTTTTAATGTACAAAGAATAGGACGGAAATCAATAGTCCTCTTTAATTATTCCAATGTATTGATTGATCAATTTTGTATTTTTTTTTGTTTTCTATGTTCCAATATTTTAAAGGATTGTGTCGCAACTTGGCGCCCATCTCACTTGGGCGTGCGTCTCCTTTGGCGCCCATCTCACTTTAGTGCCCGTCATGCAAATTTTATGAGCAGTTTTAAATTTTACGTTTTGCTTTACGCTATAAAATATCTGCTATACTTTTCTGTACGAAAATTATGTACTTTGCTGGAATCTTTTAGTAAACTGCTATATCCTGTGCTAATTATCTATATACTAATTTAAATCATAAAATCAACAGTACGTGGTGTGACAGCATTATGAAAGTCCTACAATATAGAAATGACATAGACACCAAAAATCATTTTGTTAATCCTTTTCCCTTATTTTCTTTTATTTTCTGTATAACATTTCTTTTGTTTCCCTCTCATTTTTGCCTTTGTTTCAGTTTCTTCCTTTCTAATCTCATCATTTTGAATCACACAATTCTATGTCTCACTGCTGTTCCGTTTTATTTCCACATTGTGTTATTTTTGTTTGTTTCTCTACTTTTTTCCACAAATTTTTTTCTGTTGCCCTTATTATTTTATATTCGTTTGTGTTTTTCTTCTTTTGCATTTCAGTTTATGTTTGTACTTTTTACTTTCTATATACTTTCTTTTCCTTCTTTGCCTTACTTCCTCTTTTCTTTTTTTCAGAAACTATCACGTTTAGGGCCTGGTCGTTCACGTTACTGTAATATTTCTCTTATAGTCTGCTAATTTATGAGCCATCTTCAATTTGTTACAGAGCTTTATGTTACATTATGATCTATACCAGAGACTCATGATATTTCAGGGCCACTGCAAAGCGACTTCTACTGATAGGCTTTTTTGGTGTTTTCCTCATTCCCATTTTTTCCTCGAAAGACGTCATTTGAGGAAAAAAAGATGGCGAATAGACGAAGAAACAAAGAACGAAAAAAATCCAAAATACAGTAATTACTTTGACTAATCAGCAAAATCGAAAGCCTTTATGTTACTGCAAATCACGAGTGTTAATTCATCAACGAACCAAAGTTCGCTGATGAAATCCTTGACGAGATTTCGTCAACGAATTAAAAGTGGTTCGCAAGCTTCGGGAAACCCAAAAAATCAGGTTCCCGAAATCTCGTCAACGAACTGAAAAATTTCGTTGACGAACTTACTTCGCTGACGAAATTTTCGTCAGCTTCGAGAAATCGGCCCCAGAAAAAAACATTTTATAGCCCATATACTAGGAATTGGCAGTCACAGCGACAAAAAAAGAAAATATTCAACTCGATACGAAATTTTTAGTGAATGGAAAATTTTATGCTGTAGCATAAAGGTTCAATTCCTTCACGGCAATAGCAGGTCTAAGACCATAGGAACTTTTGGATAGAATTGTGTCGGCACCTACATGCACTGCCTCGAAAAAAGTTTGATTATTTGACCAGCGCAAAGTTGCTCCAGAAGCCTGAGTCTTTTTAATGAAAGCGGCCCCAGGTTATTGAAGAAAATTATCCGTCTGTTTGTCTGTCTGACGCTTGTGAACGGTGAAGCTTTTGTCATTTAGTACAGTAATAAACTCAACAATTTTTCTTGTCGAACTAACTTCCTTTTTTCGCTGAATTTTCTATTTCAAAATGAATGGACTAAAGTAACCATCCGGTGAGAATAATCCAAAAATCAATGCCTCTCATGAAATATCCTAAAACTAACTGTTCTTCCATAAGTTTTCATGAAGTTATATTGTTTAAGGCTATGGTCACTCCACACCGGCCACATTCGGCGGCAAAAGTTTTTGCATGTTATACGCTTTGGCCGGCATTCCGCTCACCCTGGTTATGTTCCAAAGCATCGGTGAACGTTTGAACACCATCGTCCGGGCCGTATTGAAAAACGTGAAACGCTGCTTTGGCAAGAGGCCCCAAGTTTCTCAGACGAATCTCATTTTGGTGACGTCGACGGCTGGCACCGTGGTCATCACGGCCGGCGCCTATGCATTCCACAGGTCGGAAGGGTGGAACTACTGGGACAGCCTTTATTATTGCTTCATCACTTTGACCACTATAGGTATGCTTTCATTTGTGTCGTCTAATTTGCTGAAGAATACATAACCAGCCAGTTGTTCGTTCAGTAGTACACAATCTTTTACTTGCACAACAACAACTGAAGTTGCATGTATGTATTACTGTATTAAGTTGTTGTTTCTAGGTGTTCAGTGGTTTAATAGATTATTTTAGTTAGTTTAGTCTATATTTATCTCTTCGGTAATTCATCTTTTTCTATTGCCCAAAATAAAAAGCTACTCAAAATGTAACGTAATAGTTATTTCATGATGGTTAAGCAGCCTTTATAGTGGTTCCTGGTTCAGGGGTACAATAGTTTTTTCCATACATGCACGTTTGGGCTTTGGGAGTCTGGGCCCCCAGCAGATTTTGATTGATCCTCAGCAGATTCTTGCTGACTCTTAGAAGATTCGACCCATCAGCATGATGAAGGAAAAAATGAGCAGAAAGACGTCATAATGATGCTATAGTTTAATGATTTTTCTGAAACTTGATTCCAAATGCTGACCAAGAGTTCCACACTTGAATAAAATAGATGGAAGAATATGCTGCTTGGATATTAGAAGGCATTTCTTTTCCTTATCAAGACAGACAAAAAATTTCCATCCCACCCCTGTCCTGGCTAACCGCTAGCAGAATTTCCATGCTGTGCATGTATGGTTTTCCTCGTGCAGAACGATTTGTTAAAATATACGTATTTTTAATAATTCAGGGATCCCAGTCGCCCTTGTCAGCTATTCAATAGTTTAGTAGTCCGTCCTGCCTGGGCTCAGAGTTCCATTTTTTTGGCTTTTACCTGTTATTCATAATTATAAGGATGTGTGTATTTGTAGCGATTTCCTGTAGTTAACATTTGCAATGATTCATTAATATATAGTCTGTTTTTCTTGAAATGCTTCTAAATAATGAAAGTGGAAAGCAAGTAGTATTTCAGATTTTTACGATTTGCTGATGAACAATATATCATTGGACTGGAAATTTGTGAGCATACTGGCCTAACCTTTAACAATTTTTCGAGTGAAAATATTAGCAGTAAGAGCTTCATGTAAACGACTTAGACTACAGTACTGGTTTGTGTCACTTTTCAATTTGGAAGTATTTTATAAAAAACAAATTATAGCAGTCCGTTCAGTGGTGCATTTTTTGCTTAGTGCAGTGGCCTAGTAGTCATTGGTAGCCGTTTTTTGTGATTCTACGTTACGGTTATTAGTTTGTACCAACGGCTTATTGCCCACCGCCTTAGCAGTCATTGCTATTGGTTCAGAAGTGCAACTGTCATTAGTTGTCCAATATTTCTTCGCTCCCATCGATAACTGCTGATAAATTTTAGCTAATTCTGGTAGCCCAGTAGTTTAGTTATTTCTGGTGATTCCGGGGTCCGTTAAACTGTCCGCTATTTTTTCGCTTGTAGAACATCGGTAAAGACGAGTAGTTCCGTTGTCGTTTCTTATAGTTTTAGTGGTTATTAGCCCTTTTTCCTTCTGATTTCTGATGAAAATGTTTTGTTGGTTATTTAATCGATAAAAGTTGAACTTCTTATTAAATCATACTGATCTGACAAATGATTATTTCCCTTCATTATGCTTTGATTGATTCGCTCTGCTCGTTTTAGTTCCTCCATCTTCTAACTAATGTTTTATTGCTTTGTATGTTCTTTCAATCTTTTTTCATTTTTTTGCTGTGCCTTGTATAATTTTGTCTTTTTTGCGAAATTTAAGTTTTTAAAGGACATAATTTCATTCTTTTACTAAATTGCTTTATTGTTTAGGTTTCGGTGACTACGTCGCCTTACAAAAAAACGGTGCCCTCCAAGAAAATCCGAACTACGTGGTTTTTACGTTAATTTTCATTCTATTCGGTTTGACCGTCATTTCCGCTGCCATGAATCTCTTGGTGCTCAGATTTTTGACTATGAATACGGCCGACGAAAAACGGGACGAGCAGGAAGCGCAGATAGCTGCCGCGAAGTAAGTTTCACGAGCGAGAAAATAATCATAATGGGAAATCAGTAGAAAGCACTCATTTTGAGTCAATGAAAAGTATAAATGAGTCACACTGTCTCAAGCGACCACAATTTCTCGAAATTCAAAATCAATCACCTGATCTCCCCCGTAGCAAGAAGTTTTAGTTTCTTTATTCCTATTCGCGTTAATGTTTTCGGAATATGGCGCAGCAATCCAGTTCAGATATCTTTTGACTTGATCCAGATCAGGTTTTTTGAAGGTCCGAAATTCAATTGCGCAAACGGGGTACTCTGGAACAAGAGGCAAATGTTTAGAGATCAGAGGATAAAAACTGGAGCTAAAATCTCCAGCTGAAAACCAGCCTCCGGATCAAAATTTTCGAATAAAATTTGAAACTGATTCAAAGCAAAAGTGCAACATTACCTATGCGCAAAAAACAAAAATTGGCGTGATGACTTTCCAAATCCGGCAGCGAAGAAAATTTGGGGGAGGTCAATTAAATTTTAACTCAGCTTTAACCGCCCATAATTCGGTCATCATTTTAAATCCTATTTTTCAATAGGTCCCATCGAGACATGCTGATTTACAACCAATTTCATATGTTTTGGAAAAAATATTCCTGCTTGCCTTGGAAGTCTCTATTCGGGCGTGATCAGACACTCATTGTGGCGAGGTCGAACACTTTCTTAGTGAGGTCGACCCCCGCAAACACTCCCACAGATGTTTGCCTGGAACCATGGTATAACATGGGGCTCACTCGAATTAGTATCCTTGATACCTTGATTTGAATGATGCAGAAAGCATTCTTGTGATAACTAAAGATCATTCGAGCAACGTCAAGCAACTTTAGTCATTGCAATGAATTTATGGTTTTAAAAAAGTTTATCAGAAAATCAAAAATCAGAAAAATTCAGTTTTTTTCCACAATCACTCTCTCTTTGATTGATCCGTGAACCTTACATTTCGAGTCTTGGTGTGCAGAAATAGTAGAATCATGGTCTTAAGGACGACATGACTATATAGAATTTGTTTCCGTTTAGGAGTCTGATGAAATGTGACTCGAGTCGAAGCCTCATGTCCAGGATTAGTAACAGTTTCTACGACAGTAGACGCAAGCAACGTGAGACTCGCAGCATGGGCCGCGAAAACGACGCTTTCATGCAAACTTGCAATACGGACGATGCCTTGTGTACGTGCGCCTGCTACGATTTCGGGAGGTAAACTTTTACTTCATCGTGCTACAGTAACCTGGTAGGTCGTAAAGTTTTCGCCATCTGCTATAGTTCAGGAAGTCTCAAATTTTTGTGCAACGTTTTCGATGATGCCAAGACTAAATCATATGAAGTGGTCATCTAAACAATAGCTCACCTAAAAATATAGGATCGCCAAAAGTTTGAATTCTGAAATCATACGTGTAATAGTGCGTTTGATGGTCCACAGTAACATGAGTAATATTAGACTGACCATTTTGTCCATATGCCTCCTCTACACTATTCATGTTGTGCAGGTCTTTCCTTAAGAGGCGTAAGAAAAGATATATCTGGTCTGAACTGACCTGTTAGAACTGATCCCTTGGCTAAGCCTAGGTGATAGTGCAACAGTCCGGTTCCCCAGACCTACAACAACAAAGATAAACCTAACTCTAAATACGGGGGCCTTACCAAGGACCTCCGCAGTCTCCTAGCTGAGACAAGGAATCCCCTCAGGGATAAACTTACTCGGGTATAACCCGCAAGGGGTTTCCCAAAGCTTACTTGATGCAAGCTGGCGCCTGGGCCTCTGGCCCTCCGCCTTCGTCGATACGAATAATCTAAATAAATAAACAAATGTATTAAACAATAAGTCCGACGAAATATTAAAGAATGTGGATACACCACAGCTAAGTAATATGCAAAACAAGTCGACTTGCTGGGAATTATATTTGGGGACGCCAGCAAAATAACAAAACTATAATAAAAACGAAATATAGTGAAGAATGATTTTTCACTATCTTTTTGGTCTCTCTGTGGCGCTCCACTTCTATGCAAATGTCTGCGCCGCTGGTCGTCCCTTTCGTCGATTTGCATGTCGATTTCCCCACACGAATTGGCATCAACAGGGTGCCCAACATCCCTCGCGCGTCGAAACCGACCTACGGGAGGTAGAAAAAAAACTTTTGGCCGGGTTACCCCGGCATTAAAAAGAATTAATCAAAAAGAAAAAATCTACAATTCCGGCTGACTCCTGATAAACACTTTGTCTCACTCGGACTCCCGTTTCACAGTCTGTCCTAATAGAACTCCTGTGCTGGTCGTTGGACACAACGAATACCAAGGGCTTCGCCGCAATGGCTGGCAAGTGACGTCCATTTTGACCTCGGCATTGATGGAATAACCTCCTGCCCTAAGGAGTATGACGTAAACGTCGGTGCCGGATGTGTGGCCGGTTTCGGGCTCGGCCGCTCGGTCTGCATGTTGTGTCAATTCGTTGGCTGTGGGTCTAACCGCATGCAAATCGATTTCCCGCGTCTCTATTTTTTCTAAATTAAACTAAAATACGAGATTATATGGCGATACAAAAAGACGATGCGGGAATGTACGAGTATCACAAAAAATTTTAAAATGCGCTAAAAAATTTGAGCAAAAATGTGGCCAAAAATTTAAAATGTTTTTGCGGTTGCATTTTGCACCGGTTTGTCGAAAAGAAAATTTTAGTTGGCCAGCAGCACCGAAATTTAAATAATATTTTTGGATTTTATGTTTTTTGATTTTTTTTTTGATTTTTGTGATTTTATTAGTGTTTTTGGATTTTGTATTTTATTAAATTAATAAAAATATGTGCGAAAAGATAAATTTTGGGCCAAAATTTGTGCGGCTAATTACTGCTGCTGCCCGCCGCCTCAGTAACCTCCTCGAGGTCTACCTCGATAGTATCCCCTCTGACCTGGTTGGCCTCGGGTCTGACCTCCATCCTGGCCTTGATTTTGGCCTTGTTGGCTTCCGCCGCGTCTACCAAGCGGCATGAAGTTCGGATTATGGAACTGTGCATCCGGGTCTTGACCTTGGTGTTGCCAGGTTCCTCGGCCTCTGTAAGGTCGCTGAGGGCGCCCTCTGAAGCCTCCTCTGGCTTGACCTTGGTCATATACCGGTCTAGCCCTGTATGGGGCCGGGTTTGAGAACATATCGTCTCTCCCCTGCTGCCTTTGACCACTGCTAGTGGAGCTGCTGCGTTGTGGTTTTTGAGTCCAGAAAGTTGAATTTAAAGATTTTGATGATATTGATTTTGATCGAGAAAGCGGACTTTTGTAAGAAGTGCTAGCAGCCTCACTATATGACCTCTGGCTGGTCGTAGCCGACGATTGTTGTATCGTCGGCGGTTGTTTCTTAGCCGGAGGGAGTCTAGGCACCTTGAACTTAGTTGGGCTTTTGGCAGCCATTCACTGATATTTATCAGCTTGCGATCTGTCATCGCCTGGTGCCTTCCTCTTAACACCCATCTGGTTTAACCTTTGCGAGCCCATAAAAATATATTGATTAAAGGCTGCAATGTAGACATCGTCTACCCGGTTTCCCTGGGCCTCAACGACTAGTTGTCTGTTCGCAAATGAACACGCCTGGGCATACCACCTACCAATTGCCGTTGGCGTGATCGGAGCGAAGTCCAACTGTAGAAAGATCATTAGGGTCACATACCTAATGGCCGTAAAGACGTCTGAGGCATCGTAGTCCTGAAGCCATCTGGGGATAAGAATTAAAATGATCCATTCCCAGATTTCCTCAGGGATGCGCTCTCCGTCAAACATAAATCCACCTTGCATTTCAAATTGCTGGCGGTAATTTTCATGAATTTCGGCCATAGCGTCATTGACCATTCTGTAAATGATCGGCCGTTCTTGGCGATCAAAGGCGAAATAATTGGCGACCTCTGGATTTTCGAATGAGATCGGCCCAATTAAGCGCCTTTGTTCCCGTTGCCACTCCCAATAATCAATCAGAGTTTCGGCTAATTGACCAGGTGTGACAAACTGCTGTGGCTCCCTTTCGGGTCTATTACCTACCACATTCAGTTTGACCTTCTTGATCAACTTTTCCTCCGATTCAAGATCGGGCTTCACCAATACGCTTCCCGCAGGTTTGCTACTTCTTGCGGTATAGCTGGAGGGCACGGATTTGCTCTTGCCAGATGAAGTACTAACCTCTCCGCCGGTTTTCGATACCGTTCACGTCTGAGTGTATGAAACAGTTGCAGTGGACCCTGCTGTCCTATCCGATTTCGTCTGGCCTTTGGAGGTCTCGGTTCGCGTCTGACTCTTTGCAGTCTCCGTCCTCGTCTGACTTTTTGTAGTCTCCATTCTCGACTTTTGACTCGTCGAATATTGTGGGGTCGTGGTCTCCTCGGCCGTATCGTAGGCGTCGTTTTCAGATCCGGTGGCGGCCGCTCCTTGTTGCTGCTGACTCTGAGCTGCAAATCTACGTCGTCTGGCCTTACCTATCCTTTTTCTGCGCCTTACTTTTTCCCTGGCCAAGTGTCGGATAAATTTTTCCGACATACCTTCGGCTAACATCTGCTGAACCTTATCTGGGGAATAAACTCCAGGAATTCCTTCCTCGGCAATTCTTCCCCTCTTCATCAGCTCTGTTGCTGCAATAGCTGAGTCTGAGCTGTCATCGGCTAGTGCCTGCTCCTTCAGCTTTCTTTGAATTGCCCTCTGACGCAGGAATTCCTGCTGCGTCAGCCTTTTTTGTTCTTGGATTTTGGCCTGTAGGGCCTCGTGCTTCGCTTGTTTATCATGATCCTTAGGATCTTTGGCCTTCACAGGTATCTCCTGGGATGCTTCCTGCATCTTTTCCAGTCTGACATCAATTCCCGACATCTTAGTAACTGCTTCATCAATTTGAGTCTGGATTTTCTCCTCCTCAATAGCCTGTTTCTGAGTCTTGGCCTCCATCGCATCCTTATTTTCTGATGTCTGGCCCTCAGATTCCAGAATTTCACCTTCCTCTTCTTCTTCAACATCCTCCTCTGAACTGGACTCAGAGTCTGAATTTCGTATCTTCGGCAAGAGCTGTTTTACTTTAGCTGGTAACACAGCTGGTGCCGGAGGTACCGATTGCATAATGGTGACAACCTCTGGCTCAGGCTCAACCGGTTGCTGTATTTGAGCTACTTGAGTCGGCTGTGCCACCGCTGGTTGCGTTGGCGGCGGCACCACGACTACCACTGCAGCTGCTTGCGTAGCAGCAGTGTCCAAAGCTGGTTGTGTAGCTTTGACCACTGGCGCTAGCGCTTGCGGCTGCGTTTTAACTTGTCCCGTCCCTCCGGCTTGCGCCGTTTGGGAAGTAGAGGGATGATTTAATGGTACTTCTGATACCAACTCACCGGCTGGGGTATAGGTTAGCGTATACCCAGGCATCTCTGAAGCAATCGTTCTCTCCCGGAAACTTTTGGTAACAAACTCCGGTCTGAGCTCGAGCGGATTTCTCGATGCGTACGTAATCGGATAATCGGTCGGCGATGCGTCTTCCGTCATCGGATACCGCAGTCCCGGCGTCAAAGTCTCGAAGCCTACGTAGTAAAAAGTTACATAAAAGTAAGGGTTTACCTTGTAGGCTCCGTCCTTCAATAACGATTTGTCGTCGCCGATTTGCAATATTTCTTCAGCTTCTCGAAATCGTAAAGGGACAAATCTGAACCAATTTTGCCACGCGTATACCCCTTTTTTAGATGGAAAGTGGGGTTCCGACGGCGGTAGCATTGCTGCTAGTTCTAAATAATAAGCCAGGCGGTCGCCTGACTTCCAGGACATTCGCTTTATCATCTCCTGTCCTTCTCTAGTATAACTGTTTAAATAGTTATAGTTCAGCAGAGCGCTAGTTTCGTAATCGCACTCCGCTCTCGAGTGAGGCCATGCCAAATGATAGGCCAATGGCATAAATATACAGATGACCTCTAACTCCGCAAAGTTTCGCTCATCTAACATACCTGAAATTTTTGCCAAATTTGGCGTATAAAAATTGGTCTTGTAGGCCTGTCTATGACCTTCGATACCCACTGGGTAGTGGTTGTTTGCCGAAAACACCTCTTCGGGAATTTGATCGGGCTTCCCCGGCCTGTTGCCAGTATAGCTTGGCGTTTTCATATAAGGTCAAAGAAATCTTACCGTCTAAATCCCAATAGGTTCCTCCTGACTTGAGATTTTCCAAGATATCCTTTGAAATGTTAACCCAGTCTGGTATCTGGACGTCCTGGATTTCGTCGGGATCACTATCTGTAGTGTACCCATAGTCCTTCATCGGTTTGTTGTCTCTTGGGAGCAGTGGATAAAAACCACTTGGTAGTTGAACTCCCTGAGGATGGACGGGATTACACTCCGTGGGTGCGGTATAATAACCTGTGTTATTTCCCTGCATTTGTACGGCCCAACGGTTATACATTTCACATTTCATCATGTGATAGACCATATTTGGCTGTACCTGATCGGTTTCCATGACTGGGGTACCTAGCCCCATTTCTCTATTCACGTTGCCCGGAATCATTAGGTATTGTTGGTAAAAATGTAGGGCAACGGTATTGATCTGTTTGGGATCAACCTTGTCATGATCGAAAATCTGCATTTGCATGAGCAGCTGATCGGCCATGCCATAGTGAATCGCGGCAAACATGACCAATAAGGAGTAGTATGCGTCTAGAGCGGCGTACCTAAGCTCTTCCGGCAATATACCTCTTTTGGCAAACCGATCACGGTTCGCCTTTAATGAAAAGTCATACTGATAGGGGCCCACGTCTATCAGATAGAATTCCGTGAACAGTCCCTTTAACCGAAAGGTTTCAGGACAGATACCTGTCTGAAAACATTTTTTCTCCAGGTTTACCCCTACCATGGTTAGAGCAAAATGGTCTAAATCAAAGTATCGACCCTTGGTCTTTCTAAGAAATTCCTGTAAGGGCACAGTTTTATCTCTGTCCTTATTGTCTCGCCCTGCACCACATACGTTATAGATACTTACCAAGTCCTCCAATACCGAATATCCGGCGAACAGCATGTCGGAATTCAAAAAGTCGTGGAGGCTGGTCCATTCTTTGAGCATCATCAACCTCGTATCAATAATGTATGTTTGAACGTTTGTTAACGCGAAGCTCACGTATCGGGCAAATTGCTTTCCCATTGGATTGTCGACCTCTCTCGTTTTGAACAAGGCGGCGACTTTATCCTGGTTGACTTTTTCGACATCGAATCCACAAACTGGCTGTCCTCTGAAGATTGATACTTCTCGGATAAAGTGGAGTGTCTGGCTGACTTTCCCGATGTCTACCAATTTTGGTTCCTTGGGATTAGCCGGCCAGTACCCAAATGTGGCTTTAAACCACTGATCCAGTTCATGGATTCGCACGGCCCTTTTGACGTTATAATCTAAACATAAGATACTATTAATTTCAGTGTTTATTCCCCTTTTTTCTTCAGCGCATTTTCGGGTCTATACTACACCAGCACCACAACACCAAGCGGGTTAAGTTTCGCAGAAAAATAAATTTAGTGCAGGTTGTTAGGTGAGCCACTGATATACAAACATTGAGCTGGTAGGCAACTAACACCTTACCAAATCTTACCCTTGCTACCTCTATATGTTGGGGAGGGTAGACCTGATCCGACTGTCCACCACTTGATCGGACACCAATCTCTGACCAGCTGCTTGAGCGACCAACTACGCTCCATTGATGGTGCTGTATTTACAATTTTTATAGCGCTCGAGATTGATAATTTTTAATAATTTAGATATCGAAAAAGTGATATAATTTGATTTGATTTGAAAATAAATAATTTTTGATAAATTTTTTGAATGATAAAACTTGAACGGGCTGAACCCAAGGTTCTAGGTTTCCCTTGAATCTTATAGCTCTCGGTGGTATCAGGTATATTTCCAAGTTTGGAAATTCCCTGCTTGGCTTCGAGCTTCCGCTTCTCAGTACTCCCATTTTTCGTTCTCTCTAAGTTCTAACCTCGTCTGCCCTCTGGGGCGCCGAGCTGGTCTTCCAGTGACTTCTGGGCATTACCTGCGATTTCCAAAAGTTTGATAAAATAAGTTCGAAACTTACCGTCAATGAAGAAAAAACGATTATCTTGGCGGTGCTGGGCCCTGCCATATTCGACGTGGCGCTCTGTGTGCGACCACTTGCGCGTCGGAGCTTGTTGGCGGTTCCGCGCGCCTTTTCCCATTTCTTTTTGCTTCGAAATGTTTTCTTTCGAATAATAAATTTATAAAATTTAAAATTTTTAAACGCTGAAAAAGTTTAATTTAGCAGTTCTGCTAATTTCCTTTTTATCGCGGTTCGGGGAATATTTTACTTCTTCCTTCCGATGGAAGTTTAGAATTCAGATAAGCGGGGCAGCTATAGTTTGATTTTAGAAAAAATGAAAAATTTGAAAATTAATTTTTTGGAAAAAATATCGGAAATATTTTGGGTTGTCACTTTGGTCTAAAATTCCGAAGAATTTTTCCCAAAGTCTGATATAAATATGAAAAATTTACAAAATTAATACGAATAATACACAAACGCGATAAATATTACAAAATAATACATTCTTAATTAAAATTAGTACCTACGCGGGCGAGATATGTACATAATTTAAAAAAAATTCAGCGCGAGATCGTGCATAGATTCGCCTTGAGTGAATTTCCAAATGATTTCATGTGGTTTGGCGCTCCAGTCGTAACTGTTTGTGCCATATTGGAAAGTGACGTATTTTCGTCACGTGGCGCGTCCTGATTGGCTCGCGCTATTCGCGGCAAGACCCTAGTGGTCCAGTAACGAAAATGTTTCAACCTGCTGATTGAAACTGTTTGGCGATTTAGTGGGTTGTCCCAATGTACGATGGTGACAACGTTCTCCGCTTCTCGCGAAATGTCCGTAACTATGAACGGGCCGGACCATAGTAGTCCTAATTTTTTCTGCTTGTCTACTTTGAGCAGAACCTAATCATTTTTCTTGAACCCATTTTGCTTGGACTTTTTATCGAAGTATTTCTTCGATTTTTCGGCAGCACTCTGGATATTTTTGGCAATATCCTCGTAAAGGTTGACTAAATGATTGGTCAACACGAATTTGTATGCCTCTGCATTGCTGTCCGGCATTACAATATCATATGCTTTCGATAAGTTTAACCCGAAGGTTGCCTCCTGACCTCTAAGCAATGAAAATGGGGATTGCCCCGTGGCTGCATGTGGTGTGGCATTATAAGCAAACACCACGGCTCTCAAGTATCTTGGCCAGTTATCTTTTTCCTCAATGGCCACTTTTCTGAGCTGTTTAATGAGTGTCTGGTTGAACCTTTCTACCATACCATTTCCTTGTGGATGGTAGGCTGTCATATAAATTTTTTGACACTCTAGTAACTTGCAGATCTCTTTCATTAGATCTGAGGTAAAACAACCTCCTCTATCGCTGAGTAGTCTCCGTGGAGTCCCGTGTCTAAATACAATAGCTTGTAGAAAAGTATCTACAACGGTGCTAGCTGACTGATCCGGGATCAGTTCAGCTTCAACCCACTTTGTAAAATAGTCCTGAAAGACTATGACATACGGTCTCTTCTCACTAAGTGGAGAAATACCCACGATATCCACTGATACTATGTCAAAGGGACCTTGTGGAATAATTGGTATCAGTGGAGGAATTTCCGTGTTTCCCTGATTAGCCATTTGACATACTGGACAAAATTTTATCCAGTGCCTGACATCCTTTTCAATTCCAGGCCACCAGAACCGTTTTTTAATCATAGCAAGGGTCCTTTTGAACCCCTGATGAGTCATCATTACGGCACCGTGGTACTGGTGCAAAGTATTGTCCCTAAGGCAGGATGGGACGACCACCTGATCATCCAATCCCTGTCCGGCTTCGTGGTATAACACTTCATTTTGGATATAAAATCCACTGTGATACTTGGTTGTCCCATTTGGACCCAATCTATCAAAGTATGGTCGTAGTACCTCATCTTTTCTCTGCAAGAGGGCCATGAGATCATCTCTAATTAGCCCTTTTGGTAATTCATCTTCTTTGGGATCTGCCAAAGTAAACTCCTGTTCTTTTTCTGGGTATAACCAGGTAACTCTTTTTTCCTTACTTTTTTCCTGGTTTCCCTTACTTACCTTTTCAATACCCTGATTGCCATCAGGCTGGATCTGAGCCTGATCACTCTTCTCCGCTTCTTTCGCCATGCTCCTTGTAGTTACGGCATTTACCAAGTCTGCAGGCGAGTTTGATTCTGGATCACCCTCAGAATCTTCTGGATATATCTGGGTGAATCTCGGACTTATTTCAGTCCTCTGATTATTCTTACCTTTTGGCTCCGGATATAATGGAGTACCGTCTTCAGGATTCCGATCTGTCAGAATTCTGAATCTCTTTACCAAATTGAGATGCTTTTTCTCAATTAGCTGTGCCTCAAGATCTTTCAGATTTTCAGACTCTCGTTTATCCTTTGAGAACATATGTTCCCATTTTGGCGGTATCTTTTCCGCTTGATCGTCTGGTTCATCCATCCTGGACAAAAAGTCTGCCATGGCATTTTGTTTTCCAGGCACATACTCTAGCTTATGGTTGAACTGAGAGATGAATGAGTACCATCTCTTCAACTTACCATTGGTCATGGCATTGACCTTCATTGACAACAAAGGTTTGTGATCAGTTCTTATGATCACCCTATGACCTACTAGGTAGTGCTTGTATAACTTTAAGCCATACACTATTGCCAAGCACTCCCTTTCCGTGGCTGACCACTTTTTCTCGTCCGCTTTTAAAATTCTGCTATTATAAGCAATTACCCAGCGGTCGGACTCGGTCTCCTGGTAAAGGACTGCCCCTAGTGCCGTTCCGCTGGCATCTGTCTGAAGGACAAAGTCCGCAGACCCGTCCAAAACTGGATACCTAAGGAATGGCACTGACAATAGTGCTTATTTCAGGCTCCTAAAAGCCTGATGGTGAACCTCCGTAATTTCCCAAACACAGTTCTTCCCGGTTAACTTATACAATGGCTCAGCGTGTTTAGCCAACCCTGGTATGAATTTCTTACACCACTGCAACATACCTAGAAACCTTTGGAGTTTACGTTTAGACTCTGGGAATGGGAAATCATTTATAGCTTTGACCTTTTTCGGATCTGGGGAAACTCCATCCGAATTTAAGATATGTCCTAAAAAATGAACTCTCTCAGGCAGGAATTCACACTTCTCCGGCTTCAAGGTCAAATGAGCCTTTCTTAGAGCTTGCAGGACTAGCTCTAGATTAACTAGGTGTTCCTCAAACGTATTTGAGAACACAATAATATCGTCTATGTAAACTAGACAGATTTTCCAAACATATGGATGCAAAACTCTTTCCATCATACGCTGGAATTCAGCTGGTGCATTTTTTAGGCCAAAGGGCATGACTTTAAATTGATATAGCCCTTCTTGGCATATGAAAGCAGTTTTTTCCTTGCTTTCTTCATCCATTGGCACTTGCCAATACCCTGATTTGGGATCTAAGGTGGTATAAAATTTGGCTTTACCTAAACAGTCTAGATAGTCATCCATTCTAGGGATGGGATACTTATCATCCTTGGTAACATCATTTATACCCCTAAAGTCCACTACTGGTCGCTTGGTACCATCCTTTTTACCTACGAGGTATAACGGAGCTGCCCAAGGCGACTTTGATGGCTCTATTACACCCTTTTTGAGCAGCATATCTTGCACATGCTCACGAACATGTGGCCGTAAATTTATAGCAGTCCTGTGGTACCTTTTTGCCACAGGGGCTGCATCGCCTGTATTGATTTTACAGGTCAAGTAGGGTGTAGTAGTTGGAGGATCATTGGGCAAGCTGAACACGTCTCTATATTTTGCGAGACATCGTAGAGCTTGTTCCAATTGCTCTGATGGTATGTTGGATTTAGCCAGCATATTGTACAAAGCTTCCTTGAATGCTTTCTCATCCGATTGAGGAGCTTCAGGTCTAGCTCGAACTGCACAAGTTTGCAGCTTCTCCAGATCCTCAACTATCTTCCCCTTAAGTTGATGTTGGTTATCAGTATCACACAACACTGAATTAGTATGGCCAATTATTTGATTTCTTTTCAAATGGCATCCTGATCCTGTGTTGTTGGATACCATAACAACAAAATCGTCTTTTGTACCATCTACTATGGTACTATCAATGTGGAACCTTTCCTCGTTTTCTTCAGACTCTATGATGATTCCATTAAGGCGATATTCGCCTACCTTATCCCAAAGTTTTGCCCTCAGAAGTATATCAGTACCACTAGGTAAGTAGATGGGATTTACACTCACCACTGGCACCGAAACCTTTAGCAGGCAAATCTTTGGCTGATATTGGTCGGCGGCGCTCATTGTGGATTCCGTGGCGTTCGTGGTCATGACCTCTCGGCAATTCGATTGGGGCTGGTCCGGCGTCACGTATATCCGCTGTTGACGGTTGTTGAGCATCATCGTCCTATTCCTGAAATCTATTATGGCTCCTACCTGAGGATGAGCCAAAAAGTCTGTACCTACTATAACATTTTCACCTGCTTCAGGAATTACAATTGCTTTAACGGGGAACTGTCCACACAATGTATCCATCCTAAATTGGATATACCCATGGGCTTGGACTGTCTTACCGTTGGCTACAGTGACATTTAATATCCTCGGATATTCAGTGTAATCCAGGCCCAAAGTTCCTTTCAGAAACTTAGCCGACATGACAGTGCACTGAGCTCCTGTGTCTACTAAAGCCAGTGTCTTACGACCTCCTATAACAACCTCAATATGGAATGGGGCTGTTCTGGGGTACGTATCCAGCAAATGTTGTTCCTGAGGACTAGCTGGTGTGCCTCTCCTTACTACTTGTACTGATGGTACTACAGGTTGTGGTGCAATTGCATTCATTTGCACAATACTACCTAATACAACATTTGGGCAACTCACTCTCTGATTTACTTCACCTAAAGGACTCATTTGTGATTGCCTTGCAACCATAACACTGGAATAATCCTTTTGGGGTGGCTGATTTGTGAATTGACCCTGCTGAAGAGTCTGAGTCGGACCCATAATAGCCTGAGGCGGCTGAGGATGCTGTAATGCAGCTTGCTGTTGGTATTGCTGCATCTGTTGGAACTGCTTTTGCAGCTCCTTCTGTTTTTTATACTCCAGAAATTCATTATAATCTGAATTCTGCTGATAATTTTCCTGGCTATCTTGATAACCCGAATAGCCTATTTTATACGCACCTCTGCCTCTGTTATTAAAATTGGCATTAGGGTATCCTCCTCTACCTCTATAACTACCTCTAGCAAAAGTGTTGAAGCCTCCCCTGTTAAAGCTAGGGAAGCTGGCTCTGCCTCTGCTCCTGCACTCGGACAATACTCTCAATGTCCTGCAGTCTGCAGTATTATGTGTTATGTTCTTATGGAACTCACACCATGGCTTTGTCGGATCTCAGGAAACTTGACCTCCCTGACTGGTACTAGGTATGGCCACATCAGACCGATTTTCCACTTGCCTATTATCAACCTTTTGCTGGAGCTGATCGAACCTTTCGACCAGTTGTACCATCTCTTTAGAAATCTTCAATAGAAGAGATTCTTTCTTACCTTTTTCGGTCTGAGCCCTCGGGGCTTCCCGAACTGGAATCTCTTCTATCTCAGGAGAATCACTCCTTGACCTTTGGGTTTGGGCCTGTACCTGATTACCTACAGTTTGATATGGTTGCCGAAACCTTTGTCTCTGGCCTTGTTGATATCCTTCTGACTGGTTCCTAGCAACTACGGCAATTTCAGGATCATGGCCACTAGGCATACCTACTTCATTAATAACAATAGGATCCTGTTGTGTACCCTTAGGTCCATATCTCTGAAAGGCATTCCTATATCTACGTTCAATGTCATGAACTTCAACTGCTAGATCATACCAAGTTCTAAAGGTATGTTTAGAATTCTTAAGTTCAGACTGGAATGTGGGGTCACTCTTATATATGAAGGTGTCAATGATCAGTCTCTGTTTAGACTGACAGTCTAAATCACCTTTGACTAGTTCCACTAATATACTGACCCTTTTCAAAAACTCTACGGCCTGTTCGTTGGGTCTTTGTTGGATCTCAAATAATTCCCTGGTTAACATTTCCAGGTTACATTCAGGTGCAAAGACATTAATGATGGCTCTCCTGGCCTCCCTATAGGTCATGTTGTCTCCTGCAACAGCCTTCGGTCTACCTTTAGAAAGCCTCAGCAGTGCTTCATACTTAGCTGATTCGGGTGTATCCCTACGGAATTCCCCTTCAAGTGCTGTTAAGAAGCTAAGCACCTGCTGATTTAGCATACCCTCATCTAAAAGTTTGGGTAACACACCTTTAACGATATTCCTAACTACAATCTCTTGTGCCAAATTATTTGATGGCACTTCCCTCTGATCATAAGCTGCTGTTAATACTGGATCAAGATCAGAGTTGAGGGATTGCAGCATAATCCGGTTTGGATCTCGTTGAGGTGGTACACCTCCTTGATTTGATGGGATATTGTCTCTGTCAAACCTGTAGTCCCTATATGGGAAACATGCCAATTGATCTGGTCTAAGGGTATTTGGATCAACTATATTTCCTCTACCATCATAGACCACTCTAGTTAAAGTTGGATGCTGCGAAGCTATCTGATTTTGATACGTTTTCGAATTTTCCTCATTCAAATTCCATAATTCTTTTAATTTTTATCAAAGCCTTAATGGACTCCGCTTTTGAACGGTTCCATGTATGTACGTGAAGACAAAATTTTTTCTCACTCAAAGTTTTATTTGGGAAATTGTAGAGCATCGTCAATATTTCTAAGCTACAATGGAAGAGAGAATTGAACAAGCCATTCTGATTATCCGTCGATAACGTGGAAATTATGTGGTTTTCTTTGCTAAAATGCTCCTAAATCTGGCAAAGTCGAAAGTACAGTGATATTTAGTCATTCACAGTAGGTGATGGCTCTTACTGTCGAATTTTTATGCAGTTTTCTCAGAATGTTTAACAAAGTCACAAGTTTTTAGTTTGGCAAAAAATTTCAAAAATATCCGTAATTGTGTCCTTGTTTTTCATTCACACATCAAAGAAGTTGTAACTCACGAGGATGGATTCAAGTGTAAATTTCTAAAATTACAATCCAAGTGTGCAGAGCAATCTGTTTGTTATACCAACGTAGCAGGAAGGCATTTTCAAAGATATTTAATCGAATATCTCACTAAAATGCAATTTTCCCCGTTTAAACATATAAAACCAGAGTTCCATGGTTTTGCACAATCATGCGAATTTCACTACGTAGAAGATCCTTAGGGAAATGGCCTTACAAAGATGGCTGCGAGCTGTCGAATCCACTAATATGTACCTTTTCAGAATTAATACTACAGTCTAAATCTTTTGAATACCTCTTAAATTGAAAAATGACAAAAATCAGTAATGTCGACGAAAAGCATAATTTTGGGGGTCAGACAAAATTTGTTTTTTTAAATTTCCCACAACTCAGTCAAAATTGATTACTTCGATTTTAGATGTCTCTCAGTGTATTCTTCTAGTTAGAACAAAAAAACAGTTGAACTTTTCTCCTAATAATTTTCATCATTTTTAAATTAAATTTTTAAGTATTTTTATGATTAAATCTTCGAAGAGCACTGAACTATTAAAAAATCATATTTATTTTATGCTTAATATTAATATAATTAAATTAATTTAATGCAACATTTATTTGGGAAAAAATTTACTTCTACATTTTATGGTACAAAAATTCCAAAAAACGAAAATTCTGGGGAAGGTCAGACAGGATTCTGCCCTGGGTCAGGACCATACATGCACGTGGGGTGGGGGGGGTTTGGGGAGGGGGGGGGGAGGTTTTGACCCCCCAGCAGATTCTTGCTGACCCCCAGCAGATTTGACTCCCCTAGCAATGATTGAGAAGTTGACGGAGGAAAATGATCAAGAGAGAAGAGAAAGTCGTCATGAAAATGGAAATCATGCTGTGGTTTAGCAATTTTTTTAAAGAAAGCATACTTGATTCCAAAAGAGTAACATTAAAAGTTTAAAAAGTGCTGTCTAAGTAAATTATTTAACATATCTGACTAATATATTTGTAAGAATATACTGTTTGGATGTTAAAAAACCTTTCTAAGATCTTTCTTTTCATTATCAAGAATAAACAAAAAATTTGTATTCCACCCCCCGTCCTGGCTGACCCCCAGCAGAATTTGCATGCTGTGCATGTATGGTCAGGACCCCTCAGCAAACATCCCCAACCCAAACAACACGTATTTTTAAAGTTATTTATATGAAACTTTTACAGTATGATTTTTCTTTGCTCACGGTTGGTTTGGTATGCTCAAAAATTTCGAATACTATGTCACATCTTTTTACCTTTACTATTTAGAAGCATTTCAAGAAAGACAGATTATAGTAGGCACTTCCTCGTTTGTACTAAATTACTAACAGCAATAATTGTATTATAGTCATGCCAACTAAGCGAATTATTTGTTGGTTCCGAAACATTCTATCTGACTAATAAAATTACTATTGAACTTATAAAGTACTAAACTTCTGAACAACTTGTTCTGGTAAACATTTTTTCGGATCTTGGTAATTCACTTCAAAAGTGGTCAGCTATAACTCGTGTTTGACACCAATGGAAGAAGTCTAAAACTTCAGATGAGACGTTATGTAATGAACAAATTTTTTCTTATCTAGCGGTCTACGAGCCCGGAAATTACCAAAATATATGGTGACCCGGTCGCCTGGTCAAATTGAACATTTAGTCCACGATAATGATAATATTCGTCGCATAAAATTGACGCCACCGACCGCTCGGGCGTCGACGATAGCCGAAAATTATGCCTTCCCGACGTCGCCCATTATCGTAAACGTCGAAAAGCCATCCGATTTTTCGTCGTCGGAGAGAAATTACCTTTCGCTAAATGATCGAAATCGTCGAAAATTGGCCGCCGACGGCGACGACGTTCGAACGGAAAGTTGGCCGTCGACGATCGACGACGAATTCAGGAAACGAAGTCTCCGGTTGATCAAGAGACGTTCGAATAATAGTACGTTGCTACCAAAAAATGATCTTCATGTTCATACGATCGGCCAGGATTACTGTAGCCCGTCGACATCGTCCAGCGATTACGGTAGGGGTATGACGTACGACGACGACGGGGATATTAGCCCGGTGAAGCGAATAATCGCGGATTCAGGGTCGTCATCAGTGAATCGTCGCGATAACAGATAAAACCAGGACATTTTATGATATTGGATACAACCAGCTGATTGGTAGATCGAGGAGTCGGAGAAATGGGAATTTACTATAAACTTTGCCGTACGGTGTAATGTGCCTAAATCGCCGCGAGTAGAACAATTGAATATTTTTGTGAAGTTATTGTAACGGTAAAATATTGCCGTACATGAAGATAGTGTTAAATGAATTCTGCAAGTTTCCGGAGTGAACCAAGTCAGTCGTGACTTTCAAATCCAGTGATTGAAGCATCTGTAGTCTGTTTTTATAGCAATACTTGAACCCAATTCGGAAGTGCAGTCGCCGACTGTCGGCGACAAAAATCCTAGGATTTTTTCACTTCTGAATAGGGCTTTATAAACTGCAAAGCAAGTACAATTTAACATTTTTATGATTTTCCGCAAGACGATATGTCGCGTTGCACTAAAAATTTGTGATGACACTCACCTAACATAAGAATTTTTTGACCTGCAAATTTGTACGGTAAAAGCTTTATATAGACGATTTTTACGCCATTAATCTCTGTCATTTTTGTATTTACAAGCATGTTATAAAAACAGACTATACATTCTGCGCGGAGTGCCGGTCATGACTAGTAGTCACAACTAAAGTTGACATAAGTGACACTTTATATGAAAAACAGTGACTGAACCGCCTTAGTGGTTGGAATGTCAAGTGTCTGATGCAAAAATTTTTTTGTTAATATAAGCCACTGGGAAAATATATTGGTGTAATAGTGTCTAGAGTTCTATGGAATATCGGTGAATGCTTTATATTCCACACTACTCCTGATTTCTTTGGCATATTTATATCCCAGAATTCCCGAAAAACGACATCTAAAAACTTTACAGTGCGATTGAAAAATACAGGGTCATTGAAAAATTATGGCATCTCAGCCGGCCAACCTTGAGTTTAGTTTTCAATACAGCTAGCTATCCTATCAACTCTACTTTTTCTGGTTCAATGCCATACAGCATATGCGATCCATATCCATTTATATTAAGCCACTGCTTTTTTGGTCTAAATTTTTACTTATTAGTACTATTGAACTATTATTATTACTAGTTCGTTAGGAAATGCCCCGATGGGGCAGGAAAAAGAACAATGTACTTGCTTGGATAGTTGACAAGCTAGAAAAAGAAGTGGACTAGATTTTTGAGAACTTGGGTTAAAGTTGGAAATAATTCACTTTCATTATATTGGATTTTCATTCTCTCTCAAAAAAATTTTTCATGTCTGTGAAAAAGTATATTCTGCAGCTTCGTGCATTTTGTCCTCCCATAACATTGTATCAACCACAGAAAAATTTTCTGGATGAAAATTGTATGCAAGCTGATGGTTGACTTCACTCAAATGTGGAGAAATGCTAAATCAATAATGATATAGCATTGTAAGTCTGGACTGATCCGAATATATGCCTCTAACTGGAGCTAAAAAATAGTGGGTGACTGACATTTTATACTCATTTTGTTTTTTCTAACTTAAGCCTGTGATTGAAAACCTGCGAACAGGACAACAGAATAAATCATTAAAAAAATCCTTTGAAAAGTTTTTGATTCAGCAATGCACATGCGACTTCGACACAATTATCATCGCCAATGTGTCTAAATGGATGCATGCTTAATTTTACACGAAACAAAATTGTATCAGGCACCCACATATGAAACACTATTCGCTAATTACTATCTCTGTTAATGTGATGGACAAACTTACTCTGCCCTATGCCATGAAATCTTGATGTATTATAGTCCTTCTTGATCAACCTCTGCATTGAATTGTATGTCACATTGAACAAAAAGTATACATATAGCGTTTGTTGAGTGAAAATGCCATATTTGTAAGGCCATGTTTCAAGTCAATCTTATTTTTTAATTTCAGATTTTTTCCTGATCTGTTGCGCGGGGTGATATGGGGGACGTAGAGTTTTGAAATTGGAAGTCTTTTCCTGTATGAAAAAAATTTTTAATAAACTTCTTGGGATTTTTGTCTCAAAAAACTAGGATCCACTCCTTGGTTGGGATTAGCGATGCATGGGAAGAATTTTTGAGAGGAAGAGTTGAAAAGCAAAAAATGAATTTTCCAAAAAATGCTCTAATCGTTTACTGATAGAGCAAAATGTACTATTCTGAACAAAATTCTGAGGTTTAGCCGACTACTTGTCAATTACTGATTTCATTGAAGAGCTGCTCTACCTTGAGAAAGGTTTCCTCCACACTTGTAATTCTTTTGAAACTGCTAGATTTTTCAGATGTCGACCTTGAAAGTGACGTGAGGGAGAAGTTGTTACTAGATGTTTAAATTGCACATGTTTACACTTTATTAAATTTATTTCTGCAATTAATTTGAACGGGAATGTTTACGGGACAATTTCTCACTTACATACTAACCATGGCGCTAGTCGTACGTCTCACCCGCAATAATGAATATTCTTGGGCCGATTTCCACAATAAAGAATATTCCAAAATTGAAACCAACGATCCGAACGTAAATACCGCCTTCTACAGGTAATTTTCGATATTACTTTGCCTGGTTCACACCATTTTAGAACTTTATGCACACCTGATCATATATAAGTTGGATATTGGGAGAAGAATCAATGGGACGGGTACTTCGAATTCTCGTACCTGGCTCCGCCGGGCGCCTCGCTGCGCCCCTAAGCTTTAAGGCTCATTTATACTCGTCTTTCCCGACGGAACGGAATGGATCGTCAACAGCTTGGACTGTTCAGCATGAAAATCCAATTTCGGTCGGAAAGAATAACTGCAATTTTGTGAGAACGACCGACGGTAACTTCCAACCAAACATAACGGAACGGAAATTTCCCTTTCATTCGGTTACGTTTCGTCGATTGCATTCCGTTCCGTCGGAAAAGGCACGTTTTTTAGAAATGAATAAGGTAAGCACCCGTTCAATTAATCCCCTTCCGTTAAGTCATTAGAGATGTTATTGGGGACCCGGACCCGAAATGAGACCCGAAATTACCTGATCATTTTGTTGGACCCGGGCCCGGAGCCGATATTCTTAAAATGTTGGATCTGGACCCGGGCCATTTTCAAAATTTTGGACCCTATACATCTCTAGTTTTTATGTCAAAATGTACACGTATATCGCACAGATAAGCGTTTTGAGAAGTATAATGGACCCGGACCCGAAATGAGACCCGAATTTTGCTGGACCCGGACCTGAACCCGAAATTCTTAAAATTTTTGACCTGGAACCGGACTCGGACACAATATTCTTGAAATTCTGAACCCGGACCCGATATTTCTAAAATTTTGGAACCGATACATCTCTATAAGTCACTATGCATAAGTGTGAATGTTATAGGGTGGTTATAAACCAGACACAGGAATTATCAAATTTAATCGTAAATTGAATCTGGCCTGTCTGAAGTCAAGAGATTCCGGAGCAGATTTTTGTGATCTCGGCATAGTTGAAAAATGTTGTGGGCGCTGTAAATTGGTTTTTTATATAGCTTTTTTGCAATATGTCTGTCAGAAAAGTGCATCGAGCTGGCTAATTACGTTTGAGCGGAAATGAGGTCAACAACACTGCCTAAATCAAACCGAACAATTAGCCCAAAAATCATCAATTTTGAAACACGAAGTTAAAATATATTTATTTCGAAAATGACCTTGAAAGCCGCGGCTGATCTTGCGTGAGTCTACTATTCTGTAGAAAACTACTTGCTGATTGATAAGAGGCAAGTGATATTACTCGGCATGATGTCCATCTATCTTATATCATTACAATTTTATAGCATGCGATAAGCCTATATGATGAAAAGCCTATTAGTGTCATTTATACTAGCCTTTTTCGACGGAACGGAACTGATCCCTAATAGGTTGAAACATTCAACCTGAAAATCCGCATTCGATCGGAAAGGATAACTGAGATTTTCTAGAAAATGACCAATGGTAACCTCCAACCGAACCGAACGGAGCGAAAACTTCCCTTTCGTTCGGTAACGTTGTGTCAATTGCATTCCGTTCCGTTCCGCCGAAAAAGACAAGTCTAAATGACCCTTAAGCTTAAATCTAATAAATAATGCTATAACATAGTAACATTTTAAGATGCGTGAACAGTAGGCACCAGAAAAAATTTTAGCTAGAGGTATAGTTTTGGGCCAATATTGTATTTTTATGAATACTTCCCCAGGCTGTCCAACATGTACTGCGACCCTCGAATGATCCACGATTCTACGTGCCCGGAAGTCAAACGAATGGACTGGATCATCGGCATCGACGTCTCTTGGTACGACGGAGATCCAGAAAGAGTCCGACTCGTCTATTTAAAAATGAGGGGCATGTTGACGACATTGAGTGAAAAACTGAAAAAATATGCCAATTTTAGTCACGAATTCTACGAAATGGGCATCTATTTGGCCTGGGCCCGCGACGTCCAGACGGTGAAATCTTATTGCTACCCGTTATTACACTCGGGTGCGGATCCCTATGCTCCCATTTTGTACAGTATGCCCAGTGAAAAGGCCCTCGTAATGAACAGTGGTGAAAGAGCATCGGGCATGGTCAACTTGTTCAAAACGTTAGATCACGAATTGCGTGTCAAGTGCAGCAGCACTTGGTGGATTCGACGGAACACGGCGCGGTTTATAATTAGTGAGTTTTGGAACCAAACGTGAGGTGGAAAGGTCTATTATCAAGAGAGCGAATTCCCAATTGACGACTCTCCAACGAGCGATCGAGAAAGTGATAACCCTTTCTTCATATTTTCTTACTTTATCTCATTTTTTATGTATTTCTTTTTTCTTTCGTTTCCTGTGTATGTTGCTTATGTTTTTGTTTATGTATGTCTGCACGCTTTCATCTTTTGTGTCTGCTTTCTTTCATTTCCTTCTTGTCATCTACTTTTCTTTTTTATAAAACCATGCATAACTAGTTGTTGTCATTTTAAGTAACCATAGTCTCTCGTATAATTCTTATAACAGTTCGGCGTGTCCTATTTCATGTTTAATTTTTCTCCTTTGTGATTTTTCTTCATTCTTACTTACTTTTCATCACAGCTGTTTGATTTTATATCTTTATATTTCTCTTTTTGTATTCTCCTGATCCTTTCTCCTTTTCGTTCTTTTTCACATCATGCTTTCTTCCTTTCTTTCATGCTATTTTCGCTGGTTCTAGGACAATTCGTCCCCCACAATTTGCCCTCACTGCAGTTCGCCCCCGGACAATTCGCCCCCAACACAATTCGCCCCTGAGCAATTCGCCCCCAGTAATTCGCCCCTGGTACTATACTTACCTGGTTTTAGATTTAAAAGCAACTCTATGATATGCTATGTAATATGTCTCCAGATATTCTTTTTCCAGCTTTATTTCTTGTAACTTTTTATCGGGATCTATTTAGAGCAATTAAGATTATGAAAAAGTATCACAATTATTCTACGTGTGACTCTATCGTGTTCTTCACTATCTTTTTCGTGACAACTTTTCGGTGTACCAAAAACAAAAAAGAATAAAAGTATAAAAAACAGAAGAAAAATATAAAGGAAAAAATTAGAAAAGGAGAATGAGTAAAAAGTAATAAAAAAAATATAGAAGAAACTAAACGAGAAAGATGAAGGACAAAAAAGGAATACAAGAAAAAAATTAAACGAAAAAAGGAACAAAAAACATAGAAAACAAATGCAGATCGAAGAACATAAATGACTCGCAATTCTGGCTATGATATCTGTGTTACAAATTACAGTTCTGCGTAAATTCTCCCAGGTATTCACGCCATTAGACTAAAATTTGGCATGGTTTCTGGGGATTAGGACACCATCATTACAATCTTGAAAAAATATGAATTTGCAAATTGCCAGTGTTGAGATTTTTCACAAATTTTTGGTCGAAATTGATTATTTTCAGTCAGATAAACTTTGACTGCAAGCTTTCATTTTAAACTCAGCCACACATTTTGTTTCAAGTGGAAAAGCAACCGGCCACTTCAATTCTAGGGAACTACTGCTCAAACGCTGTATTGCTGACTGTACGAGTAAAAAATGCTTATACAGACTTAGTACTAACCACATCAGTAAAAAAATATTACATTCAAAGAAAATTTTAAAAAATTATTCGTGGACATTTATTTGGAACATTGCTGTAAATCTTTTTCTTCTTGTACATAATACTTGCACTCTGCATGCAGAATTCATAAATAAACATGCTATTTCGGCTGGGAAAAATCTATAGATATTGTGTATAGATATTACTGGGGGAGAATTGTGGGGGGTCGGGGCAATTTGCTCAGGGGCGAATTGTCCGGGGCGAATTGCTCAGGGGCGAATTGTCCGGGGGCAAACTGCAGTGGGGACGAATTGCTGGGGGCGCATTGTCCGTATCCCATTTTCTCTATGTTGCTTTTTCCTTCTTTTCTCTACGTTTCCTTTCTTTTGTGCTGTTGGTTGACGTTTTCTTTCTCCTGATTTTTTGTTTCTTTCAGCATTTTTTGTTTAAGTTTTTGTACAAAGATCTCACACCTACAACCAGGTTTTTTTTGGTTTGAAAACCAGGAGCCAAATGGCTCCTAGGCCTAAATTTTTAGGGGCCAAATTGAAATTTTGGGAGCCATAAATTTTTAATTGAAGAATACCGAAAAACGGGCATGTAACACATTGTAGAACGTACTATATAATTAAATTATATAGATATTCTATCAGTTAATACGAGTTAGAAATAAATTACTGTTCAAAATTTGATTTCCAACTTGCGTTTTCGGTAACAGGTTTTTTTCTACACGTACAACGATTGGCCGAGAAATCGTTGTGCAAAGAAAATTTTTATGCAAAAAAACACAATATTTCGTTTATTTTTGCACAAACCTTCTTCCAAGGTAGCACTTGAGTTTATTTCCTTCTGACTCAAAAGTATAGGGTTTTGAATATGCAGATCCTGTTCTTATTGTTCTGTTGTTTTCTATATCTTTCCGGCGCTACGCAACGAAATTCTTTTTAGATTTTGACACTCTAAAATGCTAGAAAAACAATTTAAGGATAACTAATTCGATAAACATACATGGTTCGAAAACATGTATACACATATCATTTACGAACTAAAAAATATGTTCCTACTCTCATATGTTTGAAAAATTCAAATTAAACTTGAAATTTAAGAAAATCACCTCCATTATGATCATGAATTTAAACTCTGCTCTATATTTAAAATAATAGTTATAAAAAATAGAAAAATTGAGATTTGGATCTCTTAAAGGCACCAAAATTCATCTTTTCAATGCGAAGCGAACCCTCATATTTTTTCCCTTTGTCGAGAATTTTTTCCCCAGAAAGTTTGATTTGTAGAAAAACAGGGCATAGAGTAATTTGAAAAATTATATAATGAGATCCGGCGCGAAGCGCCGGAAAATTTTCGATGTTTTATGATTTTAGAACCTGTAAAACACTTACTTTAAAACTAAAATTGACCGAAAATAACTACAATTCACCATATTATATATGAATTAGTCAAAATTTTAGGAGACAAAATGGCTCCTAGACCTAAAATTTTAGGAGCCATTTCCAAACTTTTAGGGGCCCAGGTCCCTAAAATGACTAAAAAAACCTGCCTACAACCATGAAACATTATGTCACAGCGTACCAAACTGCCCAAGCATTATACGGGATAGCGACTTGTAATGTATTGTCTCATGAACAAAAAAGAAAAAATAGATGACAAAAAAATAGATGAAAGAAAGCATGCACGCCAGAAAACAAAAGAAAAGAGAAATACATACAAAGAAAAATATAAGATAAAGAAAGAAAATATGAAGAATGTGTTATTACGTTCTCCACCACTGCAGTCCGCTTATTTGGGAATGCGCTCGATTGGAAGCCGCTCAATTTGGAATTCGCTCAACTGCTCAATTGGGACTCCTTTGTTCACTTGGGAATCACTCACGTGGGCATTGCTCACGTGGGAATCGCTCACTTAGTAATAAACCGGTAATCTCCCCTTAGGATCACACATGTAATTGACGGAAGTGCTAAAGAAACCCCCAGGAAACCCCCCCCCCTCCCATGTGGTAGTCAGAGACCCCTATACTTTTTGTCGGAAAAATACTGAAATATATCAATTTTTTGATGAAAAATGTCAATTTTTGAACAAAAAATGGTAAAAACCGTCAATTTTCTCGGGGCTTCGCGCCATGAAAACATTTTTTACGGCTTCCTAGACAAAAATTATATTTTTTAGACCGTTTTTCGGACTTTTTTGGTAAAAAATCGAATTTTTCTTCGGAGACACCCCTAAAATTTTGGTTGGTCCGTAATGTCGCCCGATGCCCCCACCCAGACCTCGGGAATGTATGCTTAGAATAGACTTTTTGAAGGTTACAGTGAAATGGTTTCATTCCAAAACGCAATAAAGTGGACATTGATCGATCATAAATTTTATCCAGATCTTTTGGAAAACATGATTTAAAATGTTGAATCTGCAAGTCGGCTCGGTCGCATCAAACACCTCTGAACCTATAGAAAGGTCAAGAGCACAGGTCCACAAGGTCAGATTTTTCTGGTTCAAAGTTTGTTGGGAGGTGTAACCAGATCCACTAAAACAGCATCCAGTAAAACAGTGAAAATTGAATACCCAGTGACCCATTTTAAAGTACTTTAGGCAGGAGTCTATCCCTCCTCATGCGATGGTATAGCCCAGATATTCAGAGACGAATTTCGATTGCATCAACGTCTTGTATAAAAGTTGTTTCTTCTCCAAGTCAAACTTTTGTTGCCCGGAGATAAATTTCAAGTGGTTCAGAGGTCCTTTCTAGAGGTTCAGGGTTTCAGGGGTGTATTTTTAGAGATTCAGAGGCGGTTCTAATTGCTGAAAAGTATGTTGAATACAAACTATGTAGGGAATTATGATACAAGTTTCAGCGCTTACCTGACAGTTTACTGTCCATACGGCATATCAGACTGTCTCACGAGTGTATTACGGACGCTAGATATAATAAAAAAGTATTTCAGAAAAAAGAATAGGTGGAATTCCTGACTATATTCATCCGGTAGAAAGATTGGAGTAACAAGGTGATCAAAATTTTGTCCTCGTCGAGATCAGCCTGAAAGTATAAATCTGTTAGTAAATCAAAATTTGGCCTGAATTCACTCATAATGCTCACTAGAAGAAAAATTTGACAACTGTGAATTTATCTATGTTACATCCTTGAACCGCTAATTTCCGAATCCATGAATTTTGGTAAAACCGAAAATTTTCTACAGATTTTCTGAACTTTTCTGGAAGTACCTCTAAACTTCTGTATTCGTTCAGAGGTGTTTGATGCAGCGGGACCCAGTGGTGTGTTATCGATCGAAAGAAGCGATTTTTGGCCCTAGAAAATGTCAAATGACGCAAAACGCCAAGAATTTCACATTCTTCACACGTGTTTCCAATAGTTGACTATTTATAGTGCAAAATCGTCATTTTTCGGATAAGGAGTTCAAACAGATGCCCTAAATTTAGGTATCCTTCTGTTGGCCCTCGTATGGTTTCTATGAAGTTCCAATAGCACTTCGGACACCTAATTGCATCATAGTCTGAGATTTTTAGGTTTTTGTTTTCCGCGTATGGACATCTTTCGCACCAAAAACGAGCTGCGGGTTCGGGGCCAGTGTCTGAGTCATTTCCACAAATGTTTCAAACAATCGAAATATCCGCATTTGGAATCTTCTTCAATGTGGTTGTACTCGACCAACTGGTCATACCTACGTGAAAAGACTGTGAAAGAAAAATACCGGCAGTTGTCCGAATGAGTTTGACCTTTTCTGTTGTTAAATTTTGAATTCTCGATTTTTAATTTCAGTTTTCCACCAATACGCGTCGCCTGGACTAATGTCAAATTATCAACCAGTATTCAATTATTTAAAAGGTTGGAAAGCCGATTTTAAGATAGCGACGGTCAACGTGGCTTTCGTAAGCGTTACTTCTTCGAACAGGGAGAATATTTTCACGTCTCAAAAGCCGCATGAACAGCATAATTTCCCTCATTTCGGCAACGTGTTCGTCAATTTTTTAACGGAATTGTCCGATGAAGAGTTCGTAATTGATTACATCATAAACTGCGCTTGCCACAGGCACGAAGAATGCGTAGACGACGTGAAAAAAGTCACCGTCTGTCATTTTGAAGTTGATGTCGACGAAAAGGGAGAGTCGATGGAACTGTGCGTCAAAAATATTACCCAAGAAGTGATCGCTCCGCGAATGAGCGTTTTGGGTACTAATCCAATTTCATGCCAGGAAAATCCGTAAGAATTGGATTTTTTTTCTATGTTCTACAAAATTCCGATTTTTCAATTTTGTACCATGTTTAGTAATGTAAATTTGTCTTAGCTTATTGTATTTTGACACAATTTGGGAGAAGTTCAACTTTTGATTAGATCTCAAAGTTTGTTGATCTCGAAGTGTTAAATTCTGATTTTGACAAATTACGTTTGATTTCATGGGGTAAATGGCCTCGTGGACTTGATGAGCGTCATTTTTTCCTATGGAAATCTCCGTGGAGTTATTGAAAAGATTTGACCCTGGTGCAAAAGTAGACTTTAAAAAAGCATGATCTACAACAGAGAAAATGTTAGAAAGTTTAGTAGCTAATGGCAGAACGATGAAAAGGCACGTCCCAAAATTTTTTCCACTTGATTTCACTGAAAACTCAATTTTTCTCTTGAGATGCAGATTTTTTAAAGGTCTGACATAAATATTTGTATTTGAGTGATTTGAGGCGAAGCAAGGCAAAAATTTCTATGATTTTGATTCGATTTTGCTCACGTTAGATCTACTTTATTGCTTCATTGTCACCAAAAGTTACCTATGTTTCAGAATGATCAGTTGCAAGTTGGAAGAATGTTTGCACGATTGCGACTTAAAAAGTTGGTTCTCGTGGACAGAATGCACGGAAGACACCGCAACGAAGAACTTGACCCAGAAGCGAACTCGTTTATTCCCGAGAGCTGGTATCAGTAAATTTACTACGAAAAGTTGCCCCGAGGAAGAGCTCCGGTCTTGCGAATTACCCACAACGTCAGTTTTTGAGAATTTGACTACCTCCATAATCACAGCAGAAAGTAATTTCCCGTTTTCAATTCTATTTACATTCATGAAATGTTTTGTGTCATTTTATTATTACTTGTTTTTTACTTATATTTTGATTTTATAGTTTTTATTCGATGAAATTTTAATGCTTTTTATTTTGGTCAACATTTTCAGATTCTGCTTCAATCTTTTCTTCCTTTTGTCGACTTTTCAGCTTTATTGTTTCATTTTCCTCTTCAAGTTTAAAAGAACGCAAACATCGTACTCTAATCATAGGTGGCGCGATAGCATCAACCTATAATATACTTGGCCCCCAAATTTCATGTCCCCCCTAGAGCCAAAACGGTAGGAGCTAGAACCTTCAGGTTTTTTTCATAATTTCGGGCATTGGGGCAAACTGTGGGTGCCTTTTGTCATTTTGCCTCTATCTGCAAGTGGTGCTCGGTGGGGTCCCAGAAACATGCAAAAAACGTACTTTTTATGGTCCCCCAGTTCCACCATGCCCAACAATGGGTGTGGCATATCCAACCTCCTTGCATCGGCCTAAGCATCTTGGGGACGCAATCCCAAATGCAATTTTTTATTTTTTTGAAATATTTTTGAAACAATTCAATTATATGGATGTCCAAAGTCCCGAAAACCGCGAACTTTGGCAATTTTATTATATAAACTTAACGGCTTCAAGAAAATAATTTTTTGCAGCATTAAGCACTACGGTGCCCGAATTTTTAGCAGTTTCAATTGAACCAGTAGCCTTATTAAGATTTTTAGGCTGTAAGGGTTTTCGATCATGGGGAATTCAATGGACGCGGTCACTTTACACAAAAAATTATCCCGAGTGTAAACCAGCGTATTTTCGCGATTTTTATCGGTGGAATGAGTTTTTAACCGCAAGGAATTCAATGAACGCGGTCACTTTACACAAAAAAATCATCATTGATGTAAATGAGGGTACTCCTGTGAATTTTTAAACAAAGTGGTTTTCGACCATTTTGAATTCGATCGATGCAGTAACTTTACACGAAAAATTATTCTGGGTGTAAACAAGCGTATTTTTGTAATTTTTTGGTGGAAGGGGTTTTTGACCACAAGGAATTTAATGAATGTAATCACTTTACACAAAAAATTATCCCGGGTGTAACCGAGCGTATTTTCGTGATTTTTTGGTGGAAGGGGTTTTCAACCGAAGCGAATTCAATGAATGCGGTCACTTCACACAAAAAAATCATCATTAATGTAAATGAAGGTTCGCATGATTTTTTGGAGGAAAGGTTTTTTGACCATTGGGAATTCGATGGACGCGGTCGTTCTACACGAAAAAATATCTCCGGTGTAAACAAGCGTATTTTTGTGATAATTTGGGGCAAGGAGTTTTACACCACGGGGAATTCAATGAATCGTGTCACTTAACATAAAAAAATTATCCCGGGTGTCAACAAGCGTATTTTCGTGATTTCGCGTGGAAGGGGTTTTCGACCACGGGGAATAGGAAGAGATTTCTGACCATGGGAAATTCAATGGTCACAGTCACTTCACACAAAAAAAATCTGTCTAAACCGAGGTATTTCGACGTTTTTTGGGTTGACGGGTTCTTGATCATGGGGAATTCAACGGAAACGGTCAATTTACACTATGTTTACAACGTGTTTTAAGTAGTATGTAGTTTACACATCTTTTACTTTTACCGAAAGTGAGAATTCGTAGCTTTAAGATTTTTATTGTTTCCTTGATGTGAAGATGACCAAATTTAAAACTTTAATGTGCTTCTACGAAGGTTTTCATGCATGGCTAAGGCCCACTAAAAAGATTTGAACTAGATTATGCCCCGATGGAGCAGAAAAAAAAGAATATTCTTGCTTGGATAGTTGCCAAGCTAGGAAAAGGATTGAACTAGATTTTTGAGAACTTGAGTTAAAGTTTGAAAAATCCACTTTCGTTATATTGGATTTTCATTCTTTCTCAAAAAAAAATTTCCATGTCGGTGAAAAAGTATATTCTGCAGCTGAGTGCATCAACACACTTTCCAACCAAACATGTGCGTCTCCGAAATTTTGAGGAGGGTACAGGGTGGAACTTGGTTTTTTGGCGTTTTTTGAGACAAAAAATTCAAAAAAAGTTAACCAAAAAATTTTTTTTCATAACGAATTTTCTAGTTTCGAAACCTTTGGGGTAGTTTGTACTCCCCGTGTCCTCCCTCACACATGTGTGCTACTAACTGCGTTGAACTTTTTTGCTATTTTTGGGGTAAATAAAACAGGAATCAACTCTAGGAAAGTGACACATGAAATCCCACTCAGTTTTTTTAGAAAAGGCTACAGCACAAAGTCTTCTTATAACTAAATCGACTGTGCAAGATATGTTTAATTCACTCATTTTATACAACGTATCGTATAGAATTCACTCGGTAAGTTCTCCTGATTAGAAACTATAATGAAATTTATTCTCCTCCATTTAACTATACAGTATTTGGATTTAAACTGAAATTTGCAGAAAGAGCGTTTTTTGTGGGATTGCAGATGGGAAGCAATTTCACCCATCTCTGTCGCTCTGGTCCTGCTTTCAAAAAAGTCATACTGTTGCAGTGGGAGTGCGAGTAGGGTCGGGGAGAACTAGGTACGGGATTTGGCGCACACCCCTAATATAGGCACGGCTGAATCAGGAGCATTTTTGTATGCTTTACCCAGTTATCCCATTTGCAAATCGGTGCCCAATGACTGTAACCAAGGTCCAGTTGCACTAAAGTGGTCTAAAATCGAGCTCAAGATAATCTCGAACAAAAAAGCGACTCCTTTGATCTCTAGTTCGGTATAATTTGAATGTCATCAGGATTATAACAAGCTCAATGTCGAGATTATCCCCAGCTCGAGCTGTCGGGTTGCACTAACATTTTAACATAATTATATTATTTCTAAAGCAAATAAATATAAATTCCCAAACTCGAACTTAAACCTCAATACTAGTTAATCCTGAAGTGAGTATTATTTGTGCACTGGAAGAAAATGATTTGGACATTGCGATTAACTCAAACTCAGGATCATCAATTCAATCCTGATGTTGAGATTATCTTCATGTTGGGTTAGTGCAACCCATCTCAGGTTTCTTTATAGTTCTGAAAATGACTATTAGTATGCATCCCTCACCATTTTTCAGCTTGTGTGAGAGGCAGAAGTTTTGAATCGGTCGGGAGTTAGAATGCTATTGTTTTACCATTTCTTTACATTTGAAGTCATGTGCATATAATTTTCATATAGAAAAATTTTACTGTAGTTGATGCCAGGGGAAGGAGAAAATGCACGATGCTGCAGAAAGTACTTTTTCACAGACATGGAAAATTTTTTTTGAGAAAGAATGAAAATCCAATATAACGAAAGTGATTTTTTTCCAACTTTAACCCAAGTTCTCAAAAATCTAGTTCACTTTTTGTTTGGCTTTGCAACTATCCAAGCAAGTATATTCTTGTTTTTTCTTCCCCATCGGGGCATGTTCTAATATTACTATATACCTGATTTCTGGAAACAAATTACTATATGACCAATTTCGGTGATTTTCCATACCCGGGAACCCCTGACCGTGTGCATGTATGGTTCATGTCCTTCGTATAGGTACACGACATTGGACAATGTACATCACTTTTTTCTTATCTTTCAGGTTCTGACATTCTAAAATGCTGCAGCATTAATTTTCCAATAACTTATTCAAAAAACATAGGGTTCAAATTACGATACTTCTGAATTTAAACTCGGCTTCATATTTAAAACTATAGTTACAAAATAAATTGGAAAAATTTAGATTCTGATCTTCCAAAATGCACCAAAATTCTCTTTTTTTCATGTTGAACCCCCGAAATTTTTTTCCCTTTTCCGAAGACTTTTCCCAAAAAGCACGATTTGGGCAAAACAGTAGATAGACTAAACTTAAGAATTAGAATTAATCGAGCGCTAAGCGCCTGAAAATTTTTCTGTGTTTTCTGATTTTAGAACCTGACGAAGCGTTTTCTGACCAGGTAATGTCGACAAAATTTCTTTGTACATTATACAAAGATACCAATCTTTGTACAATGTCCCCTTGTGCAGAGCCAAAAATGTTTGTCTCGTACAAAAAAAAACAACAGTGGTGCTCCGCAGTTGTTAAGTTTTCCGATTTCACACAAGCAAATCAGCTATGCAGTACATTTTCAAGAGGACATCCTAAATGTATTTTTCTCAAACTGATCACCCACTCTCAAAAACACTTCTCATCGCCCAATAAAAATCATTTTTTATGAAGTACCTATTGACCCATTCGCTCCAAATTGGCATACTCAGCGTGACACCTCCTAAAATCTGCGTAAAAGTAAGTCATTTTTCTCCCACTTCACTCTATCTATAAAGCCAAATTCAGAGCAGTCGCCGATTGAATCCTAGGAATCGGCAACAGTCGCCGGTTGTCGGCAACAAAAATCCTATTATTTTTCATTCCTGAATTGGGCCAAAATCTTTTCATCAGGGTAGTAAATGAATTTCAAAACCTAAGACCGGAGTAATACCCACCATACCCCACTATGACATTGTCTGATATCGAGTCTGTATGTATGTAGCTCGATTTGAAACCGGTGATTTTCTTATTCTTTTGATTACGCTTTTTGTTGTTTTTCAAAAATTGAACTAATTTGAAGAAAAATAAATCTAAACAATCGATTTGTACAAAAAGTTGGGTTTCTCGAATTTATCAGCTGACTTGAATTTCCACAACTTTGAACTGACGCAAATTCAATTGAAAAAATTGTTTGCTCAATACAATACTGAAAAGAAAATCGCAATGGCATCATTATTTCTAGGTAGGGGCCCACAATTCTGTGTATGAAAAAATATGGGTCACACGATATTGTTGTAAGTGAATTTAAATTGGAGAAAAATCGTGATTTCGATACTTTTCAGCGACGACGACGGATTTCGATACTTATATAGACGAAATAACAAAAGATCCGAACGAAAACGCTGTCACAATTCCGGACGACGAAAAATTTTCTAATTTTAATCGTTGGCTGAGTCAAGTTGCGGGTTTGAGCGTTTTTTTGCTCATTTGTATCGTTGGTTTAGCATTATTGGCCATTTCATTGCTAATTATCGCTTGCCACCAAGTGGCCAAACGACGCCGCGAACAATCCATGTCGACCAGAACCGGCCACACTGCTTTTCAACGGTCTAAATTGTCTTTGTCTCACGTCTCGTATAAATCTAAAGCGGCGTCCGTTAAATCGTTGGGGCCGCGAACTGTGAGCGAAAAATCGGCGGCTAAATCGTTGGGGCCGGCGAGAACGAAGAGCCAAAAGTCGGCGATCGCATCGTCAAAAAAGCCGACAACATCTGTGTTTAAGAGGTTGACGAATTCCAGACGAAAGTCTAATACCGACGGCATTTTGGCCTCGATGGCTTCGAAGAGACCCCCGTCGAAGAGAACCCGCTAAAATTTCAAAAAACTGTACAGTAAATGCGACTAATTACGATAAAAATAGCCATGTCATATACGTTCATTTCTGTCGGCTATAAACAATAAAAAATGATTACTCGAGCTATAGTCTGTTTTCCTTAAAATTCATTTGCCTTTGGAATCGTTTACGCGATATTTATGTTGTAGAATTTTCATCCAAAAGCTTTTGAGGACCAATTCAGTTAATGCATCAATTCCCAGGGCCAGATATGGTCTGGATAAAAATTGTCACAAAGTGATGCCTCCCGCCCTCATTTTAAAGAAGCATTTAAAAAATTGATATGATGCGCCTGGCGTTCTTCTGCCCATTGAAATTTGGATTGATTTTAGAGCATCTCTATAGACTGTTTTTACTGAAATGCTTCTAAATAATGAAAATGGAAAGCAAGTAGTATTTCATATTTTCACGATTATCCGACAAATAGAATGTCATATAGCACTGGAAATTTGTGAGCATACTGAACTAACCGTTGACAATTTTTTTGAGTGAAAAATCTTACTGTAAGAGCTCTATGTAAACGATTTTGACGACAGTACTGATTTGTGTCAGTTTTCAATTTGGAAGCATTCTACAAAAAAACAGACAGTAGGGTAGCATGTGCGGCATTATTTTTCACGCTAGAGTCGAAAACCGTTATCGGAATGCAACGATTTACTGTACGTCAGGACTATCCAGCAATCATTAATGCTACATGTAGTAAAAACTGTAGATGTAATTCATGAAAAGACTATCTGCCATCTGTTTTAGATTAAAATAATCTTCAAAAAATTTACTGTAAAATTTTTACACGAAAGTTGATAGGCTCAATTGAGCTAGCTTCAAGATTAGTGCACCTATATGACATGACGTGTAGTATAGCAGTAGACCACGAAAGTATTTTCGGTTTCATTGATTTTGGAAACATTTTCGAGATAAAGAGTGAACAAAGTGAGAAACGATTGATTTAATGAACCAATTATTATAGGTTATTCTGCCATAAAAACTACAGTAATATGAATATTATCACTTCAAAAAAATTACCCAATTTCAAAGTTTGTACTTTCGGCTATTATCCGCATAAACGACGATAAAGAAAATCATCAATGAAATCATTAAAATCGTCAAAAATCCGATCAAAAGTTGCAAGGACCAAGCCGCCGGTAAAACGTCGTCGTCTTCGCTGTCGTCACCGCCGCCGGCTAAGCCCTCCGGGCGTCCAATCCCGCCGCGATTTTTTTCAGCCGGCGAGGTTTTGCGACCGAAATTACCGGGCATTTCTTGTTCGGGTATAGTGAAAAAGTCGCCGGCAAAAAAATTGCTAAAATTTTTGTCAAAATGTACCAGCGTCGTCGACGGTGGCGATTTTTTCCCTTTTTCTCCATCATCAGCCGTCGAAAAATCGTAGCCGTTTCCGCTACTTTCATTTTTATCATTGTCATAATTATAGTCGAAATTTACAACGGAATTGTTATTGCCGTTGGTCGAAATTTTCGATGACGTATTACTCGCCGGCCAAAATGTGGATGACGTCATAGTGGTCGAAAAAACTGACGTCGTAATCGTCGGCGTCGATGACGTCATACTCGTAGAGGAATCTTTCGATGACGTCATAGTGACCGAAATACCTTTCGGTGACGTCATAGTGGTCGAAAAATGTGTCGATGACGTCATGGTGGTCGAAGAAACCGTCGATGGCGTTGTAGCCGTTGAAAGATTTATCGATGACGTCAAAGTGGTCGAAAATGTTGATGACTTAAAAACAGTTGGTGACGTCGCAGTGATCGGAAAAGTTTTCCGTGAATCCATAATGATCAAATTCAATGTAGTCGAAGTCGCATTTTTGTTGAAAAATTTTTGGTGCGTAGAATTCTTGTCTTTTTCAAGGTCAGTATTGTTCTGATAGTTTGGCACTTTGTTTTTCTTAAAAAATAACTTCGACTCAAAATGTACATGATAGTCCTCAAGTTAAAAATTTGATTTTTTTAATGTTTTTGGTCTGTTTTGAAAATCCGATTCAAACAAAAACACAATACATATTTGGACAGAGGCAGCTATTGTAATGAAGAAAAATCTTGCGGCATCTCATCATCGTACTTGGAAAAGTGCCCCGAAACCATCAAAATTTTGTAAAAAAGGGTAAAATACAAAACTCTAAAAGTTCGTTTGCATTAAGTCAGAGCGGTATCTTTTCTGCACATATTGTAGGTTCTATCATACATCCGAGTCTTCCCTAGGTTAGGATACACACCATTTTATTTACAGATCAAAAATGTTGAAACATTTTAAAATTTTTAGTTACTGTAGCTTTGTGCATTCTGATTTTCGTGATACGCAACAAATGAAACTACCAAACGTATCTCGATCCCAGATATTGTTTATTTTTAACTCGTCATAGGTAAAATGTCAACATATTACAATAGTTGTTGACTTTTACATGTTTAAATGGTCTCTCAATTTCTGTTAATTTCTTCGTCATCAACTATTAATCTAGTAATCAAACATTTTGTATAGCTTCTCAGAAATAACTGTAGATATGCTGTCATGTCAATAATTAAATCAGATAGCGTTAAATTTTTCCTTGTATGTATGAATTTTTTACCATCTCAAGATTTTCATTTTATGGCATGTTTTTCACTAACATCATTGCATGATAATAGCCGACATTGATTTTTTGTTTTTTAGTTGAAAATTAGAAAGATCTTCTTACGACTGTATTGATTTTACTGAACATTTTAGAAATTACAAGTTGAGGATGCTGCAGAACGTGCCTTTCCAATCAGCCTGTAAATGTTGAAAACAGACGAAATTCTAAATTGATAAAATTACAGTAGTTTCGAAGGCCATAATTTTTTTTGCTTAAAATGGTTCCAAAGCAAATGGTTAAGCAGGTACAAGATTTTGTATTTTATAATTTTCTTCCAAACCTTATTCAAATAATAACTTGTCAGACCATCCACTGAATTTTTTCTTCGCTACTTTTTGTACCCAAAATTTGATGGAATAAAAAGTTATAATATATGCTCATTTTCAAACGAGCCTGGGGAAGCAAAATAATCCGTAGAAATTGGTAAGCTAACAAAAAACCTGCGTCCTAGGTGGAAATCTTTTTTCACTGCCCGTTTGCCTACCTGCTACAGTCAACACGAGAAAAAAGGCAGGGCCGTTCTTAGGGGTGAGCCAACTGGTCGGAGACGCTAAAGATCTTTTAGCTTTTTTTTGAAGACTACCTTTTTAGTGGCCCTTAATAAAATTTTCTATTTTTGTATGCAAACAGTACAAAAGTTCCACAACATATGTTGGGCACCCTGTTGATGGCAAGCTGTGTCAGGAAATCGCCATGCAAATCGACGAAATGGACGACCAGCTGGCGCAGATATTTGCATAGAAGTGGAGCGCCACAGAAAGACCAAAACTGATAGTGATTATTCATTGTCAACTTTATATTATATTTTTCTTAATAACAGCTGGCGTCCAGTAAAATATTCCCAGCATTTACATCTTTTATTTGCATAAAAATAATAGTGGTCATTCCACATTCTTTTTACTATTCGTCGGATTTATTGTTATACATATTTGTTTACTATTTAGATCCGACCAATCGACAGGAGCGAAGGGCCAAAGGCCCAGGCGCCAGCTTGCTGACTGCAAGCCCTAGAAGACCCGTTAGGGGATCCAGACAAGTAAGTTTATCCCTGAGGGGATTCCTTGTCTCGTCTAGGAGACTGCAGAGGCTTCTGTGTGAGGCCCCCTATTTAAATTAAGTTTATCTTTGTTGTTGTAGGTCTGGGGAACCAGACTGTTGCGCGATCTCCGAGGCATTGCCAAGGAATTAGCTCTAACAGGTCAGTTCAGACCAGAAGCCTCTATCTTTTCTTATAAACTCCTAAGAAAAGACCTGCACAACACATAATTTTGACTTTTGTGCACTTTTGTTAAATTCTTTTGCTTTTAGCAGGTGTCCAGCAACCTGGAAAACCTATAAAAATCAGGGAATTTCGATTTGCATTGTCGTGACGTAGTTGTTCTTATTGCAAGATATGCCAGAGTTATTGCATGATGAGCTAAATTTGCATTTTGGAAGTCCAAAACTCTATGAAATTAAAACGAATTTCAGAAAATTATATTTTCCTTAGTTTTGAGAATTTTACAGTGCACTAAAAAAATGCATTTAAAAATAGGAATAATAAAATCATTAGTATAGCGGCATCACAAAGGGGAACAAGCAACATCAGAAAGATAAATGAAAAAGCCAATAGTGGATATTATACTGTGCATTTCATACCAAAATTTCATATTTTGCTGTGCATGGTCAAAAAAGGCTTTAAATACCCAATCATTACTAAGGAAAACTATTTATGAGGGTTTTCATTTCACATGTTGACTGCTTATAAGAGATGATTCTCCGGTCTCACTTTCAGTTTCCAGTTGTTTCCTGATCTGGTGGTCGACCGCATGATGGCGTAGAAGTCCTCCGACTTCAAATCAGTTTTTAAAAAGACTGGCAATATACTTTAAGACTGTGCTTTTTTCAAGGGTATCTAGTTTTAGAATAGCGATTCTCTCAGGATATCAATAATCCGGGAAGTTTATGACATGCTTACGAGAAATATTTTTTTACTCTGTGAACCGTTACGTAATGATAGATTTAGTTGAAATTCTGAAGACCATGTAGTCACTAAATTCAGATTACATTATGTTTGAGATGCATAAAATATATGTAGAGTAGAGATTAAACAGTTACTAAAACTCTGCTTGAGATACATAATGAGTACACTACTCAACGCTAATGTCACTTTTTTATCAAGAAATTGGCAGTTTTATTTCATGGATATTCTTATGACACTTTCCCCAATTATACGTATGATAGCGAAGTAGTAGTTGCAGTAGCAGCGGTAGTAGTCGAAATCGTAAATAGTAGTAGTTGCAGTAGTGGTAGTAACAATAGTGGTGATAGTAGTAGTAGCAGTAGTAGTGGTCGTAGTAGTAATAATTAATAGTGATTGTAGTAGTAGTAGTGAGTGGTGATAGTAATATCAGTAGCGCAGTTGTAATTGTAGTGGTAGTTATTAGCAGTAGTAGTAGTATTAGTAAATAGCAATGATAGGAAAAAATAATAATAGTCATATTCGTGGTAGTCAAGTGATCATGTTCATACATGCACAGCATAGAAATTCTGCTGGGGGTCAGCCAGAACAGGGGGTGGAACACAAAATTTTTTTTCGTTCATGACAACGAAAAGAAAGGTATTCTAACGTCCGAACAGCATATTCTTACAACTATATTAGTCAGATATGTAGAATAATTATCTTAGAATGCACTTTTTAAAGTTATAATGTTACTCCTTTGGGATCAAGTATGCCTTGTTTAGAAAAATTGTTAAACTACAGCATCATTTCCATTTTTATGACGACTTTCTCTTCTCTCTTGCTCATTTTTCTTCATCAGTTTCTCAATTATTGCTAGGGGCGTCAAATCTGCTGGGGGTCAGCAAGAATCTGCTGGGGGTCAATAAAAATCTGCTGGAGGTCAAAACCCCCCAAACCCCCCCCTGTTGTAGTGTGTTTTCCGCCGATTTTTCATAGTCTTGTCAAAACGCGTCACAGGCCCGCAGGTGGCAAGTGGAGAGAGCAAAGCGAACCACCAGTGGCCATCTTACTGTAGCGCACGTCGGTACGCGTGCGCTGGTCTCTCTCTATTCACTTATCGTTCAACGTATACTTTGTGTGTTTTTATTTTTGTACTAGTTGTGTGCCCCGCCGGCCACCACTAGCACATATTAGCAGCCTCCCACCACGCCATCTCGTCTTTTCTCGCCCGTGTGTGGGAGTCGATTTATTGTTATTACTTTTCTTCGCCTCGCCCGTCGCGTTTTTTGTCACGTAAGTTTTCATACTTTTATCGTATAATAATAAATAGGTAGGAAAGCCCCTTCGTCTCTTGGTACTGAGAAATAAGGGAGACAATTAAAGAAACTAAGCTTTCTTTAATTGTTGGGTTAATCATTGTCGGGGTTTAAGTACCAGCAGTTAGGTTATCGGGTAAACGTGGGCGTGGGACGCACGTACATTAAGGACGCAACCTCGGAATCCCAATCCTGCTCACGCCGCATCATCTCCGCCCCGACCAAACCAAGATATAACACTGGTGACCGTTTGGATTGTACGTTGCCGCTCCCCGCTGTTGCGTTGCATCCGAAAAAATCCAAAGAGTTCAAAATTCGACCCCGCCGTAGCTGCGCCAAAGGGTAAAAACGAGGTTATTATACCTTGAGAAAAAGATGCCAACGGTAAGCCACACACCGCCGGACTTCACTCGATTTCCGTCGCGCTCCAGTTCTCCGAATGCCGCCACAGCCACACGCCGCGCCTTGAGTTTTGATCAGATGCTGTTGCCGCGACCGTCAAATATTACGCAATCGACAGCGGTACCCACGGTAAGCCTCCCGCCCCATAATCCGCCCTTGTCTAATTTCAGCACTCCTGCGCTGGACAGGACGGCACAACCGCAAGCACCGCTCATTCCTGCAACGGCGGCGACGACTAGTTCTCAACCCCCGCGGTCCCTAAATCAAACCCTCCTTACCGCGGCCGAAAGTCGCCTTAACGCGCGGCCCGCACCGCAAATGCCGCCGCCTAACGCACCAACGCGAAGTAACAACGACCAAATCGTCGCCAGAACCGACTCTTCCGAATCCTTTGTCAATATTGAACCACCGCAAGCCCCAGCCGCCACCCGCGCCTCAGTAAACGATCACCGCAGCAGTATAGCCATCGCAAACGCCAACGAAGTCCAAAATTTCCGAATCGAAGCACGCGACGCGCTGGAACAACTCAACACCGCCGCCGCGCGTATAACCAACAATGTCCCTACGGTACAAACCATCGATCAAATTATCGGCGCCATCTCCGACCAATTCCAAGCCCAACAATTACGCGTCCAACGCGAAATTCAAGAACAAACAAAAGCTACTAACGCGCGTTTCGCCGCACTCGCTGAGCAAATGCAACAATTGATTTCCACAACCACCGCCGCGACGCACACGCGTAATCCGCCTACACCAAGACCGCCGCCGGTGTCCTCACGGTTTCACGGCGAGGAAACAAGAGATATTTATATCCCAAACGAAACTCTCCGTGAAACTGAACCGGCTCCAATCTTTGGCAGGCTACCAAACCAAGTCAAACCCAAAGCACCGTCCACGGACACCTTATATAATAACGAATTCGCCTGCACTACGCGCGCCGACGAGGATTTACACCGTTCCGTGCTTCAAAGACGCCCACCGCCTGCGGCAAACCAGTTTGGTTTCTCAGATTACCCACCCAAGGATTATTATGAACACCCGCATCCTCGGTACGACATGCCGCCCACGTCTCATCGTGAGGAAGATAGCCGCATCAAAACAATCGTCGACAATATGCACCCGCTGATTATTGACGGCACCGCAACAAATAAACGCCTGTTACGCTTCTTCATCCGACTGGAAAATGAGTTCGGTTACGATGCCTCCAATCAGGTAAAGATGAGTGCCCTTCGCCGACTTACCCGCGATACGCCGAGCGATATGATCCAAGATATGACGCGGTACGAAGACACCAAACACTTACTCATGTTCCAGTTGGCACCCGATTGCAACCCGATGACCCTTAAACGCGAACTTGCGTCAATTACCCCAGAAGCTGGAGAAGAACCCGCCGCGTTCCTGAGTAAGGTAATGACTTATGTACAACTATTTTATCAGCATGAAGATCAAACTTTCCGGCACAAACAAGTAATTGATACCTTTTTGACCAAAATGCCTGTTTTCTATCAACTCACAATTGGCGAACAAGCAAAGGGTTTCACAAATGTTCAACAACTGGCTGACGCCGTAGCCAAAGCCCGTAGTGTCCTCAATGCAACTAAAGCCGAAATCGGAACAGCGGAAAGACCTATCCTTGTAAATCAAGCCGATCAAGATGCACCACCACCGAAGTCGCCGCAACCGTTTGACCGCCGTTTCGAACGCCGCCGCAGCATGGACCGCCCTCAAAATCGCTACCGCGAGCGCTCCCCCTCAATGGACCGTAGGATGCAAAATTCGGCACCGCAACCCACTAAATTTGTCTCGTTTCAACCACAAGCGATTGAGCCACCGCCGCTGCAACCGCCGCGCACGGAGATGCTTTTGGAACAATTAATTCAACGATACGACCGCGACTATGAAGAACGAAAATCTCGACAACACCCTGAAGAAACGATTTCCAACAATAGGCAACAAAGCCCGCGCCACCCATCTTAAAGCAGAGAGCCGTACGCAAATCGCTTTGACCGATCCGCCAGCAGAGACCGCGCACGCACGACGCAACCTACAGGTCTTTGGTGCGATGCCCACAAATCCCGCACCCACAACACCGAAGACTGCGTCTGGCTCAAACGGCAGAACACTCAACAGTCAACCCGACTTGAACCAAACCGCCCAAATTACGCCACCCAACCACGGCAAGTTGATTTTCGAAACAATTCAAACGATGTCCGTGGGCAACGCGATTGGCAACCCCGCCGCGGAGGACCGCCCCAACGAGGCGCGAACTACGCCCGCGGCGCGCGAAACCATTTCTATGAAGGTAACCCTATACAACGCCCAAATGATTTTGTTCAGAATACCTACGCCGTCTACCCGAACCATCAATTTCCGACCCCGTGGGAACAACATATCCATTACAACGCGGCACCGGCTCCATACGTCATGACGCCGACGGATTCATTCTCAATCTCAATCGCTAGTTCTCAATCTTCAGAATTGCAAATTACCCTACCCGCCCTCCCGGCACCAAATACCGCGCCAATACCCGTGCTCGAAACACGCGTTAACAATCAATCAACGTCAACGGCCAATATGGTTGTTCCATCCAAAGAAATCGCTTCCGCCGCGCCGATTGTTAGCCCCGGCATTGTCCGTTGGAACGCAACAGGCCGCGCTTTTCAGGATCCCTGTCATATCCGCTCGTCCGTTTGTCAAATTGATAACCTCACGCCATCTTCCAAATCGTTTGTTCGCAAGTACGCTTCTACGAGAGCCTTTCAAATCCCAATCAAAATAGGAGCCGTCAAAGCACACGCGCTCATCGAGACAGGTGCCCAGTGTTCCGTCCTCTCATCAGGATTAGTCAAGCGCGCTTTCGACAAACAATCGCTTCAACTCCTGATCTGTGGAAAAATAAAAGTAGCCGATGGCGCCGTAGTCAACGCTCACGGCCCGGTAGTCGTTACGATGGAATCCGCGTTCGGAGAGCACATGATCAAATGTGTAATCCTTGACGACGACGGAAACGATCAATTCATCATTGGAACCGACTTCCTCGCGCATCCCGATATCCACGCCATTTTAAATTTCAAAGACAATTACATCGAAATTCAAGACGTTAAACTGCCGCTCAAGGTAATCGCCTCGGTCCGCCCGCAAACGGAACTGTTTTTAAACGCTGCTAATGATAACGTCTTAGAGGAAATACCAGAGGACGAACGAGTAAGTTGTTATGATGATAAATCTGATATTTTTAGCCAACCCGAAGAAATCGAAGTTGAACAACCGATACGGCAGGCTCAACCTAATCCACACCAACCGCCCCCTCGGCGGCTGGAGGTTACCGAGCTCTCCGAACCAATCTTTCTCGTTGCCCAAGCTTCCGTTTCGATTTCACCGCACTGCCAACAATGGGTCAAAAGTAGCGTTTTTCCCACAACATCGGCGACAGTGCCCGACGTGATCGTACAACCACTCGCCACGGATAACGTTGCCGCAGAACTTCCAGTCGAAACCGCAGTGGTCAACATCACCAACGGTCATTGTTCGCTCCTCTTCATCAACAATACGCCCAACAGTATCAAACTCCGACCAAATCAACTCATTGCGATGGCAAAGCACACGCTGGAGTATTCCGAAGCCCACGCCGATTGTCAGATAGCAACAGCAGCCGCCGACCGTGACTTAACCGACCACGAGCCGGCCGCACTAGACAAATCATTTCCCGGCCACACCGCACAACAAAAGCTGGAATACGCTCTGAACAAAATGACTGAAAAGACCTACGTTTCTACCGCGCAAAAAGCAAAAGCCCTCAAGATGCTCCGACAACACCGCGATGTTTTCAGCCTCCCCGGCGACAAACCGACTATCACTAGCGAGTTGACCATCAGCATCGACACCGGCACCGCAAGGCCCATATCCCGCCATTACTACCGCGCTGCGATGGAGCAGAGACCAATTGTACGCCGTCATATTCAAGAAATGCTCGACAATGATTTCATCGAACCATCCCGCTCACCTTGGGCCGCACCGCTATTTTTGGTAAAGAAAAAAGACGGCTCTTGGAGACCCGTTGTCGACTACCGCGGTATAAACGACGTTACGCCGAGCGACAAATTCCCAATCCCGCGCATCGACGATTACTTGGACGCAATGGGACACGCAAAATTCTTCACTACGCTCGACCTCAAAGCAGGGTATTGGCAAGTACCCCTCGATGCCGAGTCCCGCGATAAAACAACCTTCATTTGCCAAGAAGGTTTGTTTCGTTTCAAAGTTTTGCCGTTCGGTTTGAAGAACGCGCCCGCCGAATTTCAACGCTTAATGGAAAGAATCCTTCGCCCGTACATTTGGAAGATCTGCCTCGTTTACATCGACGATATTATTATTTTCTCGAATTCGTTTGAAGAACATTTAGAACATCTCCAAATCGTTTTCGACGCCCTCCGCGCGGCCAATCTTACGCTTCGGCCAGACAAATGCGAATTCTTGCCGCCACAAGTCAAATTTTTGGGACACCTACTTAGCGCCCGTGGAATAGCAGCCGATCCGGAGAAAGTCAAAGCAATCGCCGAATACGAATTTCCGAAGACAAAAAAAGGTATGCAGAGTTTTTTAGGTCTAGTTCAATGGTGCAAGCGATTCATCCCGAATTTGGCGACCTTGTCCAGTCCTTTGTAGGGACTTCTACGTAAAGACGCCCAATATTTCGCCACTGATGAACACTACGCCGCATTCAAAGGTATCAAGACAGCCCTTACGTCTTCGCCCTTTCTCTGCTACCCAGTTTACGATGGCAAAGCTCAATTCGTTATTCAAACCGACGCCAGTACGACCGCCATCGGAGCAATTCTGTATCAAGAAAACGAAAACGATCAATGGGCCATCGCCTACAATAGTCGCGTACTCACCGATGCCGAAACCCGCTACAGTACAACTGAGCGTGAATGCCTCGCCATTGTCTACAGCTTCCGGATGTACCGCCACTATGTGTACGGCCAGAAAGTTATCGTCCGCACCGACCACAAGCCGCTCGAATGGCTCAAAGACGAGAAACATCGCAATTCACGACTCCAACGCTTCGCGATCAGCCTCCAAGACTATGACTACAAAGTAGAATACGTTAAAGGTAAAGATAACGCTTGCGCCGATTTTCTGTCTAGGAAAGACGACCGCGACAAATCTCCAATCCAGAACGCCGAAAACTTGACCGCCACGATTTTCCGTGAGAATTTTCACTCTGCTGGTGCAACTACGGAAACCGACTTAACGGTACCGGAAATACGCCCAGCAGTGGCTTCACTACCCACGGAGGTCGACGCCGAAATCAACGCCATCACCCATGCAATGACAAGAAAGACCATCAGTTCACCCACACTCTCTAATTCAATGCCTAAAGATGCCGACCACGAACCGCCCCCGGCTGAGGTCATTACGATCGCCGCTCACGAAGAAGTTTTGAACGCTCAAGCCGCGGACCCGGCCATAAAAAAAATCATCGCCTCCCTCAAAACGGATAACGCCGCCAAACACCCACCGATTTTCTTCCTCGAAGATCAAATTTTATACCGTCAACTTAAAGAGGTCAAGCAATTAGTCGTACCCGCCTCCATGGTCGACCAAACTCTTCATCAATTCCACGGCGCAAAAATTTTGAATCATCAAGGGACAAACCGTACGCTAGCAGCCATCAAAGCTCACTTTTGGTGGCCCCGCATGGAAGAAAACGTTCGAGATTGGATCAAAACCTGCAAAATTTGACAACTAACAACGCCGCGCACGTCACCGCCTCCGCCATTGTTGCCAATTCAACCCAAACATCCATTTGAAATCGTGGCAACCGACATCATTAACATTTCGCCAGTAGGTGAGAAACGCCCCTACGTTATTGTTTTTCAGGATTACTTTACAAAATTCGTGTCCGCGCATCGGATACCAGATCAAAAAGCTTCAACAATAGTGGAATGTTTTATTAACAACGTCGTCCTCACGCACGGCAGCCCACTTGTACTTCTTTCCGATCAAGGTGGATGCTTTACGTCAAAACTCATGCAAGATATCTGCGAACTTCTCAAAATTAGAAAAGTCAAAACAACGGCGTACCACCCCCAGTGCAACGGAATGGTCAAACGTTTCAACCAAACATTGATCGCCCAGCTCAAAAAGTATACCGCCGACGATCCAGACAACTGGGAGCGCTACCTGCCCTACGCCGTGTTCGCTTACAACGCCACGCCGCATACAGCCACACGCCATTCGCCATTCAGTCTATTACGAGGATATGAACCGCGCATCACCTTCGACTACGACTGCGCCCGCCGCCTCACCTTGCCGTTGAATTACGACGCTTATCAACATATTCTAACGCAAGCCCAACTCAAGATGCACGAAAAGATTAAAGCTAACCTCGATGCCGCAGCCGCCGCCAGCAAGGAATATTTTGACCGCAAAGCTCGAAAATGCGACTTCGTCGTCAACGACTTAGTTCTTTTAACCAACACGCGCAAAGCCAACAAAATTCAACCCGACTTCATCGGGCCTTTCCTCATCACGGACGCCTCTCGCGCAGCCGGAAACGTTGTCACCATCGACTCACTCGAGGCGCCCGGCCGCCCGCAGACCGTCTCCATAACACGTCTGAAACCGTTTGTCCCACGACCGGCAAAGGATGCATTTGAAAACGAGGAAGGTGGACCCCGCACGCCCCACAAATCTCGCCGGCAATAGTTCGCTTTGAAATTTTCTTCTGTGATACGGCGCTCATCACGCCGCATTGTAAATAATCTTTATGTTTGTTTAATTTAGATCATGGCGACCTCGTTAATGAGCAAGGATGCACGGCAGTTTCAACACATTTCCATTCAACCCCCCTTTTACCAGCATTCGATCGACTTTACAATATCACTTTACATCCGGCCCCGGTTCCCACACTTTCGCAATAGGAGGGGGTTTCTTCTTTAATGTTAGGTTCTGTTTGGCGCGAGGCCATTCGGTTTACTTCCGCCTGACCCTGGCCGCTATCACTCTCATAAGACTAATTGGGAAAGGTTGATTTTACTCTCCATTAACATAGTGGTGTTTGTGTTGCTTTTTGTGATGATAGTGTTTGCATTTTCCTACTTTACACTTTCTTCAACTTTCAGCGGCTTATTCTTTTACTATTTCATTTCCATCTTTCGCTTCCATCAGCAATAGCCGCATTTTCCAGCCGCTCCCAAAAATTTTATTTTTTCACAATGACGACGCCGTCGACCAGATCAACCTCCATGGCCGACGAGCCTCCCCCGTATCGTGAATCGATAAACGTCAACGAACGATACGTCCGTTGGGCCGAGCAGCAGCCCCATCAAAACGATCTAAGTTTCGCCTGCGACGGTATTTTCTCATTTTATGCTTTTGCTGCTTATACTTGCATGCTTTTGCTTGGGACCCCATGGGTACCTTCCCCTCCGTAGTTTTGGGTCAGAGTTCCATGGTCAGCCGCCGCGATCCCGTCATCGTCAAGTTGTGGCCTCCTCAGTCCACAACCGGCTGCTGCTTTGATTTCCACATACCACAACTCTCGTTATCTCGCTATCGTAGCCCGATCCAGTTGTCCAAGTGCGCCCATCAAGGTGACATCGCCGCCCAAGCCAACGCGGCCTCAAAGCATGTGACCTTCTAACGGATTGACAGCACCACAGCGCCTCCCTCCTGGTTCACGTTTACATCATCCTTCAAACCCCATGTCGCTCATTCGACATGGTGTCCCATGTGTCAATGATGAGTATCGCATTCGCTCTTGTTTAGAAAACAACGTCAAACGCCTAACTCGCGTCGCCGATTTGGAGTCGTGGTACATTTCCATGTACGCGCGACCCCTGAATGTCTTGCCGCCACCGATATTCCTTTCACCCGGAAGTTTGGGGCAGGCCCTGGCTGCCCAACCCACACCAAACTTCCGTGGCTACACGCTGGTCGGCTTTGATACCGAATCAATCATGGCCGCCGACTTCAAACAGTTTCAATTCACCGTGCAAATGCCAGCCGACACCACAGCGTCTAGCTACCCCCGCTATGTTCAACTCGCCTTCCCGAATGGCACGATGTTCGTCTTCGAAACGTTCACCGCCACCCCGGAAGACTGGACCGCGCTTTTCGCCCTAGTCGACGGCGACCACACCATCGTAGTCTCTTTCGATGGAGCCGACGACTGGGCGGGAATCTATGCGCTTCTGGGCACTCAATTTCGAACCGACCGACAAAAGAAGAACAAAGACCCCGTCGTAAAAGCAATCCACTTCGACGCGTACCGCGTCATTCGAAACATCGACATATCCCCGTCACTGTACGAGTTGGCACGACGGATTGGTTTCTTTCCGGAAAAACGCACGCTCAAAAACACAGTTTCCGCCATGTGGGCACTGGACGTTTCAAAGCTCACTCTACGCTTCCCCGGAGCCCTACGCTTTTTCAACAACCCAACAACGTCGTTCCTGCAATCCGACGTCCTGGCCTACGCGGCCCTCGACGCCTATTATCCGCTGCTATTGTTCTTGGCATTTGGTCGTTACGGCTTCATCCCCGAGGTCTACAACGCTCCCGCGTTGTTTCCCCACGACTCGTTGGACGCCGCCGAAATCGACCATCTCGCCGAATACCTCATCGTCACTTTTCACAACATCGCGCTGTCGGATGTCCTGCCCCCCGACTATGCCAACCGAATATACCCGACGACATCGCAAGTGGCCTTACCCGCAATCATGCGAGATGAAGTTCTTTCGGCTTATAAATTTTTTATGTATGATTGCACAGCGTCCGACCACGGTCGGTCTTTCTGTTTAGGTACGGTTCCCAATGGCTTCCGGGACGTCAAACCCTTGACGGGAACAACTCACCCGAAGCTTCTCCCCGTTCCAAAAGTGCCGAAGAAAAAGAAAAAGAAACAGAAGGACGAATGGAACAAGTCACCAGACGTTTCCGATGACGAAGATCCGGCTCTCAAACCACGATCGGTGTTCGACGATCCCAAACGCCTTCAAGCAGCCGTCACGTCGGCCATGAAAAGCAATCTCACCCATCGAATTATTGAGCTGCTCAACTTTCCCCTTTCGCCGATATATAAGTTGGCCGTCCGCGATCGTATGCCATACAACGACCCCAACTTACCGCCGCTCCCTCACGAAGTTGACGATCTTTGGACAGAACTCGTAGCCGCCGATCAACCTCTACGCGAGCGCACTTATAACGGTACCCATTATCGTTATCACCCTTCCACCATCCTTAACTTTTTACAGGTTGATGGAGAATGGTTCCGAAAGCTAACGTCTTTCATGCCGTTAGCCGCGCTATTAGCTTCACCGTGTTCCGCCGCCGAATATGCCGTCGTCAACGACGTTCTCCTTCGCCACGCTCAATCTATGACGCCAGAAATCCGCGCCGCGTTTTACGAGTGCATGTGGTACCACAGCGACGGCAACCCCAATTCGCTTCTTACGAATTGGATGAACCGTATCCCGGAACGCGAGCCTAGTTTCTCTAGCGACCCAGGCACGTATATTTGCAATTGCTTTGCGTTACGCCCGATTGTGTTCAACGAAGACTTCCACATGGAAACGTCGGTCGAAGAAATTGAAATCGATGAACACGACTATACGGCAAATCCGCACAGCCGTTTCCATTTCTATTCAACGTTCATTGCGCTCATCAACTACCAAAACCGTTTTTCATTCCCCGCGCCGGTGTATGCGTACCCCATGCCGACTACGGCTTCGGTGCAAACGCTCACTGCCGAGGAACTTCTCGACCGCCCTATCGACGTCGAAGTCGAACCCGCCGACGACGAACTACTCGAAACGCCAATCTTCGACCTCAACATAGCGAAGCTGCCGCCGTCAACAGACGTGTCGGCCCTTCCTATGGCAGCCGCGCTCTCCGATATAACCGCAACCGCCACGCAAATCAACGATTTCTTGAAATTGACGCTCGATGAAATTTCCAACATTGCCCCAGCTCCGATGGACGAGTCTACACCCGTCCAACCCGCCGCGATTGATTCCGAGACGTTGACGTCAGAACAAATGTTGACCGACATACCCGAAGAAAGCACGGTGGATCAATCCACGTCTATGGACGTCGCCTCTACAGAACCAGCTGCTACGACAATCACCACGGCACCCGCCGTGGATCCACGAATATATTTAGCGACGCCGGCAGCCTTGCCGGGACCTCCGCTCATTGCTACTGTTGCCGCAGCCAGGTATAGTGCTCCTGTACGTTTTTCACAACAGATTATTTCAGCCACTCAATGGGACGCCTTGGCCGCAGCCCTCGCCGCGTATCATTTTCCGCCACCGCCGCCCGGTATGCTGTTTCCCGAACATCAGTGGAAAGATTTCCCCGAAGCGTTGAAAGAACAGATACAACAAATTTTGTTGCCTCCACCGACGTTGATCGTCCCGGCCCCGCAAGTAGCTCAAATGGCTCCCACGATGGCCCAACCCGTCGTGCAGCCACCGGCTCCGTTACCGCCACCGGTCACATCGCAACCGCAACCGATTCCGCAACGGCCGCAACCAGCGATTCTAATGCCGCCGACGGCGCCTGTGGATGTTCAAACCCCACAGGCACCCAGCACGTCCGTGCCGGCTCTAGATCGCTACGGTAATCCTATCCGAAGACCCGGACGGTACGAACACTCGATAAAATAAAAACAACAGCTCCAGGAAGAATCGGCGTACCGCAAATCCCACAAAACAAGAACAACGGACGAACCGAGTATGCGGCGTACGCCGCCACCCAGCACTTCGCGTGCTGAGCGCGGCCGAACGCCCAGCGAACGCACTACTCGACGCCGCGAACAACGCGATAAACAGAGAGCCCGCGAAGAAGCTGAACGCTCTTCGCACGCCACGTCAACGCCGAAACCCAAGCGCGATTCCTCCAAAACAGCAGCGTCGGCAACAAAACCGCCACCTGATCACAAACCCGACAGCCATCGTTCACGCCACGAGTCTCACTCTCGTGATGACCGCCACCGTAAAGAAATGAAACAAACTCCACCAACCGGCAGGGATAGCCGCCAACACGAACGCCACGATGACGCACCGCCGCATCGTACGCAAAGTGAACAAACACGTAAGGTACATACGACCAGTTTTTACGAAGAGGCACACCGCCATCAGTTCCGCCGGTCGCCGCCCAAGCTGACGGACTTTATCAGCCCGCTGCATCGGGACGCCGAAATTCAACGCCGCCTGGAAGCCTTAAAAAATCCGCCGAAGGATGAATTCAAAGCTCCCCTTCCACCGCCTCCTATGGACGTGGAGCCCGCAACACCCTCGACTACGCCTACGGTAACGTCGCAGCCGTCTACGGCTCCGACAACCGCCATAACGACCACGGTAACCCACACCACGTCGCTGCCGCCTACCGCCCCGACGTTGGCTCCGGTTACTGCGTTCAAACAGCCCCCGATGATCATCGCCACTAGACCGGTCCTTGGAGCTCCGTTGCCACCAAGTTCCGCACCAGCCATTAAACCCCGGTTGCCTAGCGAGGCCACACACTTGCCAAATTACACGCGATTCCGAACCACCGATAAGCCGCATTGCGTGACGTTAGTCACACCAGGCTACCCGCCACATATTGACCCGGCCGTCGAATTTTTCTCACCACGCACGCTGCACGAAATGGTGCTGATCAATTTTTTCGGGCGCCTTCGCATTCATATCATCATGCCCGTGCACATCCGCGCCACGAACGCTTCGCTGGCGCTGTACCAATATTTCCGCGACCACTATCGCCCCGCATATGTTGAACAACAACCCCCGATCTCGCACGCCGTCGCCACATTGATATTGAAATGGGTCGCCGGTCTTTGGGCCGAGGAGCTCGGCGTCGTTGACGCCATTCACACCGCCCACTTGACCCTTTTCCTATACGAAGCCCGCGGCCTGGATAACCCTTCGTGCCTACTCCAAGCCTACAACACCGCTGTCGGACTCATCGACAGCTGGATGGCTTACCCGAGCTACGCACCGTTTCCACAGCCGCCCGAAATCGCCGACATCCGAAAAATTTATTTGCAATACCACAGCGAGACGGATCGCCCCGCGCCCCTGCTGCGTCGGCACGACTTTTCTGCCCGGTGGAATCTTTTGCCACCGCGACCGTTGCCGCCAACAGGGACGCCGTCCGACCGACCGTCGCTAATTGCCACTCAGTTACCAGCACCAGGCATGAACCCGCTCTCGCCGCTTCAACTTCAAACATCAACCTCATCGTCGCGCCGCCGGGATACCTCCGATTACGGTCGATCCCGCTATTCCCGTAACGTTCATTTTGATGGCCACGACGACCCGTACGATCCCCATGGCTACCACAACGATCGTTACCGACGAAACGAACGCGACCGCCGCGATCCCCCACGAAATCACCGCTCCGCATCCGATACTCATTACCGCCGCCGCCATTGAACACGAGCTTTTTGTACAGTAACATTGTTTTTTCTTCGTTTTTGTGTGTCTTAACCTCATTTTTGATCCAGTTGTTTTATTCCTAATCTCGTTTTGCTTTACACTTTTGTACTAGTTTCCAGCGCACGTGCAGCCGACGCTGCAAACACACAGTAAGTTGACCGCCGGTGGCCCGCTACACGCCCCCACTTGCCCCGTTTTGTCCGTATACCTTGCCGCTGGACGCACTATTGTCGCCGCCCCAAAAATCGGCTCAAACTACCCCAACAACTCCGCCGGCCCCGCTGTGTGACGCCGAAGAATTCTTCGGCAACCCCGGCGATGGCCTGTAGTGGCGGAGCCCTTCCCCTTGCATGTTTTTTGGTATTTCTTGACGATCGCTTAGGGCGATCTACTGCAAGGGGGGAGGGGTGTTGTAGTGTGTTTTCCGCCGATTTTTCATAGTCTTGTCAAAACGCGTCACAGGCCCGCAGGTGGCAAGTGGAGAGAGCAAAGCGAACCACCAGTGGCCATCTTACTGTAGCGCACGTCGGTACGCGTGCGCTGGTCTCTCTCTATTCACTTATCGTTCAACGTATACTTTGTGTGTTTTTATTTTTCTACTAGTTGTGTGCCCCGCTGGCCACCACTAGCACATATTAGCAGCCTCCCACCACGCCATCTTGTCTTTTCTCGCCCGTGCGTGGGAGTCGATTTATTGTTATTACTTTTCTTTGCCTCGCCCGTCGCGTTTTTTGTCACGTAAGTTTTCGTACTTTTATCGTATAATAATAAATAGGTAGGAAAGCCCCTTCGTCTCTTGGTACTGAGAAATAAGGGAGACAATTAAAGAAACTAAGCTTTCTTTAATTGTTGGGTTAATCATTGTCGGGGTTTAAGTACCAGCAGTTAGGTTATCGGGTAAACGTGGGCGTGGGACGCACGTACATTAAGGACGCAACCTCGGAATCCCAATCCTGCTCACGCCGCATCATCTCCGCCCGGACCAAACCAAGATATAACACCCCCACGTGCATGTATGATCATGTTTCTAGTTATCAGAAACTCTTATGATTAGAAATTGCATGATTCTATTAGTACCGATAGTAACAGTGATGAAGTGATAAAGTAGATCTACCAAGTAAGAATCGCCTTGATCTAATTTGACGGACATGCTTTGCAAGTTGCCGTTGGAGGCGAAATATTGGACGCTGACGTTGTCGCCTTGGTGAATAGCGCGGCTCAAGTCGATGAGGCCGTTTCGCGGGTCGACGTGATAGCATATGCAACTGGCCACTCGTAAGGCGAACGACCGCAAATAGTCGACGGTCGGATCGTAGAAAAATTGTTTACGATATTTGCTATTGAACTTGGTCTGATTTGTTCTGGGCGGACTCAAAGCGGCCAAAAAAACGAAAGCGCCCCGACTTTCCCACAAGTCGATTTCTTCTTGGCATTCTTGGTCATTGGAGCAAGTGTCGTTAAATTCGGTAGCTAAAAAATTATCTTTTAGAGCACCACTAAATTGATATCAAAAAAATATTGATCCGAATAATTGAGATTCAACGAATTGAGATCCCAATCAAAATTCACAAAATAATCTCAAAATATTACCACTTATGAAATTCCACGTGATCATCTTTTTACAAGTAATGATCACAAGGAATTTTATAAGACGAAAAATAATTTACAACGTTTCAGGTCATGTTTTTTTGAACAGAACTCATCGAGACCTATCGATTGAAGCCAATCTTCCGTATTTTGAAACAAAATTAGAGTACTCGAAAGAGCGTTTCTAAAACTTTCGACAAACAACAATCAATTATCGTGATCTAATGTCGCCTGGAATAATCTTAAAGCGATATTGATTGTTTCTCAAAGATTTTCTTCTAATGCCAGGACAGAACCGTTAACTGGTCAACGATCATATTTCAAAATAACAAGGTTATGTACTGTCTCCAAAATTTCTGCATCTCATCTGAAGTTGACATTCCAGTGAGTATATCCACAATGTGCTTTTCATTGTCCTAAAGTCCCACGTACCTAAAAGGTTTGGGCTATCGGCATTCGTTAAATCAAAATCACGGAATGTCTTCGAAACAACACGCACATTTCAAAGTGCGCTCAAAAAAATTTGAGGTGAATCGTACGATTTTCTTTATTGGTTTTTCAAAGCATTTTCATAGATTTCGTCGTTTATTCTGATCGTAATTAACGGTCTCTGTGGTCTGACAACTCGTGAATTTTCAGTGACATTGAAATAAACAGCTGTGCAGCTGATGATGTAAAAGTTATCCGAAAAAAACTATAACTTACTGTAGTTTCACAAAAGTAGAAAACTACTTAAGCAGACTTGCATAACAATGCTCTATCTCTCGAGTGATTCAAGCGACAACCGATCCATCCAAAAAGCTACTGATGAAATTTTTAATTTAAAATGTTCAAAAATTAGCGAAAGTGTGCAAGGTTTATTGGGGCAACTAGGGGTTAATCTTCGAATAACCTGCGAGTATCATGAAAATGACCATTCGAATCAATTTATCAAAAATCGTCACGTGACTGTACTTCTGCACCTTAGATTGAACACTGGAACCATGCCTAAATTCGAAATGTGGGGAGACAAGTTTTCAGTCCATAACTTTTTCTGAAAAACGCATCAATACTTGACTCGAACATTTTGATCCCGGTGCATCATAATTCCAGATTTTACATGACGGTTACGGTTTGGTGTCCGGTACCAATTGGTTCTAACTGCGAGTTGGTACTTATGCACTTTATGGCCTATGGATTTTTTCATGTTTTTTTACACATAGGTATATAAGCCTAAGTCTATGTGGAAGCCTAAATCTAAGTCTAAGTCTAAAGGATCGCCTTTTCAGACGGAACAGAACGGAATGCAATCGACACAACGTTACCGAACGAAAGAGCCGTTCCATTCGGTTCAGTTGGAAGTTGCAGTTATCCTTTCCGATCGAAAGTGGATTTTCAGGTTTAATGATTCCAGCTGTTGGCAATCCGTTCCGTTCCGTGGAAAAAGGCAAGTATAAGTGACCCTTAAGCCTAAGCCTAATGTGTGTAAACCATACAACCTATGCGTAAAAAACTTGAAAAAAATTCGATAGGCCATAAAGTGTATGAGTGCCGCGAGTTTAACCTATGTCCATTCAAAGTAAATCCTTATTTTCGTGTCAACTAGACTTTCGTGTTCAACTGTTTTTCTTTGTTCAACCGCGCCGAAAATAAAGATACAGAAATATGACAAATATTTTTTGAAACAGGGACCGGTATTACTACTGTGACTTAAGCTGGAGCTTAAGATGCAGCTTAAGTCTCTACAATGTTATAACATATAAAAAAAGTTAAGCTCCAACTGAGCACCAGCTTGGGCGGTATTACTGAAAAATTGTTAAGCTGCACCTGAGCAAGAGACTTAAGATTCAGACTTAAGTCTCGGACTCAAGTCCGTTCGACCTTTAAGCTGTAGTTTAAGTCGGACCAGTATTACGAAAGTTAGGCTAGAGCTTAAGCTGCAACTCAACGTGAAAAAGTTAAGACTGTGGTGTAGCTGTCATATGTTCGTATTTTATGTTGTTATACGATAATGGCTGGTCGTTTGGTTTTATCGCTTGATAAAAAAGAACATCAAGATAGAATTCGAAGAAATCACATTTTTCATGACCATCTGAATTCCTTGGATTTTTACAATGATATAGACCTTCATGCCGAATATCGATTCAATCGTTGAGTGCAAAACTTTTCCCAGGAAATCGATAATGACTAATCGCTTTAATTATGGGTATATTGTATCCATGTTAGTATTTTTCAATATGTTCAATGAATATACATACCAGGTACTACTGTCGGATTATGCACACAGAAGAAAATAAACATCGTAGAGGCACAAAAATTTCCGACACAAAAAGTTAAGCTACAGTTTAAGTTTTGCTAAGCTGCAGCTTAACTTCCAACGCAAAACATATGAAAAAAGTTAAGCCGGTGCCAAGCAATAGCTTCGCTAAGCAGCAGCTCAACTTCTTAGTGATACCGACTTTAACTGTAGCTCAACCAAGTCCCATCTTAACTTTCCTCACAAAAGTTATAAAAATTTAGTTAAGCTGCTGCTTAACTCGTTTCTCTTGCTCAGCACTGGCTTAACTTTTAGTCTTAATACAGATGTAAGCTGCAGCTTAACCAAGACCGTCTTAAACTCCAGCTTAGACTTTTGCTCCTGCTTTATAGTAATGCCGGTTCCAGGTCTTTGGAGATAAACCAATCATAGCCATGTTGTGGCGATTTGGAGCGAAAAACTTTTGACTCCTTGGGCATTTCCGAACTTTATGGAAAAAGAAATCTTTCTACTGACCTATTATCCCGTTAAGCATATCCGTTTTGTTCGGCCAAGATTCTTTCCTAATGATGTACAATAATTTAGCCATTCTATTCAACGAAGAATGGTTTCTATTGTCCGTGGTCACCGACCTTTTCTGCACCAAAGTATTGGCGTCGCCGATCGAAACGTCCAACGACAAAACGTTTCGCGACGGAATCAAATATTCTTTAATAAAATTGGAAACTTGGTCGACGAGGTCGTTACTTTCTTTGATTTTCCTTTTTGAACCGTTGCTGTCGTGGTGTAAACGGCCGAAAATGACGTTCAACGAATTGGTGGACCATAGAGACGGGCGGCAGTACGGGGCGCCGTCTAATTCGTCGCAACGTTGGATGGAACTTTCGACGAAAATTGTGCAAAACGAGTGTCGAAGAATGATAACAAAAAGGAAAATGTGGGCGAATAAACCACGAAACATGTTTTACGTTTAGTAAAGACTAGAACCAAAAAAATAATTGTTCAAAAATTGTAAAGTCGATTGGTGTAAAGTCAAAGCATAGTAAAGACAGATTTTCAAATTTCACTGGTCAGGTTGGTGGTAGCCAAGACACCCGGCCTGATGGGCATAAAAATAAAGTGGGTTTTAAAGTCTTAATATCTGCGGTAGTTTCTGGCTCTTAGAATTATGGCGACATTTGTTTTGTCCAAACTGGAAAATTCAGGCCTTTACAATCTGTACCCAAAACGCGTATGCTCGAAGACAGAATGTGGAAGAGATCAATGGGCAGAAGAAAGAATTTGATTTTACTCTGTTTTTGTTCTTTAAAATCGTAATCTTAATGTTTCATATCCAGAATCCTCAAAAAAATCGAACGAAGCCTGGTCAAGGTTGTTATTCTGGAGACGCTGTAAAGGCCCTGTCACCTCGCCTCGCGGTGCCGCGCAGTGTTGTTGCATACTATGCCATCCGCATGCAGTTCAATAATATTTTTTACATGAATTGTGAATTATAGCATTTTGCAGATATTATTTTATCGTGCCTGTTGATCACACATGCCCAGCATAGAAATTCTGTAGGATAAGTCAGTGCAGGGGGTGGGATAGAAAATTTTGTTCGTTCGTTATAACGGAGAGAAAGGTCTCCTAACATCTAAGCAGCATATTTTTCAACTTATATTAGTCAAATATGTGAAATCACTTGCTTGGACAGCATTTTCAAAAGTTTTAATATTACCTCTTTGAATTAACTACGATTCGTTTAGAAACGGTATCATTTTCATTCCTACGACAACTTTCTCTTCCCTCATGATCATTTTGTTCGTCATCTTCTCAACCATTGCTGGGGGCATCAAATCTGCTGGGTATCTATACCCCCAAACCGCCACGTGCATTTGTGTACGCTTTTGATGAGGAATTCATCCTACATTCTAGAAAATCTATGATTGTCAAGTTTTGGCCATGCACTCGGAAATTTTTCCAGTGAAGTTTTTCTTGTAATTTTATCCCAGAGGTATTATTAATGAAGTTTTCAGATATATAGTCTGTTTTTCTTGAAATGCTTCTAAATAATGTAGTGGAAAGCAAGTAGTATTTCAGATTTTCACGATTTTCTGATAAAAAATATATCATATTGAACTGGAAATTTGTAACCATACCTGTCTAACCTTTAACAAATTTTTGAGCGAAAAATTTAACGGTTAGAGCTCCATGTAAACGATTTTGACGGCAGTACTGATTTGTGTCACTTTTCCATTTGGGAGCATTTTATAAAAAACAGAATATAGATTTTCAGGAGGATCGGAAATTTGTATTGTTTGTTTTTATAAAATGTTTGTAAATTGAAAATGGACAAAAAATGGATCGACCTCAAGGTCGTTTACACCGACCTTTTATTGTAGGATTTTTGGCGTAAAAAATTGAGGGGGATTAGGTGAGCAGGCTCGAAAAATTCCAATCCCATGAGACGCATCGTCGTATAGCACGAAATTGTGGCGGTATAAAACGATACTTGCTTTCCACTTTTTTATTCACAAGCATTTTCAGATTTACAATGGAGATATGAATGTAGAAAAATTACGAATATGCAAGGTAGGTCTGAACACCTTTCTACGACCTGACGGTGTTGTTTTAGCAGTAAGCCAAGTGCAATTATCAGCTTCAAAAGCGGTAAAAAACAAGAATATTTTCAAATTCTTCGAGAACATCTTTGTTCCGAGATCAAAATCCGAATGTAAAAAAGCGGTGCCGCGCGTTGCCGCGGACGGAATTTTACCCAACCGAATTAATCTGCTCAATAACGTTACCTTATCAGGATATGAATAACAGAAAAAATAGTTAAAACATGGATAAAAAATCATGGTGTGATCACCATGCTCTTTACCTTCTTATGTCGGATTCCTTTCAAGCATCTTGCTCTAAAATAAAAACATTAGAAAATGAAAAATAGGCAAAGCTAGATTTTTCCCCAATTGGAATTGTATTCTGACAGAGTATTTTAGAATTTTGATGAGCGAAAACCATTATAAGATCTGACTTTTCGAAATAATTTTCAAATGCAATATGAATGAAAACGAAAAATTTTCTGGCTATGAACTAAGACGAAAAAGCAAAAAAAAACAACGAAAAATCGTGATCAATTGAGAGAAATATTACCTCGGGATCGCCGATGCTACAATGAGTGTTCAAACGGGACGAAATCTCTTGAAAAAATAACCATGTACTCATTATTACCTTGATTAATTCCCATACTTTTGGATTATTTTCAGCTCTTTGGGTGCATAATTAAAATTTGTCTTCAGCAGATGACAACTACTATGTACCAATTTTCACTTAGTATTTGCAATTTCGACAAAACTTACTGTACTATATGAGGATATAAATTTTCTATTTGAGTTTCCATATTCCATATGACAGTGTTATTTTTTTGTGCCAAAACATGGTTTTTGGCACAAAAAAAATTTATTCTAGAATGCTGGAAAATTAATCTTTTCACCTTTTAATCTTAGACAGACGGTTTGATTTCTCAGTGAATTTGATGAATTTTCAGTCGGACAAACTAAAATTCAAAACCTAGGCAAGCGACTAAGAATTCGGATGGAAAATTTTGGAGTTTTTTTACAAGTCGGCTCCCTTCCAAACTATGGTCCAAACTGGCATTTTTGAATTCCTCAAGATACCAGCTATTCAGATCAGTTCGAAAGTCTAGGTGCTCATGCACATACCTGTAAGACCTCCGACCAGTTGGGGGGGGGGGGGGGGGGTAAATCCGAAATTTTGGGGGGGGGGGGTAGGAAAAAGTCGAAATTTTTCCCAAAAAAGGCCAAAAAACATACACTTTTTGACAAATTTTTTTAATTTTTTCCCAACTGGGGGGGGGGGGGTTGGGGGGGGGAAATGATTTTGGGTATAGGGTTGGCCGAGTTGGGGGGGGGGGTCCCCCCCCCAACCCCCCCCCCAAGTACAGGTATGCTCATGCAGTGTTATTTTTTTGTTCCAAAACATGGTTTTTGGCACAAAAAAATTTGGAATGGCACAAAAATTTTTGAGCGTTTGTGCCAATCGGCACAAAATTTTTGGCTGGTCTAACATTAAATTTCCTTGACTTTTAGACGTTTTAGGCGATGAAAATGCCAAAAATTTTCGGCGCTTCGCGCCGATTCATTGAATATAATATTTCCTACTCGTATATTAGATGCGAACGCGAGTGATTTCTCTTCGAAACAGTGTATTAGAGTATCGTTGCAGGCTGCAGCAAACTTTACAGGCTGTTAATGACCAATGAATGAAAAAAAATTCTGAATATTCTCTGTTTCAGTCAGATTCGGATTTAGAGCTGAAATCCTTCATTTTTGTGTTTGATTGATTCTAATAGAAAAATAGAAATCGTTAATACAGTGTTTTGACCGAAAATTTACACAATTTTAGACTTTATTTTTTCTAGTCTTTACATTAAATAAGGGAAAGTGGGGGTGAGTTTGATCAGGGGCGACTTGATCAGAGTATGGCATCTGATAACTATTTGAGATCAGCAGGAATGCCATACTCTGAACAAAGTCGCCCCTCATCAAAGTCACCCCACTTTACCTTAAATATTCGCAGTCGAAAATTGAATCAATTTGAACTTCCTTCCTGAACAATTCTAGAGTTATTCAAATTTTCTCAGCATTCCATTTCTTTTTAAGTCGCCGTGAGCTATTCTCTTGCAGTTTTTTCTCATTTCACTGTCGTGGTTAGCTAAAAAATAGGTTGGGCATGATTTTTACAAAAAATTAATCCGTTAGTAGCTTCAAATTGATATATTTTTATCAAACTTCTGGCCTGAAACTTTTCCGCAGTTTTCAGTATGTTCCTTGAAGAAAAATTTTTTTTGTGCCATTGGCACAAATTTTTTTGGCCTCTTGTGCCAATTGGCACAAGTGTCAGTGCACAAAAAAAAAACGCTGTGCTCATGGCATTCAGGAACTCATTTGCATAAAATCTGCACACATCTCACATAGTCCTTGCCACTCCAGAAAAATCCTACCTACTTGCATACCTGTACTTGGGGGGAGGGGGGACCCTCACCCAACTCGGCCAACCCAGTACCCAAAATCATTTCCCCCCCAACCCCCCCAGTTGCATACCTGTAAGACCTCCGACCAGTTGGGGGGGGGGGTAGGAAAAAGTCGAAATTTTTCCAAAAAAGGCCAAAAAACATACACTTTTTGACAAATTTTTTTACTTTTTTCCCAACTGGGGGGGGGGGGGGGGAAATCATTTTGGGTACTGGGTTGGCCAAGTTGGGGGGGGGAGTCCCCCCCCCCAACCCCCCCAAGTACAGGTATGCCCCCAACTGGTCGGAGGTCTTACAGGTATGCCTACTTGAAGGATCGAACCTGGTCCATCAGCCTATGAACTTAATGCGTTTACCACTACACAGAAAGTACAAACACTATATTCCTTTAAGACCATTGATACTATTTTAACTAACAACTTCATTTGAAGAAGCTTCAACAGCGCTGCGCCCTTGGGGCGCAACTGCTGTATCCTATGCCTAAGCATAAGGAAAATGTTAAAGGAAAAATAAATGTCTACTCACTAGTCACAGAAATCCATGCTCAAAATTAACAAACAACTCATATACAATAATTAGGCTGAAGGCCTGGAACTTATAAAATTTAGCCCAGTAAACCCTTATCACCATACCTTAATCAAAAGGGCCATCTAGCTCATGGTCACGCTGTGCGTTGGGAAGAAAAATTTGGTTGCACAACATCGAATTCGATTGCTGATGTGTGCTAAAAACGTGGAGTGGAGACCACAGCTTTCACCTTAAATAGTAGGGTAATGAGGAAAAATTGGAAATGTGGAAGAAATTTTTAGAGGTAAAGACCAAAAAATTGCATTTTGATGAGCTTGCCGAAATTTAAAAATTCTGTACTGATTATTTTTCATGAAGCGCAGCCGTCACCATATTTAATTCCACCAACTAATTAACCGGCAGCAGTTTCTTTAAAGTGCATTAACGAATCTCATTTTTTATCGTTAACACAGTCAGTATTCGGCTGGTAATTAATTTTTTTCGAAAATTTTTCTATCGTTGGGGTTTTCCAAACGTTTTGAAAGTGAATTATTTCTCGTGAATAAAATTTGTGTCAAAATAGGAGATGTATCGGAGAGCCGGACATGAAACGAGACCCGAAATTATCCGACCATTTTGTTGGACCCAAACCCTGACCCGATATTCTTAAAATTTTGGACCCGGACCCGAAGAAATTGTTACAATTCTGATTCGGGTCTGATGTATAACATGTTTCGCTGAAAACAAATTCTCATGTTTAAGGATGTGATGGCATATCAATTAACTATTGAAATATGAAAAATAACAAATCAACACTTTATTGCTTAGATCATTTTGAGACTGAACAATTTAAGCTTTGCCCCTGATGTTATTATGTTTGCTAATTTGGTGGTCGTTATAACTTGATCATTGATGAACATCAAGAAGAATTTAAAAGTATACTTTTCATTCTGTTGTCCAAATACTGGGAGTCAGTAATGCAGTTTGATTTATTGCTATGATCGAAGAACAGCTTAAATACGATAATTTTTTGAGAGTTGCTCTGTATAACATGTACCTATGACGAAATTGGAGCGAATTTCAGCAACTTCAATTTTTTTCGGTTGGGAGTATTTTCCATGTGCGCATTGCAAAATGCGTTTGAAAATAAAAATAATGCTATGCAGCAGCATTACAAAAAAGAAAACAACGAACATTAGCAGAAGATAAAAAAGACAAGGCTAGTGAGTTTACCAAATTCAAATTTTTTTGATAAAGCTTCGAATATCCTATTATTAGCGGCAAAATTTGTATTGATCTTGTTCGTCTCAAATGTTTACTTTTCTGTTCATAAAAGAGCATTTTTTGGGAATCACTTTAAGTTTCAAGTTGTTTTGTGATTTCGTGATCGACAGTATGATGACGCAGAAGTCATTCAACTTTGTCATTTTTCCAGGAGCCAAAATATTGAGCCTACTAATCGCAGGATCAAACAAATGTGACAATATTTTAAAATTAATTTGATAAGATTTATGTGATCATGTCTGCTTTATAACGTTTAGTTGTTTGCAGCCTCTGGTCGATACTGGGCAATGACAGAAATTTTTGCTGGTCGAAGAATATATATTTTTGGTTGATTGCCTGATTTCTTAATTTTACTTGCCTTTTTCAGTCCGAAATGGATTTGATTTCTGCTGTTTGACTAAGTTTAGGAAAAATGGTGTGTTTTTAACTGAGGCCCGTTTCCTAACAGTTCTCTTAAGACACAGCTAATCGTGAGACACTGTTCAGCAAATTGGTTTTCTACTTGGTTGGCGGCACTATCTATTGCTGACTGAAAACATCAGCAAATTGTCCAGGTCTCCCTGTGATTATTTTTGTCATTTTGTTTCGAAATTATTGATGATCATTCTCCCAAAAGCTGGAAAATGACCTGGAAAACACGGAAAAGTCAAGAATTTGATTATGGAAAACCGCAGGACACCCTGTTTTTTGGAAAATGGAAAAAATTAACGTTGGTTTCAGCCAGCCCAACCTCCAGCCTGACTTTTGATCAATCAGGAAAGCCGTGTGGTCAGCTCATTCGTCTGGACATTTATCCAAGTTTATTAGTGATAGAATAGAAGCGTAGCAACCTGTTCATGGTCAAGCGTTGTTCTTTTCCCTTCTTCAGTTTAATCTGTGTTTTAGCTACACTCAAACTGGACAAAGTCGCTTTATCATTTTGCGGCTGCGGTTTCCTAGGAATTTATCATCTCGGAAGCGCTTCCTGTTTTCGAAAGCATGCAACAAGGTTCTTACGCGATTCCGTAGCTTGCGTCGCCGGCGCCTCGATGGGATCCGTGGCCGCCGCACTCGTTATTTGTTGCCCGGAGAAGAATGAAGTAAATTTGACGTGGTCTGAATTCGGAAATATTTCTTGAATCTAAAATAAGTATACGATACAGCGCTGTTCGATATAATTTACTTATTATTTTTCAATGTTCCCCCCTGCCAATGAAAGATTATTTAATATTTTTATTATTTTATTATTATTATCATCTTTATTATCAATTATCGTTTATCATTATTACCAAAAATAGTATTTTTGACTGTCTGTCTCTAATCCAAACTTCTTCAATTCACACTTACTATTTAATGTTTTCTTCGATATAAAATTTATATTTTTTATCAATTACTAGGAAACAAGTGTTAATTGATGGAAAAATGCTTGTATTATTTATTATTCAGGAATTCAGACTTCAGGAATTTTCAGTAATCTAAAAATGCAAGGAAAATGTTTTTTGTATTCCACGCTTTTTTAGATGATGGGATAGTTCATATTGTTAATTACACCAAAATTCCATATCAGGCTTAGTGTCTTTTCCGGTAAATTATTAATAACATATTGAATGATATACAGGTTATACATATAGTTCGAGAAGTTAAGAATAAGTCCGGAGTTGTTCCTTCAATTTCAGGATGCAAGAAAGATTTTACTCCAAGTAGCCGAAAAGGTGAATACCCTAACGCTTGGTGCGTTAACGCCCGGTTTCTCGATTATCAGCCAATTAGGACGTATAGTCAACGATTTATTGCCTGACAGTGCTCACGAAATTGCATCTAGAAATCTATTCATAAGCGTCACGTTAAAAAGAACTAAGCAAAACAGATTAATTAGTCTTTTTCCTTCGAGAGATTATTTAATTAAAGTAAGAATCAAGTATGGAATAATTGATAGCTAATGTTTAATAGGGAGTCGGAACAAAAACTAACGTCGTTAAATGGGTTTTCATCATGTAGTGTCTTCTCGCAAGTTGCTATATACCCTTTTACGCTGGAGCTGACCAAAAACCACCAATTATAGACGGTGAAGTAAGGTATCTTTTGTGGCTTCAGTTGGCAGATCGACAACTAGGCTATTCGTGACCTTTTTAGGAATGCATAGACGGTGGTTTTACCGATAACGTTCCGAAGATAGAAAACGCTAGAACTATTGTTATTAGCCCATTTTGCAGCAACGTCGACATTTGTCCTAAAGATTTACCGTCAGTTTTCGATTGGACCGTTACGTTAGGAAAGCAACAGTTCAAAGTTTGATTTTTTTTATTGGAATCAAGCACACCGTAAAAGTTTTTCTCAAATTCGCCAATTTCGTCAGGAAACTATTCTCTAATTTCTACGCTCTTTGTCGAAAGAGCTGATTTTTTCACATTGATTTTGTTCAAAATTATTCGTTTTCGACCAAAATGGTACGTATTTTCTCTCACTTGTTATTTCAGACTGTTAATATTCTCGGCTCCCAAATTTTTCAATTAACTTTTTTGAGATCATTGATAGAAAATTGCAATGTTTTGAAAATTTAAAATTGAAGATTCCGATTTTCTTTTTTTCTTTTGAGCAGGTAGTTTCACGCAGAGTACAATTTACGTATTTTCTTCTTTCTTAGGTTAGCTACCATAATATTATACGCGGAGCAAGGGCGATATTTCCACCATCTTGCGACGTATTGGACGGTTATTATCGTTTAGGTTATACGAATACCATGAAATATTTGTTGGATCATGGTTTGTTCGAGAGGGAAAATGGAACGGAGGTCTGATGTCATAAACTCTACAAGTCATCATTTTTTCAAAGTCGTTACGAATTGATCTTAGAAGTTTTTATCGGATTGAATTTGCTGCTCAAATCGTTGCTGAATACACTTACAAAAAATTGTGATTCGAAGAACATCTTTGCTCAATATATGGTTTCTGTTGTCTTCTTGTTGATACTAATTTCTAGGAGCTATTGTCGGCGAACCAATAAACGATTTCTCAATGTTGGTTTTTATTGCAATCATTTATTCGCCAAGTAGTAAATATTTTTCAATAGTGTCAAAGTCATGAACTGAGTCTTGAGAATTAAAGTGAAATATTCCAATTCTTTTACATCGTACTTTTCTTCAGATGCTTCAGGTTTTGCTACATTTTATGAAGAGGTTTCTTTCAATTACATGTTATTTCTTCCGAGCACCATTACGATTATTCCGCCGAAAGTCGTGTAGTCACATATTGCCTTTAACCATGGAAAATACAGTAAGGTTGACCTACATTTGTGCACGTGAGAGAAAACCGCGAGATTTTATTGAATCAGAATTCAGAGGAATGGGATTCGTGGAATTTTCATACAAAAAGTAAACCACGATCGATGGTCGATAGTCAAATCGAACATTACCGTCAGAAGCTGAAAGTTGACGCTCTGAAACAAGCCGAACCTACGCAAGAAGTTGATTATTTTCAGGATATTGCTCCTGAATGTAAAGGGAATAAAAAGGTATATACTTATTTAAATAATGGTGTCTGGAGTTAATTATGAACACATTGAATTTTGAAAAAGCCACAAGTTAAGCGTTCGACTAGTTTATTATAGCATGCAAACTAATATGAGCATGTTTCATTTTTCCCTCGTTTCTCGGTTTTCAGAGTTTCCCTTCAAACGCTTTTTGCTTCTCTTCTTTACTGCATCTGTTGTATTATTTTCGTTATTTACTTCCTTTTTTTGATTCTTAGATAATCGTTAGAAAGAAAGAAGATAATACGAACATCGTGGAACCGCGGCGTGATTTGTTCACCGTTAAACAAGATGTCGACATTAGAGTAGTAATATATCCTATTATCCCACTCGGATGTGTAACGGAGCTCGAATGTCCGATTTCTTATTTTAGAGTCATAAGGTGCTCAAAATTTAGACAGAGGGTCATTCAGGGGAGAAAAGCAACAAAGTGTTGCCTGAAAAGTCGAAAAAATGATTTAAAAAATAGTTCTTAGAGCTTCTGAATTCATTAAAAATCGGTCTTATGGCATGAGGCTCCGAAAAAACTGATATTTTCGACCGTTTTTTGTTGAAAAATCACCATTTCTTACAAAAAAAACTCACGTTTTTCAGCTTTTTCCATCAGAAAGGGTTCAGATTTTTCACCCAAACTTTATGAGAGCCATTTGATTGTCAAATTTGGGAGGTCGCAATATTGCTTGCTACACGATTCCTGATATTAGCTTTCCATAGTATACTCTCCACTCATTATAGTACATATTTATGATTCCATTTCTACATTACATGTGTGATTCACTTTTTCCTTCTGCGGTCAATTATTTTGTTTTGTAACTGCTTTTTCATTTCCGCTAGTTTTCCAGTGTCTTTTCTCAATAGTTTTTTATTTTAATCGATTTATGTTACTTAATTATTTACTGAATCGATGGTTTCTTAAATTCCCGTGGCAGACAAACATGACCAAGCATCTTGTGGTATACTAAAATGTTTGTGGTACCTTCTTATTTTTACAGAAATTCTTCTATAATCTGTTTATCTTAAAATGCTTCTAAATAATGAAAGTGGAAAGCAAGTAGCATTTCAGTTTTTTACAACTTTTTGATAAACGATATATCATATAGGTCTGGAAATTTATGAGCATACTGACTTCGTCTTTAACAATTTTTCGAGTGAAAAATTTTATGGTAGAAGCTCTATGCAAACGATTTTGACGACAGTACTAATTTGTGTCACTTTTCTATTTGGAAGCATTTTATAATAAACAGACTATAGATTTTAGGCTCAGTGTTTGGAAATTTCAGGAAACCCAGTTTCAATCTTTTTCCAGAATCGAGGCGTTGAATTAGGCGAATTAGACGACACGGAAGCGCCAACAACAAATTTTGATCATTCGTGGGACGTCGATGAAGAAAATATCGATATCGACGGGACGTTAAAAGAAATAAAAAATCGAGAACGCCAAGAACGGTTACAGAAACATCAGCAAAGGAATACGGAAAAATTATCTCAGAGAGCAATTTGAAACTTTCGCGATTTTTGACGCAGCTTTACGTGCGTGTGTGAATTTGTCGGCAAGAAGTTTGAATTTTTATGCGCACGATTTCTAATAGGCTTCCAGTAAGGAGGCTGGGAATGTATTTCGAATTCAACGGTCAAAAATGATTCTTCCGCTGATTTCAACTCTATTGAATAGTTATCGTTAAAATTCTTGATTACTGTGAATATAGTCACGTTTTTAGTTTATATATTTATCAGCGTACAATTTTGCCCTAAAATTCATGGACTTCTTGATGGCTTTTTCATTTTCGTTGCTGTAGAAAATGGTGACGATAAATGTTGACTTGGAATATTGTCGGATTGCCCTTCGTCTCATGTCAACGTGATGACATGACAGAATCTATGATTTTAATAAAATTACCCGGCACTCGCCCTCTCGCTTCCATGGCTTTTTCTTTGGTAAGTCGTTTCAGAAGAAAGCAAGCTTCCAGCAGTCATCCTCACCTTTCGGCAATTTTAGCAGCTAAAGAGATGCAGACTCTTTTTATCGATATTTCATGTGAATTTTGTCTGCTTGTGTTGAAATTCACTCTAGAAATAGAACTACTGAAAATGAAGCTTTCTACATACTTTAGCCGGTGTTTATCAAATCCGTAAACTGATTGTATCCTTTACTCAGTAAACTTTGTACTTTCACCAGGGGTAAGGACTATGTTTCATCGAACTCGATTTGGCATGTAACGTGGATAAAACTTGATTTTGATACCTCTTTTGGCAAAAAACTTACTATATTAGCGCCGGACAGCAAGTTTGCGTTTTTGTTCTATTTTGATCATTCGAGCGGCATGTGTGTGTAGTTTTCAAAATAATGTTTGATTGCGTAATATAATTCGCGAGGATTACTGTAGTGATGTGATTCATTCACTCAATCCGCGACAGAAGTTTAAGCATTTGTTTCCACTTGCGTATAATTCACGCTTTATTTCTTACTTCAGTTGCGTCGTACAATTGTTCTCAAGGTAGATAAGTGTATGTAGGTTCGTGCGTTATCAAAACCTGCTGGTCGTAGTTGCTTTTGCTTTCAGCTTGCAACGTTCAGCGCTTAAAATGCCAAAACTCGACGATTTAGACTTGAAAAATCCGTGCAAAATTATAAATATCGGTCAATTGGACGATGTTAGCGCGGAAGACTTCCTATTATCAAACGGCGGCGTTCAAAATTTAAGAAATTACGAGCAAATCGCTTCCTACAATTGGCTGGGCACGCCCATCGAACCCCAATTAGTGATTCCCGGTGCCCCTAAAACCTTGTCCGATTGGCGCGCCTTGCGAGGTCGACGTTTGCAGCGTGACAGTACCGGTTTGATAGTCGATGAAAATCATCTTATGAACGGTCAATTCCCGATGGAAGCTCTATTTCGTTGCGTCAAATTGCAAATGAAAGACGAAGCAGACGTTTATGTATCAGAAAATCCTTTGACCGAAAATTTTCGGTTCCAAAATTTCGACGTGGTCACCGACCGCAACAATTTGAGAAAATTATTCGATTTTGTGAAGCAAAATTTTTCAAAATTGAATGTAAGTTTTCACCGATTAGCGATCGTAGTCTCAAACGAAGATTTGGAATGTACTGGACATTAGTGACCTACAATACACCTCTACTGCATACCTGTACTTGGGGGGGGGGAGGGTTGGGGGGGACCCCCCCCCCCCAACTTGGCCAACCCTGTACCCAAAATCGTTCCCCCACCCAACCCCCCCCCCCCAGTTTGGAAAAAACTAAAAAATTTGTCAAAAAAGTGGTTTTTTGGCCTTTTTTTGGGAAAAATTTCGACTTTTTTTCTACCCCCCCCGCCCCCAAAAATTTCGGATTTACCCCCTCCCCAACTGGTCGGAGGTCTTACAGGTATGCTCTACTGCACACAATTCAGCTAGAAAGCGTATGATTTTCAACTGTCTGTCTACTGTAATCATACATGCATGGCAAAAATTTTCCAGGGAGGAGGGTCCTTGAAGTTTTAATCCAGGGGGTCATCAAAAGAGCTGTCTTATAAAAAGTTCAGGGGGATTTTTTTGGGCCAGGGTCACAGGCATGGGAATTTACCCCCCCCCCCCTATGTGTATGTATGACGGTAACTCTTAAGGGTCATTTATACTTGCCTTTTTCGGCGGAACCGAACGGAACCGATCGCCAACAGCTTGAAACATTCAGCCTGAAAATCCACTTTCGATTGGAGAGGGTATCTGCAATTTTTTAGAAAATGACCGACGGTAATCCCGAACCGAACGGAACGAAAATTTCCCTTCCGTTCAGAAACGTTGTGTCGGTTTCATTCCGTTCCGTTCCGCCGAAATGGCAAGTATAAATGACCCTTCAGTGGTTGTACTCCTGGGTAGCCCTCCTTCCGGCGTTAATGTTTTTGTTATACTAACTGAGTTATGCAAAATTTTCGTCTGATGCTCTTTTCATCATACTGTGAAACTGCAATTTTCAGTTCTCGATTCATGCTTTTCTCATTTCCACCTTTGAAGAGCTTGCAGCACTATAAAACGCCATTTTCCCCGCAGACTAGTTTTTTTAAAAATTTAGTTATATCATAATTATTTGGTTCTTTTATTCGATATACACATGGTCTCAGAAAATCCTTCGAACCCGAGGCTGTTATTCATTTTTTGAGTTTCTGTGATCTTTTTATTGGAAATGATTGTTTTTAGATTAAACCTAAATTTTTCTGTCTTCTGCAGCATGAATACTCATTTTTGTGAATTTGTCGATCAAGACCATTTTCGCAATTTTATTGGACGACAATTTTGATATCTTATCTCCAAACAGTCCCTCAACCCTTAAGTTTGATCGGATTATGACTCATTGTCCTGATCACTACAATCCTGAGCATCATTGTTACAATCTTATTTGTTATTTTTTGTTGCTGAAGTTAGTCATATTAAAAGTCACCGGCTTAGTGTCACTCGCAGTAACAACGAAATATTTTCATGTTCAGCAACAGCGTAGTCGCAGTATACGGATCAATGTTCAAGTACTTGGAAATTTGGTTTGCCTTATCCGGTGCGAAGAGGCCGACATCGAGTCTGGAAGGAAGTAAAAAATATTCTACTCAAGAAGATACACTTTTTGATTAAGAAGTCCGACGATATGTCTGTTGAGCCTTCATAATTAGAAAAATAAATTAGGTTAGGCAATTTCCTATGCTTATTATCGCTGCTGCATTCATGTTGTATGAAAATGCAGTTCTGCACGATAATGAGAAGTTTTTGTTTTTTTTCAGTTTGTATGCGAAGTTCAGGATATGTCAGTCTTCGACATGTTAATTGACGTAGAAAATTTCTACCCTTTCGTCCAGGCTTTTTTGCTGTGAAAATCATGAGCGACATGGCCCCTAGGCCTAGATTTTAAGGAGCCACAAATTTTTAATTGGAGAATATCGAAAAATAGGCTTGTAACGCGTTGTGGAATGTATATAATAATGGATTTAGTTGATGTGTGGTTCAAAATTTTATTTCAAACCAGTATTTTTCTGGTACAGGTTCCTTCCTACATGTACAAAGATCGGCCAAAAATGTCTGAAAAGAAATTTTTTGCATGCAAAAAAATCACGATATTTTGTGTTTTTTTGCAGAGAACGTCTTCGAATATAGCACTTGGGTTCATGCCCTTCTGGCCTAAAAATATAGGGCATTGAAAAATGTAGCCTCTGTTCTTATTCCTTCCGTCATCTTCTATCTTTCCGGCGCGTATTTTTTTAATTCTGGCATTCTAAAATGCTGGAAAATCAATTTAAATATAACTTATTCAATTCGCATCAGGTTCAAATTAATTATAGTAGCAAAAAGGTCGGAAAATCAAGATTTTTGACCCCTGAAATGAACCAAAATTCATCGGGTCCGTGTCAAAACCCCCTATTTTTACCCTTTTTCGAAATTCTTTTCCCCAAAAAGTTTGATTTGTTGGAGAACAGTTGATAGACCAATCCAAAGAATGATTGAATAAAGTCCGGCGGCGCCATGTGCCGGAAAATTTTCTGTTTTCTGATTCTAGAGCCTGCAAAACACTTTCTTTAAATATAAAATTTATTGAAAATGACTATAATTCACTTAAATATAATATAAGTATGTAAAATCAAAATTTTAGAGGCCAAAATTGCTCCTATACCTAAATTTTTTAGGGCGAGTCAGAAAAGAAAAAAAAAATCAATTATGGACGGCTTTTAATGCTTTTAAATTTAAAAATTTTTCCGGTATATTTGCAAAGTCCAGAAAACGATGATTTGTTATTTACTGAAAGTTCGAATTTTGAATGGAGCCATAGCAACGTGTAAATAATATTAAAGATATTTCGATTGTACAACCACCTTGTAGAAGGAAGTTCTGTTTGCCGCTCATGGACAAAAATTTTTTTATTGATAGCAGTGCTTCGCTTACGAGTTTTTCTGTGATGAATTTACCTTCATGAGATGTGTGCAGTTTTGATGTTGATCCTAATCCGATGAGAAAGTCTGTATTTTTTAAACTTTCTATGTATTTTGCAGCTCCATCACGTACGGAAAAGATTTCGAGATCCAGGTGACCAAAAGCGTCAACGATTTTTCTTCCGGTTCTTTCCGTCAAATCGTGGCCTACAGTTTGGGTGGACTCAATTTTTTAGTTCGTTTCGAAGTCGACGCGGCCGACTACGCTGAAAGTCGTCCCGTAGCCGTAAGAAAAGTCGATAAGAAAGGTACGAGCGACGACGACGAAGAACAACAAGCTTTGGACGTTTTACTGGGAAAAATGAGTTTGAAAACGGAGAAACCGATGAAAATTCCATCGTCTCGATTGTCCGTTTTACGATCGGGCGAGAAATACGATTATCATTTGGTTGAAGTAACGTCGCGACGTTCCAACGCCGATTTTCCGAAACACGTTTGGCCACAAATGTATTTTTCCGGCACAGAATCCCTGATTATCGGCTGGCAGTTCTACGGTAAAATTGGCAAAATTGAACGATTATCGATTAAAGTAACACTTATTCTATATATATTTATTGAGACTAACTTTCTGAGAAGCTTAAACTTGTCTATGATAAGTCGAAAATCAGTTATACATAAAAATCTTGCATTTTTGATATCATAATTATGGCAACATTCGTAACGCACGAAAATCAACCGCATGGTAACATTAAGTTATATTATCTCAATGTTTCAGCATTTTTGATCTGTGTATGGGGTTAATAATATCCCTGGCCTGGAAAAAACATTACTTTTGAATATTTATTATTTTATAACGATTATGGCCTATAATTTAGTATTAAAATTTTCCCACAATAATTCCCCGTACAATTTTCGTGAAATTATCAAGCATGAAAAACGAGGCACGATTAAATTTACAAAAAAATCAATTAAGATTTTCATTGGGCACCTCCATATACAATGCCGCTAAAAATTTTCTCTAATCTTGTTGCTGCCTTGATTCAACATATTATGATGAACTCTCAGTATGGTTCACTTAGCCTTTTTTTGAAGATATATTGAGATTTGAAGATACTATAATTCCACACAAATATTAAATCTGCTGACCATGAGAAGATGTAAATACTTCATGCATCCCAATTTAGCTAATATGTGGCAAGAACAGATGTGTCTTGGGGTGCCTCAAATGATATATGTAAATGGGGGAAGTGCTATAGGGACCCCCCAGAAATCGTCGGCCATATGGCTAGCCATTGGGCGACCCCCCCACCAGATTTTTCAACCCTATGGTTAACGATATGGTAGTCATAGGGACCCTCATACTTAAAATTAGAAAAATACTGAAGGGTGTCAATCTTTGAACAAAAATGTCAAATTTATCAGCGCTCCGCGCTATGAATACATTTTTACAGGTTTTTGAAACAAAGATTACTTTTTTTGAACCGTTTTTTGGATTTTTCTGGTTAAAAAGTCAATTTTTTTCTACAGAGGCTCCCCCCCTAAAATTTTGGGAATCAGCGAAGCCAGGCCCCAAAAACTCGCCCGACGCCCCCAGACCTTGAGGCCCCGTTACATGTATCCTCAAATCATACATGTAACGGAGCCCCGAGGTCTGGGGGGGGGTTGGGCCACTTTTTTTGGGCCGGGGGTCAGTAATTGCCAAAATTTTGGGGGGGAGGGGTCTCTGAAGGAAAAAAATTCGATTTTTTCAAGAAAAAAGTCCGAAAGAGAGTTTAAAAAATAGTAATTTTTGTCTAAAAAATGATAAAAAATGTATTTGTGGCGCGAAGCGATGAGAAAATTGGCGTTTTTGACCATTTTTTGTTCTGAATTTGACATTTTTCATCAAAAATTGAAATTTTTCCTACCATAAGTATGGGGGTCCATGGGCTACCCTATGGCTAGCCATAGGATTGGAAAATCCTGAGGGGGCAGTCGCCCAATGGCTAGCCATATGGTCGACGATTTCTGGATGGGGGGGGGGGGGTTCCATAGCACTTCCCCCCAATTACATGTATGCCTCAAATTACCATGGAAAAAATTGAAAATTTTCCTCGGAATCACTGAAGTCCAGAAGTATAGCAACACTTCGACTTCTAATTTACGATGAGAAAAGGCTCTTTTCTGGTCTGTAAGAAGCCAGCAGGCCAGTTATATTTTCTACATTCTGTTGCACCTATTTTTACTTGATGTCAAACGTAATATCTTCGATCTTAGCTCACTTTTTCGCAGCTTTCAGGATATAAGCACCCAAACAGCATGCTGATAACCTGTAATATTGAACTTCCAACTCTCCTTGATATTTCGTAGTTGAAGAAAAGATTTCTTGAAGTTTCATTTGAGATACCTTGCTCGGCACCCAATGAAACCAAGCTTATAAAATTTTAAAATATGTTGGAATTGGGCAGCTGAAGAAATAAAGAGCAACATTTGCGGCGTCCAGACTAAAGGCGCCCAAATGGACCCTTGATCGACTTTCTCCGTATTTTCCGGTAATTTTTTAGTTTTGAATGTTTTTACGAAAATTCGACCGTTAAAATTCCCAAAGACTTATTTACAATATGAAGTATGTCTCCTAGACTCTGATAGCCCCTAGATACTGACTAAAAACACTGGGAAACCTCAAATTTTTGAGTAGTTTTGCAATGCGAACTTTGGTTCATCACTTTGCTACTTAGACGATAAAATTACTCTATATGTCTTATTTTCACACATGATTGATTTTTAATTTATACAGATAGATGCAATGCAAGTTCGAACTTCTCAGAAAGTACGAAATCGGCATGTTGGAAGACTGAGAAAAAACTTAACCTTTTCGAAGGCTATCTTCTAATTTCCAATTTTTTGATGCCAAAAACTACTCTCATGGGGCTGAGACTTTTATGAAAATTTTATTGAAAAAATTTCTCGTCTAGGATGTTGAAGAGGAATATGGCGGTTATCCTATTAAACACATGGCTCAATTTCATTCTTTATTGACCCAAATTGTCGAATTTGCTCGCCAAAAATGCATTCATCCCAAAAAATTGTTGGCCGTAGTTTGGAAACGAGAATTTGAGTCGAATTTGCACATTTACGAAGTTGAAAATCCCGAAGGTTTCGCCGTTCCAGAATCGCTCGGCGATTATATTGCCGAAAATTGATTCATCTGTGTTATGATCATATTAAATTTTGAAAAGTTCTGAAATTTGTTTGCTGCGCGCACCCGGCCATTTTTCTTATCGTGTACGCATGAACCGGCGTGTCTCCAAAACAGCGAAACTCAAAATAGTGAATCTCAATATAGCGAAATCAGCAAATGGTAAAAATTTCTATGCGTAGAGTAAGCGCACACATCATTTTTATAGTAAATATGCAAATTAGTTGTATTGAAACCGTTTTTTATTTTCTAGTTGAGAGTATTTTTGGTTGCATTTGGCCATCTAAGTTTCGCGTGCTTCTGTGCTGCGGTTGCGTTAGGTATGCACGAACGGACGATTCCAAAGCACGAAAATATGTCTGCCAGAAAAACATTCGAAGGAAAATAAAACAAAAAATAATAAGGATTCCCATTTAAAATTGTTTTGTGTTAAGCTCAATTGTAAAAAAAGTTTAAATTGATGAAATAAAATAAAATTAAATGAATAAAATAACTAAACAGTAATGACAAAACAAGAAATAAATAAATGAAAAGTAAAATAATGTAATGAAAAGTAGGTGAACGTAAAAAATGAAACAAATGTACACAACCTGAAAAATTGAACAAACAGTGGCTCAACATGAGAAGAGTATGAAAGGGAAACAAAGAACATGCATGTATAGATATGTTAATAACAAACGAACCAGAATAAAAAGCAACTTATGCTGTGGCCATAGTGCGAGAAATCTGGCGATTCGTGGCAAAATGTTTGACAACTCACCGGATCGAAATTGAGGACCAAATAGGCCATGCGTCAAAACGCATACCCCGACCAACCTACATTTTTCCATTTTAAAGATAACTTTCTGAAACTTGGCTATTCTGAGGACCTGTTCTGAGACTTCGCTGTTTTGAGAAATCGTCGAATGTGTCTATTGCATTCCGTTCTGTCCCGTTCCTCCGAAAAAGGCAAGTATAAATGGCTCTTCATGTTTTTCACCGAATAGGAGTCATAATACACATATTTATTGCAAGTACACACGTTCTTTTTATCAACCGTGATATATGCATCAGTACTGTAATTTTTCTTAGTAATCACAAAATCGTCGACAAGCCAGACCGCAGCAGCGTTTTTTTTGTGCACGGACATTTGTGCCAATTGGCACAAACGGCCAAAAGAATTTCTGCCAATGGCACAAAAAATTTTTTCCAGCCTAAAAACATACTGAAAACATTTAAAAAGTTTTATGCGAAAAGTTTGATTAAAACATAACTAAAGATACTTTCGCCTCACTAATTTACTTAAAAATCGTGTCAACTCTATTTTATCTCAGCATGTAGGGCGATAAGAAAAACTGATCGAGGAAGCAGTTCGTACGATTCGAATAAAATCGGATGCTGAGAGAGAGAATTCAGATATTTCCATAGAATTTTTCAGGCATTTTATATTTTTCTTTAATTTTTGGCTATGAATTTCTTCCTAACACCGATGTGAATAAATTAAGAATGTCCATAATTGATTTCTCCTGAAGAAAAACTGGCACTTATGGAGTTTAGGTGGTACGGAATTTTTTTTCAAAATTTTTCCAAATTTGCGTATTTCTGACTAAAATTATGACGCTGATTACGAATATGCCAGTAGTTTTTCATAAAACCGAATATTTTGACTGCAAACAGGGTGTCCTATGACAAAATTTTGTTACCAAAAATTTGCATATTTGTGATTATGTTATGGGTAAATCGATGAAGCTGATTACGAATATGCCAGTAGTATTGCATACAATCAAACATATTGACCAAAAACATTAATTGTGAGGTTTTCATTTTCATCAACCTGCAGTTTATTGTGTAAAAAATAGTTTAAAAGAAAAAAAAGCTAAAGAAAAAAATAAACGTCGTTTCGGTACGCATCGTGCAATCATACCTGTAAGACCTCCGACCAGTTGGGGGGGGGGTAGGAAAAAGTCGAAATTTTTCCCAAAAAAGGCCAAAAAACATACACTTTTTTGAAAAATTTTTTTTTTTTCCAAACTGGGGGGAGGGGAGGGGTTGGGGGGGGGGAAATGATTTTGGGTATAGGGTTGGCCGAGTTGGGGGGGGGGGGTCCCCCCCAACCCCCCCCCCAAGTACAGGTATGCGTGCAATGCTAACAAATTATTTGGCCGAGTTTCTTTGGCGCCAACGTTTTTCGAATAATCCGTTTCATCATCTTGTTGAACATATTCGCTTGGTTTACCCGGAAGCCGCGATTTAAGCGTTTTATATGTTGTTTTACTGTAGTCACTTTTTGTTAAAGATGTTTATCAGTAGTATATTACAATATATGTATGGCTACATTTGGGTTTCATCATTTTTACATCTTTTTCCTTGAAAACCTTCTCACATATTTGTAACCAATATCTGTAATCGATTCACCAAATTTGGAGAGAAAAAAAATTGATTTTTCCATAGTTCGTAGAAAATGCAAATTTTTGAAGCTCTTTTAGAGAACAAACTGCAGGTTGATATGTTTTTTGGTCAATATGTTTGATTGCATGCAATACTACTGGCATATTCATAATCAGCTTCATTGATTTACCCATAACATAATCACAAATAAGCAAATTTTGGGCAACAAAATTTTGTCATAGGACACCCTGTTTGCAGTCAAAATATTCGGTTTTATGGAAAACTACTGGCATATTCGTAATCAGCCTCATCATTTTAGTCGAAAATATGCAAATTTGGAAAAATTTTGAAAAAAAAATTCCGTACCACCTAAACTCCATAAGTGCCGAAAAACTAAGCCGACAGTCGCGTCTCGTAAATTTTTTGTTGAAAAATTGTGCCAACATTGCCAATTTTTCTGTTGAATGAATGAAGAAGATTTATTACCTGTCAGGCGAAATATAACACAAGAAAAGAAAAAAGGTTAAAACGCGAGAACAAACGATTAAAATGAAATAAGAAAAGGAAGAAAAGTTTCGAAAACTCAATCAACGGCTACCATACATGTAAGACCTCCGACCAGTTGGGGGGGGGGGGGTAGAAAAAAGTCGAAATTTTTCCCAAAAAAGGCCAAAAAAACATACACTTTTTGGCAAATTTTTTTAATTTTTTCCAAACTGGGGGGGGGGGAATGATTTTGGGTACAGGGTTGGCCAAGTTACCCCCCACCCCCAAGTACAGGTATGACGGCTACTACAAAACGACAAATACAATATCGCAGCGAAAATATGCGCTACAGTAAACAAGTTAATGACGGTAATAGGAAGCGCAGGTTACATATTTGTAACAGGCTAATGCGCTCCCCCGAGATAATCAGAAAAATCAATCTTAGAGATTTTCGATTTGAATGTGTGTAAATTGGAAGAACTCAGAACTTCAGCTGAAAGTTCATTCCACATATTAATGTACCTGTTGAAAAAATCATGTAATCTGATATTTGTTCTAGCTTTACCTGTTTTGAGTTTGTAGTCATTTTTACGACGGGTGGACTCGAAATTGCTGCTAATAAAGAAGTCCGATTTTTGTAGACAGGATTGGCCTTTAATAATTTGAAACATCATGCACAAGGCGGCACGTAGTTGGAATCAAACACCAAAAATAAAAATTTCGGTTTCCAATCACACTATAAGGTAAAGTGGGGTGACTTTGACCAGGGGCGACTTTGATCAGAGTATGGCATTTGATAACTATATGAGATCAGCAGGTCATTTTTGCTGTGTAGGCAATCCCTGCTGTGAGTTTGTCTACACAGCAAAAATGACCTGCTGATCTCAAATAGTTATCAAATGCCATGCTCCGATCAAAGTCGCCCCTGATCAAAATCACCCACTTTACCTTACTGAATGAACAGAGCAGTGGAAGTTAACCATTCCTATTGATTTCGCAGTCGTTGACAATCTCAAAGTATGTTTCGATCATACAAATATACTATTTTTTGGTCTCTTGTGTTTTGCCACTTGGCACAAATGTCCGTGCACAAAAAAACGCTGTTTTGAATTTAATTTAAGTTAAGAAAGGGACAAACGCTTCAAAAGGTTTAGAAATTTGACGTGTTGATCTTTTTCAAAAAATGTATGAACGAAAAAATGCACATCTTCATTAAATATAAAGATATAATAAAGATGAGACAATACGTTTATGATGATGAAAACTATTAAAGCTTAAATGGTAAGTGAAGGCAGGCATGCTAAAAGCCGCGCTTGAGCTTGGTAATAAATGGTAATGATTACTAAAGTTAGGTAAAGGTAAAATTTTGAGATTTGGTACTCCTAAAATGCACCAAAATGCATCTTTTCAATATGAAAACCCAAAATTTTCCTTCCATATTCCCGATTTTTTTCACATAGTGAAAATGTGGAAAAATCAGTGTTTGGAAAGTCCGAATCTACTTTTCCTCGAAAATTTTTTCCACATGAGAACCGGACCGGAATTTTTTTCATCTTCCGAAAATTTTCCACATTTGGGCGGAATATTTTTTAGGTGTGAAGTCCAAAAATGAGCAAAACACATATTTTTCGGCAGTTTATCACCTGAAATGATCAATGACAGCAAATGGAGGCGCGGAAACCAAGTTGAAGCAAAATTATTCAAATTTTTAAATAATGAAAAATATGCAATTTTTTTTCCAATTTTTGACAAAAAATATTTCCTCCTGCTCCCAAAATCACTCCACTGATCATTTCCAATGATAAGCTACCGTAAAAAAACCTAACCTATCAACATAAGCTACAGTAATCATGGTTTTCCCTGAAAGCGAATATTTTGACTGGAAACGGCAATTTTTTTTCTTCAAATTTGCATATTTTTGATTATGTTACGAGTAAATCGAGTAACAACCCAAATCTCAAATTTTTCTGTTATTTATTTAGTAGCTCAGGCGCGGCTTTGGAGTTTTTACAGATGATGGTGGCCACGCCGAAATTGGCGGTGGCCACGCCGAACCATTTGGCCGTGGCCACGCCGAAACATTTGGAAGAGCCTCTACAGCGCTGCGCCCTTGGGGCGCAGTTGCTGTACCCTAAGCCTTAGCCTAAGGAAAATTTTAAAGGTAGGGTAAATCTGGTGGCCACCGTCATCTGCAGTTTACCCGCGGCTTTAATCATATCTACCTTCAGGCTAAATATCACATTTTCGCCAAACGCGCATATCTTCTATCAAAATCGGCCAATTTGCGGCAGTGTCCACTGCTATCAGGAGTTATTTCCGCGGACTGGGCATAGCTGAAAAATGATCAGCAAAATTTTCTGAACAAGATGAACAACATCTCATTTTTAAAAACGTTTATAATGTGCCTATGGATGCATTTTAGGAGCATACCCAAGCATTTTGTTGTTTTTGGAGCCAGAAACTTGCAAAAATAAGGAAAAAATTGAGAAAATTCTGGTTATTTTGCTACAAATCATACCTGTTATTGGGGGCCCCCCAACTTGGCCAACCATATACCCAACCCCCCCCCCAGTTTGGAAAAAATTTTCATGAATCTATCCGCTGTTAACATTTCTGTGGTTCCGATTAGAATTATCCAATTTAATTTAGTTTTTTGACCGGCGCACAGCGCCGGAAATTTTTTTTGGATTTTCACCTTCTAGAACACTGAAAAAGGAACCTTCACAATGTTGAGAAATAAATTAAAATCAAACTGAGGAAGTGTAACTTGTCCCCCATCCTAGCGCGAAGCGCCGGAAAAATTTTCGAGTTTTTATATTCTAAAACGCTGAAAAATAAATATCTCCAACTGATATTCATGAACAGAAGTTCTAAAATCACAATCTAAAATGATGTCTTCAATTTCCATCTTTAATAAACACAATAGTTCATGTTGTAAACGTTTGAAAATTCCTAGCATCGAGAGAAAAAATGGAGAAAATTGATGGAAAATCCAAATTTTTGGCGACATTACTGAATTATTTTTGGCGACATTACTGAATTAGAAAATAAGACGAGCTAACTTGATTGGTGGGAACTGTTGAGCATTAATTATTTAGTCGAAGTAGATATGCTAACGGCCGCGCCTGATAAAAACTAGTGATCATTATACCAGTGTTGGGAAAAAACCCATCTTCAAAATTTCGGATTTGCGGTTTTTTGGGTTCTTTCATGGGTTTTATCACGGTTTTTTTATTTCACGATTGTGGATCTGAATTGAGTAAAAGAAAGCAAATGCAACATCATTGAAGTTTTATTCTTCATAAAGCAAAACATTTTCATATCATTTTTCCTGATTCTCAGCAAAAATACACAAATTCCTTATCATAACAAATAAAATCATATACTTCTGCACTGTCAAACAAATTTTTGGCATTGAATTTTATGAAGACTAGTTTTTCGACCGACGCAGATGACAATCGATTATGCAAGTTGGTGTGAACAATGCCAAATGTTGAAAAATTACGCTCCGATGACGCAGTAGACACCTGATTATAACATGACAAAATAAATTTCGCTTGTTTGTAGAGCTTCACACCGGGTACCCGAATTACCCGGGTATACCCGGGTACCCGGGTACAAAATGAAAACCATTACCCGGGTATACACGGGTAATTCGGGTACCCGTTTTGTATCACGTATAATATGTAGACTTGAGAGTAGAGGTGTATGTATAGTTTTTTTAGCCTTCTACAAGCCATGGCTTGTTGGACTGACAAAATGGCTTGTAGAATTTTAGTCCAACAAGCAAAAATGGCTTGTCAGAATTTTTTGAGTCATGTGTTTGATCAGATCGGATACAGAAAAGATGCATTTTGGTGCATTTTAGAAGGTCATAATCTCAAAATTTTCCGGCGCGAAGCGCCGGTTATAACTTAAATAAGCATTATTATTTATTTCCTAGCTCAGGCGCTGCTTCTAACATGTCTACCTTCATTTATCATTTAATCTTTAATAGTTTTAATCATCTTAAACGTATTATCTCATGTTTTAATTGGTAATCTTCAATATTTCATCTTGATATTTAATGAAGATTCACATTTTTCCCTTGACACATTTTCTGAGAAAGATCAATACGTCAAGTCTGTAAACTTTTTGAAGTGATTATTCCTTTCTCAACGTAAAATCAATCCAAAAGCTTCATGGAAGTAGTTTTCGGGAACTTCTACTCTTCTTGCTCGTATCTATTTGGCCAAGTTCATTAGAGTGTGTGAATAAATTAATGGTTTTAAAATTTTTCAAACATGAAATTCCAGAAATTACGACCTTTGAACAGAAAATTCGAAACTAATTCTTCAAACAAGTGGTTGGAAAATTGATTTTCCAGTATCGCAGAATGTCAATACCCAAAAAAAATTTCCGGCGTTTCAGGCAGGAAAGATTAATAGCTTTTTTGGGCTCTCACTTGTCATCATAGACGACTTAACCGTCGATTTCTCATGTAATTCAAAGTCATTATGTTCTTGGATAGTTTGCTGAAAAATTTTTTCCACAATGCTTGTAGATTAGACTTCGATCAAACTCAAAAATTCCAAATGTTTCCTGAATTTTAATGAATTAACGGCTCTAAAATGTTATTGAATAAATGTTGAATGACATCTCTTTTTTGATCGATTGCCGTGATGCTCAATATATACATTTCTTTAAAAAATAACCTAACATTGGAATTTATTCACGTATACTGATATTATAAAATTGGCTTGCAAAAATTTGGGATGGCTTGTAAAATTTAAGGTCGACAAGCCACTTGGCTTGTGACTCGTAGGTCAAAAAAACCCTAAAAAACCCTAGCAAATTTTGCTTTGTCTCGTCAATTATATTGAGCTATCGTGATGTGATGTGTAGTATTTTTCAGCGTAGGTGCGTCGATGATGTGTATCAATCATCATCTCTAGCATTATATTCGCAATATACCTACCTATGCAGCCTATTGTATACAACAACACAACCAGTGTTTCAACACAAGTGTTGAAAAATATGTAGTAGGGACCATGGCCGTAGCCAGGAATTTTTTTCGGGGGGGGGGGCACATGTTTAGTTTTGACCTAAGTAAATTCAGTTGCAAAACGGTTGTCTTATCTGGAAAATTAGGCCATAGTAGATGAGATAGAGCAATTCGACGATGATCTTTATCAGCAAAAATGTCAATGACGGTAGGGTACTTAGGAAAATTCAAAGGTAGGGTACTTAGGAAAATTTCGTCTTCTTTCCCATTTCGGGGGGGGCAGTGCCCCCCCCGCCCCCCCCCTGGCTACGGGCCTGGTAGGGACTACGGAGTGTGTGTAATGCATCATTCTATTTTCACAGTGTATCTGTCTAATATTATATATATGTACATTAACATTACAACTCATTTTAATATGTACCCGGGTAATTCGGGTATCCGGGTAATGAATAAACGGGTACCCGGGTACGAAATTTTTGTCGTGTGAAGCTCTACTTGTTTACCATTATTAGTCTTAAAAAACGTACTCTCAAGGCAATTTTTTGGAACGAAGGCCACGTTTTGCCTTCCGTCAACCTCACTTGCTGATATACATGTAACGGAGCCCCGAGGTCTGGGGGGGTCGGGCCACTTTTTTTGGGCCTGGGGTCAGTAATTCCCAAATTTTGGGGGGGGGGGGTCTCTGAAGGAAAAAAATTGATTTTTTCACGAAAAAAGTCTAAAAAATGGTTCAAAAAATTGTAATTTTTGTTTAAAAAATGATAAAAAAAATGTGTTTATGGCGCGAAGCGCCGAAAAAATTGACGTTTTTGACCATTTGTTGTTCAAACATTGACATTTTACATCAAAAAATTGACATTTTTCAGTATTTTTCCGGCCAAAAGTATGGGGGTCCCTAGGGCTACCATATGACTAGCCATAGGATTGGAAAATCTTGGGAGGGGGGCCGTCGCCCAATAGCTAGCCATATGGTCGACGATTTCTGGGGGGGGGGTTCCATAGCACTTCCCCCCGATTACATGCATGCTTGCTGAGATCATACAGTGAGTTGTTTGTAAATTGTGACTTCGCAGGCTGAAAAAAGTTTGATGTTTCTTTCATCATCATTTATACTGCTTACAGCCATTCAACCAGCATACTTGGCGGTCCATTTTTGGACCCAAAAAGCTGCCAGCTGCCTCTCTCTCCAGTGGGTCTGCTGTCTCCCTCAAAATTTTAGGGCTGCTGAAGTCAGCTCACGAACTGTTGATGACTGTGAGCAGTAGGTAAAGCAAAAACTTTAGCAGTTACAAGTAATGCTGTGTATTGCTCACTAGCACAGCTGTGCCCATGACTTATGAGCAGTAAAATGTGCCTAATATTCAGATAAACTACCAAAGCGAATCAGGTTCAGCCAAAAACAATTCAAACATAAGTTAAATTTATCGAAAAGGAATCTTTAGCTTTTGGATTAGAATAACTCAACTCAACAGAACAGTCATAAGAACCGAATCAAATAGCACTGAAAAGTTTCCTGAATTGAAAATTTACGATAGCATTTGATTTGTTTGTTGTGTTGTGTGATCTCTGTTGTCATGTCAGTGTCAGAAAAGACTGCATTCTAGTTACTTAAGTTGGCCCAACTCTCAATTTGATTGTTGAATCAGTAAGAAACTTCTGTTGCCAGAACAAAATGGAAAAAATGAATTTAAAAAAAAAAAAACCCAAAACCCAGAATGGTTCAATTTTCCAACCCCAAGAAAACAAAAAAAAACCCATCATCCCAAAAACCCAATGCCCGCCAACCCTGCATTATACCCATGACCGGCGCAAAGCGCCGGAAAAATGTGAAATTTTGACCTTTTTAAGTCCACCGAAACCCATCTTTTCGGTTTTGAATTCCCCAAAATTTTTTTCACAATGAGAACCATACCAAGCATTTTTTCCTCAAAAGACCCCATTTGAGAAAAAAACGGTGAGAATATACTAGATCATCTTATGACGAACGTTTGAACCACATGTAGGTTTAGAGCGATTAGACTTACGACTACTTCGTTCTGATCCCATGGTTTATAACCTTGTTCGTTTGAACGTTTTGCCAATCAATAACTCTATCTTTCATAATTTTAACCGTGCTAATAACTCGTTAAAACTGGTAAATATCGCTATGATCTGATGAAATGTGAATTCTGTAGTCGGGTAATTCGGGCTTGGAATTCTCTTGAGGAAATTGCTGTAAATGCTAGTAGCACCAAAATTTTTTCTGATACGCTTAAAAGGGCAAATCTGCTACCTTTCTTCGGGGTGTAACTTAATTCGCTAATTTCTTTAGCTGTCACGTCATTCTTTATATTTACGACGCATTATTTTCGACTGAATAAATTATTATTATTAAAGTTCTGCATTTTTTCGCAGACATGTTTATCGGAAAAGATCAACATGTCAACTTTCGGAATTATTTGTCCAAAGTTTGCCAAAATTTGCTCATTTCCGGCTAAAAGGATGATGCTGATTATGAAAAGTTATAGGTTTCCATTAAATTGAATATTTTGAGAGAAAACAGAATGTCCTATAAAACACTTTTTTTCTTGAAATTTGTAGATTTGTGGTCATGTAATGAGTATGTCATACGAATATGCCACTAGTATCTTGTGCAATCAAATACATTGACCAGCTGACATGTCTGCATTCCTAACAACCTGCAGTTTATTGTATGAAAAAGCTTCCAAAATTTGTTTTTTTGATGAATTTTGACAAAATTGATTTTTCTTTGATATATCTATGATGTTGATTCAAATACGTACATAAGAAGTTTTTCACCAAAAAAACGATCGAACGTAAAAGAGACAATATATACATGGTGAGCAAAAAAAGGCGACCGGTGCTGACTTCCATAATTTTTGTGCGGATAAAGCTTTTTTAATGCGGATTGCTGCATTAGAATGCCCTGCTATCTTTGCTGTAGAGGCCAAATTTTATGCTCCTAGCGTTTATGGTTACTGTACAAATATAAATTTAGTAAAAGTTGTCATTTTTCAAAAAGTAAAAATTGTGAAATCAAAGTAAAAGTTGTCCTATTGTGAGAAAAGTTTTGCGAAGCTTTCTACACACAATAATACTTTGAAGTCACCCAAATTTATAAGTTACGCGTAATTTAAAGTCATTAACTTCTTGTTTCAATATGGGGTAAAATTTCGCTAAAATTAAGAGCTTTAGTTTTGAAATTGGAAAAAAACAAAATCAATCCTGTCATTGACCAGATCGAAAAACGATTGAAATTATTAGTGTAATAGAATGTAGGACACACTAATACGGTTCTCTTGTAGTTTCCATCTGTTATGTGGTTCTCATGATTGGATCTATTGTACTTCTCTGTTGTAAAACGTAATGATTTTGTCAATTTTTCAAAATTTATTTGCAAAAAAACCGACGTTTAGTATTTTTAATTCTAGTCAGTCAGTATACAAGCAATTTGGCTGAAACTTTGCAGTTTTTATGCCAGATGTTTTGTCTATCGAGGCAGGAAACTGCATTAAAAATAGCTTCACCCGTTTAGAAGCTATGAAAGTCGGTACCGGTCGCCTTTTTTGGCTCACCCTCTGTATTATATTGTAAAACTGATAAAAATGTGAAAAGTGAAAACAATTGACACAAAGTGACTACAGTACCATAAAACGTTTCATGAAAAAACCCATAATCGTGTGCCCACATAATAGCTCCAGGAACTGCTGCCATGACCAAATATAAGGTTCTGAGTCGAAAATTAGAAATCTCGGAAACAGTACGAATAATATTGACCATATTAAAAATAGAACAAGAAAAGTGACCAAATAAAACACACTTCGCTGACTCAGTTAATTACTAAAAATTGTGCAAAGTGTACGCTGCTTTTTACGCAATAAACTGTACGCTCATAGAAATGCAAACCTCACAGTGAATATCATCTAGTCAATATATGTGATGGTATGTAATACTGGCATCATATTCGTAATTAGCATCATTGATTTACCCATAACATGATAACCATAACATAACACAACATGATAACATGATAACAGAACATGACCCAAGCCTAAAAAACAAGTATACGAATTTCGAGAATATAAATTTTTGCCTTGTTTCCAGTAAATACTTCCGATTTTGTGGAAAACTATTGACATATTCATAATCATCATCATTATCATTTTAGTCGGTTATATGCAAGTTTTGGAAAACTTTAGCGAAAATCCGCCTCCTCTATAAACTCCATAAGGTGCCCCAAGTTCTTGGTTGCTCGCCTGATTTTTGCACTTCAGTTTATTAATTTTAGAGTGAACAACCAAGGATTTTCTATCGTGAGGCCCTCTAAACCGACCAGAAGCAGACCAAAAACCACTATTTTTAATCGAAGTAGAATTTTTTTGGAACATCAATCGGTCAAAAAGTCCTCCGTTTACTTTTAAAGCGAAAATTTAATGATCGCAGGCGTGTTGTGTTTTGTCCATTTTTCGGTCGGGAAAATTCATTTTTAATGAACTTGCTGACCACTATTTCCCCCTTCCCCGCTTAATCATGCTCTTCGTGGAAAAAAATTTTGGGGTTGCATTAGGGTGCGGCATTTAGCATGTTCAACGTTACTTATCATTTAATCTTTAATAGTTTTCATCATCTTAAACGGCTTATCTCATGTTTTAGTTTGTAATCTTCAATATTTTACATTGATATTCAATGAAAATTCACATTCTTCCTTTAACACATTTTTGAGAAAGATTAACTCGTCAAAATCGCTCATTTTTTGGTGAAAAAATCGAGTCTCTTTTCCTTCAGAGACCCCTCCCCTAAAATTTTGGTGAATCAGCAACCCCCAAGCCTAAAAAATTCGCCTGACCCTATCCGAGACCTCGGGGCCCCGTTACATGTATGACTTGAAGAACTAGCTTTCTGCGTTTCCAGTCATAGAAACGGAAATTTATTTCAAAATAAAATCTATTCTATGTTTAGTCAAAGTTTTAATTTTCTTATTTTAGATGATTTTTTTCGCGGATGTTATATGATCATGACTTTTGACTTCTCATTCTAGAATGTCTTCCGATTTCGATGTCGACGATGAAAGGCCTCCGCCTCCGCCGATACGTTTTACGAGTAGTCTTCCGCGCGAAGGTCCGGCGCAAACGTTTTTAGATTTGAAGCCTTTGCCGCGCGAACCAGGCGATTATTACGACGGCCAATCGTCGTCTCAATATTTTCCAAAGAAAAAAGACAAGAAAGACAAATTGAAGGCATTCAAAAGTGAATTTTAGTCATGTTTCAATCGACCTATAACACTAGAATTTATTAACACTTTTTTGATTTTGGTAGAAAATGTGGTATCAAAATATAGTGTTTTTAAATTTGCATTTTTGTTCAAATTTTAAAAAAAAATTGTAAATCGTTAACAAAGTTTATTTTATTTACGCGCATGATGTGAAAATTTCTCGGAATGTATCTATATCCAGATTTTTCTCATACATTACGCACATTTCTTTGATTTTAACTGATTTTATTCGAAAAACTAAAAAAGGTTATTGTTTCTCCAGTTTTGTGTTTCTTATTTTCAGAAAGCAAAGATAAAGACAAAAATATGGAAAAGCCGGTCATATCTTTGCCATCAAATTTCGAACATACGGTTCACGTAGGATACGATTCTCATACCGGCGAGTTTACGGTTATTCCGCGTCTGCAGTTTTAGCTTTGCAACTGTTTTCTGTATCTCCGGTTACGTTTCTTAGGGTATGCCCGAACAATGGCGGCTTCTACTTCAACAAAGCACGATAACAAAATACGAACAGCAAAAAAATCCGCAAGCCGTTCTGGACGCTTTGAATTATTACACGGATAAAACAGCTTTACAGCAAAAATTTTTGCAAGTTAAACCCACTTATCGTAAGTTTTTGTTGAAGTCTGCGTTGTTTCGTTGTTTGGATCAATCATGCACTTTTAGCCTCGCCTCGGCCTAGCCAACAAGTCAATAATTTACAATATTATCAACCTGGTGTACAGGTAAGAATATTTTGAGTCACGAATCAGTTCGAATTTCCGTCAGGAAACCATGTTTTTCTGTAATTCTAAATTTGCTAATCTGCGAAAGTTTTGATATATTCGGAGTTGGATTTGCTAAATATTTGATACTAGTCATTTTCGTCGTTTCTTATTTTTAGCAAACCACGGAAGAATAATTATATACCGAAATATAATCTGATTTTAGATTTCTATGAATAAATATCTGCAATAGTGCGTTTTTGTAATTGAATTTTATAACATATTTCAACGATCTAAATTCTGTATAGTAGTTAGTGTTTGAAAATCATGAAAAATATTAATTTAAGAATTTTAGATGGTACTAATTCAAGAAAATTCAAGAAATTTCATATTTCATTCTTGATGAAGGTATGAAATTTCAAACGAAAAATGCATTACCTTAGGTTGTAAGATTATTGTAAGCTGTAAAATGAAACTATTGATTTGAAAGTTCACACACCCTTGATAACGTTTTCAAGTTTCAGGTAGATGTGAGAATCCGTTGTTTGAGTTAGAATGTAAAAATTGATACAAAAGAATTGTTGGAGTTGAACCTTCGTATACCTTTACTATTTTATACGATATGTCAATAGAATTTTATTTTTTGGCCCAGACTCTAGAAGTGATTCAAGGAATGAGAAAATAACTTCCGATTTAAAAAGAGTTCTGAAAATTATGAACAGGTAGAATAACTTCATGAATTACTATACACGAGGGCTCACGTTTTCTATACATTCCACGATTTCTTTTTATTTTAGTTGTTTTTTGTAGCAATATTCTCATCAATATAATCAACTCCGAACGTCGGATGACGTAGACGAATGTCCACCGCCTCCGCCTATTCCAGATAGGCCCGCCAGGACTTTGTCAATCGTATGATTTTCTCCCTTTCGTACTATCGCTCTTTGCTTAAGTTTCTTAATCATCCGTTATTTTTACCTAGTATACAAAACCCAAGGAAGAAGAAGAATACGTAAAGCCAGTAGTACCTATCGACCTTAATGGCGTGATGAATCAAATGGCAACGGGATTGGCCGTTTCGTCCGCCCGAACTGTGGTCAATGGTCAACAGAGGCGGAAAAAATTGACGGACGAAGAAGTTTTAGAAAAATTGAGATCGATTGTAACGATAGGTAATTTTCATATTTTGTAATGTTCAGATGATCTTAATAATTATACCACTAGTTGTAAACTTCGCATTACAGTAAAAAATATATCTTTTCATCACAAAAATCATCCGTTTGTTTTCGAAGATCAGGAAAAATGCCGAAAATAAATTTGTTGTAGCAATAAGATATTTTGTATTTTTATTTTATCATCAAGTGTTTTCTAAATGAAAAATTTATGAACTTTGAAATCTATTGGTATAATCGTTTCGGCATCAAAACGATGTTTAAATTTAGTGCCAATTTTTTTATGTAGTCTGTATAGGATTCTATGTGCATCGAGGACTTGATTGATGCGTTTTTTCAACAAAAATTTGTGTAAAATCTCAATGTGCTACGATGAAGTGTCTTAAAACTGAATATTTATAAGGAAAATATTGAAAATTTTCAAGTTTAGAACGTAAAATTCAAAATTAATCTGTAGATTTAATCAAATTTCGTGGACATTTCCTGTCAAAAGTAAACAAATGCAATTTTGTTTCTATTGTTACGGTCAATTTTTTAACCAAATGTGTTCCAGGCAACCCTGTCCGCAAATACGCCAAACTGGAAAAAATTGGCAGCGGCGCTTCGGGCCAAGTTTTTACGGCCATGGAGATTAGTACGGGCGCCGAAGTGGCCATTAAACAAATGAATTTGTCGCAACAGCCCAAAAAAGAATTGATCATCAACGAAATCTTAGTCATGCGGGAAAATAAACACCCGAATATCGTCAATTATTTAGATTCTTATCTCGTCAACGAAGAGCTTTGGGTCGTTATGGAATATTTGGCGGGCGGTTCGTTGACCGACGTCGTCACCGAGTGCCATATGGAAGAAGGGCAAATAGCGGCCGTTATAAGAGAAGTTAGTGAAACGAAGAGCCCCGAAAAACAAAAGTTGCTTGATCTATAGCAAGGATTTGATGAATCTCTAACCAAAAAATGACACTTCCATTATTTTTACTGGTTCTATAATTTTACATCATTTTAAATGAGCATGTTCTATGGCTAAAATATTTAATTTTCATCTTCTCTGCAAGCATTGTCACTTGATTTACCAAAAATATCTAAGATCTTTGGTCGAATATCAAATAAAGAAAGATTAAATGTAGGGATGCAACGAGTACTCGGACTCGGACTCGAGACTCGGTATTACTCGGTATTTTTCCAGACTCGGACTCGGACTCGAATAAAAAATTTTTCCAGACTCGGACTCGGACTCGGACTCGAATAAGTTTTTTTGCCAGACTCGGACTCGGACTCGAATAAAATTTGTATCAGACTCGGAGTTTTTACTCAAAAATGTAAATTTTTTTGAAAATTTTAGTTTAGTAAACTCAATTTATCACCAATTTTATTTTAGTTTGCAAAACTTAACAGACCAACGTTGCATAGATGGCTATATTTTGGTCAAAGTCAGATTGTATTTCAAAAACAAAAGTTTTTCGCATAGTTGTAGGGCCACCGCCGGTACGGAATAATTTTAGAGGGCAAAGCTTGCATTGAGATTTATTATCGCTTGTTATTTCAAAATAATCCCAAAGAATGCTAGAGAGATTTTTTGGCATTGCAAATTTGGTACCTAAAATAAACACTATTTGTTTAATTAGAATAACAACACACAGACAATCAATAGGCTGATGGAAAACCCGTTAGCTTAATCATAATAAGCCAGCGTGATGAAAAAATTTTATTTCAGGAAAATGAAAAGTAAATTTTAATATATTACAGTAAATAAACAAGTACACAATTCCAAACAATTTTACTTTTCTGCGTATCTATATATACTCGGACTCGGGACTCGGATTCGTTATTACTCGTCATTTTTCCAGACTCGGACTCGGACTCGGATAAATTTTTTTTGCAGACTCGGACTCGGATAAATTTTTTTGACAGACTCGGACTCGGACTCGGACTCGGATAAATTTTTTTGACAGACTCGGACTCGGACTCGGACTCGTATAACTGAAAATCCCAGACTCGTTGCATCCCTAATTAAATGCAAAGCAAATGTAATATGGAAATCGTCTCCAAATACAGAACATGAAAATTTTTAGAATCTTAGAGATGGGGCGGGTCATTTTTCCCCCTACATCGTATCCAGTCGCACAAATAATGGAGATCCAATCTCCAGGGAGTTAACAATTGCTCAAAATTCTATTGGGTGGGGGGCCGTTGAAAAGAAAATTTCGATTTCCGAAAAAAAGTAATATTTTTTTTAAAACCCATTAAAATATGCAGTATATATGGCGCGGAGCTTTGAAAAAAGATAGCATTTTCAATTTCTTCGGCCAAAAAATGGAGTTTCTTTCGAATATGGTCAGCCTATTTCTGCCAAATCAAATCTTTTGAGAGTAACCATATGACTAGCTGCATGACCGACGATTTCTGGTGGTTGTTGCTTATGGCTTTTTGCCTGGATTACATCTATTATTGCAAGTAGAAGAAAATCACGCAACAGACAAATTACTAAAATAAAAGATTGGTTTCAACCGAAACAAAAGCTAAAAACAAAAAATTCAACGCTAACAAAGAATATACATATTGAAAAAAATTAAACAAAATTAAAAAAGAAAGATAAATTTACTGATGAGCAGTGTAAAGCAAATGAAAAATGAAAAACATCAAAATTTAAAAAAAGAGATATGAACATAATTTCGTCGGGCTTCTTTTATAGAAAAATTTCTTAAATGTTTATTTTTTTGGTATTTTATCATTGGTATTTTTTGTAAAACGGTTTTATTTATAAAATTATTTAATTTTTATAGGTTTTACAAGCCTTAGAATTTCTCCACAGCCGCGGTGTTATACACAGGTAAATATTTAAAGTTGTGAAATTTGGATCAAAACTCGCGGGATTCCAAATTCAGGATCTGTTCAAGTTTGTAAAATCACAATTTTTAAAATTTCAAGATTCTATGAAGTTTCAGATATAAATTCGAGCTATTATTTTGCTTACGTTTTTCATTCCCTGTTTTCTAGAGATATCAAATCCGATAATATACTTTTGGGCATGGATGGTGCCGTTAAATTGACCGACTTCGGTTTTTGCGCCCAAATTTCCTCCGAACAAAATAAACGAACGACCATGGTCGGCACGCCTTATTGGATGGCGCCCGAAGTCGTCACCCGGAAGCATTACGGCCAAAAAGTCGATATTTGGTCGTTAGGTATAGTGGAAAATTTTTCAGACATGTCAAAAATTGATATTTATATGCTAAAATGTCTTAAATGTTCCTCAAAATGCACATTCTGTTGAAAACTTTTGTTTTTCTTTTTTTGTGAAACGCGCAAAATCGAAGTTCTCGAATTAAAAAAAATTGTTCTGTAGGAATTATGGCCATAGAAATGATCGAAGGAGAACCGCCGTACTTGAACGAAAATCCGCTGCGAGTAAAATCATAATTTCGCGATTTAAATGGATAAAAGGTAGACTTTTCCATCTTAATCTATTTTTTAGGCAATTTATTTAATCGCTACGAACGGTAAACCGGAATTTCAGAGCCACGGCCAACTTAGTTCGAATTTTCAAGATTTTATTGATTGTTGCCTCGAAGTCGAAGTAGAAAATCGGTTGCCGGCGTCGCAGTTATTGCGGGTAAATCAAAAGTTTTATTTATGATTAAAGGATGACCACGGGTCAAGGGACTTGGGGCAGAGGGTCATCGATTGTCCGGGATTTTAAAAGGGTGTCCTTGAAGAATAAAATTAGATTTCTCACTAAAAAAGTCCGAAAAATGGTTGGAAAATTGTAAATTTTGCCTATAAACAATAAAAAATGTATTTATGACGCGAAGCGCTGTGAAAATTTACGTTTGTGACCGTTTTTGTTCCGATTTTTATCAAAAAGACGTTTTTCAGTTTTCTGCGACCAAAAGTATGGGGGTGCCTGTGGCTGAGGGATCACCATATATGGCCGATGATTTCTGGAGGAGGGTTCATATGGCACTTCCGCTCAATCACACGTATGCTATGGTCTATTTATTCTCAAATCATAGATGCAACTATCCCATGAAAGTAAGTTCAGAAGGAAAAACTCGTCCATGAGCGGCAAACAGTATAAGTGAAAATTTCTTCCAACAACCTGTTCAAATTATCAAAATTTCTCGAGTGGCACCGGAATGTTTACGTTATTTTACCCAAGTCAAAAGTGGATAAGCAAGGTGTTTTTTCCATGATCATGGTCCCATCGTTGTTGGTAACAAATTCTGCAGATTTTTTACTAGGGATGGGCCGGGTATCCGGATCCGCGGATATCCACCTAAATTTTAGGATCCGGATCCGATCCGGATCCGCTAAACCAGATTTTTTTGGATCCGGATCCGCTGAACCAAATTTTTTAAGATCCGGATCCGGATCTGCTGTTGTCAATGATTAAGATCCGGTCATAATCGGATCTTTATTCATTTTGCAGTATTAGAAAACACCTAAAATTTTCTGGCGCTTCGCGCCGGATTAAATAATTCTTTGCAATACTATTTTTCAACAAATAGTGCTTCCTGGAGAAAATATTTCCAGTAAAGGAAAAAATGTTGGTGGTCCTCCTGCACGGAAAAGGCGAATTTCGGTCCATTTCAGAACGTCAAAATCTATTTTTCCAACTTTTTGGCAACTTAAATTTTAAACATGATGCAGAGTTTGAATTGAGAAGCATCATGGAACTAATTTTCAGAAATTTCAGGTTTAAATTAAAGTTTTTCAGATTTATGAAAGTTATGAGTATATTTTCTTAATTTGCAAGATGATTATGAAGGACGGGAATTCGAGTGCTATTAGGAAGAAACTTTGTGCGAAAATACATAAAAGATCATGGTTTTTTCAGTGTACAAAAAAAATTTCTTTGTACAAAGACTTTTTGGCCGATCTTTGTACAGGTACAAAGAGGCTTGTACAAAAAAACACTGCAATGGTAGCAAAATTATACTTGAGAAACAGTAATTTTTCAACAGTACCACTCTTCAAACGATTTTTGGTGGGATCATAAATTTGACCAGCACCACTCAATAGCTGTTCATAGGGGACACTTTTCGCTGGTGCTAATTTAAGTTTACTTTGTGCATGAAGCAATTGTCCAGAGACGTTTGAGATTTAAGTTCATGCTCTAATTTGGTTTTTGAGTTGCTAGGATCATTTTTTGGCTATCTTTAAAGAAAACACAAAAATTAATTCTTTAACATAACTTTACTTTACTAGTAGCGATTTGTTCCACAATTACTTCTATTTTCATTATCTTCTTTTTATTTAGCCGCAAACTGCTTATATATTGTCATATGTTTCCCCTCCAAATGTTTTCTCTGACATCCAGTAGCACAACCTTTTCTGGATAAGTAGATTCTGCATTTATTGCACTTTGTCTTTTCTTCATCATCTGGGGACACTGTGAAGTAGTCTCACACTCTGCTAGTGAAAGAAAAACTTAAATCCATAATTTCTGAAAAAAGTTTCCATTTCTATTCATTTCTTTTCTGATGAAACCAATATTAATCTAAACACGAATACAATTTAATGAATGAAAATTATCAATTAGTACATGTGAACTATTTCAATAAACGAACACCTCAATCATTAATAATCTATTAATCTATTGACACCAATGAATATAAATTCATTTAACTCAATTTCAGACAAATTAGACATAGTACATATACTTATTGAAAGATCCGGATCCGCTCGGATCTGTTCCTCAAGATCCGGATCTGGATCCAGATCCGCTGAACCAAATTTTTTTGGATCCGGATCTGATCCGGATCCGCTGAACCAAATTTTCCAAGATCCGGATCCGCTGTCGCCATAAAAGTCGATCCGGCCCATCCCTATTTTTTACTACGTGAAAATTCCTTGTTAGATTGAACCTCTTTTTTGGTTGTCGCTGCATTCATCAGCTTTACAAATTTATGAGTAAATTATGTTTTCATTACTGATTTTTCTCATTCATACTGTATCCAAAAACTATAATTTGTACAGTTTACGCTCGAAGGTCATTTGTTTCCTATTGCAGCATCCATTCTTAAAATGCGCCACTCCGCTAGCTAGCTTACGTCGTTTGATCGAAGCTGCTAAAAATTCGATAGCGTCTCAAAATTCGTGATTTGCATAGAAAAAAATTTAGTTTTTACGTGAAATTTTTCCTTATTTATATTACTTTTTCTCGTTGAAAACTCGAATTTTCCACTATTTTTCACTTTTTATCGAATTCAGCCAATTTTTCAACTTTGAGCTGTGCTAAAATCGGCTTTTTTGGAACTCGTTATGATTTTTGTTTTTTCCGATGACGCATTGTTTTTACGATTGTTTGTTCAGAAAGCGGTGCATTTTTATGCAAATTTATGTTTTTTTTGTTACGAAATCGAAAAATGTGCATTCGCGTCACTTTTGCGTATAACAATGTCATTTTGCCATTATTCATACTGTTGTAAATATAGGCGTTATTTTTCTTACCGAATGACTGACTAATTTATGATTTTTTATCCAATATGTTCATAGAGTTTGTAATCGTCATTTTTTATCTATTTGTAGAGTAAATTTTCAGTTTCCAGAACGCTCATATTGCAAGAGCTTTATAGTCTTGCAGTTTTCTAGACGGATCGGGTTTTCTCAAAAGTTTCACGAATAGATTTTTTTTGCTTGGTACATCAAGTAATTGTGTGCCTAAGTCGACCGGTTTCACCCCTATTCAGCTAAACTCAAAATAGCGAATTTTCAAAAAAGTTATCTTTAGAATGGGAAAATGGAGATTAGGCGGAGTAGACATTTTGGCCTAATAGATCTATTTGGTCCTCCATTTCGATCTGGTTGATGTTGGTTGTCACACATTTTGGAACGAATCACCAGATTTTTTACATCATGGCTCTATAGCATGTGTTTTCACGACATTACAGCTTTATATTCTGCTTTGCTTATTATTATCATATCTACATGCGCGTTTTTTGTTTCTTTTTTCCCTTATTGACTTACTCTATTTTATATTCTCCTCATTTTGAGCCACTTTTTGTTTTTTTTGTTTAATTTTTTCAGGTCTTGTAATTTTGCTCTATTTTTTACATTCTTTTTATAACATTTTACTTTTCGTTTCTTTATTATTTGTTTTGCGTTCTACCTTTACAGCTTAATTATTTTATTCATTTCATTTTATTTTATTTATTTCATTAATTTAATTTTTTTACAATTAAGCTCCATACAACACAATTTCCTTATAATTTTTTGTTTTTGTTTTCTTTCAAACGTTTTGCAAAAATGTTTTTCTGGCGGATATTTTTTTGTGCTTTGGAATGGTTCGTTCGTGCATACCTGCCGCATAGAAGCATGTGAAACTTGGGTGGCCACAACTAAAAATAGACTCTCAACTAGTAAAAACGATTTTAATATACCTAATTCGCATATTTAGTTTAAAAACGATGTGTGCGTTTACTATAATACATAAAACTTTTTAATATTCGAGATTCGCTCCTTTGAGAATTGCTGTTTATAGACTTGTTTTGAGAATCTTCGTATTGAGACTTCGCTGTAATGAGAACCGCTGTTTTGAGACTCGCTATTTTGAGTTTCGCTGTTGCGTTTTTCGCTGTGGTCAGTCGACTGTACTAGAAGGTCAACTGCATTGCAATTTAGAATGTCTTTTCTACATAAGCGTAAGCACCAAGGACAATTATGGACCGACCGTCGAAGTGTCGTGGAATTTGGTTTATCAGTATAGTCAACTTCGTGGTACAGTCGACCCACTGGGAATTTACATGTGTAATAAATGCTCATATCATTGGTCGACCTAACCGATCAAGTAAACATGACTTGGACACTTCCTTATAATGACATAAGCTAAGAACTTGCATGAAAAATGAAAAACAACTCCTGGATGTCGTTTTTCATGTTGTGGCAGCATGTTGTCACATTAAATGAATAGGGAGCCACGTCACTTTAACTGAATTGGTGATCAGTCACATTGATGGGAAAACCCATACCATAACCCGTAGGAAATATGGCTATGCCACTGTAAGTGACATGCTGTGACCCCGTTGGGTGGCTCCGTAGGGTATTCGTTGCAGAAACCTAACCCAGCTGGTACTACTACAGGAAAACCTATAGTGTACCTCGGACTTGTCCTAGGATTCTGCTGTAGAATAATGGACAACGCCCCCGGGTCAGGTGTGGCAATCCCTAGTCCTCACTCACTGAGAATGAGGGACTGTGCCATTCGTAGAATGGCTTACTGTAGGGGACCCCATCGTAAACCTAACTCCCCTTATTGGCCCTGACCTTAAGGGTTCAAGGGCTGTTCTACCTGAGGGTACTCTCAGGGGAAAACTAGCTTAAGGCGGATTCCCACAAATATATCCTCAACAATAATAACCCCTGAGAAGACTCACCTAGTCCTCTTCTCAAAGTACTCCACACAGTGCAACGGGTTCAAGGGTTGTATGTGGGTCCTAGGGACGATGGGGAGTGAGTACAATAATCCGAAACAATTTGGTGCGGGGTACAACTGACACGGGTCAACAGATGACAGTACAAACGTTCCTCAGGGGACAGCGATGGGGGATCTCTAACCGAAAGCGAGGGGGTAACTCCTAGGGTTGGAATACGGTAACATACAACGCAAGGGAGGCACCGAAGGCGAATATGTAAATTTATTAGAAGTGGCGGCGGATGCAGGCAAATATGCAAATTTATAATATAAGACATTGACGGATGCCGAGATGCAAGCTAAAAATGCAGAGAGACGATTAGGTCCAAAAATGAGTGCAAAACTAAAGAAAAAAGCCATTTTAAAGGGCCCCATAAACCTACAGTATGCCTTGGGCGGAGCTAAAACACACCCAAGCTAACTTCTACAGCAGAAATCGCTGAAGAAGATGCCTATGGTCACAGACATTTTCCAGTTCACTACGTTAAGTATTGCGGCGAGTTTCACTCTCCATGCTAAACATATGAACGTCATTTAGAGAGAATTTCCAACTAGGCGTTTCACATTGCGAAATGTCGCTAGTTTTTGCTGATAAGAGGTGCACCTTGTGCTCCAATTATAGTCATGAGCTCGGAGAGCTTATCTTTGGCGGAAATTCTAACTAATGGGTTACATACCCTAGTCTATGTGCGCAATGGAAAAATAACAAATCGTAATGGAAATGAAAGTATGAAAATGAAACAGAAATGAAACACAAAAAGTACACACAGAAATTGCATGTAAAAATATAAAAACGCAAAATACACATAAGTGAATTGTACAACAGAAAGTGGCGAAAAAACATAAGGAAAAAGTATGATGTGAATCATGGGACCTTGGATGAAATACCTCGGCACATGACACCATGGTCCTTCGAAAAAGGGCGTCCTCATCCTTGTGTTGTCGAAGCAGAATGTCCGTAGAGGTCAATCCTCCAAGTGGGTGTGACGGCAGGTGGTCAATGGTCCAATGGTTTTTTCTGCACGTTCTGGCTGATGGAGTTGTGTCAATGATGCATGGAGTTGCTGACGCCAGTTGATTGGTATGGTAATGTGTGGAGTTGCCATTTGTCAACTGATCTGTCAGATTTATAACGAGATTTAAAGAAAAATTTTAGGAGCGAGATGCAGGCTATCACACAGATGCGCCTGTGATATGAAGTAATACCCTAGTTTAGATGCATTGATCGCTGCTCATTCTCTTCTTTTCACTGATGATCCAGCATGAAACAAGAGTGGGTATTTCGTGAGGGGCACGGTGGTCCTTTGAAAAAGGACGTCCTCATCCGTAAGGTGGCCAAAAGAAGATAAGAGCTACTTGATTACGGGTCGGAGACCTCTGCATCAAGATGTGGGTCAATGAGAACTTGTGTAAAATCTCGATATGTTGAGGGGATCAACAAAGGTGAGAAACTACCTGTGAAGTGGAAGGTATCTTCTCTGTTTCACTTCATTGATCAGGTGACACGTAGCATCTAAGCTGGTTGACATGCACAGTATCTTCTTGATCTGTCTCAAGCTGAAGGGTGACATTAGGATATGTCACATCTGTTACAAAGTATGGACCATCGTAAATGGGCAGCAATTTAGGTGTAAGACCAAGTTTGACGGTGGTGGGCAGTTTGAGCACTTGATCCCCAACTTTATATGAGACATCTCACGCCATGCGATCGTAAGATCCAGCATGAGCCGCCTGTGATCTCTCAATCTGACTCTGGATCAAAGTCAAGGCATTTGTAAATTGCTGTTTGACCTCCATATCATATGTGGAAATATCAATGATATGGGCCGGAGGGTTAAATGAGAGCGCAGCATCAACAGGTGGCATGGGCGTACAACCATACATGAGTTCAAAGGGGGAATATCCTGTGGACTGATTGATGCTAATGTTGACGGCAAACACAGAATACGGCAGGTGTTCATCCCAATCAGTATGACCTTGATGGACATACATACGTCGCCGTGTAGCTAGCATTTGATTAGCTCTCTCCACTTCGCCATTGGTCATCGGATGATAAGCAGTGGAGTGGATTTTCTTAGTCAAACAAATGGCACTGATTTCTGTCATCAGTTTTGATGTGAAATCAGTACCACCGTCAGACTGGAGAATCTGTGGTGCCCCATGCCTGCAGACAATTTGTGTAAAAAAGCATGCTATGGTTTGGGCAGTAATATCCGGAGTAGCAAAAGCTTCAACCCATTTAGTAAAGTAATCGATAAAGACTACAATAAAACTGTTGCCAGCCTCACTAGTGGTCATTGGTCCCATACAGTAGACACCTACTCAATGAAACAGCCCCGTGATGGCGATCGGTTTCAGAGCTGTTTGGGTCTTTTGTCTAGTGGGTTTATTCTGTTGGCAAAGATCACACCACTGACAAAAGGACTTGACGTCCACACTAAGGGAGGCCAGTGGTACCTGCGGGCTATAAGCAGCGTGGTACGTTTAGCACCAAAGTGTCCGGCTAGAATGTCATTATGGTGAGCCTCAATAATGGTAGTGACCATGGATGGGGGAATGACAATCTTGTTGGACTCGCCTGTCCACTTTTGAAGGATGTTATCCAACAAGTGGTAGCCATTACCATCATTCTGATCACCATAGGGTTTTAGTGACCCAAGAATGGAGGCTAGGTCCGGATCCTCAAATTGAGCTGCGAGAAGATCACAGTGTTGCGCATCCTGTGATATCTCAGCATAAGACTCTGATCTCGCGCTGCGCACCATCGGTGATCAATTCAGATGATCTCGCCAGGCGCTGAGCACCATCAGAGATCATCATAACTTCTCCCTCGGGTCTGTAAAGGGGAGTATCATAAATACTCACACCGGCAAGGGAATTAGGATCAGGCAGGCATGATAATGCGTCCGCATTACCATTAGACCAAACTTTTCACGACTGAATTGTCAGTTTGAATTCAGTGAGCGCGATGCCCCACTGAGCTATCCGGGCTGAAGGGTTAGGCTTCTCCAACACAGCCTTAACAGCCGTATGATCAGTCTGAAGGACCACCTCATGTTGAAAGAGGTAAGGCCGAAAGTGCTTGACGAAATGGACAACAGCAAGAGTCTCCAACTCCGTAATAGTGTAATTCTTCTCAGCTGCTGTTAACCCTCTAGTGGCGTACGCGACAGGATGGTGGTATCCATCATTGTCTAACTGGCTTAGAATCGCTCCTATCTCTGAATTACTTGCATCGGTTTGAAGGATGAAGGATTTCGTAAAGTCCGGATGGTGCAGAATAGGAGGGTTTGTCAGCAATTTCAGAGTTCGTCAAACCCTGCTTGCTGAGGTTTTGACCACAGGAAGGTAACTTCCTTCCCTAAGAGCTTGGTCAGCAGCTCGCTGAGCTGGGTGCAACCAGGGATGAAAGACCTATAATAAGACACAAGGCCAAGAAAAGACTTGATGTCTTTGGTGTTCTGTAGAATGGGTAGATCCTGGATGGCAGCCAATTTGACTTTATCCAGTTCTAGACCATTTTGTGAGATAGGGTAGCCTAGATATTCCACCTCAGAGTGCAAAAACTTGCACTTCCTCAGTCTGAGCTTCATTCCACCCTGACCGAGACGCTTGAACAAATCCATCAGTCACTCAAGCATCTGGATGTGAGTGTTCCCGAACACCAAGATGTCATTGATATAGGTCAATGCTGTACACCACTGCAATCCTGTGAGAAGCAGGTCCATGAGATGTTGGAACATCCAAGGTGTGTTTGCAGAGACCAAAAGGCAGATAATTGAACTTGTAAAGTCCAATAGGCATATTAAACTCCATTTTCTCTTTTCTGCCTTGGCTATACTTATAGACCAGTAGGCGTTAGCCTGATTAAGGGTAGTAAAATATTCCATACCCTTGAGTGTGTCGAGGATGTCTTCAATCCGTGGGAGAGGATAAACATCCTTTTTCATGACTTCGTTAAGACCCCCAAAGTCAACACACATCCAGTGTGACCCATTTTTCTTGCGCACCAGGACGGTATTCATAGCCCAGGGTGACGTACTAGGCCGAATAATACCTTTTTCCTGGAGCACTCTGACTTCCTGTTTTATGAGGTCCTTTTCCTTGGGCGCAATGTGGTAGGGGAAACGGCGGACTGGGCGAGCGTCAGCAGTGCTGATCTCATGGTGCACGAGGTCAGTGGAACCTGTGTCCTTCTCATCAATAGCATAGACATCAGTGTATGCAACCAGTAGGTCGAGTAATGCTGCCCTGTCCTATGAGGAAAAATCAGGATGTATCTTCGACCCACTTCCCATCAATTATGGTATCTGACTTGACTGCCGATCCACATGAGAGATCAGAGTGCATCTGCACATGACCGATGGTCATATGCGGTAGAGAACCACTGAGTGTGTACTCGGGTTGACTACCTGTAAGGGTGTGCAACCATTGGTCACAGTACTCACAGTACCAGTAAAATATACACTACATTGATGTCCCAGGAGGGGCTTAGGAAAGAAAGCTACCTCAGGCACCGTTCATGTATAGTGGTGGTACAGGTGCAGTAAATTGCGTCAGTGAGCCAGGTTCAAGGACAATCAGCTCCTGCAAGGGCAATGCACCACGGGCAGAAGGAGGATTGTGGATGAGGCCCTCACACGGAACCCAAAGTTCCTTGAATTGAAGAAAGGATTTCTCCCAGTTCAAGCTGACACAATTGAACCGACCAAGAAAGTTTGTCCCCAAGACTAGTTCAGCTGAACAATTCTCTTGTATTTGGACCTGAATTTGTTCAGAGACATCAGCCACTGTCATCATGACATAGGCAGCACCTAGCAGTAGAATCGGAGACTTATTGGCTGCTATGGGGCGAGCCCTAGTCTCTGTGAGCACCAAGTCGGGTAGCTGGACGGCCAACTTGTGATCCAGGAGCGAGAAAACTGCTCCTGTATCAATCAGAGCTTTGGCTTCCTCCTAATTGTGCAGGAGAACTCTGATATGAGGGGTCCTCATTTCAGTGGTGTAGAAGGCTGATACCACATGACTTGGATCAGTTGCAGTATCACCAAAACTCGACTCAGGCGTATCAGTTTGCTTCGGTATCGGCAAACTGGTGCTTCAGAGTACTCCTACCAGAGCATAACCAACAAATGTTTCTGGATTAGTTCGAGGAGTGGGATGGACCTGTACAGTAAGCACATGATTTGATGGCTCTCCTGAGCACTGAGTAGTCCCTAGTGACTCAATTTCTGTATCCCAAAGTGGTGGCATCTCTAATACAGGTGATACAGGTGCATCTGAATCACTAGGTCCACGAACCGGCCCTTCTCTAGTGTAACTGGAGAGTTTCCAGGCGGTGGTCAAGGGCAACTCGACCCTGACCTGGCCATTAAATGACGATTGATCCATCTGGAAGGGGTCGGGGTACCTCTGGTCGACCCATGAGATGAGGCGACATAGGAAGCCCACGAGGGTGGCCGAGAAATGGATGAAGTCCTTGATCTTGATTGAGACCCTGACCGGTGGGAGGCCCTTGATGGTGAACGTGTGTTCTCCCACCAGGGTTCCACCTGATCAATCTCAGCCGCTGTCAGGAGAAGTGGCAGTTCTACCATGTTCAGCTGACAGACATGTTGTTGGTAATCAAACATGATATTCTTGAATTGTTCTAGAAAGTCCAATCCAAGAATCAGATCTACTGGTGCCCAAAAAGGAGATGTAGTCTTACGCACATGGAGATGTATACCCACTCTTGTGTGTGGCTGACGGGTCCCAGGCAACATGATCTCATACAGTCCCGATAGAAGTGTATGGAGGACTTTCCCATTGATACTCATCAATGGGTTAAAGTCGTGATGTTGCTGGAAGGCCATTGCCCCCTTCAGACTCTCTTTAATCAAGGCCTTGTGAAGACGTTGGCTAATGATAGTCTGTGGACAACCAGTGTCAAGGAAAGCAGGAGTCTCCTTGGCATCGACCAGTAGGAGGAAACACGAGTGATTCTATCTAACTGAGATGGTACATCATTCTGCACATAGTGAAAACCGACCCAATATTGGACTTTATGGAAAAGATCCAATGGGGAGAATTGGCAAGTGAACCAGACCTGTCTTTTCTGCAGGCGGTAGCTGAGATAATAGGATAACCCAACGTAGATGAGGTATCCCGTACTGGCCAGCACTGCCAGGGTGATGAGGGTATTAAAGATCAACTGCACCGGCCCACTCAGAGGAGACTGTAAGCCCTGAATGAGATTGTGCTGCTGACCAGTAATCACATGGTTTGCTGCCAGACCAAGACCTTCCAGAGAGACCTTGATGTCAGTCCCTACCCCTACAACTGCCTGATAGAGAGAATCTGTTTGTAGAGATAGACCAGTGGTAAAGTTTACCAACCAGTTTAAGACCACTTCAATCTGCTCAGTCTTGTAAACAAACTGTTTAAAGAAAGCAAAACTTGAAGAGGTCATCGCCAACTGATCGTGAAAGAGCGCAGGAGCGTCAAAATGAGTGATGTTAAAGTGCTGTTTCCAGAAAAGTTCAAGCGGAATATGGCTCACATGGACCATGCCAGACTCAGCAAACCAGCCCGAGTGATTTTGGAAAATCCCCGTAAAGTGATGGTCACATGGCACTCTGGGGCTGACTTTAATGAGATCTGGGCCACCAAGGGTGGCAAAATAAATGGTACGGCCAACCTGTACAGGCAGATACTTGTAACAGATGTCTCCCACCACGTAGGAGTGATAGACATACATGGCGTTGACGTTTTGACAAGGCCATATCATCAACCCCTCACCTGTGAATTCCGCGGTCAGGTCATTTCTTTGCAGAAATGCCCGGGCCCCTAGGGTAGGGTCAGAGCGAAGCAACTGCCAAGTCAGATCAAGGTAGCCTTGAGCTTGAGAGCAAAGCTCAAGCTACATGAATCAAAAATTGTTAATTTCCAACTCTTTGATCTGCTGAGCCAGGTAGTTCAGTTTGGCATTGACAGGGTCAGGATGTCAGTCCTCTGCCAATCCGCACAACCTTTGGGTCAAGTTAAATCTCCTGTGAATGCATAGAAGAAGACCCTGATCCATCCGCACTCTGTTCAACCGGAGGTCGGGACACAACCAGAAGACGTGAGAGTTTGGGGGGATCTTCAGGGCAACCTGTAAATCATCAATGATGACATGGTTCCCTGACACAGACCCAGTGTAATTGCCCTGACGATGATAATGACACTGTGCTGTAAAGTTTTTTGCAGGCCAGACAATTACCCCGTGGAGAGTAGTGCACTGACCTGCAGTGGGACTGCATCCACCTTCATCCCCTAAGGTACTTAGAGCTGTAGTGCCATCCGACAAAGCGACCTGTCCCTCCTCGATGAAGAGGTTAGCCACTGTCTTGCAGACGTCACTGCAGCACCATGAGTACATCACATCCAGCATTTGATTAGTGCTATAAAAGCCAGGGCATATTTCCACAAGCTTTTGTAAACCATACACCTTCCTATGATGTGCTTAGCGTACAAGCCGCAGGCTCAAGATGCTGAGTAGTAATGACGTCTGCAGTAATGCCCCTAGATCCAAAGAAACCAGTGTTGGGTCAGACCTTACAGTTATGCAAAGTGCATTTCCACGCTAGAGTAGTGATTGGATCAGAACTAGGAACATACACTGTGACATTCATGCATCGTGTACTTCATGAAGATTTTGGTAGCTTGATTCTACTTTTTGAGGTAGCTCAAGTGGATGACCGCTTCTTGAAAGACCACAAAATTGGTACTGAGTAGCATGTATTGCAGAGCTCATTCCTAAGAACAGTAATGTCACAAAGGCCCAATTTATTATGTACAAGCTATTTACAAATGGTGTCCGTAAATATACACCAAGATTTACAGTGTGGGCCCATGGGGCGGTTTCATTCTTCGTCATCATCATCAGACGATATCAGCTCCTCACCAGGGAAGTTGATGACCAGGCCCCCCGCACAGGTGGACTTCATGAAGAACACCAATCTTCGGGGACCGCAGGGCCGTAGCTGTCGAGAAAGGTGATGCCTCGATGATGCTGACATCATCATTAATGGCGCGCAATGTCCCTAGAAAGGTGTTGGCCACCTCGGGCGGCGAATTAGTGCCCGCGGCCACTGGTTGCTGCTGGGCAATTGCTGCCAGCATTTGGGCTCCTGTCATGGTCATTGAGGGTAGCATGGCAACAACTGCTGTGGGCTGTGCATTGCGACTCGACTGTTCCACAGCCCGGCGGACGGCATCCACTGCGGGCGACGAAGGTTCGCCGTCCAACGAAATCTTATCGATGGGTTTTGCCCGGATTGTGCCATTGGCGATGAACTTGAGGGCTTGTCGAGCGACCTCGGGCCCCAATATCCGCAACCCTGCTGGTGCAGAAAGCACCACGTCAGCGGCCGTAAGCGCCTCAAATTGAACGGCTTGTTGAGTAATGCCCAGGGGAGGTGCGGATATTTCTTGGCCAAATCCATTGACCAAAGGGCCGGCATCATGTCAGTGATGGATGGGGAATCTGTAAATTAGAAATCATTAAAGTCAGTGACTTACAAGGACCTCTGATTTTCAGACCTGAAATGTCAGAAAAAGAAGGCAGTATACCATTGATTCCAATTGACCGATGACCTTCAGCATCAGTAGGAATTCCAGGCCACAGTCCTTGGGCGGCAAAACGGGCTTGAGGCGCCTGTGTACCTTCCATCAGTCAGTACGGCACCATTATGCTGATGTCGCCAGTCGTTTTCGGCATTGATGATGGGTGTAAAGTGACTGGCATCGCATAATTTGGCGGCGGCAGCGGTAGGGCAGGTGTCGGTACCGGTGCCGAAACCACTGCAGTGGCCAAAAATCCAATACTGATTACACAGACAGGATAACACAGTTGTGAAGGATCCACCAGGTGTTCAGCAAGAACTTCATCATCCAGATCAAACAGATCTGAATGAGGAAGACTTTCGGTAGCCCCTACGGCATTATTTTGCCATGGGGGTGGCCGATATTGGTTTCCCATCCCCTTAGGAGGTGGATTAGCATATCGCCGAAAATTCCCACTTGTCCCCTGAGGAGAGTAACCAGAATCACCATAGTTAGTCTCACCAGGCATCCTCAGATTTGGATGTGGCCAGGCCGTGGCCCTGTGCAGGCGTATTTGACGGCAATGCGGACAGGGTCTGTCGCATTGATCAGTCGGGTGCGCCCTCATTTGACAAAATTAGCAATGACCGGCACTGGTGGCAGTGGCATTGCTAGGACTGGCGCTGTTGGGATGTTGGGCCCCGCAACTGGCGTCCTTGTGGGTGCAATGTCCATGATAGGAGCACATCAGTAAATGTGCCCCTGATGTGCTATTGCCAGCGTTTTGGATGTGCGCCGATGGCATCATTCATGGCATAGAGTTCCTCGGAGATAGCTCCATTTGCTGAGCCCTAAGTTGTGCAATATGGGCTGTGAGCCGGGCCATCTCCGATTGTAGACGTCGAATCTCATCAGATGGCATTGCTGATGGACGTTGAGCATTGCCCCTTTGATTCGACATTGACCTGACGTTATCCACGGTCTTTCGTTCTGAAGAGAAAACAGCATTAGATGGGGCAGTATACCTAATCTCATCCCGAAAAGTCTGTGATTCTGCGTAACATGCTGCTTTAAGAGTCTCTTCAAGAGTTGTAAACTCCCTGAACTTAATATTATCTTGGAGAGCTGGTTTCAGTCCTCTCAGAAAGATAGGTTTTATAATCGAACCTCTGACGTCAGTCGCGAGATCGGGATAAGCCACCCTGGATAGTCTCTTAAGGTGCTCAAGATAAACTATCGCAGACTCAGTTGGCTTCTCCAGATGATCTTGGATCAATTGCTGATGCAGATCTGAGTCACACCCTACCGGAAAGTCTTTCCGTAGAAAAGTTGTAAACTCTTTGTAGCGGTTGGCTGTGGAGTACCACTGCTAAAGTCCCGGTAGGATGCTAAAGCAGGACCTGTAAGGCAAGACTCCAGAAAGGCTATTTTATATGCATGATCTGCTTCAGTTACCCCTTGAAGTGTAAAGAAGCGGGTCAAGTGAGATATAAAATCCCTTATAGACTCATCAAAAGCACCCAAAAAGGCAGGAGGGGTCATGAAGCTGGACACAGGAGAGTGCCTCCTGCCATTCATGGCCTCCAACTTTTGGTTGAGCAGTCCAAGGGCATTCTCAAATGCAGCTTGGACCTTATTCTCAATCTGTGAAAGTAGGTCAACTTCTGACTTCATAGTTAAGGGTTCATTTTCCTGTAAGGTAGCTAAGACTGATAATCATGCCTGTGAAGCTATCCGATCAAACTGAATAGAGAGAGGCTCACTTGTCCATCTAAACTTAGTACTAAGGCCACAGGAACGTCTAGGTGTCTCTATTTTGTGAATGTAAGGTAAGTGTTACTCTTGTGGTCTTGCGGCAAAGAGGGGTGGGAATTACGAGATCCTTTACGCAACGGCATTTTTGAGGGTTTAATGCTTGTTCTTTACAATAGCTAGCGACCACTCGATGATGGGGCTAGAAAAGAACAAGGTTTTAGCACTCAGAGCAGCTTATAGAAGTTGGTTGACACAGAAGGGAATTTATCTGGTCACCTATATACTTAGAGAAGTAATCCCATGTGAGAAAAGGGAACTGTTTACACCCTAACCCAAAGAAGAAAATGGGACTAGGCCTGGTTAATTAAAACCTAAAAGAATGAATTTGAATAAAATGGTGGTAAAAACAACATATAAAAAAACAACATGTAATGTTGTCATTGCTGACGTGAGTGGGTGTGACATGTAAAGTCATCACCACTTGCAACAACCCACAGAAACAGAAGAAAACGACCATACAGTAGGTGGACAAAATAATAATAATGACCTACTGAAGGGTTGCCAAGTATGATGCATGTGTGACTGGTAAAGGAAATTTTTTTTTCTGAATTAGGAATGTTTATTTTAGTAGAAAGAGAAAGGAGAAAATGCATTTTGTTTGTTTAGAAAGTAGAGAAAGTAGGTTATGAGTTCTTATATGATTTGATTTTTGAGATAAGAAAATTTATTGGGTGAAAAAGTTATTATAATTGGTGTCACACGTTACATATAGGTGACTGAGAAAGTGAAAATAAAGTAAATAAAAAAAGTTTTGAGGCCAATGAGATAAGCAAGATGATCTGATAAGCATGGTGTTAAATGTGTGAACAGTACAATTTAATCTGTTTTGACCGGAAAAATGAGCAACTTGGCTAGTGCTCAGTGAAGATAAGAAAAATTTGAAAAAGTTTGTTGACACCAATACTGGACACAGATAACAAAATTAGGACCACACTTGACATCCAGAATCAAGAGCGGAAGGAGTACTGTATCTCGTGATTGTGAATCACGAAACCTTCAGGGGCTGTAAACCTCATGGGCTGTGATACTCAAGTACCCGTAACCAGGTATACTGTAGTCAGAGTAAGTGCAAATCGCAGGCGTACTGTAACCATTCCAGCTCTACGGCGGTACAGTAGCCCGTAAGATCACAGGCAGAGAAGAAAAAGACCCAAATGAGAGGAACTTATGAAAAAAATGAATGAAGAAAAAAAAGAGAGAACTCAGAGGAGATTTTGGCAGATTACTCTATTTAAACTCAACTCTGGGAAATGTTGACTCTTGGGGATCGACTCTGGGGCAGAACCTAACACCAGGGAATTTATGTAAAGCTTAGGGGCAGTACACACACATAAGGCGACAAAATACACAGAAGAATCATTAATTTGATCACTCGTAAGGGCTAATCCCGGCTTACAGTAATAAAACTCTACTCAAGAAGCATTGCGTCTTGAGTTGGGGACAAAACTCGAACATAAGGGCGATTTTCCAACCTAAGGGGCAGTATACCTGCTTTAAGGGTCAGTTTTCCCACCTAGAATGCAAATCACCTGTCCTGAGAGAGGTTTCTCCACGCAAGTGGTGATTCTCATGATTTGAGAGAAGTTTCTCCACTCAAATCGGAATTTACCTAATTGATAGAGGTATCTCCACTCAAATGGTGAAAGGTTCTTTCCTCAGAGCTGTAAGCCAGACTGAAGGTCGATTTTCCAGCCTCACCATGTCATATTAAACAAAAAGTGGAGCCATGTCACATTAACTGAAATTGGGACAATCACATTGATGGGAAGAAACCCATTTTATATTGATAAAAATATGGCTGTGTCACCAGCTGGTACTGACTACAGGAAAACCTATAGCGTACCTTGGAACTGTCCTAGGGTTCTGCTGTAGAATAATGGACAATGCCGCCGGGTCAGGGGTGGCAATCCCTAGTCCCATTCAGTGAGAATGAAGGACAATGCCATTCGTTGAATGGCTTACTGTAGGGGACCCAATTGTAAACCTAAATCCCCTATTTGGCCCTGACCCTAAGGGTTCAAGGGCTGCTTTAACTGAGGGGATTCTCAAGGGGAAGCGAGCTTAGGGAGAATTCCCACAAATATACCCTCAACAACAATAACCCCTGAGAAGACTCACCTAGTCCTCTTCTGAAATACTTAAGGCAGGAGTGACCGGGTCAAGGGTTCGTGGATCCGGTGGACGATGGGAGTGGGGGACGGCGACCCGATTCAGGTTGGCGCAAGTGGTGTACTGTAAGTGGGTCGGCGAGGGATGCAAAATGTTCCTCAAGGGGAGCGACAGGTGATTCCTAAGTGAAGAGGTAAGTCCTAGATTTGGGATATGGTAACGTAAAGGCAGTGGAGGCAATGAAGGAATATGCAAATTTATTAATAAGTTGGCCGCGAATGCAGTAATATGTAAATTTATAAAAGTATAACGTTGACAGATGCGGAGGTGCAGCTAAAAACGCAAGGGAACGATTAGGCCCAAAAAAGTGCAAAACCAAAGAAACATGCCCTTTTAAACGGCCCCATGGACCTACAGTATGCCTTGGGCGGAGCTAGCCACACCCAAGCTAACTTCTACAGCGGAAATTGCTGCAGAAGATGCATATGGTCACATAGACATTTTCCAGTTCGAATATGTTAAGCATTGGGGCGAGTTTCACCCTCCATGCTAAACATATGAACGTCATTTAGAGAGAATTTCCAACTAGGCATTGCACATTGCGAAACGTCGCTAGTTTTTGCTGATAAGAGGTGCACCTTGTGCTCCAATTATAGCCATGAGCTCGGAGAGCTTATCTTTGGCGGAAATTCTAACTAACCAGTTACATACTGTAGTCTACGTGGGCAACAGAAAAATAACAAAACATAATGGAAATGAAAGCACAAAACGAAACAGAAACGAAATGCAAAAAGTACACACAGAATGCATGTAAAAATATAATAAACGGAACGCCAAGTTAAAAGTAAGTGACTGTAAAACAGAAAGTGGTGAACAAACATAAGGTAAAAACATGATGTGAATCATGTGACGTTGGGCAAAATTCGTTGGCATGTGACAAGTCCATCGAGTAGCGATAGTGTATCAACTGAGCTGACGGATACTTGCGTTAGGACTGCAAAAATGTGATACTGTAACTTGATCTGCCAAGCTGAACAATGGATTCGTGAAACTTTTGAGGAAGCCCGAGCTTGCTGAGAATTTTAGAACTCAAATGCTGTTAGTAGCTTCAAAAAAGGTCAAAACTGTCAAGTAGTCGAAAATTTGTTGAGTGCACGGCTGATCAAGGGTGGTGTCAGAATATGAGAAAGACAATTTTCCCCGTGGTTAATCCTAAATCTCTCGAACAGAAAAAATTTTTCTTGAAAAAAATCAAGATGTGCAACACATTCAAAGGATGAAAATTTCTGAAAGCACCCAATCAAAAGGTTTGCTGCACCATTCAAATTCGATTTCTCAGGTCAGGGTCTCCTGGCCGAGTGCCCTCAGTTGGTACTAGGGACTGCTTCGCATGCTGAGTTCAATGAACACACTGCTTTTCCATGAAAATTTTTATTTTTTAGGAAAAGGTCAAAAATACTTGCATTTCATCGAAAATGCAGTAATTTCAGAAAAGAATCCAAATTTTTGTTTAATTGTTGAGTTTCACAGCTGACAAAGTCCAAAATTTTAATTATTTTCCAGAATACTGAATTTTCGGTGGAAAACATGCATTTTTGATGTTTTTCTAAAAAATGTCAAAAATAAAATTTTTTCTATGAAACACCAAAAAGTCTATCGGATTTCCTCGCAAAATAACCTCGTCGTTAGCAGCTTTCAAAATTATCTTGAAAAAAAGTGGTTGGACCTGAAGAAACATACATCTTGATTCTTTTCGCATTGATGCATCTTTCATGAATGAGAATAAAGAAGTATTCTGTAGAAAAAAAGCTACAGCAATTAGTTTTGTACAAAAGAAAAAGAGTACAATAGACAAAATTTACAAAAATGATGTAAAAATTTTACTTCTATTCATCTCATCGTTATGAGAAGCTTAATAGCTTTATAAAATTACGTATCACACGACCAGATAAAAATTAGGCATCACCTCGTGATGAAACGGAACGTTTCGATTGTTCGGTAGACATCAACGAAGCTAAAACGGCCTACGACGATTTTCGTCCGTCCGAAAAGATCGACAACGACGACGATAACGATTGTTCGTCATCCCCGTCTTCGACTTTCTATGTTTGGACGAAGACGATTTTCGGCCGGACGACGGAGCCGATTTATAAGACCAAGAAAATTTGCCAAGGCCGCCGCCGCCGCTTTTGAACGACAAAGATTTTTCGTAACGGCGTCGCGCCATTTGTCGACAAGCTAGAAATAGAAAAACACCGGCGCCCAAAATGGTCGAAACGACGAATATGATCAAAAATACGCCTAAAACGAAAATTAGGTGCGAATGTCGAGCGTCTTTGGCGATTTCTTCGTCTGGCGGAATTGTTAAATGCATTTGGTCCGGGTCTCCGGTAATGTCGTCCGGGTAGGCGTCGGCTTCGGTGGTCTCTAAAACGAAAAACGATGAGCATATATGAATACCCCGATTTATACGGCAAACACATAACAGGGAAAGTCAAAATATCAAAACTCAATACAGCGATTCTCAAAACAGCGAGCGATTCTCAATACAGCGAGGTCTCAATACAGCGATTCTCAAAACAGCGAAGTCTCAAAACAGCGATTCTCAATTCAGCGAAGTCTCAATACAGCGATCCTCAAAACAGCGAAGTATCAGAACAGATTCTCAAAATAAACGAATTTTCAAAAAAGTTATCTTTAGAATAGAAGACGTTTTGGCACATGGCCCATTTGGCCCTCCATTTCGATCTGGAGGATGTTGGTTGCCACGCACAGTGTCACAAATCGCCAGATTTCCGACATTATGGCTTTATAGCATGCTTGTTTACTTTACAGCTTTTTATTCTGGTTTGTATATTATTACCATATCTACATGCATTTTTCGTTTTTATTTCCTTTATTGACTTTTTTATTTTTATATTCTTGTTATTTTGAGCCATTTTTTGTTCTTTCTGTTTAATTTTTTCAGGTTTTGTAGTGCTCTTGTTCTAATTTTATTATTTCACTTTTCGTCTATTTATTATTTGTTTTTTGTTCTGCCTTGACTGTTCAATTAATTATTTTATTCATTTAATTTTATTTGCTTATTTCATTTTGTTTTGCTTAATTATTTTATTCATTTAATTTTATTTGCTTATTTCATCTTGTTTTATTAACTTCGTTAATTTATTTTTTTGAAATTGACCTGCATACAAAACAACTTCAATGGGAAATCTTTATGATAATTTTTTGCTTTTGTTTTTTTCGAACGTTTCGCAAAAACGTTTTTTCTGACGATATTTTTTGTGATTTTGGAATGGCCCGTTC